>OX453243.1:7179730-7845271 GCA_949709985.1 Luffia ferchaultella
TATTAATCTATATAATAGAAATACTTATTATAAAGCTGAAGAGTTTGTTTGTTTGTTTGAATGCGCTAATCTCTGAAACTACCAGTCGGATTTGAATTTTTTTTTTGCCTTTGATAGCCTGAATCTAGAGGAGGGTTATAGGCAATATATATGAAAACGAACTGTCTGTCTATTCGAGCAAATAGGTTTCGGCCAAAACAGCTTAACCGATTTTGATGCAACTTTACACATATGGAAAGGATGTAGTCAAAAGTGACATACAGAACTTTTTGTATGTCTGTCTGTACGTCCATCTGTCTAAACCAATTTTAATGAAACATTACAAGTATGAAAAGAAGGTCGTCAAAACTAACAAATGATAGTTTTTGGCCGTCTGTCTGTCTGTGCGTATATCTGTCTATTTGAGCTAATCTCCAAAACGGCTAAACAGATTTTAAAGAAACTTTGCAGACGGGAAAGAAGGTTGTCAAGATATTTGACATTAGCTACTTTTTGTCCGTCTGTTTGTCTGTACGTCTATGTGTCTATTCAATTCAATTTTATCTATTCGAGCTAATTTCCACTACGGCTGAACAGATTTTAATGAAACTTTGCAGACGTGAAAGAAGATTGTCAAGAGTGTCATAAGCAACTTTTTGTGTTTGTTTGTCTGTCTATCTGTCTGTCGCATCTGTCGTTTGCCCACACTGATCTATCAACTACTACAGCCAAAACTACTAAGTCTAGGAAGCTTAAATTTGGAAGATAGGTTTATTTTATAACGTGAGCATTAAGTTAAGAAAGTCTTTTTTAGAAATTTCAAACTTAAGGATGGGAATGGAGGGACTCAAATAATAACGTGTTTCACGGTTTTTTAGATTTCCACATTTTAAGGGTGGGAAACGGGAGATGAAAAATTGTATCGGTTTTTTTAAAGGGTGGAAGGGGAATGAAGATTGAAAGTTTGAATGGGTATAACCAAAATTGGTTCCAGCAAAAAGTACCTACGTATAAACCATCTCGAACGTTAATAGTACCTATTACAGGAATTAGTAGTCTACGCAAGCGAAGCTGCGGGCGGTCGCTAGTAATATAATAATTTTCAATCAGTACAAAACATGCGGCACGTTTTTGTCGTGAATACTAAAAAGACGAATTGAAAAACAAAGAACAAAGAACTTCAGCTGTGCTTACAAGTTCAAGTTAATTACCAGAAGGAACGTTTACTCGACGAGTGCTTAACTTTCAAGTAAAACGTGTTGACTCCTAAAGTTCAACTTGATTGTGAAATTGGCTTTGTAGAGTATTTCAATACATTCAAATAACTCATTTCCCTACGTACGTATTTTCCCGAAAAAAGTTTTGGAAGCCTGTTATTTTCAAAACAAGAATATTATGGATAAATGTAAAAAAATTCCTTGTTTTATATATATGAATCCC
The DNA here is from genome assembly GCA_949709985.1 of Luffia ferchaultella. Taxonomy (NCBI): domain Eukaryota; kingdom Metazoa; phylum Arthropoda; class Insecta; order Lepidoptera; family Psychidae; genus Luffia; species Luffia ferchaultella. Next base: position 7,181,150 of record OX453243.1, read on the forward strand.
TTGAATATTAATAATTTTGTTAAAAGTAAATGAATTAGTATATTAATTTACTCAAGTAAATTTTACTGTAATATATTATAATACAATACAATTTTAAATAAATACTAATAGAATACTAAAATAGGTAATAATTGTTTATAACATTATCTAACAAAAGTATATGAATATAAAAAAATAATTTCATTAAATGTTAAAAAGTGGCATATTGCGTGAATAGCTGCCCAACAGCCCAAGGGTGTGCCGAAGCTCAATTGGTGGGGCTGGAGGTAATGGGACATCATCACTTTAACGGAAAAGCAAGCAAGCTTAGCTGCAAGACGGCGAAATGTGATATAGCGTCCATAAAGCGATGAGTCTGATTCCGCCGCTCTTTTCTTCAGGGCGCATAATCAGGCTCCATAAATGTAAGGACGTACCTCAGGATGTACAAAACCTCTCAGAAGAATATTGTAAAATTTTGCGAGTGATCCCAGAAGACGAGGACCCTTATCGCCTTTCGATCGGCAGCGAAGGGCATTGAAAGGAGTCGCGAGGGACCGGGGTGTTTTTTTGGGGGGCTACAAGAGTATCGGCATTATTGGGGGCGATAGAATTTTCCGAGGTGAGGATACGTATCGTATAGCCTCTTAAATTCCCGCCATAAACTTTGGTTTCGACAAGGTTGGCGTCTACCTGCGCTACGTCGGAGGAATGTGATGGTAATAATTCGATATTTACTTATACCACAGCAGTTAAAGACCTTTTGTCACTGGAATTGGGTATTCTTAGGCCAAAGTTGGCGAAATATAACAGTGACCACCATTCACAAGTACTGTTCGAAACTGCAGCATTTCGTGCTCTTTTCGGGATTTCCTTGAGCACATTTATATTTAAAAAAAAAAAAAATAATGACAAAGTCCTGTGACTAGAAAAAAGTTTGAAAATGTATTCTTTTCACTAGGCCGGTCTTCTTATCATTATAGTTTCCTTGGGACTTCAGTTTGCGGAACTTCATTTGTGACAAACAATCGTTTAGGTTACCGTCGACCATTGCGGTTTTGATGGTCGTCAAAACGTCCGCCAGTTGACGGTTGTGCTTGGCTCTACGTTAAGTACTGTTTGCTGGGTACCCATGTCACGATCTCAAATGTAGAAATTCACGCTAACTACTAATCCAACGATCTGAACAACGATGTTACTGTTATCATCACCTTCTGGATCAACTTCTGCAGTGATTTTATTTTCGTAATATTCATTTATATATATCTGACGTTTGACACATGGTTTCATCCAGGTTAATTTTAATTTCAGGGCACCGTCTGTGTTATATGCAGTTTTACTATAAAAATCGGAATTTTATTTATCTTTTTACACCATATATTTGACATTAACAGCTCATTACTTTGACATCAATTAACATTAGAAAGCATTTTAAATAGCGTTTTAATAACGGCATATACCAGGATATCAAGTAAATAATTTGCCTTCTCCATTAAAAACTTGGGCAAGCCATAATAAGTTTCGGTATCCTATGGTAAAATATGAGGTTCTAAAATGGTATCCTATACCTAAATAAACTGACACCACATTTCGAAGTAGATATTGCTCACATATTACGACATCGGTATTTGAATAAATAACCAAGATCATGTTAAAAATATCTGGTTAAAAATGATGTAATTAACTTGAAGAAGAATGATACTGAAGAAATTCTGATATACTATATAAATATTTAATTATCAATATTAGAATAAGGTAGGTAGGATAATAGGTAGGTATAGCGTCTATATTACTTATGTTTTATGTTAATTTATAAACTACAAAACACTCGCAAGAAATAAATATTCCATTGTAAAGTATTTATAAATATAAATATATGAATGCATAATGTTTATGTACATATAATATATGTCGGAGTTTTACATTATGCACTCATCACAAACACGCGTGTTACGCATTATGTCAGAAACCTCAGCCTACCTTCCTTCCTTCCTTCCAAACCTTCCAAATCAATTTTTTTTTATGCAAGTTAAATTATAATTATATAATTTATCTTTACAGATAGGCATCAAGAACCTATTCCTAACTCTCTGTATTTACCAAATGCAGATGATGACAATGGTGAGAATATTGTTATTTTTTAGATATTCATTACTATTCATCACTCAATGTATTCCGAAGTACATACCAGGTCTAGTATTTTAATCCAAGTAATTGGTTATGTAAGTACAGTCAGCAGAGATGAGTTCTGAAAATAAAAGTAAAATGTTTTTTTTTTTTTGTTTATCTGCTTAGTAGTTTAAATGAAATTTATGCTATATATAACTGTGCTGTAGTGATTTCCTCCCTACACGAGAGATCCTGGAATCCAAAAACGGCTTTATAATTTTTATCGTCTATTTGTTTATAATTCAAGAACCCATAAGCTTCATTTAATGAAAGTTTTCACATTGAAATATTATAGATGATGTCATGCTTATATATAATAGGGCAAGCGGTAATGGGTCACTATAATAAGCTACAATGCAAATAGTGCACTTGATATTAGAATAGAAAGAAAGCTTTTTAGCTGCTCAATAAGTTACCCAAACTTAAGAAAATTTGCTTATTAATATTCGCTTCACTTAGTTTGATGCAGTAGATACTTAATATTATTATTAATAATAAAAATATTATTAATAATAATAATATTAATAAAAATATTATTAATAATAATAATATTAATAATAATATTATTAATAATAATAATAAAAATGTTAATAATAAAAATATTATTAATATTAATTTCGGTTTGATACCGCCATGCGAGAAAAATGGTTTTGACCAACAAACAGACGAACAACTAAATGATTGTATAAGGGTTCATTTTTTCCCCTCGTGTTCGGAACTCTGAAAATGAGACAACTGCCATCTATTTCTTGCTTGCTCCCTTGCTCCTTAAGAGCTGGTGGCGGTTGTATTCGGTAGAACTTATAAGCTATTAAAAGTTTATCGCTGTCTCGTTTTTGAAAAAGGAAGTTTAAGATTGTTTTAACTGACCTAAATTTATAGGTGTCTAACAGGACATTTTATAAATTCACCAGTGATACAAAACTTTGTAATTATTCTCTACTTTGTTTTTTTTTTTAATTATTTCACTGTTATTATATGTAGTTAAGTAAAAAACTCTTTCATATATATTTTTATTAAATAGTCTATAAAGGTCCATTGTGAAGTTTTTGTTATTGCTCTTTAGATATTTATTTACTTTATTAGTAATAAACGCCACAAAGTACAGCAATGTAGTTTTATCACGCATACCTACCTATATATTCCTTTCTTTAGTCTGCAATAAGTTAGAATTATGTGTTTTCTTTGTGTGCAAATGAATGCTTGATAATTGCCTACGAGTAAGTTACAATACATGGGTTCGATTCCCAGAAAAATTTATATGCAGCTAATCTAAATAAAATAAACAGGGAGGAGTTTCTTGCCGGTTCTTCTCCTTTTAGTTTTTGAACCGGTTAATCAATTTACTTTGATCAATAAGTGTGTGTAAACATCTTGTATTGAATAAAAACTTTTTGAATTTGAATTTCAAAAAACTGTCCAACAGATTTCAATTGACAATTCCGAAATTTTGAACTTAAGTCCGTTATTTTATTCCAAATTAGTTTCTTAAATTGTGTATTTTTTTTTCAATAAATGTAACCTACTTTAGTTTAAAAATTTGGGAATGGTCAATTGAAGTTTTTATTCGAGTATTTTAAAATGCCTAAGATGAAATTTACAGTGCACCCTTTTGACTTGAACGTAGTGGTGGCGTGGCTGCTAATGTGGGCGCGTGTCTTGGATGCCGGTGCGTATTCACAATAATATATTGAAGGAATATTGCTATACTATAGATAACAATACATATAATTCACAAACCTCAGGAATATCATAACCAAACTAGCTCAAGAAACTCCTATAGGAGCTATCTAAGTCCATTTTTAGGCATAACATTATCACCTTTGTCAATACAATAGCTATGCCTGGTGTCGAATGTTTTTATCATAGACATATATAGTTTTTATATGGAGCGATACGTATTATCGAAATTATAAATGTTATGGGTTTGAAAGTTTATATGATTTATATTAAAAATTGAATATTAAGGTATATTCGAGATAACTTTAGTGATGCACTATGTGTGAAGGGTAATAACTTGATACATAGCGCCATCTATTGTAAAGTATAGCAACTAATTTTATTTTAAACTATTTCGTTGCGTAGGTACGTTAGATGGTTTACGTGCTTCGACGGAATTTCACTACTTTTTTCAGAGTTTATCAAACCCCACTGTCTTTCAATAAGTGTGTATAAACATCTTAACTTCATTTTTTATATTGAATTTCTTAAGGTGCAGACTGTTTATTTTTAAACAAAATAATCAATAGTGTGGGTCAATAGTTTGGTCTTCACCTTCTTACAATAACTTTTTTTTTTAAATCTCTATAGTTTTCTTTTTCTGCCATTATTGTGTAGTTTTGAGTTGTGCCCATAATAGTACCTACATTATGATGCAAGTACTGTAAGCTGCATATTATAGTCGATGTGGTTATAGGCACGAGGCGAAGCCGAGTGCTTATAATAAACCGATGACTATAATAGCCAGCTTACTGAGTACGCGGATCATACGACGTTTTTCAAGTAGATAAGTACTTCAAATGTAATAAGTGTCGTAGCTAAGGGCACGAGCGAGTTGCTTTTCGCGTTTTACGCATGCGTTACAAACGGAATGCTCGTTTGTGATTGGTGTAAAGTAAAAAGGCCTAGTACCTACTGTAAAAAACAACATTACGGTACATACAAGTTTCGATGTAATAAATTGAATACCGTATTAATAGCAAATGTCTTGGAAAAGGACTTATACAACTGTTCTAAAGCTAAAGTGCGGTTCTTAGCTATTTCTATAACTCATGTGCAGCCATCGTATAGCTCTTTTAGGGGTTTCTTGAAGTTATGTGCTTGTTTTGTTACATGGCTAGTAACATTAAAAATTAACACAACAACTTTTGGAAAATCATTTAGTTGTCTTTTCACAGTCGTACCTAACATATTTTTTTTACAATTTCTTTTCATTTACATTTCAAGCAAAGTGTGCAATATAATTCACTTTCGTCGGGTAATTCATAAGCCATACTCACCGCGGCGGTATACTGTTTACTTTTTTAATGTCACAGTATAGATGCACTTACAATAATGTACACGTATTACAAATTTTTGTTTAATCTAATCATAGATCTTGAAACAATCAAGCTTAAAAATTTTGAATACTTATTGTACCGTAATAAATACATTATAGAACTTATATTACGTACATTCGAAATATTAAATGCAGCATAGGTCCACATTTATTTTTAAAGTATTACTTTAATAACAACAATTTAAACCCACTTGTATCAATTTCATTATTTCATATAAATCATGTTATGGTTTAGACGAAAATAAAGTGAATCATTAAATAAGGAAAGAAATGATCTTTTCAATGAGATATCAATATAGGTACACTAGGTTGTAGAGTTATAGAGTAAGATCCCCTTTAAACTAGAAATGTATGCCGATGTGAAAATTTCATTTTGTCCTTATATACCTTTATGTCGTACCTAAATTATAAATAATAATAATAATCACACACACAATCACAACAACGTCTAGGTCCCGAACTAAGCATTAGCGATATTTTGGGTACCAAGCGAAGACACCACATACATATAACAACCAAGACCCGGTGCCAGTATTAATATTCATCATATAAATACTGATCCGACCTGGGATTCGAACTCGGGACCTCTAGCTTCACAGGCAGGGTCGCTGCCCACTAGGCTAAACGTTCGTCAAATAATAAATAAATCTCTTGAATCTAAAATATAATATAATATTAACTAAAGTTCGTATTTTTAAGACAAAATTCAGCTGGTCTTAATATTCTTTTTCCGGCATTTAAATTTTTCACTCTTTGCGAATTCATAACATTAGATCTTGATTCAAAGGGGTAACACCGAATCCGATGTAATTTATTTAGGGATTAACTTCACTTTTTCAGATTTTACAGTCTCGAATGTGTACGTGCGATGCCCTTACGGATCACATCTCGTCCCAATTAAGTACTACAAGCAGCATGATAACATTAATAGACGTCTGATGAAACGTAAGATTTATTCTTTGATTGCTCTTCACACGGTGATTCGTAGTGTTTTATTTCTGAAATCTAAGTGTTTTCATACCTCATTTATTTGAAATCTATAATTAAACATTCACAAACTAACAGTGGTCACAGTGTTTGTATTGATTTTGATGTAGTGTTGGTGTTTATTACAATATAAGTGATAATCTGTCTTCATAATTTGACATCCAAGCGTTGAATTGTACAGTGCGTGGGTGACTCACATTACACCGGTTAAGTAGCTGCCGTAGGCGACCGGATTTGGCTAATCTTTTCGCACGTCTATCTCTCCGGGACTTTTATTATCTATTGTGCAACGTGTGCAATTCATTAGGGGAATTTAATTCCGAAAATGCCGAGAAGTCGCCCCTCACCGCAGCCGCCTTCAGGTTCTAAATCGGGACTGAACCCTGTACAAACAGGGAATTCATCTACTCCCAAGGAACAAATTGATCCAAGCAACATAACAGAAAGGAACTCGAATCTGAATACAGATCCTAGTGACACCAAGGAGTTTGAGTTTCTTTTCGTCGTTAAAGAGGAAATACGGGAAATGCTCACTATTTTTCAATTGTCTCAACATGAACGATTCCTTTCTATTACACGGATTATAAAGGATGTTAAGGAGCAAAGCGTTGCTAAACGAAAACCAAACCTAGAAATTGAAAAGTCCTTGGAGGATTCGTCCTCAAAGTTGGAAACGATGCAAAAAATATCGTCTGCTTAGAGGTCGATCGTAAACACTTGTTTAACCAGGTATCGCTCCTTGATGATAAAATTGATCAGCTCGAACGTGTATCTTGGAAAATCAGCATTGAGATACGAAATGTGCCGAACGAAAAGGAGGAAAAAAGACGGGATCTAATTAAAATGGTAGAAAAACTGGCCCAAAATCTGGGCATACCATTGGGACCAGTAGAGCTTAGACATAGTATATCGACTCCCTAGTAAGCCTGACCAGTATCTTCTACAATAGTTTTCTATAATAGTGAGTTTTCAAGTACATTAGTGAAGGGAAGTCTACTTGATGTTGCAAAATCTTATAATAAGAGTAACCAAAATACTAAACTGGACACAAAACTACTGGGCCTAGGAGGGCCAAGATCAGCTATTTATACTATGTCTGATTATCTCAAATTGAGAGACAAACGTCTTTTTTTCTTGCCAGAGACCTTGTTAGGTCGGATGGATACTATATCTGCTGGATATCAAATGGGCGCATTTATCTTAGGAAGAAAGCAGGTGACCTGTATATTATTTGACGTGAGATCTGAGGCAATTTTTGTTCACTCGTCAGAAAATTTCCTTAAAAAGGCTATGCACACAAAGATATTTGTGACTGTTTGATGATCTAGGTGCATCCAGTAATAAATGACGTCTATAGTCAAGTACTTTGGACAATTGGTGAAATTGGTATAAAAATAGCTCAGACTAGTCACCCGATCTTCACCATTATTGTTTTACGTTAATGCAAGACTTCATATTGCACAAGAAACCGTTTCAACGCTCCGGAATTTATTCCATGGAAGAATTTTAGTTCCAGAGCATTAGAATTAGCCTTTAAGAAATTTGTTGTGTCCTGTTCCCCAGAGTTCTATCGTAAAAGCATTTATAAAATCTCTATTAGAAGGCAGAAATACTTACATACAGCATTCGGGTAACTATTTAAATAAATTATTTTTAGTACTTTCTAGTTTAATTTTTCCTGTATGTATCTAACGGCAATTTTAAACTTCAACCCGTATATCTTCTGTTCATGACCCGATATCTGATGCTCCTGGATTAACATTTTACTTACTTGCTTTGTACACAACTGAGACACAATCAATGTACCAACTGCAGTTTGGAATCACGAGATGGAAAAGAGTCGACAAAAATTTCTCTTTGGATATTTTTTTTGTATCGTATTAGTAGTTTGCACTATAAATTAATAACCGGGACCTTCTTTGGGTTTTCCTCTAGATAAATAAATAATAGATAACCGGGACCTTCTGTTGTTTCTCCTCTAGATAAGTACTTTTACACTAAAAAGTAATGATGTACATTTATAGATTCGCTATGGCGAAAAAGAAAAAATTCGCTGGCAACGCTCGGTGTAGGCTATGGTGTAAGCTGATGACACTATTCCGATACATTCAAGAGTAAAAGAGTTGACTACAGGCTGTTATTACTACATTACATTTTAGCTGATTGGTTACTTGTGGAGGTTAGGTGCAATCACTCAACCAGAATCCGACAATTCCTTGACGTACTACATCGATATCTTTGCTAAAGAGGTGTATGAATAATGCTTCTTTAAAATTACAGATTTGAACAACGCATCAAATGAAACGAACTGGACGCCTCGTCGCTGTTATTGTGAACGCTTATAAGTTATATGGCAATAGGAAAGCATTTTCGTGTATTTGTATTTATTGTAATTTATATACGCACAATTTTAAATTAAATCGAAATGTAATTTATTATAAGAAATAATTAAAGCTTTATTACATATGAGTATTCTTATTTTATTAACAGCATTAATAATTTTATAATTCAAAAACATATGTAAAACGTATGCAGTCGCGGATGACATTAGATAGTAGGGGAGCCCAGGATGCTAAATCGGGATTTACTCGAGCGTCAAAGAGACCTATTGGATTGCGAAGCTTAGATGATAAGAAGAAAAAAATGTCATATAATATATACACTTTCATCGGTGGGGGGAGCGGCTATAAATTTTCAAAAATGTCAAAAAAAAACAGTTGCATGGACATACTCGAGCGCGTCAGATATTAATAGCATCCATGTCCTACGTATTTCTAAAAACATTCGTATGTTAATCTGATTGTTTCCATGATGGGGGTAGTCGTACGTAAGGGTTGAAAACGGAAAAAAAAAATTTAATCGAGCGCGTCAGATTTTCAAAGGGGATGTTAAGTGAACCTTAAAGAAGGCTCTTATGTAATAATCTGACGATTTGGATGTGACCCAAACTCGCGGCCATTATTAGAATGTGCAAAAAAAATCGCCATTTTGAAATACTCGAGCGCGTCAGATTAAGATTTATATGGTTCATTTATATACCCTAAACGCGCTGTCTCATAATCTGACGATTATCTGGAGGGATTCGCCTAATCTGACAATGGAAAGAATTTTTTTTTGTATTTTATCAAATCTTTTAACTTAACACATTAAAGAGTTGAAAAAATAGCGTGCAAATGAAACAGTATATATTCTTTGAAGTACAAAACTTTTATTTATGACAAAATAAGTATAAAAAATATTTTTTTTTTTGAGAATTTTTATTTATTTATTTATAACGTTATCGATTATTTTTCCTTACTTCGGCTTACGGAAATCGTCAGATTATATATTATTCGTGAACGTTGAATTATTACCTTCAAAATAAAAAAAAATTTAGCCACGCTCGAGCAAGTCAAGATGACGTTTTTTTTACAAGTTTGTAACCCACCTACTTCTTATCGTCAATCAAAAATTGTCAGATTAGTGGAATATACACTTTTTAGCATATAACTAACTTACCCTACCTTAATCTGACGCGCTCGAGAATTTCAGATGATCAATTTTTTTTTACTAATCTGATCCTTTATCCTTGACGCGCGGCCACATATACGGGGCTAATACTTGGTGGAGGTATTTAATGAGGTACTAGGTTTCTCCCTGTATGTTAATCTGCCGCGCTTTAGTAAATCCCAAAATCCCCTCTTGGGCTCCTCTACTAAGAGAAATGGACGGTGAATGGACGGCATGCACCGTGTCTGAGCGCAACCCCTCGTGTCTTCGTGTTTTTCGCTTTGGAAAATCTTCTCAAAGAGTAAGCAACGTAGAGCAGATTGCCAAAATCGTGTTATTGTGCCTATTAACATACGTATCTCCGTGAACTAGTATAAATAAAACGAGGTGAAACGTACCTTTTTACCGTAATATTATAATTTTATTAGTACTTTATTAGGACTAATATTTTCTTTTGTATTATATTAAACTTTATTAGAATTTATTATATTAGTAGTATTTTATTTATTGATATATACACTAATATCTACTGTCGTCTTCGTTCGCATGTTATAAGTGGATTTTTGACACGACGCGACTCGCCGGCAGTTTCACATGCGCAGTATTAGTTTCGCATTGCGAACCTATTGCTGATGTATTTTACTGCTCTTTTAAACAATTGTAGATCGCTAATCTGCTGTAAAAATAAACTTTTTTTCATTTGCATATCATTTTCATAGGATTCACTTTTCATATCAGCCTTATCTCATTCTCGCTCTTTCCTTTTCCGTTTTCGTTCCCGCCATAAATATTTGCTCGAAGTGGAGGGAGGGAAGAGCAGACGAAATTGTTTCTGTTGTCTTTATCGTTCTCGTTCCTGAACCCACTTCCGTTCTGTTCCGTTTTCGTTTCCATTCTCTTTAAGCAAAGTGAGCGGGCGGGGATGGAGGCATAGGGGCTAACAAAACCAATTCTATGGTGTTTGTATATTATATAAGATACATATTTAAAAAGATAGTATTGAAGTTCGACAACTATTACTAAATTTACAATTACGCAGGTAAGCTGGAAGCAAAAGCTAGTATATTATTGTAGGAACGTTCTGGGAGAAATAAAATTATGTAAATGATTGTGAAAACTGTATCAAAATCCGTTGCATGGTTCAAAAGAAGTAAGCAGAGAAACAAAAATTAGGAACGCCGTAGCATTGCCTTCCTCCGCGCTAAATATATAACTTAAATAAAATCAGTTCTGAAGTTCCGACTTAAAAAAAATTACTCTAGTACAAATTTTACCTTTCATTTCCTCCCCTAAAAATATATTTTTATTTATAAGTATTATTAGTTTTTAATTTAGTATAAGCGATCTTATTGTTATAGGCATGTGAAAAACAATAAAACGAATACTTACTTATGAGAAGCTACATTTCTAATTTTCAAACAGTTCCTACCTATTAAAAAAACCGACTACTCCCATTGCCTCTCATACAAACTTTCACCCCCCCCCCAGGGTTTCTCCCCTTATAATACAAAAACCCTGAAACTCGTCATGATATATTTATGACGAGAAGCTGAAATTGCAAGTTTCATATTCCTATCCTTAAAAAAACTATACTTCCATAAAAATGTTTGTCCTTCGTTTCCCACCCTTAGAATGTGGAAACCCAAAAAGCTTAAAACGTGACATTATTTATTTATGATGAGTAGCTACGTTTCCAATTTCTAAGTTTCTACATTAAAAAAAACCGATACTCTCATACAAAATGTGGACATTGAAAAACCCCGAAATACACTATTCTTTATTTATGATGTTTTTACCTTTTTAAAAAACCGATACTGCCAGCCCTATGTTTATCCCCCGTTACCCCTTTAAAATGTGAAAATTCAAAAACCCTAAAACAAGTCATTATTTATTTATTCTCAGTACTTGTGATTCAAACTTTCATACTTTTAACTTCAAATAACAAAATAATACTTTCATACAAAGTCCCACGATTCCTTTGAAGCCATATAAGGCCTATCATTTAAACAATCATATGTTCTTGCTCTATAGAACTCATCAATATTAATCAAACCGTTCTTGAGAAGGACATAGGAACAGAGAGACAAAAATTTTAAAACTCAGAGTGATATAGAATGAATATTATATATACCACAAAATTTGACAAAAATTTTGTATGTGCAGACAGGGCTATATATAATATATTTATATAGTTGTGTAGATATATCATCTACAAAATTTCAGACGCGTATTACTCTTGTTTTTTAATCTTTGATATTTTAGACATTGTGAAATATCTTTAAAATATGTACACCACAAAAAAGTGAAGAGTATGTATGTGGTGTCTTCGCTTGGTACCCAAAATATAAGCTAATGCTTAGTTTGGGACCTAGACGTTGTTGTGATTGTATGTGTTATTATTATTATTTGTTGTGGTGATTGAAGGAATAATGACTCAGAAGAACGTAGCGTACACCTACCGTGCACCCTTCCCGTCAGACAGCGGCGCCGAGGCGGCACTGCCGCCGTTCACCCCGCGCAGAGACCCGCTAATTTTCTGTAGCGTTGAAATTTGAAAATATGTAATTTATATAGGAAAAATTTTTTAGAGATAATTTAAACGAAGAGTTTTTAGGCGTGAAGTTTACCTACATTTTCGTGTAAGTACCACGGAGAAATTCTTTCTCGTTAATAAGTAAATAGAAATTAAGAGTCAGAAAGAGCATCCGTTGGGATTTTTTTCATAAGATAGGACATTATTAAACATACATAAAAAAGTGAAAAAAAATTTTCCTTTATTGGAATATATTTCAATAAAGGAAATATATTTTTTTCACAATTTATTGTTCACCTATTAAAGAGGAGATAGCAGTAGAAAACCTCCAAATATACCCAAACAGACCATTTTCAAAGTTTTTTGTTCATCCATTAAAGAGGAGATAGCAGTAGAAAACCTCCAAATATAGCCAAATAGACCTTTCATACGCCTAATTTTGTTTCTCTTAACAACAGTTTAACAAGAAATGCAAAGAGGAAGAAGCAAAAAAAAACTAATCCTTATGATATACCTCGTTTTGTGCATTAATTAAACTAAGGTTTTTTGATCACTTCCGGCCATTTTTTTCTCAATCACATGCTTTATTCTTATCAGCTGTTGGCAGTAATGACAGTAAACATCCGAATCTACGGTTGTATCCAGTGGTAAAAGCTCATAATGAACGACGCACTTCTAGTCCCACCATTTTACGTTTCTTTCAGAATGAATGAATGAATAGGTTTTTTTATTTCATTTGTTGGGTTACAAGTATTGGGTGGGGGTTTACATCAACCCTGTCGCGCAGGACGGGTAGAGTTTGCCTGCCAGGTTCGTTCTGGGGGAACGATGTGGCTTACACACTTTGTTGTTTCCGTAAATAGAATATTTATTATCCACTTTAGTGGCTAACTTATAGCTAACTTATAACTAACTTATAATTAACTTACGTACTAAAGAGTCTGGAGGCGTGCTGCTCGAGGATCGAGTCAGCCTAGGCGATAGTCTGTGGGGATATTATTTACACTTAATCGCACTGCACTCGAGTGTCTTTTGTCTAGCGCACACTATAATATACACTAATGTGGCAACGTCAGGTCGTCACCTACCGCAGGAGGCCCATCCTGCCTTCAGCCGCCGTCGGCGGCCGCTTTGAGACGGGCTGCTTCCTCGTGTTCGGAGGGATGCTTGTTCGAACGTGATCGACTCGGGTTGACGGCAGCAGAATGTTGTGCATGCCGTGCTTAGTGTGAGCAGTGCCAGCCGCCTCGCAATCTGGGATCGTCTTTAGGTGGAGGACCCTATGCAACAGATCGTTGTGTAGGTCGTATATTCTCTTGTAGTATGGGTCCTCGTCCAGCATGCCGTACAATATCTCGGTGTCTATATTTTGAGGAAACTGCCCGACGCGTTTCAGCGCGATGCGATACATGCGCTCGATCTTTAGTTGGTTTGATTTACTGATGCGTGGCAGGAGCTGTACACATCCGTAATCAAGCACAGGAGCAAGGCAGGTGCGGATTACCAGCAGTTTGGTCTCGAGACTCGCCTTGGATCTGTACCCTATGATTGGGTCGAGCAGTCTGCACACCATGCGGCCCTTCCTCAAGGTTGCCCGCACGTGCTCGTTCATAGACAATCGTTTGTCCAGTGTGACACCCAGATACCGGATATTGTTGGCGTACGGTAGACGATCCCCATTGGCCGTTGTTATGTGGGTTTCATGTCGTTTCTTAGTGGTGAAGAGAATGCAATTAGTTTTGGCGACATTGCAATGGAGGCCCCACCGGTTGTAATAGGCGGTGAGCGTATCCATAGCTGCACCTGCCCTGCGTGTGGCGAACGTGGTGTTTGAGGCCGTATTGAGTACACACAGGTCGTCCGCATACTGCGAAATGAAACCGCTGTTGTCCAGGGTCTTGTTAACGTCTGATACGTAGAAGTTGAAAATTATGGGACCGAGAATCGACCCTTGTTACCACATCGCTCCGCGCTCTACCGGTATCTCGTCACCGATAGTCGTTCTAAATCGTCCTCTGACGCTCCTGCCAGTGAGGTAATTCTCAAGTAAATGAATGATGTTTGCTGGCACGCCCGCTACCTCCAGTTTCCGCACTAGTGCCCCATGGTGGATCGAGTCAAATGCTTTGGACAGGTCGGTGACTATCATGGCACAGTGGTTGTTCTTTCGTACTTGTTTCCAACTGCGCGAGCGCGGGTTGTACGTGAGCTTCTCTTCACCTTCAAGCGCCTCAGTTATATGTTTAACTGTGCGCATGATTTGTGTTTCACAGCCGAGTCCCGGTCTGAAACCGTGTTGCGTATCTGGTATTGGCCGCAGGAGCTCTACCAGCGTCTTACGGTAAATGACTCGCTCGCAGACTTTGCCCATGATGTTTAACAATGTGATGGGCCGATAGGAGGATGCGTCGTTGTGCGGTTTGCCTGCTTTGTGCAGGAATATGCACTCGCCGACCTTCCAGCGGGCGGGGAAGTACCCGGTAGTAAGTGTGTAATTAATCACCTGTCGGAGTTGGTTGAGCACTATGAGATGTGCTTCCTTAATCGGTTGAATCATAATCCCATCTGGACCGGGCGCCTTCCTTGTTTTAAAAGAACTGATCGCTCGTAAGAGCTCGTCAATATAGCACACCTCGAGAGGTACGTATGGTGTTGTAGCGTACGACGCCATGTCATTTGGAGATACAACCGTGTTTCGGACCAGAGCCGCGTTCATCAATGCGTTTACAGTTTCTTTTTCGTTCGTTGCGCCCGGTATGACAGGCAGTCTGGGCTCTGGTCGTTTCAGCACCTTCTGAGCGCGCACTCAACGTCGAGCTTTTTTTACGTAGCAGGGATCAAGGTGCGACAGCGAACTGCATCTTTTTTCTTAGACATTAAAATTTCCTGATTGAAAACGCCCAAACTTTATGCTACTCTTATTACTCTTATGATATGATATTTTGCCGATAATATTTCATGTTATAGTGAAATATGTAGGCACTTTCACTATTTTCCACAGACTGAAAAACAATGTAACAATGACGGGATATAGTTTTTTTTTAGTTAAAAAGGTTAACTTTGAATCATATACAAAAAATAAAACAACAGATCTCAAAATACTAAACGACTTACTCCTTGACCTATTTATTGTATTAGTCAGTCAGTCTGTTACTTCATTCTTTATTTGGTTACCGATTATGTACGTAAAATATTAATTAAAAAAAACCCAAACGCATCTATCGTATAGTCGTCTGAATTCTTTTGAACAAAGCTGATTATTTGTAGAGTGGCCGGGATAATCTTAGGCGCTCCTACGCCGCGAGCGCAGAAGAGCGTCCATTTCAGCTTCAGTACCATTTCGCCATTCGTGCCTGAAAGATCGACGCTAGAGAATAAAGGTTAGCATAAAATATATTTGTATATTATAACATATAATTAATTGTTATAAATAAAAAATCAGAATAGAATTTATGTGCCAAATTTTATGATAATTTTCGTAAGACAAAAATTATTGCACGCGATTTATATTTAGATATGATCAGACATGTGCATCGGACACGAACAGCGTGTGAACCAAAACTGTGTTTTTTTCGCAACTAAAAATATCTTGTATCGAATATCGTATCCTATTTCTATATCGCTACGTTATAACAGCTACTTTAAATCAATAATTGAGTGAATGAACAATGCGCACGTGCGTGTAATATGTCCACGTTTTGCGGTGACGTCTTATAACACTGTTTACGTTATCTAAACATTTCTGCTATATAATGTTGTTTCGCCTAAGAATATCGTTATATACGCGGCCACGAAAAAAAGTTGACTCTATTTCGGTACTTTTTCTTGTCATTCTTGTGACGCATTCGTATCGAGCGAATGTTTTAACTTCGTTGGCGCGTTTACAACAGGATGTTACGTTTTTTAAGATTACGTATCCGAAGGGTAAAACGGTGCCGTATTAACTATGGTATCTGTCTGTCGGTTTGTTCGTCCGTCATTGTTTACAATGTGGGTTGGTTTTGTTTAGAACTCATTGAGACGACAAACATATTTTTATATTTGTTTATTTATAAAATTTTAAATCATTGTTGCAATGAAGGCTATCTCAAAAACTAAACTGGTTAGAAATTCGGAATTTCTCCACATAATATGCATTACCAAAAAAAAAACATTAAAGTGCGGATTTTTAATGTAGTTTGTAAGCCGCGACTATATCAAACATTTTTCTTTGACGGGTTGCTGAGATGTCTAGCTCGTAGAAATCCATTGAGAAAAATATTTTTTTAGAAAATATATAACACAAACATATTGTGTATTCGTACGGAATCCTTGGTGCGCGAATACCACTCGCACTTGACTGGCTTTTTAATATATTTTTTTATTTCCTACGCATACGTTTTCATGAATGCTGTTTTGTTATCGTTACAATTTACGTAGATTCTAATTATATACGCATCAGCAGATCGCGGTTGTAACGTCTTTGACTTATACCGATTTATCGGTATGTACGAGACCGTTTTAAAAATAACCGGTATAAAAAGATAATTCTTTTTTTTTAATGTCCATGAGCTCATTTTAATTATTTCCATCAGTACATGCCAGGTCAAGATCATTTACGTATAAATATTGACCTCAAGGCTATCCTAGTAGTAATAGAGTCGATTTGCCTTTATAACTTTTTCAGTTATATCATATAAGTTAATCAGTTATCATATTAGTTAGCCTGCGAAGTGAAAATATGTAGATGAGAGTTGCGGATTGCGGAAGGGCGCGTCGGGTGGACAGTGAACGCGTTGCGACTTGATGCATTTTGGTTCAGTCAGTTTTGTTGGATTATTTAAAATATTAAGTATTATTAATAAAAATAACAAAAACAGTAATAACTGTTACAAAAAACTAAAAAAAAAAATACAATAGTATTGTTCATTATCACTGTTGTCAATTGTAATTTGAATAACAACTGAAAATGTTATAAAAAAATTATGTTTTATCTGGCCACCATTTTATGCTTTGCCTGGTCTCCTAATGCATTACATACATTGCTTAGGTAAAATATGTAATGGTTAACAATAGACAATATAATTTACAATTTGCTTTGACGCACCTCTTAATGCATAGAATGACTAGGTATTCTATACTATGACTGAACAGAAGAATACCTAGTGGATAACGTTCTATAATGCGTGTACAGTACGTACTTATGTACTCGCGCATATCCACGTGCGCGCTCATCAGTCATGTGTTTGACAATGTTTGGATGTACGCATTTTATGATTCCTTTTGGAACCCTGTCGTGCTTACTCTGATTGTAATTCTTATTGGAAAGAACTTCAGATGTTGATAAATCATGATCACTAGACATTTACTCAGAAAAAAACTTGGTTATACTTTTGATAGTTTAAATTTAAGCGTTTGCTTAATACTAAATCAAATTACGTTTCGAAATTCCTAATAAATAGAGAGACAATAGAGGATGTGACGTCCCAATACATTACGAATACCGAATACAGTTCCAATCAAACTTTATGGCGGATGTGAACATATGCACAACTCGCGTCGCAGGACCCAGTTTGAGGTGTAGCGGGACGCAGTGGAGCGAGGGGTACATGACTGTACCTGCGTAAGCACGCTTATAGCGTTGTATTCCGATCCGCCATAAAGTTTGAGGCTAACTATACCTATTTAAAATACGCGATAAACTTTATTTTGTAAGAAAGAGACAAAAATAAACTTTGATTTAGGTTTTCATTTGGCATCCTAATTTGATTTTTATTTCGGCCTGGGTGTTTTAAAAGTTAAATGCTACTTAATATTCTACGGGTGTACCTGCTTTTCAATACATCTAAAAATACTTCAATAGACAAATTCCAGGCATAGTGGATAATTCACTACGCAGCAGTGAATTCGTTACTGAAGTGTTTCTAAATTTTAATTTCAGTAAGCCATGTTCATAAACACCTCTTGAATGTTATTTTATAAATAAATTGATTCTGTATTACAACATTGAATTTGAATCTGACATTGTTTACTTACAAACCAATTTTAGATTACACAGAAAAAAAAATATAGTGACTGGAACTAGAATTTAGTAACTTGGACTAGAATTTCTAGCTTTATTTGTGGCCATCAAACAGATAGTCATGGGTACGTACCTACTAGTCTGTAGCGAAAACATGAGTTTTGTATATTTAAAGAGAAATTTATTTAATTGAACAAAGTGTTCCATATGAGTTACCAGAATATTGGTAGATGGAATAGGTACATAGAGGTAGAAAAAAACATGTAAACGTGTATTTTGTATGTTTAACGAGAAATTTATTTAATTTTTCAAAGTGTTTCATACGAGTTATCAGTATATTGGTAGATTTTCTATAAAATTAAGTTAATGTTTCAATTACGAGTTATAAAGAATTCTCAATTTAATTTTATAGTAAATCTGCCAATATTCAGGTAACTCGTATGAAACACTTTGAAAAATTAAATAAATTTCTCGTTAAATATACAAAATACACGTTTACATGTTTTTTTTTGTTTTCGTTACTTTGCATTCGTTAAAATTACTTTCTCGTCAAAGTTACAAAATTATAGCATAAAACACTATTTTTTCTTGCTACTAAACGGTCTGGTAGTTTTATGAATGTATATTTATAATAGTGTCGTGATATCCCAGAGCGCAACGAACCTGTCTCAAATTTATAAGGCTATAAGGCCATGGTTCGAATCCGGGCGTGTACCAATGAGTTTTTCTGACTTAAGTACACAATATCACTGACACCGTGCTTCGGAGGGCACGTTAAGCAGTCGGTCCCGGACGCTGTCAGTAGATGGCGGTCGTTACAATCCCCAACCCGCAGTGGAGTAGCGTGGTGGATTTAAGCTCCAAACCCCCTCCTCACCCAGGGGAGGCCTAAGCCCCTGCAGTGGGGTGAAATGGGCTGATGATGATGATGATATTTCTTTCCGTATAATAGTTTTCAATAATTACTAAGGGTATACCCACGATATTTTAAATTTACATCAGAATACACGCTGTACATAAGTACTACGCTGTACATCTATAGAAATATTGTCCCTTATAATAATATAAGGGACTATATTTCTATAGATGAAGTAGTTCGAATTAATAAATGGCCGTCGGCGTGGCTGTGAACGTCACTGTTATCTAGATCCATTATTATTGCGTTAGCTATATATAGCCACGTCAGCAGCCATCCGTCCTACAGTCCCTACAGATATAAAATTAATCGTCAATAACCGTTATAGTTTTTTTATGAAAATCAAAATAGTTTTGGGTATATTTGAAATGTTTTATTAGATAAGCATATTTTTTAATTTATTAAACCATGTATTAATATCAATGTGTACAATGTACTTTAAATGTGTTTTTAAGACTTTACATATGGTGCTAATAAAATTTTCTACAGTGTACATATATTATCATGATATTATTGAGTTTTTATTTTGCATTTTTGGAAACTACATTAATCTAACTTTATAGATAATTAATGTTTTCTGTAGAGAAAATGTTGAGCTTGAGAAAAGTGTCTGTAAAATAATAAGTTAACTCACAAACATGACTTACATATTTTATATTTTAATTTACTTTAATTTGCCGAGGGTAATTCTACTAAATTATATTAAATTCTTATCAAAACAACTACAAATTAAGAAAACTATCTAATTATTAACAGCTAAAATTGAAACTAATAACCCACCCCTTGTCGCCCCCGGTGCAAAGGTGCCCAAGAAACTGGTCGCATTACCACGAATCTCTGCGTCACGATGGACCCGGAGCGGGAGTCAAATCCCCTCTCTCACACACTATACGGCCGATGTCCGCGATGCCTCACTGCCTCAACTGAAATTTTATATACTTAGTCAAAAATTTAAAAGAAATGGATTTCCTCCTTACCCTATTAAGATAATAATAATAATATAATAAAACTTGGGACATTCCACACAGTGATACCCAGTTCCAAACTAAGCAAACTTGTATAATGGATGCCAGACAACTTTTTTTTGTAATATATCTATATATAAATACGTAAAGGAAAAGCTTTAGACCCCTTTTGTTAGATTTGGCATTGTTAAAGTTCACGTGGAGTAGAAGCGCAGAAAGCTAAAAATCTATATACAGGCTGAATTTTTGAGATGGAATTTTATGGCCAAATCATAAACTATGAACAATAGTGAAAAGTGTTTACAGGGGTCAGAAGCTCGATTTTTGACAAAGGGTTACGGCATATATACATATATACGGCACTTACGGCATATACAAACGTGTGGTCTATATACGCAGGTGAAATCATGGGCGGTCGTTAAGTTTAAAACTCGTCGTATTTACGTAACGTTTATTCAGATGTACTCCCACCCACATTCTGGCGTAAATGAGACGTACTGTTCATTAACTAAATCATGCCGAATTCATTTTCATTTCGTTACAGTTATATAGGCCTGCAACAGAGCGACGCTGATGTCGGACGTGTACGTCAGCGCTTCTTATGATATCAAATACAACCACACACACAGAATTCCGCTGACAATCAGCAGCGACTGAACTATACTACTAGCGTATAGAACAAAATCCGTGCAGCAGGCGCAGCAGTGCGGGGCGCGCAGCACTATCACATTGTTTTTACCATATTGACTATTCTATTAAGTATATTACACAGTATTATACAAGTTATGCTTGGTTCATTTGCACTAGAATACACAGAAATACTAGTATTATACAAATCTTTAGTAGGTATGAAGCATGTCGTGACATTGCTTGTAGTTAAAATGAGTATGGCGACAGGGGCGAAAATAATGTACGTACAAAAATTAGTTTTGGATGGTTTTAGTTTTGTTTTGTTTAATTATTGACGATAAGTTATAGCCGCTATCTTTTTTCATCGCGGTTGATTGATTTTTACACGTTTTTAACACCCACGACGGAATTTTTGAAATGTTGTTTAATCAAGTTTTTGGCACGCGGTCGCGATGCGATGAGCGTAGACGAGTGACTGCATGAGTTGTTGCCGGGCGGCAACAACGCTTGACGCAAACATATGGTTGGCGGTGTCAGTTCTATACGCTAATAATATTATTTCGATGACAGCAGCGCGTTTTGTATGAAGTTCTCTACGTTGCCGACGACGTACGCGACTGACATAAGCGTCGCTCTGTTAAAGGCCTTATTCATGTTTTCGCAGACGCACTCCTAATTTTACGTCACGCTAGGTTGGCTCCCTGATTGAAATTTTTAGGGTTTCGCAATAACCAAAGAGTGAGTAATTGATTGCAGGCTTATAATTTGTATATTTTCTGTAAAATGCTGACACAAAACTAAATATTGAAGCAGAAATTAGAGTAAATTATTTTTCACTGTGGATGCCCACCCCACCCCATGCATGAAAATGTAACTGAAAATTATTAATTTTTATTTATTCTTCCTTGTGAAGTGTAATTAATTCTCTGGGAGAATTGGCTAGACTATGAATGCACTTTTAAACCTTTTATTTTTAAAAACCAAAAAAATAGCCCTCAAATTCATAAGTTTTATATCATTTATGGCCCGAAGTCTATCTCAAAAACTAAATTAATTAGAAATTTTAAAATTTCTGTTTAATAAAAAATGTTGGAAATTCCGATTTTTTGGTAATTTTCTGTTTTTTTATAAATATGACAAAATATAGTGTGTAATGGTGATTAGTTCCTACGTTTGTATGAGGCTTTAAGGTTTTAATTTTATTCCTTAATTTTGGAGAAAACACATATTGTTTTTGTTATGCAGTCGTTGCGTGAGAAAGTACCTATACATATATATATATATATATATATATATACCTATACATCAAAAAGTGTGTGTCAATATTTTAATTTTACGAATTTAAATTCTTCGTTGTGTATGTAAAGTACACCAAATACTATGATGACCATCGGAAATCATTGTCTACGTTTAATAAAACCGAAGAAACTCCACATTTTTTTTACATACTTGTATGTAGGCCTAAATATTTACGTAAATATTGTATTAGAGAAAGCTGGCGTTGCAATGCGAAATTTTGAAAGTATAAATTTTAATTGACTTTAATTGACAAAATTCGCTGTGAGACAACTATTGCGAAAGACTTTTTTATTCGCTTTGCGCGAGCTTGCGTAGGTATGAAGTATTGTTGGCCAGTTTATATAACTGAACTAAGTCAGTGTAAGGTGCTGATCTTAAAAATAGAAGTTCACTCTGAAATTATGAGAAAATAACCATGACAGTGAAAAGACTTCGAACATGATTGGTTCTCACAATCAATTAGAAAATGATATTATTATTTTAATATAAATGATATTAGCTATGTATTCTGCTCGTAATATTGTTAAATAATAACAAATAATATTATTTAATATTAATTAAATTAATTTAATTATTAAATAATATTGTTAAAATGACTTCAATTTTAATTACAAATAAAACAGTAAATTTTCTAGTAAAATCATCATTTTTCTAAGCTTAAAAACCGTTCAGTAATATCTAATATATATTTCAAAAATATTTCACGATAACTAGGTACAAACCATTTTCGTTATATCGGATGTTGAGCCAAATATTGAACGTTATGAGAGAGTTTTTAATTAACTGGCTACAGATTGGTGTTTAATCTATGATTCAATTTGTTTTGAATTAAGAAGCCATAACTAAATAGCAGTACCTAACAAAGTACACAACGGCACCATTTAGGCACGTTTTTAGTTTTAAAAAACGTGAAATGTAGTTAAATTTATTAAAAGAATTGCGTCTCTTGAAAATAATGCAGATTGTTTATAACACATTTTAAGAGTGTTTTATCGGGAAAACGCTTTTGAAAATGGATGTCTAGCAAAATATATACCAATATAGGTCTAATTCTCTAATTCTCTAATCTTATTTTTCATTTTCTATCTAATATTCACTCTTCCTGTCCAGATTCTCTAACTTGTGATTTATTTAAACCTAATCACTACAAGTTACCGTAAAATATCAAACAGGCGAAGGCGATTACGCGGGGTTCCGCGGACCAGTTGTCCTAGCTGTATTCGATGTTGTTATATACTTTTCTATGATGATTGTGTTATTACAAGCTTTTATTGCGCTTCCCTTTTTGACGTGACGTCTTCCTCGTCGTACAATATTGGTTCAGAAACTACCGTAATAATAATAATGGCTCTTTCAAAAGATGGCTGCTCTTTCAACCCCAGTCTCCCAGTCTTAAACCCCTCGCTCCAATGCGTCCCGCTACACCCAAAACTGGTTACTACAACGCGACTTATGCCTATATTTAAATCCGCCATAAAGTTTGTTTGATTTTGAACTGTAATTCGGGTGACAATGCAATAATCTGGTGACCAGGTCCTAATGATGCAGCCACGATCATCTCCTCATGAGGAAATTCGATACCATTCAATACCATCAAGCTGATCTGAATAAAGAGTTGGAAGGTGGATAACAGAATCCATCAATGACTCTACAGTAAACAATCGAGTTTGGGTTTATTCGATTTGTTTTCATAGCATACGGTGACAACGGTCTGATGATGGAGCTAAAAGGTAGATTACATATCCCTTCAGTGGCTCTCGTAAACCAATACCTATATTGTGAGGACGCACTACTGCGTGCCGAGCAAAATAAGATAAGGGCATGACATGGGGAAAATCATGTCGCGAGTAATCAACTATCCTTACTCCAAATGGGGTACTTAAGGAGTTAAATAGCACGGGGTAGCAAACATATTCATGCCACTTACCTACCAACCCCTAAGCCGTGCCCTAAGCACTAAACGCGTAAGGATAAGTTTAAGTATTTTCATACTAAAAAGCTGAAAATACAATCCCTAGGTAGGAATAAATAAAAAAAAAAAATACTATTTATACATTTATACACTAGCTTTTTTTAAATATTATCTAAAGTCCTTTTCATGAAAGAAGTCCCCCAGACGCAGCGCTGTACTCGCGTGACATAATGTTGCCATTTATGAGTAAAAAATTTATCTATTTTACATTTAGCATATGTAATTTATCAAATAATACTATTTCCTGCATACTTCGATGAAACAATATAAGCTCTTAAATGGTATTAAGAAATAAATACATTTTAGATAGGCTGTAATTTCATTACTTAAGCCCATAGTATAACAATAGTACAGATTAGTAAAACATGTATATTTCTGATAAGTCAAAAATATATTTGGGCATTTTTATCAAAATGTCTACCAACCCACTCATGTGAAGACCCATGCAATAAGTCCAAATAACTAACGTTATTAACTAAACAAAGTAATAAAAGCTGACGATTTTCGGTCATGACCGTTACCGAAAACAAGGGATAGTACTGGGAAACGTAGGGTGCCACATTTCTGAGTTTAATTTTATTACTTTGTTTTAAGTTTCTCCCTCACGTCTCCCCCTAAGTCTCACCTAACGACATAGTACAAAAGGAAACTTTAGTCATGTGAAACTATTTAATAATAACACGACACTTACAGAGTCATAATAATGGTAGCTATTTGGACTCTTTGCATGGGTCATCCCATGAGTGGGTTGGTAGACATTTTGAAAAAAATACCCATTTACCTATATTTACTATATTTCTCTTATGTAAAAAGTATATTTTTATTTACTTATATAAACGGTATTCTATCTACTTACAAGGAAAAGATGAAAAAATAGGGTAAAGAAAAGCATTACAATTTTTCATTCAGAGTTTTATTGAATAATTGTGATCAGCGGCCATAGGAACATCACTGTCTGAAGAGTGGATGGAATCAGATTCTGTTTCAGTATCACTAGCCGTAGATATAATGATTCGGTCCATCTCTTCATCCATAAGGCCATCATTTTTTAAATATTCCTACTCTAAATGTTCGACATGCGTACACAGAGCTGTCCAATCTTCCGCCGTAGTAGACTCAAAAGCCTCTTCAGTTAATTTCACAATTTCTTTTGGATCTTGTGCCACGTTCTTATCCGCCACCTTTCTTTTTACAAGGCTCCAGATTTTCTCAATCGGGTTGAGGTCGCAATGGTAAGGCGGCAACCTTAATACTTCATGTCTGTGAGCTGTTAATAATTCATCCACTGCAAATGTCGGTGGACCTTTATTTTGTTTGATTAGCTCAAACAGCACAGCTTTTGTCCAGGTGTCTTCGAAATATATACCCTTTTGCCGGAGCCATTCCTGCATACTACTTTTTATATTTGACATTGAAGGGGCTTTGTTTAATTGAGTGCAATGGTAAGGAGCGTTGTCCATTACCACAAGCGACCTTTCAGGTAGATTAGGTATTAGTTTTTCCGTCACCCATTTTAAGAAATTTGCAGAGTTCATGTCATCGTGGTAATCTGAGGACTTTGATTGGGATTTGAACAATAATAATGCACCATTTATGAATCCATCTTTTGTTCCCGCATGAGCGATTATCCAGCGACTCCCTGATGACTCTGAGACGAACATTCCTGGCTCCTCCTCACTCTGCCAACAACTTTTTGTATGATAAGTATTGTGTATATAGGTCTCATCTAAGTATACAACGGGTCGTTTTTCCACAGTGCGATTTGTTCGTATTTTATCCAAATATCTTGCACGCCATGCGGTAATATCGTGACGTTCCATAAGTAGTTTGCGTCTAGATTGACATCGCTTGTACTTGAAACCAATCCTATTTAATATCCTGTGCAATGTTGTGATGCTTCCATGAAAATTGATGTTTTCTCTTAGAGCTGCCCGTAATTTAGCCAATGTTGGTAATTCTTTACGCACAACGTAAAAACTGTGAATTTTTTGCCGAATAGCGCACAAATCCAATCCGTCTAAGTCGAACTTTTTCGGATGCGGGGCACTCTTCCCCGGGGTGACAATTTTTTTCGAAGTACTCGCCGCTGTTATACCTTCTTTTGTAATTCTTGTTACAGTTTTCTCTGACACACCTGCAATTAAATAATGAACAATTAAAAATAATATTAACTTTAAGTTTATAATGCTTATGTACTATGTAATATATGTTTTAATTTCACTTATCTAGTTTCATCACGTTATGTATTTGTTCAATTTTGTCGCAAAAATGAATTCATATCATAAAAGTCCCATCAATACAGCAAAAAATTATTATATGGCAACTCTAAAAAGTACCTGTTATGGCAGCGACTCTTTTCCGAACATTGTTTAGTGGTATTAAAACACCTTGATTCTTTTGTTCCGCTTCACAGAACTCTTTCACCTTCAATATCATTTCTCGAGCCGAACTTTTTACAACTTTTGGCATTGTAAACAATCTTTAAAATGCACTAAGCTAGTTAAAAACTCACAAAAATCTACCACAACAAACGAACTTGATAACATCGACGAACGACAACATGGCCGAACAGTCAAATTTAGTTCCAAAAATCACCGCGGGACTTCTTTCATGAAAAGGACTCTAACAACAGATTTTTTTACTGACAACTGCTGCCCTCTGGGTTCCTTTTACCACACATGTGTCAAGTACAGCTTGCGTCAAATTTTTAGTTCGTTTTCTCTATGGTTTTGAATTTGCTGTGGGTGCGTACTGTGTAGGTACGGAGACCATCCTCGGCCTTCTGATGGCCATTTAACCTACTCCGATGCTATTACCATAATCTCTTTTATACCATTATTAGATTTTTTCCAAAGCAATGCGAATTTATCAAACATTTTGATTTCAGCTCCATCTGTTGGTCAGTGATGGGTCTACGACAAACCCTTTATTATTAAAGTTATATGGCGAACCGAGAGAGAGAAATATTCTTAACGTTCTTAACAAACAACCCGTAACAAATGTTACAATGTACTGTTTAAACTAACCACAATGTAGAAACACTTGATTATTTACATGTCTAGATGAACCCACGCCAATGACATAAAAAAATAGGCCACCTTTTATATGCTTGTGTTGTCTGACTAAAATAGATACTCTCGCCAGATATTAACCACGTAGTAGGTACAGTTCCAATCAACCTTTATGGCGGATGTGAACATAGGCACAAGTCGCGTCGCAGAAACCAGTTTTAGGTGTAGCGGGACGCAGTGGAGCGAGGGGCATATGATTGAACCTGCGCAAGCATGCGTATAGCGTTGTATTCCGATCCGCCATAAAGTTTGATTGGAACTATACCTACAGTTACAATGAAACTTTATGGCGGATCCGAAAGTAGGTACAAGTCGCCTCGCAGTAATCAGTTTTAAGTGTACTGCGTCCCCCTACACCTAAAACCTGAGCCTAAAACTGATTTTTCAGATCCGCCATAAAGTTTGACGCGATCTGTACTAACCAGCGCTGTGTGCTTCAGTTATAACCATAATATAACCAAACAATAAGGAGGCGATATTTTTGTCAACGTTTTTGACGCTAAAACTCTAGACATTCATAACCAAAGGCAGAAACTACTAAATCTCTAGATAGCCGATAGAATTACAAACAAAATTTATTTTAACAATTCTTTAATCAATAAGCCGTTACTGAAATAAAAAATAATTGTCCCTAAAAGTCTAATTGAAAATAAATCACACACGCGCGTTAGTAGGTTTACCTACAATTTGATTATTTAATTGGAGCGTATGATTTTTTAAATTCTTTTACATTTATGCTTAGCTGTTTTTAATGCAATAGTTTTTTTATACAAAATTTAAGTTAAGTGGATGGATGAACTAATTTAAAATTACTTTGCCATAATTTTTTTTTAAATGGCATACCTACAGATTGCATCTAACTTTATGGCGGATCTGAATACAACGCTATAAGCGTGCTTGCGAAGGTACAGTCATAGGCCCCTCGCTCGAGGACGCGTAATCCGAAAAACCTGTTGAATACAGGCACAGGCTGCTCTGAAACGGTCAATGTTTTCAATGATAAATTTGATCCAAATCTACTGAGTGTTTCAAAGCATCGAGTGCTCGGGAGCGCATGGCGTTTTCAATGTAAAATTATTATATCCTTCAAGTTAGCTGTGCAGTACAGCGCAAAGGGACAATAGCCTAGTGGTAAATCGTTGAACTGCAACACGAGAAAATCGGAGTTCGAACCTACCACTATTCATTATCGACGTAAACTGCTTCTTCTGCAGTTCAACGATTTACCACTAGGCTTTTGTCCCTTTGCGCTGTACCTACTGCTCAGCTAATTTGAAGGATATTACTAATGTAATGTAATGTAATGTAAGCTGTAGGTATGTCAATGTAAAATTACTAGTAATATCCTTTACTACTATCCTAGTAATTTTACATAAGACACCTCGGGTGCTCCAGGATACTCCAGATCACTCGATGCTCTGAAATACACAGTGGATTTGGATCAAATTTATCATCAAAACATTGAGCATTTCAGAGCCACGACTTGTGTCTATTTTCAAATCCGCCATAAAGTTTATTGTAACTGCCTATGGTGAATCACAATAGCCTTTACACTACTTTTTGTTAGATGGCGCTGCCATCAATAACAGGGAGTTGCTTGGCACGTTATATTGAATATATGTCAAATTAAATAAATTAAACGTAACTGAAAACTAGTTTTTTTTAACATGCTTTTTTAAGCGACTTCAAAAAAGAAGGAGGTTACTCAATTCGACCGTATATATGTTTTTTTTTTTTGTTACATATTGTGGTGCATTACAAAAGCCTTTAAACTACTCTTCGTTAGATGGCGCTGTCGTTAATAATTAAGAGTTGACTCGGCATGTTATAGGTATTACATAAAATTCAACATGAAATGTACGTAAATGAAAACTAGTATCGCGGAATTCTTATTTTGGATGAACATGCCTATTTGTGTCGTGTCTGGGTGTGAAATAATATGTATGAATTATAAAGAATATTTAAGTATTTATATCAGTTGTCTGGTAGCCATAGTACAAGCTTTGCTTAGTTTGAAACCAGATGGCGCTGTGTGAGATGTCCGAGGTATTATTATAATTGCATTAAAATTAAATACATGAAATATACCTAGACGAAAACTAGTTTCGCGGAATCATGATTTTAATATACATATTTTAGTAAAAATTCAACAAATAAGGAGGCCCAGTACGGAGTACGGAGGTGTAGGTAGGTATATCCGTTTTAACTCAAGCCCAATATTAGTTTGTATCTAAATTGTTATAAAGGTATACCTACCTACTTTATAAGATATACTTTTAATCATGATTATCAAATTTTATAATACATTCTAGTGTTCCTTATTATATACCTTAGGAAACCACAAGAAACATTAACATAAGAATAATAAATAACACCGAAGTTTATTAACTTTTTTCATGAATGAATATTGTTTGTTTATATAAGTAACTGTTCATTTTAAATTGTATGAACTTACTTTTATGCTTATGAACGCGTGTAGATCAGGAATAGGATATAATTTTGTATATTTATATTCGGAAGCATTACAATTTAGTCCAGAAATACTAGCTACGAACCATGAGCTAGTTCTGCGACATCTTTATAATCAGTCTAGAGGTATATATTTTCAAACCAACATTATTCTGATTTTATTTTGATTATTTAATAATATTTAAAATAGTAAGCACTATAATATATAATTATATTATAATTTATAATTATATTATAATATATAATTATATTATAATATATATGTATAATATAATGTAGGTATAATAAATTATTATTATTAGTGACGAGTCAATCACGGAAATAATGATCTCACCCACTCGTCGTGTTTTTTTTAATCTGAATCAAATGTATCTAAGTTAGAAATTGAACTCGACTCCATCGTATAAGCACAGGGATAAAAAGCGACCATACTGGACCAGTCGAACTTATTAGTTTTCAGTGAAATCAAGCAACACATTAAAATGAATTTTCTCTTTACCCACATATTTTCCGTTTCCCGCGTGAATTCAAAGACTTTCCAATAAGGGAATTAAGGATTTTCCTGTACCTACACTATGAGCAACGAACGTATGGTTAAAAGAAATCTTTGATTTTCGTAAATATATTATCACTGATATATATTAAAATATGCATTTTAATTTTATTGGATAAAGTTACATTCAAAAAGAGCGTCATAAGATTTAAATAGAAGTTAACGGTATTTTATTGAAATATTAACAATCCAAGATTTTCCAATAGACATTGAAATACTTAGCGACAGCTAATAAGTACCTATCCTACCTACCTACTTAATCGTACACATAATAAAACTTATTATTACGTAGTTAAATTATACAATTATTTATATATTTATATTTCATAAATTCCATTTAGTAGCTTCACTATTTATTAAATATATTTTTACTTATTTATAAAACAGCCTATATAGATGCCAGTTTCTTAAAATTGTTTCGATTCATTTTTTTCTACACCTCATCCCCCATTACATACATTCCCTCCGACCTTCTTTTTTTTCCTTAATTTCCTTATGCACCGTACCCATTCCACAAAATTATACATTAATGTTGTGGAATTGGTACGGTGTTTTAGCGGTTATTTTAAATATGACTAGTTTTCGCCTGCGGTTTGATCCGTGCGAAATTCGTAATAAAATAAATTGTTTTACTGCCTTGTATACTTTCTTCGGCCCCTAAACTAAAGCACGCTTAATAATATGATAACTAATTTACAATATTAGCTACATGCAACATAGGTACGTAAAGGTAATAAAAATTAAAGTGAAGTTAAAGTCTTACTATATAACTAAGTAGGTACGGTCTGTTTGAGTACAACCGCGCTGTCGATGTGCTGAAAAATATTGATTTTAGTATGAATATTTACAACAATTTTCAAATGAAAACGAATGTGTGAAGTATTTTTTCCGGATTAACAGTTTTTGTCCCTTAAATTGTATGTAATTTACATTATTTTTAATAATTTGGCGAACACTAGGTTGAAGTTTGTTTCAAAAATTTTTTACGCCTGTGACATGAATTAGTGCACTAATGGTTATCAACCAACGTAATGCTATACCGTGACTGAAAACTTTTTTTGTATAATAGGTATAAAAATGAGCCGTGTCGGAAGAGGTCGACGTACGCGCGTCTACGATTGTAACTACAACGCCGGCGAAAGTTATTATCGGCCGGTTTTGGACAGATTGGACGGGAAAACGCCCGTAGCAAGGGAACCAGACCGGGACCGGATCCGATCAGATGTGGAGACGAGGATCAGGAGCGCTTTGGACGACATCGAAAATCCGTCGGCTGCCGATGATTTTTTCGATTCGAGGGGTGCAAGGGCTGCCCGCGGCCGTCCTTTGTCATCTGCCTTTGAAGACGACGAAGTTAACGGCGAAGTAAGTGTTATCTTATTTTATATCACAGCAGAAACTTTGTCGTGCTGCATATTACTCACACGTTCGTCCACCGACACACACACAGGCATACACCATACCGATCACAAAGTATTAAACTTTATAATATCTAATATTATATATTACGTTCACATAACTATGCCTTCCCATTTCTGTTTCCGGTCCGGTTCTCCTTCTCGCTCCCGTGCCCGCAACACAGAATTTTCTACTTCACTTTTTGAGTTCTTTTATATTCTCACTGCTTTCCATCTGACCATTCGAAGCTTTGCAAGTCATTAGTTTCGAGTCCTGATCACCTAATACAATATAACATCAAAAACTTAGAAAAATAAAAAATTTAAGGTAACGATAATTTTTCATGTAACAAGTACAAGAATAAAATTTACTTTGAAAGACTCTGTACTGTGCACGTAAGTCAATTAGGTAATTGTAATAATTCTGTAGTCATAATATGATTCATGTAGTCTCAACATGGAAGTGCTGTAGTCGTAATATTAATTTATTTATTTATTTAATACAAAATCCACAGCCCTTAAAACTAACATAATTTTTATTATTATTATAATACGAAACTTAAGGCCAATAATGGATTTACATTTTATAGAAAATTTAAATTTTTAAGACAGCCAATCAGCAAGTAGAAATTCAAAAATTATAAAAAATATCACCAAAATGCGTTTGTGCGTGCGTGTGAGTGTGTTTGTGTGTGTGTGTGTGTGTGTTTGTGTGAGAAATAAATAAATAAATAAATAAATAAATATTGTTTTTGTAGCTATTAAATGAAAGTATTCTCCTTAATATTTTTCCTGCTTGATCACAATGAACAGTTAAGTAGCCTATGATCTTCTTACCGCTGCAACGATCGTTGTATTATAAATTGTATCTTTTCCGATCGCTTCGTAGAGAGAAAACAATTCCTTTTATATTAATGAAGATCAGGTCAAACTATTAGCCAAAATGTTCGTAGAAGTATCTTGACCATAACAATTACGTAATAATGAAATTATGAAACTGTAGGTGGGGTCGCGAAATCCAACGGACTAGTAACGTGTGGAACGATTTCATCTCGTTACATTAATGAAACTATGTCTAAGTAGGTACGTTTGAAGTATTTAATCAAGTGAGAATATAACAATAGGATTGATGTCGTATTTTCAATTAGTAGGGTTGAGAGGGGCTCATGCCATTTTTTAATATGTGATACCATGTTACCAATGTATAATACAATTAGTGCCGCGTTCAGGTCAGTTGTGAGTCAGTTCATTAAAATGAGTCAAAAATGAAGCAGTAAAATATATTAGTATATGTTGTAATGTAGTAAAATGTAAACTAAATTAGTTCGTTTTAAACGATAGTATTTGACGGGGGCGATGCGCGTGAGCATACGCAAGGAAAATACATCTCTCGATAAATATTTACTGTATAAACAGTACATTAGCAATAAATCTTCTGAGTTATGTTTTGTTATTATGATTGATAGTAGTCACTAAGTATGTACAAAGGACATTCGCTATGATAACCTCTGGTGTTAGGATTTCGAAAGCTCTAACAGCATTATTAGTGGGAACTAGCTTTCGAAATCCTTTCAGGAGAAAGTTACTAGTGTTGAGACGCGTTTTGCTTATAACTTATATCATGTAAATCTTGTTATCGATTTTTTCGATCTATGTAATATGTAAGTATGATAAAAATATTTAAATAATTGAAAATTTCTATAAATCATTTCATTTTAAATCAAACTGTAGATTCGATATAATAACGTAGGTATTGTGTCTCTTAATGTCGTTAGAATATGCGATTGAGCGAGATTGTTTGACCAGTGCGTTACTATAAAAAAAATATTTAATAATACATATAATTTATTAAAAAACGTCTAAAAATTAACAACTTTTAAAATATGGAATGTGTACAAATTTCAGATAAAAATTTGAAAATAGAATTACCATGGATGTACATAGACTTTAAGCATTACGACTATAAAGATGTGAGCAAAAATATACATACGCCACACACCAAATATACGCTATTGACTGTAAAGTAGAACTTTGTATATTTTCGAAGTTTAAACATGGATAGTATTTTTTTTTTAGTGTTCTAAATTCAAAGATAACTAATTAGTCGGCCACAGTAATTTCCCGACTTTATTTTCCAAGTCCCGTTTTATGACAATACCTTGAAAATCTTTTGTATTCGCCAGAAGGGCGAAATTAATGTGTTTTTACTATTTTATTTATACTGTAAATAAATATGACAGCTGATGGTTTTTAGTAATGAAAAGTTAGTTATGTAATAATATATACCGCGCGGTTCACTGATAGTTGGCACAACATCGGAGTCTATTTTCGTTGCTGATTCACAAGCATAAATAAATTTTACGAAGAAATCTGTTTAAAGAAAGTCAAGGCGATTTCAACCGAAACAAAGCGTAGATTTGTATACAATGACTTACTTGTACGCGCTTTGGCTTCGTATGGTGTAGGACGGGTTTATGAGTTTTTATTATTGGTTTTTATTCAAAGGGTTCAAATTTAATCCTATTAACTACACTACCAATGTTTGTCTGTCTGTTCGTCTATATAAGCCGTTTACTGTATTGGGCAATATCTTATTCAGGATGCGTCGTTTATTTTATTGGCACGAATCAGTACACATTTTGCAATGTTTTGTAATTGCAGTACAAAATATTGTTTTTGTTCATTATTAACTTTTTTTGGTAATAACTTTATGAATAAGTGGGAAAAAACTAAGTTCCATCTAGGGGAGGCGATGCGCCATGCAGACGACACTTAGGCTTTCTAAAGAGTGGGAGGGGTTCAGAAGAGGACAGAACTAGTGGAAAATGGAACCACGTAAAAGTTTATGAAAACTTCCTTATTAACAAACAAGTAATTTACAAAATATTTGTATCGGTTTCGTCCAAAATCAAAGTAGGTTATAAACTGCTCACCGATTGATTCACTTGCGTGGACTAAGCGTATACAATATTTTGTACACAATTTACTATCTTTTTACCACAACTTTTATTCACTATCGTATATTAACAATTTCGTCACTCCCAAAATATAGGATCGAGTTTAAGACCAGAAACATTCTGCGTAAATAATTGAATTTCAGGCAAAGTACCGCGTTGTCTGGGAAATCCATAACTTGAAGGATTTATATAGAGGACATTAATTAATCACTTTCTTTTTTTTTTCTAATCTCTAAGTGTTATCTAAGAACTCCAATTTTTCACTCCAGGTTTTCACATAAAAAATATTTTTCCCGAAATAATTATCGATACAGTTTTGTAAAATATTCATAAATACTGCGCATAAGAAAAGCATGTATACGGCCGAATTGAGAAACCTCCTTCTTTTTTGAAGTCGTTTAAAAAGGCAGCCGTAGCAGAGAGTAGTACACCGCTCTGGCGTTCGCTGATCGACGTGGTCGCCTGTACCTACATAGGTACCCATGGTAATATTGTTGCGGGCTATCGGTCCAGATATGTAGGATGTCCGAAAACACGTATTTAGTTGTACTTATACTTTATACGAAACAAAATCACAGACTGTTTCAACAACAAATCACACAAATCACAAATTCCACTTTTATCGCACTTGCAGTTCGCACTTAACTTTCCATGAAAAGTAACTTACTGGTGTCGCGTCGGGATCCTCATATAGCCATCAAAATCCCCACCCCGCAGTATCTCAAAACTTATGTCATCGAACATTCCATATTTAAAATTGAACTCACAATTTACCGTGGGAAAATTTCTAGGCTCCAAGCGCCTCTTTGAAATCTTCTTTAAAATTCTATTTTTCGAACGCGGAATCCTTTGAGTAAAAACCACCTCTGAAACTGAATTTAATTTTCGATTTATATTTGTCTCGGAATTTCTCGATATTTCTATATTCCGTCAATGTGTTTGTGAAACCGCGCGATCTTTCGAGTACTTTCTATAACACATTGACGTTTCTATAATACATAGACATCATAATATGATAACTTTCTGTTGCTATCTCTCAATATTAGGTATATTATTGGAGTTTCTCCTAAAGAAAAGAGCCAGCAGCAACATGATTGGGCCGAAGGTCATGGCTGAATTGAAATAATAAATTTGAAAACCAATATCTCAATTATCACTCTACCTATAGGTATGTTTACTTCAAACCGATTTTGGTTGTGTTTTAAGATGTACCAACATAAATATTTCTTAGAATTTTCCAACCTGTAGTTGAAAAGTTAAAGGGCGGGGCACATTTTTATGACTTCAGTACTGCACACATCAACAACTATTGACTTAAACAAAAAAAGTTCTTTTAAATAATAATAATATCTGGGACATCCCACACAGCGCCTTCTAGTCCCAAAGTAAGCAAGTATTATGCTTGTATTATGGGGTACTAGACAACTGATATATATACTTAAAAGTTCGTTTTTTTTTAAATAATATATACTTAAATATATACTTTTACACGCAGACACGGAACAAGTAGACATGTTCATGCACACAAATATTTGTCCCGAGTGAGGATTCAACCGGCGACCCTCGGCTCCGCAGTTAGGGTCTCTAACCACTCGGCCAACCGATCAGTCAAGCTCTGTAAAGCTTGAAAGCTCTAGTATATAAATTTATAAAGATTCATCTACAAGTTCTTCACGTGTTAGAGTGCGTTGGAAATTATTATTTTTCATCCCTCTATTATATGTGTATAGCTACCTACTGTCTACAACCTACCCCAAAAGTTTTTTCGTTTTTCTACTAGTGTAGCAGAGTATAGTATTTCTATAAGCCTTACCTTCCAAACCTCATAGAGTGCCAATGGCCTCTGAGTAAAATGGCTGTAGGTAATAGACGGACAGACAGACACACAAACAGATAAACGTACAGAACGAAATTGTAAGGGATATATATTGTTATTTGGCTACGAAATCTTAAAAGCACGTATTTTATTATCTTCAACGTAGATTATTAAATTAGAATTTGGAAGGCCATGGAAAAATTTACCTGTACATATAAAAAAAGAATACAATTATATTTAATTTTATAAT
This sequence comes from Luffia ferchaultella, assembly GCA_949709985.1. Classification (NCBI taxonomy): domain Eukaryota; kingdom Metazoa; phylum Arthropoda; class Insecta; order Lepidoptera; family Psychidae; genus Luffia; species Luffia ferchaultella. The sequence goes on from OX453243.1 coordinate 7,217,661, forward strand.
TATTTTAATTAAATCTGTAAAATGTTTAAGAATAAATTTTTTTAAGATATAGTAGGTTGAAGGTTGAAAACAAATAATTAAAAGTTCGGTACACTCATTCTTGTTTTTGTCAGACCACTCTTAATGTTAGGTATATTATTTACCTATAACACTTACAATACACTTTTGAAATCATTTATAACACAATTTATTTGTCTTATATGGCTGACAAAAATCGATGTGTTCATCGATTTAAAGTACCGTCTAGTATTATTTATAGTTTATTTAGTTTGTTTGACCGATTGGCCGGGTGGTTAGAGACCCTAACTAAACTGCATAGCCAAGGGTCACGAGTTCGATTCCCGCTCGGGGCAAATGAATGAACGTGTCTATTTGTTCCGTGTCAGGCTGTGAAATATCTATTTATGTATATATTATTAAGAATATTTATATATTTTTTTTACACCCAGGCACGGAGCAAATAGACATGTTCATGCCCACAAATATTTGTCGCAGGCGAGAATCGAACCAGCTACCCTTAGCTCCGCAGCTAGGGTCTCTAACTACCCAGCCAATCGGTCAGTCAATTAAAATTTAAAATATTGCAGAGTTTCTCTCTCAATTCGAAATTCATTGTCCACATTGCCCTACCATGTTATTGTAATTTGAATAATTATGAAATAATATACTGGGATAGAATGTTTTTGTTAGTAACAATTTCAACAGTGATGCAAAACATAACTTTTTCTTTGTTTATTTTAATTATGCTGGTGTATAATAAATTTATCTATATTAAATCTCGTGCTGAGATGAATAATTGGATGTTTAAAAAAATATTACGGATGAGTTAGATTCGAAAAGTGGGAATGGGTTCATACGTAGTAATTATTTGATCATTTTTTGGATTCCAATTCCAAATATATCAACATTAGAAATGTTTATGTAAAAATTATATTGTAGAAAAAATCGACGGAACTGACGTCATTTCTGAGTATACAATAAAAGAAATATTTTTTTAACATATACCACCCCACTACACGCATCGGTGTATGCACACCAATAATAGTTTAGGGCCACCCGGTTCGAAATGCAATAACGAGAAGAACAGGTAAGAAACTACTGCTGCTTATTATTACAAATTTTTTTACTGTGAATATCTTAAAACTGCTCAGTACAACAATTCCCATTGGTAATTATCGTTTAAATATCGATGAAACGCTACGATTTCCTCATTGGCCAAAATACCAGTTAAATAAATATAGCTACGCTTGCAATCAAATCCCAGGTTCAGATTGTCAAATTTATCTAATCTTTAAAATTACATCAATCCTAATAATAAAAAAATTATATCCTAATATTAAAACTCACCAAATATATTTAAATTGAGTATTTAACAAGAATTTGTGAATTAATAGCAGGATACGTTTAGGTAGTGTTTTTGTGTACCTACTTAGATGTACCTACTGATAAAGGACTTTAGACTTTCTTAGACTGTTTTTAGATAAATAGCTTGAATAGCCCTAAAACTATTAAAATTTTTATTTTTTATTTTTTTATTTATGAAAGACCTACAGCTAAAACACAAAGAATTACTTAAAAATATTACATTACATAAATAGCCAATTAAAAACTTTTCCAGCATTAAGACCACCAAATTAAAGCTAGACCTAATTTAATTAATTTTTTTTCGTTGCACAATACAATCATTGTATGCATAAATACACATATCAGACACAATTAAATAAGACATAAATACTATATAAATGCATGTACAAATACATACATACATATGCATACATGCATACATACATATACAGAAACGATATATACATACACAAACACATACAATAAATACATGACTACTAGGAATTGATGCATCAAATAAATCAATCACAAAATTAAATAGATTCAAAAAACAGTGCATACAAACCGTAATATAAAATGGGCATTCAATCAAAAATTAGTAATAGTTTATTTCTTTTCATATTGAAACGTATATAAAGAATCGGTATCTATTCATGTATTATCTATTCATATTCTATGCTGAAACGCGCCATTATGATCCGGTCAATGAATTCCGAAAGCTGTTAAGAATTAACCGTTCGTGATACGTCGATTGGTCACAGCCCGTGGTCACAGCACTTGCTGTATTCCGATATTTTTTGAAGTTTATTAGGTGTGTTAAGATAAAATATGCAGGTAACATGTCTCATAGCTCGTAGCAAAGCTCAAAGAGTATATTTCTGGAATACGATTTATCCCAAAAATCAATATATGATCTGTTTAGTTTTTAGAATATTAATCTTGTAAAGAAGGTCTTCAATGGGAAATACCATAACTTTAAAAATTGAGCAATATTATCAAATTGTTTCCTATGTAGTTTAGTTTCGATCAAAACAATAACTGATGTATAAATACGTGATATTCTGTCATTCTGATTGCATTGAATTAAGCATAATTTCCTTATTCATATCAGATCATTATGCCGCACGGCAGTGGCTTAGGCCTCCCCTCGGGATGAGAGTGCTTAGAAATAATCCACCGCGCTGCTACAGTGCAGGTTGGTGGATTTCAACGAATGTCAACTGGTGACGGCAACCAGGACCGACGGATTAACGTGCTCTCCGAGACGCGGAGTTAGAGATAATTAGGTACTTAAGTCAGAAAAAACTCATTAGTACATGTCGGTTTCTGGGATTTGAACCAATACCTTCGAAACAAGTAGAGAGCTCGCCACCACTCGGCTATCAAGACACAATTGCCAAATAGACAGGTATATTTAGCTAGAGTTCTACTGAACTAAGTGTCATAATCCTGTAAGACGCAGAGTGCCATAAAACCTATATTTATTGTGGCTTACATAAAGCGATTGATGATTGATGCCAGTTTATCTTCGATTTCTTAAAGTTGCTTCTAATTTTAATTATCGATATAACCTCTCTGTGTATATTCAGTATACTGTACAAGTTTGATTTTAAACAACATGATAAGGAGGTCCATAGTATATACTCTCATGGGCATCTTTAGTTTAATTAGGGTATCATTGGAAGGGACATTTAATTAATACTTAATAATAAAAAACGTATTGATCTGGCAGGTTCTGTAAATAGATTAAAAAAAAAGTTTATTGCAAAGAATAAGAAATACTGTATGATACGGTAGTTGACTAATTTTTTAAAATTATTTTATATGAAAGAGTTTTTTAGTATATCATAACAGTGAAACAATTTAAAAAAATAAATCATTATTAACAAAGTTATGAATTTCTAAAATGTCCTGTTAGACAGAGAGAGCAATACCGCATGGCGTACCTATGTGTGACGTCAGCCATTTAAAATAATGTTAAATTTCATTTTGCAAGAAAGAGACAGAGATACAATTTTAATAGCTTATAATTTCCACATACTTCAGCCGAATAAAAGTTTGTTTATAAATTCTGTTATCGTATAAAGTCTATTTTTATATTATCATGACAAATATAGTCAAATACCTTACTGCAGATGCAAACCAAAGCTAACATTTATTTATAACTGGCAAATATTGAGTCAACAACATACTTAATACTTATCGAGGTGTAATAACCTTTGTTTGTTCATGGGTTTCCTAGAAATGAATGTTTATTCGGTGCCACCGTTCGTTCATTCCAATACGTTTCCAATAAGTTCCTTATGTTTATACAAACAACACAGCTTGTATAATATAGGACGCATACTGGAATTATTGGAAAGAAAATGAAATATTACCTACTAAAAAAAAACTGGCCAAGTACGAGCCAGACTCGCACACGAAGGGTTACATATACCGCCGAACAGTATAAAAAACACGTTTCTTGTATAGGAACCCTCTCTAATTTTTAACTTTATTTTTTTTATTTATTTGTTGATACAGCAGCTGTTGATAGGATATAAAGGAAGTACTCGAAAAGAGACACTACGACCGAATGTAGAAATATCGATAAATTTCGAGTTAAAAATAAGTTACAATTGGAGCATTTTGGGACGGCGTCAGTCGTCCCAAAATGCCTAGAAAATTCTCACGGTAAATTGTGATTAAAATTCGAGATGCTGCGTGTGGTGGAGATTTCTGAGACCTATTATATATATATATAGTACTTCCTTTATAGGAAGTACTCGATTTGTATTATAACAGATCAATTCACCTACAGAATAATAAAAGTTGATAACGAAGAATACATCGAAGAATCAGTCCTAGTCGTTAGTGCAAAAAGTTCCTGGTCGTCATATATTGTTGTTATTATAATATATTTACAGCGATTTGTGTTATGTAGTTTACTGCAACATGGTGATTTGTTTGACATGTTGGCAGTTAATGTACCAAGTATTAATTTTTGTCATTTTTTAATAATTATAAGAACTATATATTGAAATAAATCTAAATGGATAGAACAGACATCAAACCAATATCTTCATAATAGTTATTATACTCGAGTTACGTTATATTGGTGATAATAAATTATTTTTTAAGCAATTTTAGCGATTTATGAAAAACGTAATTGAATAATTTCATTAATTTACGTATTTTTGGAAGGGAGGGTGGAGGTTTTACAAAACCTGTCAAAGTATTAAGAAGCTATTTGAAGCATCCGCCTTGTTTGAATTTAGACACATTTAATGGACGACCAGAGAGCTATCCACACGATAATAAAACATATTATGTTCTTCCCCTTGCAAAGACCGATATATTTAACTATCGTCAGACCCAGTTACCCAGATAACAGCCGAGTTTGCACGGTCGGATGTCAGACTAAAATAGAATCACACGTTCGCCAGACCTAAAAGGTTAATAGGATCCGCATAACATGCATTCGAAGTGATTTAATACTAAATTTAAATGTTATACAAACGCATACGTCTTTGTACTAATGAAAACTGGCGTTTCAGCTAAAAAAGGTTCTTTTTTATATTAGGAAGTATTAAAATTATAGCCAATGACGAATATTCAACCGTTTCTCTAGTTTCTTACAAATAAAAATATCGGTTTTAAAGTTAAAGTAAAGCACATAAATGTTTACAAAACATTTTAAATGACTTCCGTAAGTAAATTATATGCTAATTTAAATTAGTTAATATTTATGAATAAAATCATGTTTTTTTTATTGATAAAAGCATCATCAACATTTTTAGCATTAAGCATTTTCTATTGACATGGAATTTATTGACACATTTCCTATATGAAACGGTCTCCATTTTCACATTTTGATTTATTAGATACTAATAAAATATTCAATACAATTTAATTTTTTTCATCTAAACCGCTGAAGAGTGTTTCTGGTGCAGTTCAAAGTGTAGAACCTTCTTTTGTATACATATGCAATTAGTTTCAACTCGCGTGAAAAATAAATTTAAAATAGACGTAACAATTAAAAAAAACCCAAATTCAAAAATTTTTATTCATGGTGTTCAGTATTACAAATACTTACTGAAATTTGCCACCAGTTCAGAAATACTAAAAGGAAAAGAACCGGCAAGGAACTCCCTCCGGTATTTTATCCGTTGCTATATTTTAATATTCCTTGACATATTAATAAGCTTTTTTAATTAATAATAATGATTTTTAATGAAATCATGACTGATAATTGTTTTACACATTTCTTAAACTGTTTGCTATTTAACTGTTATACTTCATTTGGAACATGTGAACTCAATTTGTGAAGAAGTGGTTTGCTGTAATCTGTAACATGTTACTGGTTTAAAAAAAGTTATGTCACCAACCGAAGTCGATTTTTTCAATTCAAGTGACCTCCAAGAAAACGCAGGTCCTGATATTATGATTACTATTTTAAGAATATATAAAAAAGTATAGATTTCATTGTCACATTGGGTGCAGCCAGCATACAGCCACATGTATGTGCTCCATGTGGCCTATTTACCAAACAATACTTAGCGAAACCTTCATAACAAGCATTATATTATTATATTTATTATCTTGAACTGTTGAACTGCGTATCTGTTGTTTGATGACCTTAATACGCCTTCTGTAAATCATACTTTAGGGCAGAACTACGAAGATAACAATCTGTGATTGCAATTAATTAGCTGTATCAATTTAGTTATTAATTATGCTTTTCTCGTGAGACCAACGACGGAAATGATTTATTATTTGCAAACAAATTAATGTGAATTTTTGTGTCTATGTATATATATATACATTGTTAAAAATTCAAAACAACATTCTTTTATTTATTTAAGACCCGTCAATGGTCATATATTTTATATACTAAAATAAAAGAAAAATATTAGTTAAAAAAAGGTTAGAATGTAATAAAATTAAATTGCATAATAAAATATCGATTACAGTTAAACTGTGATTAGGTGAACTAAGAATTATGAAGTAAACTGAGAAGCAGCTTTTTTTAAGTATTTATATATTTATCAGTACAACAATTGATGATCGAAATCATCATAAAACGAGGAAACCGAGGAAGAAAAACTACTTTTTCACTTCACTTCATCAGCCCATTTGTACCCCACTGCAGGGGCTTAGGCCTCCCCCAGGAAGAGAGGGGCTGGCTTGGAGCTTAAATCAACCATGCTGCTCCACTGCGGGTTGGGGATTGTAACGACCTCCATCTATTGACAGCATCCGTGTCCGACTGCTTAACGTGCTTTCCGAGGCATGGAGTCAGTGATAGTTATGTACTTCAGTCAGAAAAACTCATTGGTACATAATTCGAACCATGGCCTTGTAAATTTGAAACAGGTTCGTTTCGCTTTGGGCTATCACGACACGACAAAGACAAACTACACGTCATCGTACTTCCGTTAAAGAAACCATAATTTCCACTGACGCATATTTTTTTCTCTTTCCTATTCCTTGTTTTTTCTTTTAGAGGTCATCCATTGTGCGACTGATAATGAACAGTTTTCTTAAGGCGTAAGATTGTAGTGAAATAACATTAAGGAAAGTGTATTGTGCAGACATAAATTGTTCGCTGGTATTTCAGATGCTGAACAGTTTAATGCTGTGACATCTGCGATATTTATTGGGTATAGTTTATTTTTTTGGATTCCGTACCTCAAAACGAAAAAGGAACCCTAATATAATCACCTCGTTGCTCGTTGTCAAGGTCGTTTTTCTCAGACACTTTTTACGACTCTCAGAAATTCAGTATGAATTTGAATTTAATATCAAATGCTAAGGTCTACGGTATCTTGAATCTGTGAATATTTCACGTTTTTAAGTAAAAGTAATTAAAAGATATGGTCATTTATGTCACGTATTGTGATATAAACTCAGTCATCAAAATCTATAGACAGTATAGATTATCTAGAATCATAAAATTTACGAAGAAGAAAGGTCTCACAGCACAAGTCAAGACAAAAATCAAGAATCGTCAAATTTGTAGTTATAAAATTTTAAGAAAATAAATATTGATGTAAATAAGTGTCGTGATAGCACAAAGGCAGCAAACTTTTTCAAATCTATAAGGCCATGTGGCCATGATTCGAATCTGGGCGTGTACCAATGAGTTTTTTCTGACTTAAGTACATTAACTATCACTGACTCCGTGCCTCGGAGAGTACGTCAAGCAGTGTCAATAGATGGCGGTCGTTACAATCCGCCAACCCGCATTGGAACAGCGTGGTAGATTTAAGCTACAAGCCCCCTCATATTGAGAGGAGGCCTAAGCCCATGCGGTAGTTTATAAAACCGACTGACGGAAAATATTGATATGTGTAGGAATAAACACCTTGAAATGCGAATGCGTTTATGAAACGGAACTCTCAGAGCACTTATCAAACTCGCACTTGGCCGGTTCAATATATTGAAAAGCAATAAATTTACCATTCAACAAACCAAACGCTGCTGTCAAATTAATTTACTCTATGCATTCAACACTTATGCAGCAACGATATTATCTCGAGGTATTTTATTTGTAGTTTTTAGTCATACGGGGGTATGTGCGAGATATTAGATGAAGTAAAAGCAAGGTGTCTTGTGAAAGCTTGTTGAATGCTTTCCAAGCGCTATGGCGGCGTTGACGACATGATGGTGTTGCTTAAGTACCGCATTCCAAACGCCAAAAGTAAATTCAAACTGACATGACGGCGGACTGGACTGTTAGAAAGCATAATTTTTAGGGCTCCGTATACCCGAAATGAAAAGACGGAGTCCTCATAAAATCATTCTGGTATCTGTCTGACTGTCTGCTTGCCGCCGTCTATTTTGTCCAAATCCACTGTATAAAAAAAGTTTAAATTTGGTACATAAACAGAGATTGGTGATCCAATCCTGGATGTTTAGCGTAGAAAAACTAATTTTCATTTTGGGGAGCGAATAATAAATTTGAAAGAAAAGTCAAATCAAGTTTTTCATACTTTTGTCAAATACATCATACGATATAAAAAATGAAAAAGCTCGTTATGAGAAATACAAATATATTATACAATACGAGACGCTTTCCATTGGTACTTGATCGGTTTTTGTATTTAGTTGTTATTTACGAATGTTTTGCCTTTGAGTTTCTACATTCATGCTGACCTAAAATTTTTTTTAAGTCAGCAAACTTACTTAATCAACAGTTAGTTTTAAGCCAAGGAATCTTCTAACTCTAGCCACTAGTTTGGTACATACCAAAATTGGACCACATTTTCACATGAAAACGATATGGATATATTTTTTTGGTTACAGAAATTTGCTAGTTTTTGCTAGGTTTGAGAATTATACTATGTTGTGTATAAATGAAGTCCGACTAAAAAAATAATGAAAGTACAACCACCGATTATCAACCAGTTGATGGCTACACATAATCACTTAAAAAACGGAAGATAACTTCCTATGACAGCAAGGCGTGATACGATTTTAAAATACTTAACATTACAAGCGAGACATTTTAAACTAGTTATCAGTGAATATAACTGCATCAACATACACAACTCTTATTTGCTAAGCGAGTATTTTTTATAAGCCGAGTGAATACAAAATATCCACTTGCCGAAGTGGATTGGATGGTTTTAGAACATTTTATTGTTTTTCATATTATTTTTTTTGTTTTTGGATTGTAACCTGTGATGGGTCAACATAAGGGGTTCTTAATGCTTTGGTGCTGTATGTTACTGAGCTAGCAAAGAAAGATCGGTACGGCCAAATGAGATCAAAATTCACGTTTATATAAATGAGACAGCTCTTATAAAACTTTCGGTTTGTGACTACGCATTTTTTTCTCATGCTCGAATGCATACTTCATCCCCCAAGATTCGCAATCGCGTTTTCGTACTAAATGTATATTATGCTACCTTCAGAATGGCACTGTACAAAAATGTTATTAGCTCCACGGTCTGAACGCCGATTTGTAATTTTATAACTTCATCATCAGCCCATTTTTACCCCACTGCAGGGGCTTAGGCCTCCCCCAGGGTGAGGAGGGGGGCTTGGAGCTTAAGTCCACCACGCTGCTCCACTGCGGGTTGGGAACTGTAACAACCGCCATCTATTGACAGCGTCCGGGACCGACTGCTTAACGTGCCCTCCGAAGCACGGGGGCACGTAAAGCAGTCGTGCTACTAAGTCGTGCTAAATACACTACATTTTATAACTTGCCGATTTAATAATCCATTGTTACTTTTCCAGCTCTCGGAGTCGCTGAAACGGCTGCGCGCCAACAAGGTGACGTCACGTTTCGCCGAAGACATCGGCTTCGATAACAGCTTAGCAAACCTGGAGAACCGCATAAGATTCTCAGACAAGATCTTAGAGAGCGTCGGTATAGGCACCGAAAGTACATCGGCCAGGCGTGCTTTAGTAGAAAACGAGCAACGTACTGAAAAACGTATTGCACGACGCCTCAGAGAAGACGACGCTGGACCTCTAACTAAATGGACTGCCCTAAAAAACGCAGAAGAAGAAGAAACAGGCGCCATTCAAAGGGCTAGAGCTACCAGAGCTCGACTGACAGATTTAGAAGACGAAATGACAGAGCTGAATGAACGTGGCGCTGCGAGGGAGAAAAGAGCTGCTAGACTGCGCGCGCTAGTAGCAGATTCAGATGCTGAAGCAGATTCTTCTATCACTATGCGTGCACGTATGCACAGTGAGAAAAAACAGGTTACGTTTTAAATATACGCGTAGACGATCTCTGAGGCAGGCTCATATATTGGCCAAAAGTCTACTATTGGATCCAATTCTCGTACAGGGACGTTATTGTATTTTAGATAGATACATTTGACGGGCGATGAGGCTTGGCATTGTATCCGTCGCTATTTTTGCTGAATTGGTTCCAATATCAGACAAGTAGGCGGAAACTTGTCTTACTTGGTTAATTCATCCAACTAAAACCATGCATAGGTCAATATATGGGCCTACCTTTAAGCGTGGTGGTTAAAGTTCTAAATTGATACACAATACTCTTACAAGCGCTGTAGAAAGAAAATGAGCACAATAGATCACATTTTTTAAAATGTTTTTTTTTCGTTGCGCATTTGTTATTTATAGGCATTTTCACTTATTTTCTATAAACTTACAAATAGCAAGAACTTTGTTGAGTATGATGTTATTTGCGTTACCATGAAGAATGACACTAAAAACGTTGTTTGGTTTAGGATTATGAGCGTTTTCATGTGCGTTTTCTAAAAACTATTAAAACAGTTTATTATTATTTTTCACAATCTTCTATATCTAACTATCTATATCTAGCAACCGGTTTTATTAAAACACTGATCCAAAAATACGTGTCGTAGTATAATAATATTACAGAGAAATAAAATAATGAATTTTCGATTCTGTAATCGCCACATACGGATTTGGAAGTAATTTGCCATAAGTGAGGATGTTTACACACCATTTTGTACAATTTTGGATCCTAATGTAATAATATAAAATGGATACAGTGACCAAAAATAGTGATGTCTTTGTTTTCATGTTAGATAGCTCATCGAAATATTTTCTATGATGAGAACTTTACGTAACATGCACAAGTAAGGTCCTGACATCTACAGATCATTTTCTGTTCTGCATTTCTGTTATCTAAATGAAAAGTGTTTATTTTGTACTTGTTGTTTAGAATAAACTGTATTTGAAAATTTGTGTTTTATTTAAACTGATGGACTGAGAGATTATGCGTTGTGACAACAAAAATATGAGTAAAAAAAATATACCGCAGACCAAATACACGTCATTTGATGTCTTGAAATATTCATTGAGAAATAAAATTTTGTGTGTAATTAGTACTTAAAAAAATGGATTTTGATATAAAAAATTTCGTGTGTAATTAACAAAATGTTTGTTCAAAACACTGACAATCACTGGCGTTTCTAATATCTGTCATTTTGGTTGGGTTTTTGAATGTTTCTAAGTACGATATACTCTATATTGATGCTTATGCTATCTAAGTTTAAATGAATGTATCTATTTTTTCATGAGGAGTCCTTACTGACATTGTATAATGTGAAAATGGTGTTGAAAAATAAACGAAAAATTTCAAATGTACATCGCTATTACGAAATTTTGTGGTCTACAGTAAAAACAAAGAAGAAGAACAAATCTTGTAAGCAATAAATAGGAGCATTATACGAAAAAGTTATGATTTTGGATAATTTTATTGACAGATTAATGCGTTTACAATACTATCTATGTTCGTAAATAAAACATGAAATAATTTTGAGAAAAGTAAAGAGATAGTTTGTCACACAATTTGATACCAAATAAATTTAAGAAACATGAATTACCCGCGGTACTTACTACCAGAGTTGTACTACCAGTTGGGAAAAAAATTTCCCGTGGAGCTACTAGTACAACTGGTTGTACAACTATGGTACAACTGGACATTTATCACTTTCCCGTGGTACTACCAAGTATTGAGTGAGTTGAAAATTATAACCATCATCATCTATTAGGTTAGCTTAGGTTTATCATAAAAATATAAAATTATATGTATAATATGGCTCGCGGTCATAGGTTTAGATTCATGTAACAATTGAAGGAGTGAGTGGATAAACGTGTTAGCTGACAGAACTAAAAAAATCGACTTTTTTGCATGGGATTAAATTTTAAGTGATCTTAAATCGACTGCGCTTATTTCAATTCCTGTCAAAAATAAAGACCTAGCAAAGGGGTTAACCGACAAATATGCATACATTTCAGGCTAATCTGTTAAGAACGATTAATTTACTAACGAAGCCATTAACCATATAAATTGTGTTTCGAACGGTATTAAATGTCAAATTCCAAATGCCGTGTGAAATGTCAAAACTCTAAGTGAACATGAACGGCCCACCTACCGAGGCGGGTCTCGTTACGGGTGTAACGTAGCAGTTACAAGCGCCACAAATGCCCAAAACGAAACGTTTGATACGTATGACACTGACAGCTAAATCGCCACACGTGAACAATTTTGGTGGTATTATTTTTGGCTGAAACACAAAAAACTGGCAAGAACGTCATTTGTGGATGTTATTTGATGCGATTGGAACGCAACCATAGGTGGCGTTATTTAGTTTTGAGTATCGCCTTAACCTGGTTAGAGTAAAAGTCAACTTTCATAAGAAGTATCATGCTACATGATTCTAGCAATTGGCTTGAACCAAAATTTTTAACACATATTTTTAATAGTTTTTCAGAAAATATAAACCAATCTATACCTTTCCCTCAAAATAAAAAAATACATAGAGTTAAATTTTCAAAAAAAAAATCAATGAATTATCTTTGTGGCGTTAACTGGACAGATGATTACTAATTTATTTATTTATTCAGGAAACAAACAGTGATAAACAGAGCAAGAAATAAAAAAAAACATATCAGTAGAACATACAGAAAATAATTTACACAATTAAATTATACATAAATACAATAGCATTATTTTAGTCATAATATTTTCATTGATTCATGAGGATTTCACCTTACCTCAATGCTTTTTGTTTAGTTGTAACTTCGGTTTTTTACTATGGAAAGCAGCGCAATAAGATCAACCGCCCAGATGACGTCATAGGGACAATTTCATCATCAGATGAATTTTCATAAATATCGGAGAAATTTGTAAATAGAAAAAATTTACGTTCACATCACAGACCAGTCAACCTATAGACCACGCTTTAATGAACGTTAGTACGAAAACGAAATCGCCAAAAAGTGGCGGGGTGCGGGGCGAGGTCGGCTAGTTTTCATTGGCTCGTTCAAAATTGACAATTTAATGGCTTCTAACGTGCTTCCAACTGACCGCTCACAAGAGACGTAGTTATGTAGTGTCACTACATAGCCTTGGCGAATGCCTGTCAAAGCGTGGTCTATAAGGTTGACTTGTCTGTGGTTCACATGTATGTTTCAACATTTTTTGTTGAAACTGTTGAGTTTTCTTAACAAATTATTTCTTTTTGTTTTATTTTCATCAGAGATGAGTTGTTCAATATTGTTCAACTTATTTAACATATGATATCACATATGGACTTAAGTAGGCGCCAAACTTTAATCCCTAAATTTCTAAAAATTCAATTTTTTTATACTCTATACATTACACAAACGTCATCTCAGCCAGGTGTCATGTTAATTCGTCCTTATAATAGACGAAAGCGGCCTAACCGAGGACAAGACAGGCCAAGAACACCATGTACACACTCGTTCTCGGTCTGTCTCGGGGTGTCTTGGCGAGTGTGTACAGCCGCCGTTAACGTTTCGGTTGCACTCCTCGGCACGCCGTGCGCCTTCATGTTCTACTACATCAAATTATATTTGTCTTGACCCTTTCTGTTCTGTTTCATTTAAATAAATCATCATTAAAATTAATAAATTTAGCGATCATAAACTAACTGACCAATATATAGTGGCGAATCCATTAAGAAAAATAATATTTCAACATTCAACACTTCAGTTACATATTCCCTATATAAAATACAGAACCAAAATTTTGCCCACGTGGACTTCAAGGCTCACAGCACCGATCGCTTCAAAGTAAACATAATTTAAACGTGCTTTTACGTGGTTTTCACATCGATCCGACGCCGAAAACCGGTGGCAGTTATAATAATATTAATAATAATATCTGGGACTTCCCACACTGCAGCCTCTAGTGCCAAAGTAAGCAAGTATAATGCTTGTATTACGGAGTACCAGTTAGACAATTGATATACATGCTTAAATATTCTTTATAATATATGTATATACAAACTTGTACTCCCAGACACGGAACAAATAGAGATGTTCATGCACCCAAATATTTGTCTTGGGTGGGAATCGAACTCACGACCCTTGATTCTGCAGTTAGGGTCTCTAACCACTCGGCCAGTCGGTCAGTCATCAAAAATATCCAGTAAAATATTTCAACTCAATTTAATTAGGTAGTCAGACAAAATCATCTTACACATGCACTATGTGACGCCCCGTGAGAGCACAGCAATTTAAGAGGGCTATTTTCTTATCTTAATGACTTTTAAACAATTTCAATGTAAACCCATCTTATCTGTAATAATAAGTTCGTGATATTTTTGTTGTATAAAGGTTTGAAATACCAAGAAGAAAGAGCCAAGAAGGAATATCAGAAAATACATTAGAAATAATTTGTAATTAATAATTACAAATACTTAATTATTGAATGATAATAGTTTTAATGTTATGTTTTGCAAAACTACTGCACAAATGTTACTATTATGGTAATATAGTATATATAATAATAATTAAAATATTTTAATTCTGAATATTATAAAATATATGGCCATGAAGAACGAGCGAATCTAAAAATAAACTTTTTTTTTAATAACCTCCCTGAATTATTTTTTTAATTCATAAGATAATCTCATTAAAAATACTAATTAATAGTTAGTTAAGGGAGCAAAATACAATAAATTAACGGCGAGGATGAAAATTCTAAAGTAAAATCTAGAGCGTAGCAAGGAATTCAATCCATTTGTGAGGAAAATTTTATCCAAGGAGCAACAGACGGTTTGAGTTTTATGCTATCGAAAATACGGCTACACGTTTTAGTCTTATTTCGCAATGTATCCTCACCAGATATCCGTCCTCCCATGCCGTATAATAATAGTAATATACGCCCGAGAATCTGCTCTTTCGTTCCAGGGGCCGATATATCTACATTCACCAATCGAATAACGCGCGGTCCGATCCCGCGAGTCACCTTAGAGCTCAGAGGAAATTATTCAAACCAAAAGATCGCGTTTCCTAACCCATTACCATAATATATTTGGTGGTCATTAAGTGAAAACCTATTATAGTACATTTTATTACTTGGAAAAGAACCATTTCGATTAAACCAGTTTTCAACTAAAAACACCCGTTTTAAAATTGGTCTATCTGTTTAGAAGCTACTATGCAACAGGGAGACATACTCAGACCTATACACAGACTTAGGATATAGGCCTAATATATAATAACGACCGCTTTGACGACCGCTTAGCCTAGTGGGCAGCGACCCTGCCTGCGAAGCTGGAGGTCCCGGGTTCGAATCCCAGGTCGGGTCAGTATTTATATGATGAATGTTAATACTGGCACCGGGTCTTGGCTGGTATATGTATGAGGTGTCTTCGCTTGGTACCCAAAATACAAGCTAATGCTTAGTTTGGGACCTAGACGTTGTTGTGATTGTGTGTGTTATTATTATTATTATTAATAACAATAATAACTTGTTATTATTGTTATTATTATTATTGTTATTACAACAATAACTTGTTATTATTGTTATTATAATAACAAATAACAAACCCTGTCAATCTTAGAAAACATCTGTTATTTATATCTATTATTTTATTTATATTTATTTCATCACTAATTTTTTATTTATTATATATGCATATAAAATTAATATTTTGTTATATTATCTATGTTTTATATTAATTTAACATTTGTCCATTTATTATTTATTTTGCTATATATAATGAAGAAGATAAACGAGTGTGATTATCACTGTATGATGTTCCATATTTAAATAAATAAATATAAAAATTTATTAATAAATAGTAAAATTTGTAATAATAATAATCTTCGTTCTATGGTATCCATAGGTATTGATTAATAAAAAGTACTTGTAATAAAATTAGTAAAAAATGTATTTCAAAAGTAAAGTCTCTAAGTTATTATAAAATATGACATTCGTAATTTGGTAATTTAATGCGTAGCTATTCAAATAAAACTTCTGATTAAATATAAAAATCTTAAAAATTTATATTAAAAAAATACAATCAAACAATAAAAAGATAGACAATTAAAATTAAATCGCAATACAGGGAGAAATCTTAATTTTTTTCCAAAAAAAATTGACATCCGGAAAGGATTATGGATTTTATTGTTACTAAGTCAAACATAAAATAAACGAACGAAAAAGTGGTAACCACGGACGTAGCGGGTAGGCCGTCCCGTCGACGGCTGCTGACCGACACGTAATTGCCAGTTGCCCGTGCATCCCCGCGGTGATACGATAACTTTGCGGTGAATAGGTATCTCAATATTTTAGTACTGAGTAATTTTATTATTATAACGTTCATAACATTAAAATTTGGAAGATGCGTCGTGAAGAATAAGTACAAAAATCTTTGTTATGCCATGCTGGAGATTTTTTCCATTACTGAGATTGATCAGATTTACCCAAGTGTACACAAATAATGCCATCTCACTACTTGGGCTTGTGTTTCATCTTCATGTGATGTGCTTACTATATAAGTAAGAAATAAATCTTGAAGTAAAGTTGTCGGGCGGGTCCATACTTACGATTCAGATTGTTCTGATAGTAGTAAACTCAGAGATTGATCGTTATATTTAATAATAACTGTTTATAGTATATTATATATTTTCATATTTGTTAAGTAAAACACTTTTCCACATATATAGTTGTCTCATTGTCAACCGTCGTCTCTTCAGATCATTCTCAGAAACTGTAAACCAGAACATGTCTCTGGGTTCACTGGTACGCGGTATACGGTAAATAGGCAGACTGGCTTCAGTGACCGTATTACACATTATTGGATTGTATTTGTTAACATGAAATTGTCGTGAGTTCAATACGTCGCTCTGGTAAAAAGACGAATTTAATGAAATTTGGGGTGATTGAGCTCGAGTTACTTTATGATTTCGGTACTTCTGGTTTATTTTATTACGTTTCAGTGGTTTTACTATACACGAGGCCAAAGTGTTTGGTTTAGTAGATGTATTTTCAAATATCGCTTGGTACTTACAGGTTGGATGCACTCGCGCAGCAGGAAAATGTTGTGACGTGCGATTGGTCTGAAACAAGTTTTTTTCGTCCTTAGTAGATCCTTCCGTTTCTGGTGCTTCCCCTCTTATAGACGAAATTTGTTTAATAACTTTAGATAAATCACCTCGAATGAACTGCCAATTTGGGCGTTTTGGGTTCGCTTCATTGTATTTCTGGTAACCTGTTGTAGAAGTAGATGATGTTGTATTTGCCAACATTGATCGCCATTGACTAGTCGATGATTCTCGCGTAGCTGTATATTGCAGTAATGTGGGATTTACTTCTAGCCCATAATCATTGTCTTTGTATTTAGGTACACCCGTTTTTGGGAGCTTTTCTCTCATAGGCCACATGTCAGACTCGTAGTTATTAGCGTGCTGAGGAGAAGTATTTAACACTACAGCTTTTGGTAATTCAGGACAAATTTGCTGACAATTTATTTGCTCTGGATGGCTTTTAAAATGCACCTCTGTTTCTATTGTCTTTTCTCTCATGATCAACTTGCCAGATTTGTAGTTATTATTATGGTAGAAAAGTGAGTTTGATGTAACAGCTTGAGCTAAATCGGGTAGAATATGGTGCCAATCGATTGGCTGTGGATATCTTTGAATAGGCACTTCTGTTTTTGATGTGTTTTCTTTTACGGTACACATGCCAGACATGTAGTTATTAGTCAAATCGGGTCGGATTTGCTCAAAATTTATTTGTTCTGGATGTCTTTTAATAGGTACTTCCGTTTCTCGTGTTTCTTCTTTTATGTTCCACGTACCAGCTTTGTAATTATTGGAATAGTGGCTAACTGAATCTGATATCGGAAATTGAGGCAAATCAGATTGAATTTGCTGATGATTTGATTGCTCTGTATTTATTTTAGTACAAATTTGCATTCCTGGTTTCTTTTCCCTTATAGTCCATATGCCAGAGTTGTAGTTATTAGCATGGTTGGTAGATAAATTTGACTTTACGACTTGAGTTAAATCTGAACGAGTTTTCTGACAATTTATTTGCTCTGGATTAGTTTTAATGGATATTTCGGGTTCTGGTGTCTCTTCTTTTCTGGTCAACATGCCAAACATGTAATGATTGGTATGGTAATTGGGTCGCAATTGCTGAAAATGTGTTTGTTCTGGATATCTTTTAATGGATACTTCCGTTTCTGGTGTCTTTTCTATTAAAGACCACAAGCCGGATTTATGTAAATTGTTGGCAGAATGAACTGGTGTAATCACTTGAGACAAATTAGCTTTACTTTTCTGCGACTCCGTACGTTCTGAATTTATTTTCGTATTTTTCAAAAAGAATGGCGTAGACAGCGAAGTCAGGTTCGGTTTATATGATAATGTATTCTTTAAAATCGATGAAAACTGAGTTCCTGATACTTCAGATTTTTCTGAATTTTGCTTTAACGCATAATTTTTCTCCAGTATTTTACTATCATCTTTAGTGGTTTTTATCAATTCGGGCATTTTTTCTTTTATAGTCCAACAGTTAGATTCGCAGTTATTATGATGTTGGGATAGTGATAATTTCTTAAATTGACTTTCGTAAGTATGCGAATTTGTAATGCCATTAGGTAAGGGTGTTATTGAGTATGATGTTTGAGATGTAGATGGTGGTGGTAATAAAGACTGATAATTCGTCGCTGGCCACGCTGAGTTCAGTTGTAACAGCTGTTTTTTCTTCAAAACCTTTTCCTTGTAGTTCGTAGGTTTTTTAAATAATCGATTTTTGTCTTCTAATATGTAGGATTTCCGCGAACGAGCTACACTTTTATTGGGCGTGTTTTTAGTCTGTTTTGATAATATAGATTCCATACTGTAATTACTATTTTGAATATCACGCGAACTACATTCAAATACATGATTTTCCATCGTTTAATTTTTAAATAATGCACACACGATTTATTCAGTGACACCCTTATACCACTGTAGAATGAATGCGAATGACGACGACTGAATTCTATACAAGCTTATAATATGTAATTACAATGTTGCTTTGACTGTTGTGCACTCACGTAACAACATGTAAGTTGATCGGTCGTAGGCGGTGAACGAAGGTCGTAGGTGGTCGAGCAAACTGCACTTCAAGCAAAACAAAAAAAAAAAATTTAACATGTTTTCGTTCCACGACTTATAACACTTGAAATGACATCGTAACAGAATACTTACTTGTTCTTTGAATTAATACAGAAACTGTAAAATTGTATAATATGAAAGGATCGCAATTTTTTTTAAATGTTAAAATTGTAAAAGAAATTCCAATTTTAATTTAATGACATGTTTTTTACCACTTAAAATAAATTATATTTTATAAAACTATTGCAAATGAATATTTACTGAAATATTTTATACAATATAGTATTTTAAAAAACACAGTACATAAAACCCCCTAAAATAATATTACTTTCCTGTCAATTCAAACATTTTAGCTTTTTAAATATAATATATTTTGTGTATATATAGACTTTATATTTGTAAATATAATGTATATTTTTATAAGTGGTTAATTCTAGTTTTCAGTTACTTTTTATTTTAATATTAATTCACTTTTTATAATTAAAACATAGTATTTATATTATGAATTATTATGCCCTAGTTTTAGTAACGTTATCGGGCGACAATGTTGTCGCGACATAGGTTGTATGTACATTCATTACTGGGAAATCGGTGGGTTGTACACGATAAAACAAAATGCATTTGATAAAAATTCATTCATTACTTAAGATAGTATACAATAATATAATTTAACGATGCAAAGAAAACCTTGGTGAGCTTTTGCTACCATCAATCGAAAATTGAATTTTTTTAACTTACGTTACGTTGCGTTACGTTTACGTTGCTACATCGAATAGTTCCTACCGAAAGATTTTCCGTTACAGATTTTTTTTTCCAAATTTATTTTAGATCAAAATATATATTATATATGTACATAATGTCACCGCCGTAGGTGAGTAATAATAATAACTATGAGTTTATTTGACAGTACCATTAACTGTACATGCTTTAGGTATTTTTTATTAGACCTTCTCTTGATACACGGCCTATATGCGAAACCGTATTTTTACCTATTTGTTTTTGAATATTTTATCACAAACAGTTCAATGGTTTTTGAGTTAATAACGTGCAAACATACAATCGCAAAAAAAAAATTGTGGTCAGAGATGTCTACTTAGCCCTATTTTTTTTTTAATTTTTAAATGGTCAAATAACACTCTAACAAAGTTTTATGATAGTACTATAACAGCTTCTGCGCGCATGGTTTCTCGCGCATGACATAATTATTTGTACCAGGATCGACAAAAGTACGCAACGTTCCAGGACATTCTAGGACTGGCTTAATCTAATTCGTCATACTATAATATTAGTTCTACGATATAACAGACTGGGCATGAAATTCTAATACCCCTATATATTAAGGCTTAGTGCAACGTGGCGCTACAAAGTGGGACAAATACCTGTTCACATGGCCCACGCCGCGACGGATTACGGTTTTGCCGCGCGATGATGTCGCGAGTTACACAATTATTCCTTAAATTGTGCAGTTAGTGGGATTGCATATATTTGAATCACGCATATATAACACTCGCGTGACATCGCGCTGTCATCCAAACTCAGTTTAATGATGAACAGAAAAATATTCAGTGTAAAATAAGCACGTATAGGTTATTGGTATAGGTCGTTTGGTTCATAGTTATTGATTTTGTACACCGATTTATAGGTAAAAGATTAAACAAAATTAAAAATATAACTAAATTTAAAGAAGCTAATAAAGTATGTAAAACACTTAAATGGAAATGGGCAGGACATATGCTAAGAGATGAAAACGAGAAATGGACTAGAATAATATCTGAATGGCACCCTATGGATGGCAAAAGAAGTAAAGGTGGACAAACGAAACGTTGGGGAGATGACTTCAAAAGAGTTGCCGGTCCAGAATGGATGAGAATTGCAAGAGACAGAGATAGATGGAAGTCTTTGGAGGAGGCCTTTGTCGAAGGACAAGCTTTTGTTGAAAACCGATCGTCAGTAACAAATATAATACCCATATAGTATTGTAAATGTATGTTGTATTGTAAACTATGCTAAAACAGCAATAAAGGCTTATTTATTTATTTATGTGTCGGCGGTTTTGTAATTGTAAAAAGGGTCTTAAAGTTTGCAAGTAAAGAAAAATTAAACCGTTGGAAAAACTAAAAAGCAATAAATAGATCATAAAAAAATTATTATTATTTAACTTTAGAAACTAAATTCTTAAACTAATGTACTTATACCTAAGTAATTTTCAGTGAGCGCCAAACAAGTCTTCAAGTTTCAAGAGTCTTTAAATTTAAAGTAATTTAGTTCATTGATTGTTTGGCGCCGACTCAAAATTACTTATAAGTACATTAGATTAAGAACTTAGTTTCTAAGATGAAATAATTATTAAATAATTATAAGGAGGTTTATTATTTTTTAGTTTTTTCGGCGGTTTAATTTTATTGTTAAAAAGTTTTTATTTTATAATTTTTTCTGGCTATTATCTACTAACTACATACTTAATTTTTGATTATTATTAAATTAGCTATTTTCATGCATGGTCATACATTACAATCAGTGAGTGAACAATCAATCATCCCCTGTTTTCCTACCGGGTTGGAATTTTTTTTTCATATTTTTAATTGACCAACTACCGGACATACCCTTTTTATAAAGAATTATCAAAATCGGACTACTCTGCAAAAAGTTATGTCGGGTTATACATAAAAACAAAATACATATAATAAATAATATAATCGGCGTAACTGGTGCGAAAATATTTGGAAGCGACTCCGAGAACTTTATTAACAGACTCAAATAAATAATCTAAACTCATATTATAAAGAGGAAAGATTTGATTTTTATAATGTTTGTTTGTGACGAATAAACTCAAGATTTATGAAGTCAATATTTAAATCCAATAGAAAATCTTACCTTTATTTACGCTAATCAAATTCATTTATGAAATTCCAGATGTATTTGCATACCAACATTCACCATGTTTCCATTTTAAACTAAAGATTTCTTATTGAGTCTGAACAAAATTCAATTAAATAACCTCAATAAACTTATTTTGCATTTGTCAAAAAGCCAGTAGAAGGAGAATAAATAACACATGTATAAACTCAGGAACGTATTTCCTCTAAATTATTTGTGCTGCCATTATCCACTGTCCCATCATTTTTTTTTCAGAGGCTCATACAAACTTTTTTCAATAACTTGAACACAATTTGACCAAAAACACAACAGAAAGAATTCCAGATCTTATCACTTTAATAAAATTTTAGTTATATTTTATAAGTTGGTCGCTTGGTTGTTCGACGTACGGTAAAGCATTCCTTACATCAGACAAAAAAGAATTGGAAATGCCCAGTACAAGTTTCTAACAAGCTATAAATCAAGTCCATGGCATTGGTATTTTCCAAAGGTAGATATCGCCCGCGCTTCAGTTTAGCCATACGATGAGAATGACAAAATTTGGAGTAATAACGGCTATGTTATTTTGCATTAACTTTTAGGGTTGGAAATTTTCAAAACCCTACCAATTTTGAACCAATCAAAATTTCAAATTTTAATTCTATGTACAGTGTGTTACACGAAATATTGAGAAATGCCCAGCCACACCCTTAGCACAGCCCTAAAACTTGTAACTTTTTGACAATAGGTCACAATGCGAAGTGCATTGCATCTATCCACTCACCAAAAACGAAGAACTATAGAATTATCGTAATTTTTTTTATTGCTACGCGACTAAAATTCTTCGACTTATAGGAAGCTACATTATCAGCCAATAACTTGGGCTCTATTTCATTTTTAAGAAAAGTGGAAATCCGTACGGAAATTATAATAATGTAACCCAAAGTTTAAAAATTTGCCTATACAACCCATTATTTGGAGTCCATCCATTATCCATCTATATTAGCCCACGTTCGTCCACTGCTGGACATAGGCTTTTTTTAGGACAATTGGCAAAAATCTAAAGCCTGTTTATATAAAACAATTAAAGTGTAAAGAGAAAAAATATATTGATGGATATGAGTTTACCCGTCATTATTATAAAATGTTTTCATTCCATAAGAAACATTTCATGAGCATGCTCTTAAATCTTCTTAAATATATGACCTGTGCAATGGTCGCGTTGATTGTCCGTCGTTGCACATAGGGGTATTTCACCTCAAATCTTGGCCAATACTATTTGTTATTCTCAAAGGCTTAAAAAAATGTGTTATAATCGTCACTATAGATCTATTTAGTTGTATTATTAATACTTAGTAAAGAAAAAGTGTTCATGACTGTTTCGTGCCAAAATAAAGGAATAAATAAAATAATAAGTATAATAATATATCAGCAAAGTTTCTAGTACAAAACGAAAAATAGAACAAAACAGAACATGAAAGTACTTAGGTATAAAAAATATATGGATTTATTTAACGTTAAGTGAAAATGGTTTAGAGTTCTGTTAATCTGTAGAGTTTGCCACCCCTATATGGGAAAGGCGTGAGTGCTATGCTTAAGTTATGTCTCTCAAGTTTCAATATCTTCATCTTCATCCGTTGTTGTTGGTGCAAGTGTTTCTGGTATCATCATTTTAAAACATTCACTGGAGAAGGGTGTCTTTTTTTCTCTGCGATTTGGACCGTAAACTGGTCAACAGAGGGCCAGAGCTTAGCAACAATCTATTGAGCACGTCCATGTTGCAATCTTCTAGCGTGAATTTCCCGGCGAAATTTTGTCTATACATACGGAAATGTTTGTTCTGTGCTTCAGCTGCCTCTTCAGATAGTTGCCCTATTGGCAAGATTGCGTGCGAGATAACAGTAGCCCCGTGTATCAGCACCTTGTGCATAGTGGGCGACATCGGGAACCACGGATACGAATTCACGTATAGTCGAGCTGTGCCTATAGCGTAGTCATAAAATTTATCAATATCGACATTATGTCCACTTGAAATAACCTCTAGAATAATGTCATAAACACGTTCATCTAAGAATTCAAACTTTTTGACCAATGTTTTAGCAGGACTTTCTTTCAAAATATCATATAGATACTCCCTCATCAACGTCTTTACATTTTCATGAGTTCCTGTAAACAGAAAATTAAAAAAACTTACATTTTACTTAAAAACGTAATTTTATGTTATTCCGATCTTACAAGTATAAAAATCATTTTAAAAAAAAACGGTCTTAATCTGGCGGTTTTTTTTCTTTTTTTAAGTTGAATAAAGAATACACTATTAACTAATAAACATTTTAAAACCGAGCAATGGCTAGCACCATAACGAAAATCTTAAAGTTTGAAAAAAAAACAAGAAAAAAATAACTTATACATCGGTATGAAATAATGTCAGAAAGTAATATAAATATATACAAATACTATTAGGATTACATACCCTCAGATTCATGGTCCATTTTGAAAATATTTTTAGCACAGTTGATAGATAAATTCACTCAAGACTGAAGATACTTGTAATACGTTGTAATGCGTATATAGCGTTTGCGACTGCAACTTGCAGACTGAAGCGCTCGTGCACCTATTTACCTGTTGTTTTTATGACATGATATTGCCGCCCGATCGTGACGTTACTATCGCTGTTTACCTGGCATGTAATATTATTCTTTGAAAATTAATTTTATGTTTCCGAGTTTTGGCCAACTTTGATCATACCAATACCCGTTAGTGCGTTGGTTGGTGGATTCATTATAATACTTTGACGCACTCGCCACTCCCATTTATTCCATGTGGCTCACACCAAAACATTGTAATGATTCACTCCCATAGTAGGATCCATTTCAAAAGACAAAACAAGCCTATAAGTATTGTAAGACTGTGTTATATTATTACGGTTCTAATTGTTTATATTTGACGAATTTAACTATTCAATATTGTATTGTATGCACTGTCTTTTTGTGTCTATTTAATTATATGATTATTTTATTTATGTATCAAATCATAGTAGGTGTGTATGACAGTGTATGGTATATGTTTGTATATATTATATATTATTTGTGTAAATGTATGTAAGCATGAATGTATAAGGGTGTGTATTAATGTGTTTGTATGTACTTATGTTTTATTTAATTATGTCTGATATGTGTATTTATCCTTACAATGATAGTCTTGTGCGTTTATGTACTTAATATTATTTTCTATACATTTGCTATGAATACGGTCTTTATGACATCGAAACGTGTACTGTAATTTGTATTTTACAGTACTAGGCCTTTTGTACTTTATCCCAATTACAAACGAGCATTCTGTTTGTGACGCATGCGTAAACCGCGAAAAGCTACCCACTCGCGCCCTTAGCTCACGCCATTATTACATTTGAAGTATCTACCTAAGTTTAACCGCAAATGTATTGAAAAACGTCGTATGATGTTCGTACTCTGTAAGCTGGCTATTATAGTCATCGGTTTATTATAAGCACTCGGCTTCGTTTCGTGGCTATAAACACCTCGACTATAATATGCAGCTTACCGTACTTGCATCATAATGTACTAATTACTCGTAAGTACTTTGTGAAGTTGAAAATAAAAATCAATTATAAATTAATTTAGGTTTAGCTTTAATTTAAGTGGGCTTAATGCGGGAAAACATGTAATTGGCTATCTATGTAATGTAATATTTTAAAGTATTTTTTTTTTTCTGTTTTAATTGTAGGTATTTCATGAAAAAATAAATAATGTCCTGAAATGAAAAATAGTGTTCTGACGTCTATTTTTTGATTATCAATATAGCGTATAGAAATTGACAATGAATTTGCTCCAATTGATCTCTATTGTGCGTCTGTATTGTGTATGAGTATAATAATTATGTTTGTAAAATACTCTAATTTCATGACACCCAATTTATACACAACAAACCTAGGAAACCAATATATAGTATAGGAAGGATATTTTAGCATTACACACTTATCCTGCAGCTGCATGGTTTAATATACAGTGCTATGATAAAAAATGTAATACCACGATTTAAATATTCGATATCTTTTCTTTAAAAGAATGCACCATAAAGATTTTTTCTCAGTGTTTATATATGAATTTAAAAAATGGCTATTTTATAAATCTTGATTTTTTGTATTGTGCTAGTTTTTGAATAGTAGAAAACGTAAGACCAGTTTTACTAGCTTCTAGGAAATTGATAAAAACGATGTGTTTTGATTTTCATTGCATCATTGTTGAAGCCCCGAATCGGTATTTAATGATGATACTACACTCTATAATGGTTTGAAAACTAGAAGTATACAAAAGATGAATTTCATAAACGTTTTGTTTTTAATACTTTTTTAAAATATTGGTCATGACAGCGCCGTTTTATCACGCCAATATAAAGCAGTAACGTGTACACATATAATACACAATACAAACTACAATAAAATTTAAAGTATGTTGATAAAAGACGAAAAAAGAGAAGACATAACGAACAGAACAGAGGATATGTATTTCAATCAGAGCAAGGCAACATACTATAGGAATCCAGTAAAATGTAGGCTACCTATATAACTTCAATAACTTTACAAATATTTGTTTTATAATAAACAAGGCTGTTGAAGAAAAGAAACTATTAAACTTGATACATTATATAACCTCAAAATTTGTAGAAGTTCAAATTCTAGTAGAAACGACTTAAGCTTTTGAAGACATATAGAAAGCTGAAACTATCGAAACATACATATCTTTTCCTGTTCTGATTGCAAAGCACGCTGAAAATTGGAAAAGAAATTAGTTAGGTATATAAAAAGGCTAGACTGCAAAATTTATAATTTAATATTAGAAACACTGGATCAGATAGATCTCGAACAGACCCCAAAAAATAAGATGTACATTAATTACTCTTAATAATTGGGAAACATAACTTTAAAACGTAACAATAGGTTAACATTCAAACTCTTAAAAGTCTTTTGTCGTTCTGAACGCCTGCTATCTCTGGAAAACGTTCTTCTGACATCTCACTTGATTTCTGCATATTCTCTTGTTTGTTTTTTGGTAGATTTTGATTTATATCTTGGTCTTCGAACAGTATAGCAAGCGACGTAATAATGTCGTCCATCTCGTCGCACAACGGATGATTTTTATTGAGCGACTTTCGTCGCTTTGGAAATCTTGTCGGCGAAACGTACTTAACACTTTTACGAAGCCGACGCAATAGACGTTCTGCCATTACAAATATATAAGTAACTTGAAAAATAAAATACTTGTATAGCTGCACACGTGGCTACAATCTGTCACTTTGTGAATAATGTCTGAGGAATAATGGAAAGGCAGGCATCTAGGCATGCAACTGTCTCGTCCTGTCAATAATGATTAATCGCTGTGGTACATCTGTGACAGCTTTCAAATTTATTTGCTCTATGAGTATGCGGTACGTATGTCCAAATATGGTCCACGTAAATCTTATACTATGAACAATTCTTGTATATATATATTTCGGTTATCTCGGAAACAGCTCAAGCGATTTGAATGAAATTTTATGTCTAGATAGGTATCGTTTCAAAACAAGTCTTTAAATAAGTTTTATGGTTGTTAACCACCAGAGGGCGCTGCGGTAGGTGTGTATCTTCGAAATGCTTGGACTGATTTTGGACACGTACCTTTAGCATACACTCCTAGCCAATTGATCCGGACAGAAATATGTTTGAACATAGTTAAAAATAATTTCTACTACCTACAAATAAATTTTTTTGTTAAATGTTTTACTCAGAATAGACTACCTTCCATTCCACTAGTCCATTATGCCCCACTGTAGGGGCTTAGGCCACCCCTCGGGGTGAGGACGATTTAGAGCTTAATTCACCACACTGCTCCAGTGTAGGTTGCCGGATATTAATCTGTTGATCTGCCATCTGTTGATGGCAACCGAGACCGACAACTTAACATTTTCTCCGTGGCACGGACACAGTGATAGTTATGCATTTAAATCAGAAAAACTCATTGATACACGCCCAGATTCGAACCACGACCGCGCGGCTTTGTAAACTTGAAACAAGTGCGCTGCGCTCGGGCTATCACGACACATAGACTACCTTACTCTGGTCAATATTGACATTTCAGCATGCGAAAATTCCCCCAGATCTAAATTTTAAACATGGATATTCACACCGAAGGAACGTTCAACACTATATACAAGTATTTCATTTAGGCTGCTTGGAATAAAAGCGAGTAGACTGAATAAAGGACTGAGTTTCTTTTGAGTGTATATTCTTAGAATTGTATGGTTTATATGTATACTAGCGACCCGCCCCGGCTTCGCACGGGTGCAATGCTGATACTAAATACACTACAGAAAAACTGTGAACGTTGTATTTAAAAACATAGCGGCCCGCTCCGGCTTCGCACGGGTATAAAATATATAGCCTATGTGATTAAAATTGATTCAGTATTTTTGATTTATTCATTACTGCCCGTGGCCCGCACGCGTTAAATTTGAAGTAAAACAATCCCCTTTTCCCTATACCATGAAGATTTCCTGCTATCTTTGGAATATCTAAATTCATACACTACATTTTTACTTATTTACTTTTTACATTTTTAACTATTTATTTTATTTTTACAACTTATTACAGAATGTCTTTATAAAAAACGTTCACAGCTTTCTTGTCATTAGACAATACAAACATGTTTTCTCTGGAGGTCACTCTTGAAAGAGCGACATACAGTTGTCCATGTGAAAAACAGTCAACGCTCAAATCTAAGCCTGCAACGTTGAAGGTTTGACCCTGCGATTTATTAATGGTCATTGCAAAAGATGTCTTTACCGGAACCTGTAAACGTTTAAATTGGAAGGGTAAATCCGATGGTATCAGAGGGATTCGGGGAATCAATACATCTTCTCCGGTACCACATCCTGTGAGTATTGTGCACTCTATTATGAAAGTTTTCAATGATTTTACCAGCAAACGCGTGCCATTGCAAAGTTTTAAATCTGTAATATCTTCGAAAATATTCACTTAAATCATACGGTGTAAAGGGCCATATAGATCTATATTAAATGAACAATGTATTCAAGGTATTTAATTGGTTAAGGATTAATGCTGTATTGGTTAAAATCGCTTCGAAAATTAGCCATTATTTGTCGTAAAAAGTAAATGACAAAAAAAAGTTATTGTGGGTTATCCATAAGAGATAGACATATACCATCACGGACTTTTCTGTAGACCTTTTCAATGTGTACAATACTTAGTACATTATTTTGATAAAACTCGTAGGGTTCAGCCTGCGTTTGCAATGTAAGCGGAAAAAATGTAATTATTTACGACATCACATTAGAAACCTCAAAAATAACAGTACTTCTCCACTATTTAATGGATGTTATTATACATATAAACCTTCCTCTTGAATCACTTTATCTATTAAAAAAAACCGCATCAAAATCCGTTTCGTAGTTTCAAAGATTTAAGCATACAAAGGGACATAGGGACAGAGAAAGCGACTTTGTTTTATACTATGTAGTGAAGAGACACAAATAAGTATTACTTATATTAAATGTGTGATGATGTACATACGTGGCATAATGCGTATAGGATGTAACTCCTTCAACTTTCAGAATTGCTATATCTGAGAAACAGTGATTCTTAGAAAAAAAAGTACAATTTTTTTAGGTAATTTTTATGATCTGTAATTTTTATCTGATCAATTTTTTTTATTAATCTTACTGTTTAAGAGAAAAATCTAATAAATCGAAAATTTTGACATTTCACCTATAATAACATTTTCAGCAGACATGGGATCGATGGGAAATTTTGGTATTTTATTTGCAATGGTGTACCCAAGGTCTATACGAAAATTTTGTTCTGAGGGAATTAAATGTGTGTGCGTGACGGGTTACTTAAAGTTTATTGATATTGTTATACTGTAAAATCAAAATATTAAAAATTACGTACAAAGCTTAGTTTGACATCGGCCACGTTCGTAAGTCTTCATCTTCATACATGGACGTATTAGTACCAGTAGTACCTACTATGTAGGTTCATGACTGTATCACTCCCGAAACTGTATAATACAAAAATGAAATCTTTGCTTTATGCATAAAGTTCACTTTAAATTGTAAGCCGTAAGTAAGGAGGCAAATTGAGTTTGGTGGAGATAGCTGCCTTTGTCCCTTTCTAACACTAGCCATTAGAAAAAAATATTTCATCTTGTAGGTTCATTATTAATTTTTATATATACGAACAGTCGTCTAATATCTATTTTCTGTGATTTCTGGTTTTGGATATGTCTTGGTATTCGAATGATAATAGTATTTTTCAAAGTTTTTACGTTACATTTTACAAATTTATTAAAATTTTCAGTTATATTTAAAAAGGATATTTTAATTTGTGGTTTTGTACTGGCAACTAAAACAAGAGTTTGGAGAATTTTGACGTGCGTATTGTCAAAGTTGAAGTTTTGACGTCATATTACTAAGGTGTCCATAATAATATGAATTCTTTGCTAGTTGCTTATGATGTGGCCGCAAGAATAAATTGCCTAATATTTCAATGACTATGAAATATGGAAACTTGTGTTTCTGTAAAGAGAAACTTTTTTTGTCCACGTAGAAAAATAATTTTGTTACAGATCTGATATCATATGGGTTACGAATTTGGCGTAATACCTACATGAATTCCAAACACTTCGGTGTGTAATTTGCGGATCATGGAGAGGGGAATCAGGATTTCGAATCCATTCCAATATCCACTATCTGACCATATTTTTGGGATTTTCTAGTGCCAATTAAAAGAAGTTCATAGTTCCCCACCTAACTGATATTTAGCACTTAAGTGAAAAAATTTTTGGTTCTATAAATTTTGTTTCAGAACCTAAAGTATTTTTAAATCCGTTTTCATTCACTGGATCATTGAGGATTTTTGAGATTGTTGGTTTTTTTTTTGGAAAGGAATAGAACTTGGTCACCGGAAAGTCATATTTTTGGGTTTTCACAACCGCCATCGATGAGAAATATATTTCAAACATTTATATTTAAGAAATTCCTAATTTCTAGAGCAGCGTGTTTAACATTGGGATCTTTATAACAAGGTATTTCCTGAGTGATGGGTCCTGGGAGCCCAGGCGTGCAAAAATATGTAGCTTATTGCGCTTGGCTATTTACTTATATGGGACTTAATTACTTAATTAAATAGAGGTGTTCAGTCGTCCAATTATAAATCACAATCTAGGTAACTTAATTTCTGTGATCGAATCGGATATTTGTTTTCAAAGCAGTATTGTATAAGGGGAACTTGTTGCTAATTTATCATATTAAGGCGATTAAGGTGTCTTTGAAGCTAATTTATAAGTCCTAACTGCTTCACAATTCATTTTGGAGGTGATAATCCTCGGCAGACGGATCATATTTTAATACAGGTTACCGCTTTTAGTGACTAACTTTCTTGAACTATGTTTTGAAAAATATAGAATAGTTTCCCAATAATAGGAGATAGCTTAGATACTGTATACAAAGATTTAAGACGAACCAAAATTATAAGTTTGATCATAGTTTTTGATTTCTGATTATTCTCTGTATTACATAATTAACTTGATTTGATGCGCTTTTTGATCACTTTGTGTAAAATTTTTGTTCTTAGTATGGCTACGAAACCACGTGATTCAACACGCAATTGTTGTTAATTGGCAGTTTTTTTTTTAAATTTATCTGCCAACTTTTCCACTACGCACATCCGCTATCCAGATTTTTGTCATCTTTTCTCGTTTATTAGTTCTTTTTAAGTAAACTTGTTTTTATTGAGCACTGGGGACAAAAGTCAAAATGAGAGGCGAAAAAAATAAAAAGAAATTATTGTCATCCTAGAAGAAAAGAGAAAAAGGGACTTGGACCCAGCTATTTCATCTCCTCGATTCGCAAAGCCAAGTGCACTGTCCTGGACCTAGTATTACGTCCATGAAACCTATTAATATTACTCTGTGTAATAGACAATGTAATTTTATAAAATACATTTGTCGGAATTTCTGTAATAAGATTAGAGTAGTCAACCTTATTTTTCGTAGATATGAACCCACTTAGAATAATTAATAGTACTTAAGGACCCATATACAAAAAGTGACAGCTCGAAAATAGGTTTTACTTGACAGCTTGCTTACTACTACACGCGCATCTGCACCAGAGGCAACACATACTTGGCTCTATACCAGAACTAATTAGTCTTGATCATTATTATTTTTATTTATTTAAGAATTAGTTTTTTTTTATGTCAGGTTTTTAATGTTGCTTTATTTTATATAATAACTAACGATCCGCCCCGGTTTCGCACAAGTAGCAGAGCCATAATGTGTTTACGGTCGTAGTGTCGTATCAGCTTGTTGTGTCGAACATGTGGACTGGATTTCACTAGATTTAAATGTAACGCAAGTTCGTCCAACTTGGATTATTTTTAATGTATTTTATTTCGAATTCTATAAATATATGAAAAAGTAAAGAATAAATACCTAAAAACAAACTAAAATATTTCTTTGTATACAACATTGATAACTTCAGCCTAACCACGCGTGTCGCGTCGTCCGGTATGGCTCTTAAGATATTGATTTAAATTGTAGAATACAAACGGCAATCATAATGTTCATGAAATGCTGAAGGTAAATATCGTATTTAATTTGATAAGGATTAATACCATATCCGTATAAATTGTTTTCCAATCACCTCATCATATTACACCATAAAAATAGTATTTAAACATAGAAATAGGTATAGTAAGCTATCTATAAAAGAGAGATATATGCCATCGTGGACTTTTCTTTAGTCCTATAAAAGAGACACAATTTCTAAATACATTATTTTGTTATATCTCAAAAGGATTAGGCAGCATTTTCGATGAAAGTTTCCAACCGGCTTGATTTTTTTCCGACTTCTTCAACAATAATCGTCATATTTCAACAAATTTCCTCTTGAATCACTCTGTCCATTAATGGCAATAATATGCCAATCCGTTCGGTACTTTTTGAGTTTGTCGCGTTCAGACAGACAGACAGACAGACAGACGCGGCGGGGGACTTTATTTTATAATATGTAGTGATAACAATAATACCTGACACATCCCACACAGCGCTATCTAGTCCGAAACTAAGCAAAGCTTGTGTTATGGGTGTGGGTTAAGATGTCTTTTACAGTTCCATAAAAAAATATTAGACAATACACTGTGCCACAGTTATCGTATGAGGAGTTTTGCAATACGAGTTCATTTTGTTTGTGATACGTGGCGATGGCGAAACCGAGGTCCCATTGAATGAGGTGACCTTTTCATTTCCCATTTCGTCAAATTCTACTATTTTTGATTCTGGACCGATTGTTTTCAAAATCAATGTCTAAGAGTCTGTATGGTCTTCGATTACGAATCTGTGCTCAGAACTAAAAAAAATTACTGCCTTTGAATCTGTTTTAGTTTTTGAACTGCTTGCTTTCAAAATCGATATCTATGGGTCCATGTGGTTTCCTTTCACAAATCTGCGGTCAAAACTGAAAATTGTGTCTGCCATTTTGAACTTCTTTCTTTCTGAGCCTAACACTACTAAAATAAAGTCTGTTTCGAATAGATTTTACTTTGATCGGAGAGAAACAAAGACGTACACCCGACCTTTCAATAGCGCTCCTCGGAGCGGTCTGAAGCACGATACCGTGTGCGGTTGATTATAAACTGTCAGTGTGCTGTTAGTTCATACAAAATAGTATGGCGAAATTTCGGTGAAATTGCATATTATTGATAATTTTTTTCTGCCACTTTTCCGTTTATTATCAAAATTTCCTCTAACAGAAAAAAAGAATGAAGTATTAACAATACTCAAATGATTTTTTTATCTCAAAAAACCTTGTGATGATTGTGTAATATGTACCGAAAAATGTCAATTTTCCGAGATTTCGGCAAAAGTGGGTTACAAAATAATATTTTTTCAGTGTGAAAGAGTGTAAAATATGCAAATGTTTTCTAACACAATTGTAAATTAAGAACTGATCTTTATTTTAGAATTAGGTTTATGACCATATATCTTTCCAAACTTCCTAAAAATGTACCTAAACATGCCGTTTTTTTGTAATTGCCCCCTTAAGTAAAAGTGTTTAGTGGCTAGTTATAAAATAAATTCGTATTCAGACTTTTGACTTATTTAGCAGTGTATGGTTCTACCATGGTTCTACCTTTGCTAGATTAGCAAATTTTGATGATCACGTAGGTTGAATGTCAGTGTATGTTTGGAAAAAAACTGTGTTCGTACCATTTATACCACCAAAGAAAGTCACAATACAGGCTGTTTTAATTTTAACTTTTTATTATTTTAAACATAAGAGGCATCAATGTAATTTATTTAATTCATTTTAATTAACGGGAAGGAGAAGAACGGGATTGAGTTACGACTGACAGAAATTGAGATGATAAACATTTGTGTCACGGGAACGAAAACGGGAAAGGGAACACCGGAAATGAGTTAAGACTGAGATAAAAATGTTATTCTTGAGAATGGAAACGAAAACGAAACGACACTAGGGCCAAGAACGGAAACAATAAAGTATTTTTGCGATGGGAACGAAAACGGGAAAAGAAGAACGGGAATGAGATAAGACTGAGATGAAAAAAGTGATTTTCATGAGAAACGAATACTACCCGTGCGAAGCCGGGACCGCAGTATATAATATATTTCGATTTTACGTACTGATTTTTTATATGGTTTGCAGTGTTATGAGGTCGTAGAAAACATTAGCGTACCGGTTGAGCTGGCCGAGTCAATCTAGCACTCGGAGATAGGCCGAAAAATGTTATACAGGATGCTTACCAGTATTTTCAGGCTAGTTTCCTTTCAATCTTGTAGTACTTTCTCACGTTTTTCTCTAAAGTCAAACCGTGAAGATAGCTAGACAGCGATGAATTTGCTGTTTTATACCCATATTGGGTCACAGCTCACATAGTTATGGATTTACATTATTATATATCTAAATGTACATAAAAATATAGCAATTAAGCAGTGTAATATTATGTAGTCCTAAACAATTAATTAGAATATATAATAAATAATATATATATAACTGAAAAGTTATTGCATGTTATTATTAAGATATCCTGCCTCAAGCCTTACTATTATTGTAAGTTGCAGTCAGAAAATGTATTTTCTTGATTAAGGTTTTATGACGTTCGATATAATAGCAATCGACAAAAAGTGAAATACATACAATTTGACAATATTACGTTGAACAAGATGTAAACTTTAATTACCCACCATTATACTTCCAAAAAAAGTTTCGCGTAATTCACACATAAGCTATCCCACGGATTTTTAGTGTGGAAAAGGATAGTTTGTATGGATCGTCCGGCTCAGCTACACGCAACTTGTGTCAATGACCTGTCGTTATTTTTTGGGCATCTCTATTTACCAGCAGAATATATTTAATATTAAAAAGTAACTTACAAAGTGGACCTAACAAATTTTTACTACTTGTAATATAACAATACGTGATTAATTAAACAATTTTGGACTCAGCCTGTCTAGATTCATCTGTGTTAGGAATCAAACTAGGCTAACCTAATCGAGATACTATTAACCTCAACCCCACAGGCGTTTGCAAACAAAACTATGTAGTAGATTATTTACAAATCTCCATGGTATATGCCTTTTTCTTTTGACTAATCACGGCCTTTAAGGAATAATCAGGCACCTTTTAAAAACAATACTATAGTGAAAGCTTTTCTAATTTCCAGGTACCCAACACTCAAAAAGCCAACATTTACTTGATAAGAATATATATACCATTATTCATTATGTGTACCGAGAGTACAAACAGGTCGTTTGTTTTTAATATACCCTCATTGGTACCGATAGAAAAAAAAAATTAAGTAGCATATAGATAATTTTATTGTGAACGCGATGGTATTAACAGTGTACGGAAAAAATACTTGCAATTCACGGTTGCCTCATTTTAAAGTGTCCATAAAGTGTCACGTTCGATGCATTCGAGCAGGAGAGACACGCATCTCAAGTAACATATTAATGGAAATTCATGAAGCAATGTAATACTATTGTATATTTGATTCCGCAAATGTCTGATGTTACAAAATTATCTAAGAATAACTAAAAAAAATTCTCTGACTTATACTAAAAACTAACAGATTGGCAGGCAGACCGTGAAATTATTTTATACAATTAAAATAAAAAGAATGATCCTCGTACGTCACTTCACGGGTGTACGTCAGTTTCAGTTTGACATTAATATTTTTCGTTTTTCAGAACGGAAAATTTAAGTCATTTTGGTTTTCTGGTTATACCGTATATTACAAAGCAATAAAAGTAACAAAAGAGCTCTGATTTCACTCGATTGGCAATTTCATTCTTGCTGATTTCAAAATAATTAAATATTTTACGTGGAACCAGGTAAGTACAATTATAAAATGCTAAAGGTTGCTCGTTGATAGGGGTTCGCGGTGGGGTTCGCTGTGGGTTCGTTTCGTTTACAGGTGAATTGACAGGAAGTTTGAAATAGACATAGGTAACACCTGGTTATACAAAACCTAAAATGTACCGTGTTAATGGGGAACCTCCTGCAGTAATTTTTAATGTAAATACGATTGAAACCTACAAGTAAAACCTAAACGGTTTTTATCCCACTTTAATGTAATGTTTTTTTAATGGTGAACCAACAACTTTTCTTGGTCAACTTTCAAATTGATCATTATTTCTAATTACAATTATTTCTAAGACATCCCAACTGTGATTTTTAGCCACTTAGGAGGGACCTGTTAAAATAACATAATTAATATCCATTTTCGCGTAATAAAGCAAATTTTCTCATTCTATTTTTCAAACAAGTTCAAAAGTATAGTTATTATGAGGTAGAATATAAATAAATATATTTTAAAAGTTTGAGGCGTTAAAACTAATAAATGTAGGTAATGCTACTTTGAAACTTAAAATACGAGGTATATAATTTCATTTTTAAATAGCTATTAAGGTTTACACACCGATCATCATTTAAGATTTATAATTCAGATCTTTTTGAATAAAAGTTTGTTTTTCTAGAGGTTTGTTTTACAAATATTTTATTTCAGACTTTCACGAGAATATATTTTTTTATATGGCTTCGTTTCTAAACTTAATCGCATAAATATGATAAATGCAAAGAGTTTGGTACGTTAATGAATATATTTACTTCCCTTCACCATCTTGCTCCTACTCATGCACCCTACTTTGAGCTTGAGTGGTTGATTATTCGCTATATGATTTTTCCTATAACATGTCACAACCTGGCTTAGCTCGGCGGAGTGCACTACACTGTGTTTACGAGTAGCCATTGAAGTGTTCAACTATTCAACTTTCATCCTTTTATAATTTTATAAGCATGAACCGTTCGTTAGTCGGTCTCATCATTATAAAGTAAGCCTCATTAACTTGCATTCGTTCAAGTCACTGAAGCTTTCTTCATAATCATGTTCATAATATACCACATAATAAGAACAGATTCGTCTGGTCTCATATGCTATAAAACATTGAGTTACAATAATTATAATAATACATGGGACATCCTACACAGTGCCATCCGGTTCCAAAGTAAGCAAATGTGCTTGTGCTGTGGGTACTAGACAACTGATAGAAATGCTTAAATATTCTTTATAATATATATATTTATAGATATTGTTTCAGCCATAGACAAGAAACAAATAGACATTTTCATGCACACAAATATTTGTCATGGGCGGGAACTCAACTCTTGGCCCTTGGCTCCGCAATTAGGGTTTTGTAACCACTTGGCCAATTGGTCAGTCAGTTACGTCAATTTATGATTAATGAAACAATTTTAAATTACAGTATAACTAATTTGACCACCTTTTTTATAGAAAAACATAAAAGATTGAGCCATGGGTGATATGTTCAGAAGCAAATTAATGACCTTTTGTGACATTTTCGTTCAACCAGAAGCGGCTTATGATGTTTTATCTGAATTAGGAGAAATGAGCAACGTACAGTTTGTCGATGTAAGTTTATATAATTATTTCTAAGACTTCCCAACTGTGATTTTTAGCCATTTAGGGAAGACCAGTTGAAATAACGTAAATGATGTCCACTTTCGCGTAATAAAGCAAATTTTCTCATTCTATTTTTGGCGTCGCTATCGTGCAGTGATCGACAATTTTTCAGATGAATCCAGATTTAAATGCATTTCAAAGGACCTATGTGACGGAAGTGCGCCGATGCAACGCTATGGAGAGAAAATTGCGTTTCATGCACTCGGAAATGTTAAAGGAGAATATTCCTATACGAATGGATATCAAAATACCGGAGGCACCCCATCCGAGGGACATGAGCATATTTGAAGTAAAATACTTGTTCATGAAATATAATATTACTAGAATATATATTTCGATTCAATATGATTACATCGTTTTCAATTTAGCTTCTACTGATATAATAGTATACGCTGTAATTGGGACTTATATTTATACGTGGGACTCTTTTAGAATAGAACAAACTGTCATGGATAAATCAAATGTATTTTTCTTTTTTTTCTACCCATAAAGTGCTATAGTACTTTTCAATATTATTTTATCGGTTAATGTGTTACAGATAGTGCTAAACTTTATGACCAATCCGAATATAGCGTCGTGTCGTCACTACACCAAATGTTAGGTGTCAACGGGTGTGAACGGGGGTTGCTATAACGCCGTATCTTGTATTTGCCTCCTGTTTAGAGCGGACATAAAGTTTTGCTCAATTTGTACGTAAACTAGATAAGGGGTCGAGCAGTGCTTGTTGATTCAAGTATGGCCACGTGGTACGCTTCGATATTGGAGTTGCTATCCGTACTGGCCCTTATAACCATAAATAGTCGATTTTTATTGAATATTTAGACTAATTTGGAAAACTTCCATTAGCGTTTGTTTTGTCTAAACAAATGTTTGTTTGTTAATTGATAGTCTGTATAAATATATTCTTCAATAAAATGCATCGTGTAAATTTATAGTATCCGCGCTTATAAATTTTATTGTACGGAGTAAACGGTTAGTAATTTTCAGAACATTACGGAAAAATGGGAGAGCGAGCTTTTGGAGATGTCTGAAAACGAAACGTCTCTAAGAAAAAATTTCGTCGATCTAATGGAAATGTACTACCTGCTCTCACAGATAGGTCCAATCTTAGGCGATGTTGATTTGCGTCGCGAAACGATTGCGAGGTGATGTATTTTCACATTTTTTCTATCGTGATTTTATTTTCTTATTAATTTTAACCGACTCCAAATAGAAACGGGTCAATTCGACTGATTTATTTTCTTGTGTATATGTCACGCGATATCTACGCCAATTGTAAACCGACTTAATGAATTCTTTATTTTGAATAGACTATACGTGGAGGTTGGTCTTTTTATATTTGAAGAAAATGTCCCATCTCCAAGATCAGAAAATTAGGAGATGAATCACTTTATTTCATACAAAAAAGATCTGTGGGACTGTCTATGCTCTTGAGATCCAATAATAGTATTATCTACTTATAGATATATGTATATTTGTATCTATGTATTTAATGTGTACTTACTCATATACTCTCGTTGCATATAAATATATTGAATGTATATATTATTTAATATATATTAAAAGAATTGTATACATATATGTATTTATTGTTTATTATGTATATATACGTATTTGTGTATATTTATATAGATAGAATATTTGTATTTTATTATTACATCTAAATCACTTATATCACTATTTGTATAGAAAATAAGTCTGTTTTTTTTTTGCTAAAAAATTCATTACTTAATTTTAAGTGAAATCTGTAAATGGCCTTTTCTCTGTGATATATTTAAAATCTTAACTGTTTGTGTTTTTGGCTGTAGATTTTATTAAATAAATAAAATAAAAATAAAATAAAAATAATCAATTTTGTAGGTCACATGGAGACGAAGACCGCAGCGGTATGTTGGGCTGGATTTGCGGCGTTGTACGCAGAGATCGGAGTTATGCATTTGAGCTCATGCTTTGGCGAATCTCCCGAGGCAACATATTTTATCGTATGGCAGAGAAAGACGAACTGCTTGAGGATATAAGCGTAATACATGGAAATTTTAATATAAGAGTAATATATGAGAAAATGTATAATGTAAAAAGGTTATGGCCTGCCATGGAGAGGTCGGACTTTTTGTCCCAGTATGAGCAATATTAAGTAGAAGCTGCTTGGTTGATTATTATTATGCATTTTGAGTACGCAATAAAATTTTAAGCTTAGAGTAATAAAATTGACAGCAGCGGCCATAATGTAGAGATAGCGTTTTGACCATTTCGACCAACCACCTGCACATGAATTCAGTTGTGTTCATTTTGCCGGTTAGTTGGTAAAAGAGCAGACAACCGTCCGATAACATCCACATAGCCTCCTTCACATTTAAATCTTGAATCCACATCAGATCGACAATTCAAATTGAGAATGCACTATGAGTGTACATAAAGATACCGCGTCGTGATCACAAAAATGTTGATAAAGTATGTTTCAAGTAAAAATATCTGTTATAAACAATGATAATGAAGTATGGTTTGTATAATCTCTGCGTGTACATTTTGCTTGGGTGTTCGATCGTTTCGAAGTATATGTATGTGCATTTCATTTTGTTTCGTCCCCCGCCATTTGTGGCACGCGTTTACGTAACAAACGTAAGCTCGTGTCCATTACTGTCCATAACCTTTTTGTCTAACACGTATTTTCTCAGTTTGTAAAAAACACGCAGTGGTAAAGTTTTCCTGTGACCCACTATGTCGGATCATAGATACACATCACTATGGTATGCAATCATAGCTAAGTATGGAGGGGGGGGGGGGGGTGGGGGAGGCGAAAT
Source organism: Luffia ferchaultella (assembly GCA_949709985.1). Classification (NCBI taxonomy): domain Eukaryota; kingdom Metazoa; phylum Arthropoda; class Insecta; order Lepidoptera; family Psychidae; genus Luffia; species Luffia ferchaultella. The sequence goes on from OX453243.1 coordinate 7,258,596, forward strand.
ATTCAAACTACAAAGAAAAGCTATGAACGATAATAGCAGACCTATAGAATTTATGACGATTCGTCACAAAAATTAGCTCACCCTGTGTCAGTGGGGCGACGCTGCATTTACTACGTGTTATATTATCATAAAATGTTTCGGACGGGCAATTTGTTGTCTGCGCCTGCGCGACATGTTTGTTTAAACTAATGTAACGAAAATGTCCTTACCGTCGATTATTATGATGAGAGGTCAGGTAATCGCTTCTTTATCTGAATATTGTCACATTGTTGGCTGACCCTTAACAGTGAAAATCTTTTATATATCGGCCGTCAAGAGAATGCGTTCCTGACAGGTCGTATTCGGCATAGTAATCGGATGTTTAATGTGATAATATACCGTCGGGTGAATCTCGTTTTGAAATATTATAATCGTTTACGTACACGAATGACCTAAAATTAAATTAAAGATTATATGATTATGTCAACTCACAACAAGCATGATGATAAATCTCATGTGTCTGACACGCATTCTCTCGACGGCCGATGTTTAGTAACAAAAGCTTTGCTTAGGGATCGAAAGTATTTTCAAAATACGCTTTTCTTGTTAATTAATATGACTACTTATACTATAAATTTTGAAATGTTCACATTAAGAGATTCTTTCAGGGCCGACGTGTTCGCAAGGTCGCTTTCGTCGCATTCTGTCAAGGAGAGGAAATTAATGCTAGAGTTGCCAAAATATGCAACGGTTTCCATGTAAACAAGTACCCGTGTCCTACAACTATTGACGAGAGACAAGAAATGTTAATGAAACTGGACTTACGGATCAATGAATTGAGTGAGGTAAATTTTTAGGAACTGTCAGTCATGTCTACTGCTGTTACATACATGCCTATGATGTTTGTCCATGAGTATCGATGCTATTTGGGTATTCGATGACATTCATGTAAATAAATAGATGAACCCATTTGATTCAAATCATATTCTTATAGCCCTTCGTAAATTTCTACACACAGAAATAGCAAAACACCACGACGATCCGTCAGTTTGGATAGTATATTCACACAATTTTCTTATAACAGGTCGATCAAAGTGTCTTCTTGGCGCATTTTCAGTTACTTGTACCTAAATCAATTTATGTAAAATATAACAGTGCTAGCGACAGCTTCGGCTTCGCTCGCATAGATTATTACACTTATGCCATTTGACTTTATGTGACTGACCGATTGGCCGTGTGGTTAGAAACTCTGCGTATTAGCGAAGGGTCGTGGGTTCGATTCCCGCCCGGCATAAATATTTGTGAGTATAAACATGTCTATTTGTTTCGTGTCTGGATATGACAAGTGTCAATATATGTATATATTATAAAAAATAAGTATGTATACCAGCTGTGTAGTATCCCAGAATACAAGCTTATTTTTTCTTACTTTGGGACTAGATGGCGCTGTGTAAAATATCCGAGATATTTTCATAATAATTATTTATGATGTTTAACATATTATATAGATAAATTATATGTAATATATAATAAATTATTATTATTATTATTATAGCCTTTTAATTCCTTAATATTACATATATTACAAAGTTTCTAATTATTTCATTAATCATATTGATAAATTATTTACCTATACCTATCACCAATTACAAATTGTTACTAATCATTAATACGTATATCTTAAAAAAATCGATTTACAACTTCATTTACATGCAATTAAACATTAAAAAATAAAAAATGAATAAAAAAAAACCTTTACTCGTAGAGAGGTCCTTAATATAATAAATTATAATATAAATTAAATGGCCTAACGTCATACGTAGGTAGGTAAGCCGTAGGTACGGTATTGCCCTCTGTGTCTAACAGGACATTTTAAACATTCATAACTTTGATAATGATTTAAAAACAAATTCTTTCACTGTAATGATATACTTAGAAAACTCTTTCATATATTTTTTTTTTAAATTGTAAACTAGCATATTAATTGTTTTATAATACAAGGTGGAGTATATAGACGACTTAAATTGTAGAGCGGAATAATTTAATCTGGGTCGGGACAAATTTGTTGGACAAAGCAGAGCCGCAGCGAACCTATACTGAGTCTCTGTCAGTGGAGTTTGTCTGTTTGAGTCCGATACGGATGCATTTGTTTAACCTTAAATTTAAGTGAGTTGCAAGCTTTGATACGGGAATTCTATTGTGTGGACATGACATAACAATATTAACAATAGCGTAGTTAACTATTTAAAAAAATGATTTTCATTTGAAAGAGTTTTCTTATTGTTATATACTTAACAACAGTTAAATAACGTAAAAAAAATTATAACAAAGTTAGGAATGATCAAAATGTCCTGTTAGACAGAGAGGGCAATATTGCATGGTGTGACATGTGATAGGCCGTTTCAAATAATATTAGACTTCTTTTTTTCAAGAAATAACTATAAAGTTTAAAAGGTTCTAAGTTCTATACTCTTCAACAAAATATTATGATTTTTTTTAAATTTTATTATCGTGTAAAGTCTAGTAAATAAAAAATATATAATATTTTCAATATAAGTCAACCTATTAAGTTGTGCATGAACTACATCTGATGCTTTTGTTACCTTGAAAAGTTGTATATTTATAATTCAAATTTTAAGAATTGCTCCTCATATTAAGGTAAGCTTTATGTTTACCACATTTTTAACGTGTGTAAGTCCTATATATTGTAAACAACTACGACAGTAAAATTGTTAAACTTAGTTTTTTTCCTTTCCAACACAAAGAAACGTTGTTCGTTCGTACGAATGACCTGGTTAACCTGATACAGTAGGCGTGTACATCGGGGCGTATTTTAGCACCACGCGTGTCATGCCCACATTCTTAGCATATCTTCGTTCCTGGAGCGAATTCATTATGAAAAATAACGTTACAGGTTCTGACTACTACGAAACACCACAGATGTTTAGCTCTTAAAGCTGTATCGAAGCAGTGGATGAATTGGAACATGTCAGTGAAAAAGATGAAAGCGATTTTCCACACCATGAATTTATTCAATATTGACGTCACAAAGAAATGTTTGATAGGACAGTGTTGGGCACCGACAAATGATCTACCGGTAATAAGAGAGGCGCTTTCTCGGGCTTCGGTAATAATTATTTCTAATCTTTGTACATCAGCAAATAGGATGATTGAATTGACGTGATAATGTATTGATTGACTGACCGATTGGCCGAGTGGTTTGAGACTCTAACTGCGGAGCCAAAGGTCGCGAGTTCGATTCCCGACCAGGACAAATATTTGTGTGAATGAGCATGTTTATTTAGTTCCATGTGTGGATGTAAAATATTTGTATATGAATATATCATAAAGAATAATTAAATATGTATATCAGTTGTCTAGTCACTTACTCATACACTTGCTTACTTTGGGATTAGATGGCGCTGTGTGGGATGTCCCAGATATTATTATTATAATGTCACACTCCGCAGGCACATAGGCAGCATATTACGAAAATTGTATATTGTTCTAGCTTCGTTCTGGCAACTATTTGTAATTAATTAATCTTGAATATGTTTGGTACTTTATGTACAGAATATTTAAAACATTTTGGTAACTATTTTGTTTTTGTTCGAAAATAGATAATCTATCAATTAAAAATTAAGAGTAATAATAACTTAAAGGAAAACTATTGTTAATTCTTTCATCACAAGCAGACTTTGTCACGCCCAGAACAGACGCGCCCATGTAGACGAGACAGCCACGATTCGATTCGTCAAAATTTGTAAGTGATCCAAATGAGGTTTAGCTTGATTTCATCGTTACGTAATTAGTAAGTTTACGAAACATAAGCACTTATGCTGTTATAGCAGGAACGTCTATTTATTAATGTTAATATTATATAAGTTTTCGAACAAAAAACAAACTTCTACGTTCCACGAAAAAACAAAAACAGGTATGGTAGGTTTTAAAATGAAGTATTTTACCGAAAACAAAAATTAGTATGAATTTGACCTGTGCTTGGGTTGCATTACATGTGGCGTCGTATTGTAATTAGAATTATAAAGATGTCTGCTATGAATCGGAATTCTGTTTATGATAAAATACGGTAACGTGCTACAGTTTGCGATTAAAAGTTATGTTGTATTTTTCTATAGGAAAAGAGTGGTAGTGCTATGCCACCTTTTTTGTCTCACGCAACAACAGAAGAGCACCCTCCAACCTACAACAGAACGAACGGTTTCACTAGAGCATTTCAAAATTTGATTGATGCTTATGGTATAGCCACTTACAGAGAAGTTAATCCAGGTATTTAAAATCAACACACATAACGTTACACAGTAGGATATAGTACTACAAAATCCTGACCTATCTTATGAACCCCTCATTCTTTGGAAGGCAAAATATTGTTCATGTACCTACTACAAAAAATATTTATCTATATTTATAACATTGAAGTGTCTGTCTGTTCCGCCTAGTCTCCGAAACGGCTGAACCAATTTCAATTAAACTGTGCAGACGTGCAGAGGGTATAAGCGGGGGTGACATAGGCTACTTTTTGTCTGTCTGTCCGTCTGTCGTCTGTTCGAGCTAATCTCCGAAACGGCTGAACCGATTTCAATTAAACTTTGCAGACGTACAGAGGGCATTACTGAAGGTGACATAGGTTACTTTTTGTCTGTCTGTCTGTCCGTCTGTCTATCTGTTCGAATTAATCTCCGAAACGGCTAAACCGACTTCAATGTGGAAGCGATGACGAAACAACAGCGATGAGGCACGACTCCCCGGCTGGCAAGTTTCGGTTCCAAATGGCTATATGGAAATCCCCTAATTTGCTCCCCAAAAGTTCCCCCTAATTTAAGATCCATAATGTCAAAATTAGTTTTAAGTGTTCACAAAAATGTAAAGCACTTGAGTTGGCCGCACACTCAAAATCATGAAGCGCAGTGGCAGGAGTGGCGGGTCATTCTGTTCCCTCAAAAATGGTTGAGCAGGGTGACGGCTGCTTCTTCTCGCCGTGTCTGTGAACAGGCGCTGCGTGGGGGGATTAGGCCAGCTCGGGTGTGCTTAAATCATAAAAGTGTCATAAATGTAAACATTTTATAAGAAAGAGGAAAAAATAAGTATTAAAAAAAAAAAAACTTAATATGCATGTATATACAGGATGAGATTTTAGTGATCAGCCAAAATGTTCCTAGATGTTAGGTATCACCAATACACCTCATTACGTAAATAAAAATATAGGTCAAATATTTATAATCAATAAAAATATCCTAAATGTTTTTTAATAAAATTTGGCTACCTTCTGCTTACACTCTACCCACACGTGCCGCGCGCCAGCTGATTCCCACCCTTTTCGTAGCGTGCCCCATTTTGCACTCAATGACCTTAGCTCAGTCAGCCACGCGATTCTGTATCGGACGGCGCAAGTCGCCCGCGCTTCAATAATGTATACAAATCGCGAATATTATGAAATGATGAAATTTTACATTTTAAGTGGACAAACTTTACGCGGCGCCCAAAGACTGTATGAAGAAATAAGCCTGCCTCAGCTTCGCAATCAAGGTTTACACAATGCCACGGTACCGAACTGTCAAACTATTTGGAAGTGCGATTCAGTGCAAATGTTTGGGCCGGGGTTATCGGTGATAAAATATTAGGGCCCTATTTCATAGAGGGCAGACTGACCGGAAACACGTATCTTCAAATGTTACGTTGCGCTCGCAATAATAGCACATCGCGAGTTTTATTTTCAACACGATGGTGCACCATTTGTTAAAGTAGGTAAATATTTTTATATGGTAAGTGGATTTTAACTCCATTTTTTAATGATTGTACATAAGTTGATTCAAATTTTTTAAATACGCCTGATTGCGAAAGGAAAAAGGACAATTGTTAATCAATTATCGAATGTACGAGTACATTGATCAAAATAGATTAGGTGTGTACCTATTCATTTTTTCAATTTCATTTATTTCGATTCGATTTTAATCGCAGATAATAACTAAAACAAGCCTTTTGCAATTTGACGGTCCTAAGCCCGATAAGTATGATAAAGGGAAAATTTGCAACTTAAGGAGCCGTATTTCTGAAACTCATTGATGATGTCATCAATTTAAATCGTTCCCAAGGCCTTGTCAAACCAAAATTTTCAAGAGAGTTTTTTACGACTGAGCCTTCATAAATGAGATCATTCGATAATCATGAATTTTCAAAAATACGACGTGCTAGTATTATCTATGGTGCTATACTGCGAGTGCAGAGCGAAAGGGCGGAGCTCGGGGAATGTGGGCGGGGCGCGTGCACGTGCACTGGCGTCCTCGTGATATGACTAGTAATATTGGTAGTTTTGGGAAAGGTTTACGTAGGCTTAACTGAATATTTTCCCATTGAACGATACTAAAAGGGAACAAGACGGCCAACGGATTTTTATCATATTGAAGTTTGGCTGGTCATAAAAACCTCACCGTGTATATATGATTAGATAGAAAATAGGATATAGGTAGGGCAAACTCACTGACGCAAGAGAACACTGCAAACGCGGTGCATGTGTTAAATTTGCTCATAAAATCCAGTAATAAAGCTCATATAAGAACATGGACTTCGAGTCTATGGTAGATGAAGTTAAAAAAAAAAAAAACCGACTTCAATAAAAAGATTATCAGGAGTGACATACAACACTTTTAGTTTATCTGTTTGTCAATGAAACTTTCAAAGATGTAATTAATTTCAATGAAACTTTCAAAGATGCAATAAAAAGATTGTCAGGAGTGACATACAATACTTTTTGTTTGTCTGTCTGGCCGTGTCTTTGTTCGTTCGAGCTGAACTCTAAAACATTTAAACCAATTTTAATGACACACGTTAATTTTTGTTTGTCTGTCTATATGTATGTTCGAGCTAAACTTTTAAAGATTTTGATGAAACTATGCAGACATTTAAAATAGGTTGTCCTTGTCAAGAGTGATATAGGTAACTTTTTGTCCGTGTGGTTGTCTGTCTGTCTTTTTTCGTCTGATTTGGCTTATCTGCAAAACGACTTAACCATTTCTATGAATCTTCGCAGACATAAAAATGAGGTTATCAAGAGTAACAAAAGTTGGTTTTTGTCTGTGTGTTTGTCTGTCTGTTAAGGCTAATCCGATCCGATTTTACTAAAATTTTGCAAACTTATAGAGTGCGTTGTCAGGAGTGAAAAGCAATTTTTTTATATACCTACATATAAAAATTCTGTTCCGATTAATCTCCGAAACGGCTGACTGATTTATGATACCTAGAAAAAGAATGAGGGATTCATAAGATAGAGCGGAATAAAACAGCAGCGTCTGATTTAGTTAGATGTGTACAGTTTGAAATATGGATCTGACGTAGACTCAAGTTTCAGGTGTGAAGGGGGAAGGGGCGGGTGTTACAAAACGGTTGTCGTCAGCTGTTTCGTATACAAACTGTAACGTAAACAAACACCACTAAAATGATGTACAGGTAGTTGGACGGAACAATCAAAACGCCATCTTTACGTAATAGACGCTGCTGTCGATTTCTTTACAATATGGGTTAAGTACGCCTACAGTTTTGTCTGCGTCGATTTGGTCTATCTAAATCTGAAAATTTTATCAAAATGGGCTCAGTGACTATAAAGTTTAAGGGTGCAAACAACTTCATAACGCATTGTCTCTAAAAACAGTATGTTGCGGTGTGGTGTTTTATCATTACACTAGCATCTGCCCCGGCTTCGCACGGGTAATAAAGCATATATGCCTATTTTTTTTTCTATCGTAGTGTCTTATCATCTTATTGGGTCGAGCATGTGGATTCAATTTAATTAAATCTGTATTAATTAACTTGATTAAATGCACCTAACATATGTTCATCCTGCTTTGAGTTTTTTTTTTATATATTTAATTTCCAATTATGCAAATATTTGAAAAAGTAAAGGGTATATTATTATACATAAAACCAATCTAAAATATTCCTTTATGTACAACATTGAGAACTTCCGCCTATTACAATCACGCGTGTCGCGTCGGTGTGGAACACTGATGAATTCATTTTGTTATTATTGACACCTAAGATATTAATTTAAATTGTATGGTGTTAAATGCAATTATAATGTAAATGAAATGCTTAAAGTAACTAACTAATTTAAATGATTAATATCGCATTTGTGCAAATAGCTTTCCAAGTACCACATAATATATGACCATTTCTTAAACATTAAAATAGGTACATTAAGCTACTCTTAAAAAATAGACAAGTGCCACCGCGGGCCCTTCTTTACACCTATATGTATGTATAAGGGAAACAATTACTCCATAGATTGTTTGGTTATATCTCGAACGGATTAGGCAGCGTTCTGAATGAAGGCCCCCAGTCGGCGTCGGTTTGATTTATTCTAACATCTTCAACAATAATCCTCATACAATATTTCAAACAATTTACACTAAACATTAATTAATTATATAAATTTAAACCTTCCTCTTGAATCATTCCGTCCATTGACGTTAACCATATGAAAATCCGTTTCGTACTTTTTGAGTTCATCGCGTTCAAACAGACATACGCAGCGGGGGACTTTATTTTACAATAGTAGTGATTATAAATGAGTAGTATGACCATTCGTGTGAATACTGTGTTTTTTATTTATTGGTTTTTTGTTTACACACTGAAATTTACAATGAAATTGAATATTATCTGATGTTAATTCCTTTTTCAGGTCTCTACGCGATCATAACATTCCCGTTTTTGTTTTCTATAATGTTTGGTGACATGGGACACGGTATCATAATGACGATTTTTGCGGGATGGTTGGTGATATTCGAAAAAAGCCTGGGTGCTAAAAGATCTACCAGCGATATTTGGATCATAATATTCGGCGGTCGATACATAGTATTCTTTATGGGCTTGTTTTCTATCTACACGGGTTCCATCTATAATGATGTTTTCTCGAAGTCTATGAATGTTTTCGGTTCCTCTTGGAAGAACGTGTATGACGCTGACACTCTGACGAGTTCCAAGAGTTTCTCACTCGACCCTAAACTCGCCCATAGAAAATGTACATATCCATTTGGAGTGGATCCCGTTTGGTCGGTTGGTATTTCATTTTTTATTATTCATTAAATATACTGCGTATACCAATATGCAACGATTTAGCTTGTTTGTTACTGAAGCCAACTTCAGGTATCCGGTAGATAGTATTTAAATTTTATTCACAGGCCCTAAATTCTCTTTAGCCGCATAGAAAAAATAGAGAGCGTTAGATTGGGAACAGTTAATTCAGACCTTGCAGTCTCAGATGTCCACCTGTTTCGGTCTCTTCAAAATTCTTTGAGTATTATAAGGTTAACATCTAGAGAAGACTGTCAAAACGATTTGTCACATTTTTTAACTACAAATCCCAAAATTTCTACAGCAACGAGATCACCTACAAGTTGACAACAGTTTCCGAACAAAATAGCATATACGCTTTAATTAAATATAATTAAACTATGACAAAAAAAACCGCCTTGACTTTGTAAATAAAGTACGAACAGTCTTTCTCAGTAATCTAATATTGTATTTGTTTCATTAAGCTTATCATACTTAATACAGTTGGCGGAGAACAATATAGTTTTTATGAACTCGCTGAAAATGAAAATGTCTATATCTATAGGAGTAATCCATATGCTGTTTGGTGTCAGCATGAGTGCTATAAATTACAAGTAAGTTTTCCTTAACTTATTTTACTTTATTTATTTGTTAATTTTTACTAATATTGATTATTGTTCTGTTTTATTGCAGTTATTTTAGACATCGCTTTTCTATATTCCTTGAGTTTATTCCACAATTCCTATTTCTGGTATTTCTGTTTCTATACCTCGTATTTTTGGTGTTTTGGAAATGGCTTTTGTACGGAGCCACAAAAGGTAAATATATTTTTACCAAATAAATCAATATAATTATAAGAAAAATCGTCGTTATAGTCAAGTGTTGGCGAGCCTGTTTCTTATTTAGAAGGTCGTGTTCGAATCCCAGAAACACGTACTAATGATTTTTTTTTTATTTAAGTACATAACTATCACTGACTCCGTACCTTGGAGAACACGTTATGTCGACGGTTCCGGTTGTTATCATCAAGTGGCAGTCGTTAAAATCCTCCAGCCCGCAGTGAAGCAGCGTTGTGTATTAAAGTAGAAGCATTTTGAGAGGAGGCCTAAGCCCCTGTAGTAGGACATAATAAACTGATATGGATATGACAATAAAAAAAATTATCTTTAATCGGTCATCACTTGTTTTGACCATAGATAAATGCTTAATAGAATCAAAAAAGTGAAGGAGAAGTGTCGATAAAATCGATATCGAGTACTTGCATGTACCAATTCTCACGCGGAAAAACTACCCATTAAATTAATTTTTATTACTTTTAATTTTGCTTAAACTCCGGCTGATGACAGCTTGTGTCGTGATAGCCCAGAGCACAACAAACCTGTCTTAAATTTATAAGGCCCCACAGGGCCATGGTTCGAATCCGGGCGTGTACCAATGAGTTTTTCTGACTTAAGTACACAATATCACTGACACCGTGCTTCGGAGGGCACGTTAAGCAGTCGGTCCCGGACGCTGTCAATAGATGGCGGTCGTTACAGTTCCCAACCCGCAGTGGAGCAGCGTGGTGGACTTAAGCTCCAAGCCCCCCTCCTCATCCTGGGGGAGGCCTAAGCCCCTGCAGTGGGGTAAAAATGGGCTGATGATGATGATGATGATGATGATGACAGCTTTATTTTTGCCATTACAGACAGTGACCACCAAATCAGCTGCGCGCCATCAGTTCTTATATTATTCATCAATATGATGCTTTTCTCGGGCAGTAAACCTCCAAGCGAAGGTTGCCCCACTTATATGTACTCTAATCAAGGGAAAATACAGAAATACTTATTGATTTTGGCTTTGCTATGTATACCGATAATGTTGTTTGGTAAGCCATGCTATGTAGCTGTAATCAATCGAAGAAAAAAAATTGAGTCATTGGTAAGTGGTCATTGATATATTAAAATACAACTAGAACAATTAATCGCTGATTTGAACTGGGAAAAAAAATTCCAACAATGAAAGAGTAACAAATTAACTTTAGTCTTGTCAGTACCGAGCAAACGTGAGTTCGACGACAATAGGTAATTTCTAAAATATATGCGCGAATACGTACCGTGGCCCGAATTGATAAAATTCAAATTTGATATTACTATGATTTCGATTGTACACACGTGGTCAGGCATAACGCAACAATTTGACTTTTGTACTCGAAAGTACTGTTCGTTTGTTTCGCTTACGCTGTCGGTTAAAATCTACAAATTCCACTATTCTAATCTTTTTGGGAAGTGTTTAGTAGGCATCTAGTTACTTAGGCGTATTTGAAAGTCGTGAAGTTAAAAGTTTAAAAAAATCTCTTTGTAGGTAAAGTCCTGCCTTGGCGTCAATTTTCAAGTTTCTATCACTTAGGAAAGTGCCTCATAATTTTGATAAATAAATCGGTCAGTGAGTGAGTAGAAAAATTTGTGTATTGTGTGTAAATTATTATGTAGTGAAAATTCTTCATCTTTATGTTAAACGGAGCCGAAGTAACTAGGAGGATAAAAACGGGTTTCGTGTTATATACAGCAAAGCCGGAACTTGGCCTTAAGGGGGCAATTACAAAAAAACGGCATGTTTAGGTACATTTTTAGGAAGTTTGGAAAGGTATATGGTCATAAACCTAATTCTAAAATAAAGATCAGTTCTTAATTTACAATTGTGTTAGAAAACATTTGCATATTTTACACTCTTTCACACTGAAAAAATATTATTTTGTAACCCACTTTTGCCGAAATCGCGGAAAATTAACATTTTTCGGTACATATTACACCATCATCACAAGGTTTTTAGAGATTAAAAAATCATTTAAGTATTGTTAATACTTCATCCTTTCTTTCTGTTAGAGGAAATTTTGATAATAAACGGAAAAGTGGCAGAAAAAAATCATCAATAATATGCAATTTCACCGAAATTTCGCCATACTATTTTGTATGAACTGACAGCACACTGACAGCATAAAACCAAGCGCACACGGTATCGTGCTTCAGACCGCTCCGAGGAGCGCTATTGAAAGGTCGGGTGTACGTCTTTGTTTCTCTCCGATCAAATGCTGTACGTATGGTAAAGTTGAATTCAATCAATCTTGAGACGTGGGTGAAAGTAAAAGTGAATGGGCATCTTTGTATGGGCTGCGTACCCAGGTTGTATCAAGTTGTGGTATATGTCATTTTAAAGGTCGTATCAATAGCTTTATTTTATAGTATGGCACTAACCATGAAACACGTTCAAGGAAATAACTATGAGTTATTTTATATCTCATATAATGAAATGTTATTTTTAGTGTAAATGTTACTTATTGTACAATATTACTTTATTACTAAGCATACCTACTATACGGTTACCAATCACTATTCCACCGCCGCTTGCACACCTACATACTCTTAAGACTGGCCAAAAAAATTGCAGGTTTTGCATAGATAGGCTTCGTCTCCATGCTGTATCTAGTGTAGGCATGTTGTTCTTGGATTTCTTATTAAAAAATATAATTAAAGGCTAGTATTGCGTAGGTCGAAATAATTTAAAAAAAATTATCATTGAACTAATAATCTAGATCAACAATTATATCATCAAAAAAAGTTGCTGGCAACAATATATAATTTTGATGCCTCGCCCACCCAAAATACCATATAATGCTTATTATATGTGAAAATGTGCCGACTGTTCTTCGCCCTATTAGGCACGAACAGTACTTATCGACTCCCTTCCCGTCGTTATTGTAGTTACTACAATATAGGAGTAATATATCCGATTCGACACATGACAGGACTGAATCCAACCTCTAGTAGTATGTATGTGTGTGGGCAGGGCGGTGTAAGAGTTATACTGACAGGTAGCCGGAACGCACAGTATGCTATATAACATGGTAAATAAAATAATATAAGTAAAAAATAAAAACCGACTTCAAAAACATAAACTAAAAAGTTAAAAATAAAATTTTCACTTTAAAGAAAGGAGCATTAACAGGCGGCATATAGTTAATGAAGTTGGTGCCTACTCATTTAGACACTTTAAATTGTGTTCCATATTTGTTATAGTTATAAATATATAATTGTTGTAACTGTTATTACCTGGTAAGTACCCATTTAAAGTGTCTGAGTTGGCACCGACTTCATTAACTATATGCCGCCTGTTAATGCTCCTTTCTTTAAAGTGAAAATTTTATTTTTAACTTTTTAGTTTATGTTTTTGAAGTCGGTTTTTTTTTTTTTTTAAATTATTTTATTTTTCAATTTTTAGTTGAACGCATCTGTAACTTATTTCTATTTAGTATAAATGGGGCTACTAAACGCGCTACTCTAATGAGACAGCACCGCGATTACGCAACGTAAATTCAGTGTCAAATTGACGAATCAGCATGCCTAGTAGGCAGTGGTATTCCTATGTAAAACTTCAATCTTAATTATTATTTTTGTGCGAACTGAACATTTTGGCATATTCAACCGTATGACGGAAGCTCAACAAAAGGTAACTGCTGTAAATCGTTGAGGAATTCCCCCGACTGTTTATGGTCTTCATCATCAGACCTGTAATGGCACTATAACTCATATGAGTGCAAAGTTCTCTTCAATAGAAATGAATTAAGTCCAAACACCAGGTAATTGCTGCCAGTCGTTGAGGAGTTCCCTCGACTGTCTTTCAGCTCTATCATCAGATCGACTCCCGACCTTCATTAAATAGTACTAGTAGTAGTACTTTATCAAAATACTTAAAATACGATACTTTAAAATACGATTTTCGAAGGTTGCCCTCGATTTCTCTGGGATGCCATCATCAGATCCTGGTTTCCTTATCATGGTACCATTTCGGAGATATCTCCCTTTCACAAAAAAAATCATCCAATTCGGTTCATAAACAACGAAGTTATCCCTGAACACACATAAAAAAAAAAAAAAAACATATATACGGTCGAATTGAGTAACCTCCTTCTTTTTTGAAGTCGCTTAAAAAGAACTTTATAAGCTAGAAATAATGATTATTTAAATAAAAATTAAATAATTTTAAATTTAAATTTCAAAGGCAGTAATTAAATAATAAGTTGGTGTCATACAATAAAATGAAGCTATTATTAAGACCTTTAAAATGACATATGTCACAACTTGATACACCACTGGGTACGAAACCGCCCATTGTCTTTTATAATATTTTATGAATTGAATTAGTTTGAATTATTTTTTTTACCAAGGCGGAAAGCTATTAAACTTAAAATAAAAATCTTACACTATATATACAATGTACATAATATATACATTAGGTACCGAGTTGACCAACTAATAATTTTTTTATGTTAAAAAAATTAAATTAAAACATATGTAAAAAGTGGTGAGCTCTTGGAATGGTGTAATTAATTTAATTTTAATACGCTTTTAAAAGTTCCAACTGTATGTTTTTTTGTATCTAATGGAATCTTTAAACGCGGTTGTCACCCACTTCCACTGAAGATATTGGGCTGAAATTCAGAATACATATGTAACTTCGATGACAATACACTAAAATGATAAACATAACTTGATGTTGCAGCCAGGATTGTTTCCTCATAAGGATACTCTTCACCGGTTAATAGCACGAACACGAAACTTTGTATGTAGGTTGGATTTCGATAGTTATCCATGATTTTCACTATAAACTGATGATGCACCACGATAATTTGTTTACAAGGGAACTCCTCAGTGGTTAGATTAGCACCGACATGAAGCTTTGTGTCGGTTTGTATCATTTCATCGTTTTATAGGTAATTGTGAGTTCCACCTTTATGTTTGTAAATTTTAATGGAATGTAGTTTAAAAAATATTAAGACTAAAAAAAGATAAAAAATAATATATTAAAAAAAATTTATAAATTACACTTTGATACGACTTTGATAGACAATCGAACTTTAAAAAAGAAAATAAGTAGAAAAAAAATTGAAAATTAATGTTATTGTGAAAAATCGTGGAGTGCAATGAAATATTTAAAACAACTGATATCGGGCACCCCACGTTTTGTCACAATAACATTATTTTTCCTCATTAAACACTTTATTCTTATTCTAAAAGTTATTTTCTCCTTTTTAGATCGATTTGGTATCAAAGCGCAAGTTTCTTAGTTTTTTTAAACTATCTGTCACCAAGTCGAGCAAAAAAGCGTCACGGCCGTACCATCCTTTTCTCGAAGCAATTCAGACCATTTTCGACTCCCTATAACTTCGTTGTGGATAAAACTAGAAGACTGAAATTTTCAGTAACCATGCAGGCATATTATATAAGCATATTAAAAGTTTCAATTCAATTTGAACCAGTATTTTTAAGAAATTATAACGGGTCAAATTTCTTAATTTTGTCACTTACTGACTCAACGATCATCAAAATTCTAAGGCACTTCTAGCAGACCTAGAAGCTTCAAATTTGGAATATAAGTAGTGTTTGGTGTATGAATCAAGGAAAAACTAAAAAATCTAGAAAAGACCGCAAAGAAAATTAAGCCCATACAGCCAAGTCTTCAGTTAAATTTTTCAATATTGGCTTTATTCGTAACGATGTTTTATTACGGCAGTTATTATTATATTAAACTGTAGCTGAAGCTCAAGAAGTAGTACCGGAAAAGAGAAAACGGAAGGCTACCTACAAAAATAAGAAAAGTTCATAAGTCCGGGAGAGGGCTTTAAGAAAATTCGTTGCTGGTAGATATACATATATACAATAAGTAGAAGGTACCGAAAAGGAAAAAAGTAGAACTGTCTACAAAATACAAAAAGAAATGAGATCCCATCAAAAACAATACTTGTCAAAAAAACCAAGTCTCGCAACTCAGTTGTTCTGCGGTAAAAAGTTGTGAGATCCATGTAATACCAAGTCGGTTATTAATTTATTCAGTCTCTACTTGTAAGTATGTAATGTTTTATATAAATATATTGAGACTTGGCCATCGCCTGAAAACACGTGTAAATTCAATCGCCTGAAAACACATGTAAATTCAATTATTTAGTGCGATGGCCAAGTCTCAATATATTTATATAAAACATTACATACTTACAAGTAGAGACTGAATAAATTAATAACCGACTTGGTATTACATGGATCTCACAACTTTTTACCGCAGAACAACTGAGTTGCGAGACTTGGTTTTTTTGACAAGTATTGTTTTTGATGGGATAATGTTTGTAGAAGGCGGTCTGAATGATCGTGAAATTTGAAGGGCAAGTTAGTCAAAACAGGGGTGTTCGCACGGTTCCTCAATTTATAGAAATAAATAATGGTAAGAGCTAAGGGCGCGAGCGAGTTGCTTTTCGCGGTTTACGCATGCGGTGCAAACAGAATGCTCGCTTGTGATTGGTGTAAAGTAAAAAGATTTAGTACTGTAAAATACAACATTGCGGTACAAGTTTCGATGTCATAAAGAACGTATTAACAGTAACTGTATTGACAAAAGTATTAATCGTTGTTGTAATGACGCATACAGACTTGTTTTTTTTTTTGTAATGTGGACCAAATAATAATAAAATTTTAATCTATACGAAACAGACTTTATTTTAGTAGTGTTAGGCCCAGAAAGAAAGAAGTTCAAAATGGCAGACACTATTTTCAGTTTTGACCGCAGATTTGTGAAGGGAGACCACATGGACCCATAGATATCGATTTTGAAAGCAAGCAGTTCAAAAACTATAACAGATTCTAAGGCAGTAATTTTTTTTAGTTCTGAGCACAGATTCGTAATCGAAGACCATACAGACTCTTACACATTGATTTTGAAAACAATCGGTCCAGAATCAAAAATAGTAGAATTTGACGAAATGGGAAATGAAAAGGTCACCTCATTCAATGGGACCTCGGTTTCGCCATCGCCACGTATCACAAACAAAATGCACTCGTATTGCAAAACTCCTCATACGATAACTGTGGCACAGTATAGTATTGTCTAATAATTTTTTTTTATGGAACTTTAAAAGACATCGTAACCCACACCCATAACACAAGCTTTGCTTAGTTTGGGACTAGATAGCGCTGTGTGGGATGTCCCAGGTATTATTGTTATCACTACATATTATAAAATAAAGTCCCCCGCCGCGTCTGTCTGTCTGTCTGAACGCGACAAACTCAAAAAGTACCGAACGGATTGGCATATTATTGACATCAATGGATAGAGTGATTCAAGAGAAAATTTGTTGAAATATGACTATTATTGTTGAAGAAGTCGGAAAAAAATCAAGCTGGTTGGGAACTTTCATCGAAAATGCGGCCTAATCCTTTTGAGATATAACAAAATAATGTATGGAGGAATTGTGTCTCTTTTATAGGACTAAAGAAAAGTCCGCGATAGCATATGTCTATATTTTATGGATAGCTTACTATACTATTTTTATGATGTAATATGATCAGGTGATTGGAAAACAATTTATACGGATATGGTATTAATCCTTATCAAATTAAATACGATATTTACCTTCAGCATTTCATGAACATTATGATCGCCGTTTGTATTCTACAATTTAAATCAATATCTTAGGAGCCAAACCGGACGACGCGACACACGTGGTTAGGCTGAAGTTATCAATGTTGTATACGAAGAAATATTTTAGTTTGTTTTTAAATATTTATTCTTTACTTTTTCATATATTTATAGAATTCGAAATAAAATACATTAAAAATAATCCAAGTTGGATGAACTTGCGTTACATTTAAATCTAATGAAATCCAGTCCACATGTTCGACACAACAAGCTGATACGACACTACGACCGTAAAAACATTATGGCTCTGCTACCCGTGCGAAACCGGGGCGGATCGCTAGTTATTATATAAAATAAAGCAACATTAAAAACCTGACATAAAAGAAAACTAATTTTTAAATAAATAAAAATAATAATGATCAAGACTAATTAGTTCTGGTATAGAGCCAAGTATGTGTTGCCTCTGGTGCAGATGCGCGTGTAGTAGTAAGCAAGCTGTCAAGTAAAACCTATTTTCAAGCTGTCACTTTTTGTACATACGTCCTTAAACTAGATTAATAGATGGTGCTGAACAAAAATTCTTGTACACTTCCAACTGATTTTATTTTTTCGATTAGTAATTTTTGTCCATGTGTGGTTCTGGAAATCAGTAATAAAATTTTATGTATGACGTCAGATCCGTAACGCGTAACGATTTTATTTATCCTTGCCAAAAGAAACTTCACTTAAAAAAAATTAAGAATTAAATTATAATACGAGCAGTATTTGCGTAAATGCGTAAACCGCGAAAAGCAATCCGACTCTTGCCATTATTAATTTTGAAGTACATAAATAATTTTAATTACAAATGTAATGAAAAACGTCGTATGATGCTCGTACTCAGTAAGCTGGCTATTAAAGTCGCCGGTCAACTATGTATCTTTAAGTATTATTTGTATATTGGTGTATCTGTGCAGAAGTAGCTTTTGTTATATAAGCTCTTTAATCCATAATTTAATAACAAATAAAAATTACAGAAGAAAATGAAACATTTGAGGCGAAGATATCAAGCTAAACGTTCAGAAAGAAGATCGAACTTATTTGATTCATTTGAGGGTCATTCCATTAGCGATATAATGATCCATCAGGCTATTCATACTATAGAATACGTTCTCAGCACAGTATCACATACAGCATCGTATTTACGACTTTGGGCGTTGTCGTTAGCGCATGCACGTAATGTATTATATTATTATTTTTTTGTAGTCAATTCAACTAAAAAGTTACCCTATGAAAAGTGTTCATCATGAGTCGAGCAATGGGTGACCTCCATAATAAAAAACGGGGAAAACGAAAAGCAGAAAAATATGCAATGGTCCCTGTAACTTTATTATGATGACGTATAGTTTTTTTTTCTTCGGTTTTTTGGCGTTTATGATAATCTCGATCATCAATTACTGTACTGATGAACCATCATATATTTGAAGAACACTTTTCTTAGTGTAGTTACTTATTGTATAAATTCATAGATATACCAAACCTCCATAGAGACAACAAACCTCCCCGCCCGCCCCTCCCCAATAGAGACACGATAAGTAATTTACTGTAAGAAGCGCAGCGTTCTGTTTAGCGAGGAGTGTGAGACGCGTTTGCGCGGGAAGACGACTACACAATTTCATACTTACACATGAATAGTTACACCACAAAAGTTACACCACTCAACGTTTTTTTACAATATTTCATTACATAATTTGGCGTTTTCGCAATGAAATACTTGCTGTGTATTTGCCGACTAACGACCGGTGGTTAACTTACACTACTAGCGCGGTGTATGAGCGGTAGCACTGTCGATAACGTGCTATCTTTCTAGTGTGGAGCGGGGCGGGCGCGTTTCGCTACTTCTATGAATGGATTATATCTTGCCGCCATAAATATCGTATTTAATTAATCTGTTTGGACGGTAATTTGTTACGCAGGATGTTCGTAATTATGAATTTCATTTCAGGTGTTTTTATTATATAGACACATAATTACGGATAATCATTTACGAAAGGTATTCCTAGACAATCCTTACTAGTGTCATAAATGCGTGAATGTGTTTGTTCGTTTGTCTTTTATTCACGTTTGAATGGAGCGAAGACGCGAAGAAGAGCGAATTGACGTGATTTTTTACAATGATAGACGCTATGTTTTATAATATATGACTTAACGTATCATGCACCTAAACCTCCATCAAGAAATCGTATACTGTTTTTGTGTCATTGTTTATTAAAGCTATTTAGAGATGGTATTTGTCAATACCATAATTACTTTCCTATCAAGTTTCGGAGGCAGAATTAATCGCGGTGGCACCCTTGTTTACGACGTACTTCTAGAGAGAAAGGCCGCCAGAAGTGTCGCTATTTCAAATGCCGCAGCCATTATTTTTTCGTATACTTTGCACTTAGAGTTTAACACCTTACGGACTACTTACCACTGAGTTGTACCTGCCATTACGTCATTTACATATCCTATTTATAGTATTAAATATAAAAGTGGCATTTATACAGGTTGGAATAGGACTGCAGGGCATTCAGCTATACTTACGTAAAATCGGATGAACGAGTACATTATTTATTAAAAAAACTTTTGTTTGTTAGACTTATCGTTTTCCAGAAAGGCGTCTCTGATTTTTTTTCTACTAGTAATTGTTGAAAAATATATAGTTATAGTTTTTTAAAATATGTCACTTTCATAGTCTAGTAAATACGAGTACGTACGTAACCACGTTCTCGCACAGTACCTATACGCCACGACAAAATGGAAAAAAGATTTTTTTTTTTTAAATATTTTTGTTTTCTTTTTTTTCCATTTGTTCATTTAAATACGCTAAAAAAACATTTTTAGACTTTCGTCTAAAAAGAAATCTCATGATATTATTGGCTGTATAAGCACGTAGACACCGTATTTCTAGCTTTTTTTTTATAATCGTGGTGTCCAATCAAAAATAATTTTAAGTCTGTATTGTTCTTATTGTTCTACTTTCATTCTCTCTACTGCAGAAGGCGAGACAATCGAAAATTAGTTTAATTTTTAGTTTCTAGTTTATAGTTTAGTTTATAATTTCTCTGTCGGCCATACATTTGACGGAATAATCTCTGAAAACTACAACTTCCCAAATGTTTCCCTTCGTCTTTTGTAGTAACAGATACAAATCGGCCTTATATATTCCACCGATAGTACAATATATTTATCAACTCAATTTTTCTGCTTTTTGCACGCGACTTTGCTCCTGTATTTCAGACTTAGACAGACGTAACACGTCTTAAAGTCGTCCAAAGCACTGCCCGTTCAGCCTCTGCCCGTATGTCCACGCCACGATCGTTACAAGGGAAAATCGCCTTAGAGGCAGTTTGCCAAATTGGTCGCTACGTCAACCCGACGGGAGTGTGGTGACAAAATGTTATAAAGAGTACCTATGCCGCAGGATATGACATACCCGTGTACAAAATTGACTCTAAAATGTATTTATCAAATATGAAACACTAAAGCAAATGTGTTTTATTGCAATAGGCAATAAGGTAATTTAATTGTAATGAAATAGCGCTTTTTCTAGCTTTTTTAACAATTACATTTGAGAAATCAGGATTTTCTGCGACTTCATTTTTAATGGAGAGCGTCAATAAACTCGTTATTCTTGTGTGTGCTATGCTTTATCGTAAGTAGTTATTATTCCTTAACAATTTTAATTTGAAAAAACTGCGTTCTTCATTCGAAACAGTCACTCGAACTTGTAATAGAATACGTAGCGTTATTCATATGCTCGGGAACAATTCTTAAAGATTGAATTTGTTGATAAAATGCAAAGCTTTATTAGCCGTTTTTGGTTGTTCTTGAGGTTATGTTGTAGGCCGAAGGTTTTGTCGTACAACAAATCTCCATAAATATCTGATTTAGAGTTGACCGTTGACTGTTTCTTGCACCGCGGAGCAATTTTTTTTTTTAATTAGGGTTCCGTAGCCAAATGGCAAAAAAGGACCTCTTATAGTTTCGCCATGTCTAAGTCTAGTTCGCCAGAAACTATTGGCAATATACAGGCGGAGATTTCAGTAACCAGCCAAAATTTTTCTAAGTGTTAGGTATCACCAATAGACCTCATTACGTAAATTAAAATATCAATCAATACCATTGATTGGTGGGTAGTTGTGACAACAAGAATAAAAATTATTAGCTTCCACAATAAAATTTAATAAAATTAATTAAAGTATATTATTCACACTTAGATGCATCACATTAGATGCTAAAATAGTATACTTGCCAGTTTAGTGTTATTTCCTCTCTCAACCATACTATTACACAACACAGCGGCGATGGAGTCTTTGAAGGGTAACCTGTCTGATATGATGGCACTTTTCCATGAGCGGATGTCTAAATTTGAGATGGATCTGCAGAAGGCCCCCGGCGTTTCGGCAAACACCACTGATATTGCAGCTGAGTATGTCATGTTCAAGACCTTCGTGTTGGAGGCACTGGACTGCCTCCGGCGTCAGATGGAGTCACTGGCTCGTAGTGTTGATGCCTTGGAGATGCATGGGCGTAGGAATATCCTCCTAATACACGGAGTCGCTGAAGAAAGTAAGGAGGAGACAGCACGGTGCGTGGCTGCTGTTGTAAAGGACCATCTTGGGTTGGACAACATTACAGCTGCTGCATTAAAACGCTGTCATAGAATGGGTCGCCAGGCAGATGCCAACAAGCCCAGACCAATCCTTGTCAAGTTTCTGGATGTCGAAGTACGTGACAAGATCTGGTTTGCCAAGACTAAGTTTAGGGGCACCGGCATCACAGTGTCGGAATTCTTAACTAAATCGCGGCACGAACTCTTCTTGGCTGCACGTGAAAGATTCGGCGTGACGAAGTGTTGGACAAAACATGGGCATATATTTATTCTGGGACCTGATGATACTCGGCACCGAGTTACTACTCTTGGTGAGCTTTGTAAGATTCCTGAGCAGGGTGTTCGAGTGGAAAAATCAGAGGAGACGGTTGTCCAAATAGAACCTAAAAAAAGGCGCGCGGCCGCTGCAAAGAAAAAGGTCGTTTCGTAACTTAAGCCTTGCCACTGGGTAATTAAAAATAGCACTTTATCAATTTTATCACTGTTTTGTTTTGTATATGCGTATTCATAGTTTTAATCTTTGTTTAACTTTATTGCTTTTGTTTTGTGACTTTTGATCTTCTGATTGTCAATCATTGTCAATCGTTGCGTTGTACTTTTACTTTATTGCCGGCCGAGGGCCTGGAGTCAGGTTATACAGTCCGGTTGCGTTCGCAAATAGTTGTTATAGTATAATTTCTATGTTTGTTCTATTCTTTAGCTATAAACACTCAACTGGCTGGTGGATGATTTTTTTTTTTACTTATTTAATTATAATATTTTATTAGTATTTAATTAAACATAAACATTTGTTTTGTATAGTAGTATTCAACTCAATAATGACACACTGTGGTTATATTAGTGATTCCGACAGCTTCGTCACGGCGACTAGTTATGACAGCTTCAGTAGCATTCCTTCATTGGCTGATACTCTAGAGTCTCATTTTTCGGACGTTCCGGATAACTTTAATGTAGTCCATATAAACGCACAAAGTGTTCCGGCTCATTTCACCGATATGCTGGCAAGTTTTTACTGTAAGAACATTCATGCTATCCTTGTCTCTGAGTCGTGGTTGAAACCTTGTCTACCTTCTACGTCATATTCCTTACCTGGTTATCAACTAATCAGAAATGACCGCTCGTTTGGTGGAGGTGGTGGTGTTGCCATTTATCTCAGTAGAAACATTCCATATACCGTTGTTGAAATGTCTCCTCAGTCACCTTCGTCAAATGCGGGCGAGCATCTCTTCATTGAAATAAATACCCGCCATTGTAGGGTCCTGCTGGGTGTTTACTATTGTCCCTCCTCACGCATTGACTTTTTTACATCTTTTGAAAACATTCTCGAAAACTTGATTCCTTCTTACAGTCACACCATAATCATGGGAGATTTTAATACCTGTCTACTTAAAAACGATTCTCGTAGTTCCGCACTCCACTCTCTCTCTCAGTCCTGTAACTTGTCTATTCTCCCTTTAAGTGCCACCCATCATTTTCCTAACTGTATCCCCTCACTTCTTGATCTTATTTTCATCTCCTCGACTCAGCATGTCGCTAAGTACGGGCAATGCCCAGCTGATGCATTTTCGTATCACGACCTTATCTTCCTTTCTTATAAAATTCGACTACCAAAGGAAAAAACTAAAATGCTTATGCAACGCAATTTCCGTGGTGTGAACGTGGATGAGCTCCGTAAGGATGCAGGCGGGATCGATTGGGCGCCTCTTTCGGCCTCTGGATCTGTCGATGATAAAGTTAGAAGGTTCAATTTCGAACTCACTAAGTTATACGATGTTCATGCTCCGATTCACCCGGTCAAAATGAAACACCTCTCTACGCCATGGTTGACGGCGGAACTCAAAACGTTAATTAACAAAAAAGCGGCAGCCAGAACTCGGTTCAAACGGAATCCTACACCTTTTAACCATGATAAATATGTAGCTGCCCGCAATCACTGCAGAAGGGTGTGTAGGGATGCTCAGCGCCACCACATTCATGCTTCCGTTGAAAACGGTGATCCAGCTAAAGTCTGGAAATTTCTTAAATCACTGGGAGTTGGGAAAACACGACAAAACACTATCCCTCAAGAATTAAATATTGAGTTATTAAACCAACACTTCTCTTCTTCATCAAATTGTGATAGTGCCGCTAAAGCGAACACAATGAATTTTCTTTCATCTTTCCCGACTCCAGATTACTCACAGTTCTTCTTTAGTCAATTCTCTGATTGTGATGTTAAAAAGAGCGTAGTTTCTATTGCCTCCAATGCCGTTGGGAGTGACTGTATCAGCCGTAAAATGATACTTCCCATCCTTGACGAAATTCTACCAGTTATTACTCACATCCTTAACTACTCTATTTCTTGTGGGGTCTTTCCATCTACATGGAAGGATGCTCAAATCATACCCTTACCCAAGAAGGCAAACCCCATTTCTTTTTCCGAGTACCGTCCTATTTCTATATTGCCATTCCTTTCTAAAGTTCTTGAGCGTCTTGTCCATAATCAACTCATTGCCTTCCTTTCCAAAAATTGTCTTCTAAATCCATTCCAATCCGGGTTTCGTCGTGGTCACAGTACTGTCACCACCCTGGTCAGGATTACGGATGATATAAGACTAGGTATGGAGGGGGGGAATTTAACAGTCCTTGCACTACTTGATTTTAGCAATGCATTTAACACTGTTGATTTCGATATCCTTCTTAGTATACTTCGCTCTCTTAACATATCTCCGACAGTAATTGATTGGTTTCGTAGTTACCTATTGGGCCGCCGGCAACGTATCTGCCTCGAAGGTATATTTTCTTCGTGGTGTAGCACTACTGCCGGCGTACCCCAGGGTGGCGTTCTCTCTCCCTTGTTGTTTTCTATATTCATAAATTCTATCTCAAATCAACTTCTTTCATCCTATCACCTGTATGCAGATGATTTGCAGATCTACTCGCAAGCCTCTTTGGCAGAGCTATCAGTGGCTATTCGAAATATTAATTTGGACTTAGCTCGAATATCAGAATGGAGTGTGGCACATGGATTGAGGGTGAACCCCGCGAAGACCCAAGCCATTGTTATTGGCAGTTCTAAACTTAGCTCGAGAATTGACTGGTCGCTTATACCTCCACTTGTGCTGGATGGTGTTACTATACCCATAAGCAACTCTGTCAAAAGTCTAGGAATACAGATAGACAAAAATCTCTCTTGGGGTCCTCACATTCAAGAACTAAGTCGTAGGATTTTTGCGTCGGCGGGGTCTTTGAGGAGACTGCGCAATTTCCTTCCAACTTCGACCAAAACTGCGCTTGTCCAATCCTTGCTTCTCCCTATACTTGACTATGCTGATGCCAGCTATTCTGATCTCACCGAGTCACAACTTGATAAGCTTGAGCGACTCCAAAATTTCTGCATCCGATTTATTTTTGGATTACGCAAATATGATCATGTTTCTGAATTCCGCAATAAGCTTAAGTGGTTACCGATTCGCCTTCGCCGGAACGCTCACATGTTATCGCTTCTCTACAGTATATTGTATAATCCTGCAACCCCTTCATACCTCAAAGAACGTTTTAAGTTCCTTCATGACACACATTCTCGTCATCTAAGATCGTCCGAGAACTTGGGACTGGTGATGCCTAGGCACTCTTCCAATTTTTTTGATAAATCTTTCACTGTGCAAGCTATTCGCCTGTGGAATGGACTCCCTACAGTTATAAGACGCGCACAATCTATATCAGAATTCAAGAGAATGGTGAAGGATCATTTATTGTGCCCTTCTTAGCTTATCTGATTGTGTGGTATGTATGTGTTTAGTGTTTAAATATTATAATAAGTTTTAAGTGTCATATTTGTGTATTGTTCTGAAATGTATTGTGTGGTATAGATATATGTATCTTGTTTAGGTAGCTTAAATTATTCTTAGTTAGTACATCATAACCATTTTGTTGTCTCAGGCCTATCAATCCATCCAAAGGTTGTCTGGAAGAGATTGCTCTTAGCGATAAGACCGCCCACTGTACCTACCAAACATAGATATAAGAGATACCTACATTATTTATTTTTGTTCTAACTTTTGGTGTACAATAAAGAATATATTATTATTATTATTATTATTAAAATATCGGTCAAATATTCATAATCAGTAATTATATCCTAAATATTTTTTAACAAACTTTGGCTACCTTCTACTTACAGTGTACTCATGTTATTACTTTCTGGTTTAGCCAGAGATGATTGAGCGCTTTTTAAATAACTGACGAATTATAAATGAAATATATTTGTACAGTAATTTTTAAATTGTATATTAATAACGATTAATGGTTAAGTACGATTAACGTCGCGCTCTTTTTTTTTTCCTATTGTATGGTGGAACGGAACCCTTAGTGTGCGATTCCGATTCGCACTTGGCTGGTTTTTGTTTTTAGACTATTTGATGTTAACCAAGAAACTTCATTTTCACTTTCACTTTCAAACTAAGAAATCAAAAGCGTACTTGAGTCAAGAAAGAAAAACGATGAAACATGCGTTTAACTTGCAATCACACTCGAATAAATGTATAGGAACGTTTCGCCCTACAAAAAACAAAAAATAACAAAGAAATCCCATCACTTTGAGTAAATAGTGATTCTCTACTTTTTTTATTGCTGTCTTTTTTATAATGCCTGTATTTCAAATAATTGACTGCTTTGCGGGTTAAAACGCCTCACGTGGCCTCTCGGTCTTATTTCGAGATGTCTGCATGATTAATGACCAATAATGGGTAACTCAATGGTGGAAGTGGTCTTCTGGTACTTAAGTGCCATTCCTACCATAAATGGTAGGTATAACTCAATGGCATGCATGGTCTGAAGTGATTTAAGAGTACGCACAAACAAGAAATAAATATTAGAAAATGGCATATTTCAAGTCAAGTTTTGAATTAAAAATTCAAAGTAAACTTGCTTTGAACAGCTTTACGATCTGTTTTATTTGAAGTGATAGAAGCAGAGTAGCGTTATTATATAAGCAAACACGTATATATATTATTTTTTTACAGAACTGTCTGACATGTTATGGGAGATGGTGTTAACTAAAAACGCATTACGTGATTACACGAAAGTCGGGGCAATAAAGATTTACATTATATTCGCCATATGGGCCAGTTTCACGATTTCAATACTCGTGGTTATGGAGGGACTGTCAGCATTTCTGCACACGCTACGCTTGCATTGGTGAAATTCTTGATATTGTGAATCTCAATACGTTCCATAGGAACCTCTTTCGTTTAACATATATGTTTAAATCAATTGTTTTATTATGGAGCATTATTTTCGTCTTTTTAAAATTTGGTCCTTCCTTAAAATGTCGCTAGTATAAAAAAATCTTCTTTTAAAATGGCGACAAAGGTTATTAGATTATATTTATTCGAGCCACAATTTCATAAGGCAGTATAAAAATAATTGTTTATTACAGGGTGGAGTTTATGAGCAAATTCTATGAAGGAATGGGTCACCCTTTTGAACCGTTTTCATTTGAGAAAATTTTATTCGCTGACGAAACAGAAGAAAAATCGAAAAAATGAAATTCGGTTTCTACGAGTTTCTATACTTATGTGATTTCATCATGTCCTAATTAAAACAAATTTATTTACTTTTAAAAATATATGAACTTAATTAATATACAGTATTTAAATTGAGTTTCATATTTTACTGCCGAATGCCTTTCTAAAGTGATTTTAAGTAGGTACCTTAATAACGCAAAATACAGTTACCTATCTCAGGCTTAGAATTCTTAGTAACTCCTGCGCACGTGCAATATAAATTGGCGACGTGAATATAAACTCGTCTCGAGGTAGGTACTACTAATAACAGTCCCAAATATAGGCTTCTGCCACAGAATAAATAATAGTACAGAAGTTGTCCTCCTTTGATCTTGAAAAAAGCCATCATTTTAAATACCTAAACTTCGCGCGTGCGAGGTAATTGCAGCTAAAGGCCACAGGCCAAAGGTTAAAGAATGTCATTAGTGATCCTGACTTCATGTGTCCTGACGTTACATGCTCGTGCGGTAGGGTTGTCGCTAATGGTAAAAATAAAATACCTATCAAGTTTTTTGTATTACATGTATTATTAGACTAACCGATTGGCCGAGTGATTAGACACCCTAACTACGAAGCTATGGGTTGCGGGTTCGATTCCCGCCCGGAAATAATATTTGTATACATGAACATGTTTATTTGTTCCGGGTCTGGGTGTAAAAATATCTATATTATGTATGTATTATAAAGAATATTTAAGTATGTATATCAATTGTCTTGTACCATTATACAAGCATAATACTTAAGTACTTTGGGACTAGATGGCGCTGTGTGGATGTGCAAGGTATTATTATATTATTAATTTAATCAAACCAAGTGTAATTAAAAATTGTTGTACTTTAATGTAATATCTAACGTATTTTTTTCCTTCTCTAAAATATGTGTTATTAAATTTAATAATTTTAGAATATATTCGGACGGGAAACATGGACATGAAGTAATAGAATTAATATTTATAAGTAAATTGATCAAAGAATAAGCCGGTTTTTTAACATTATAAACTCTAAATTAAACAATTTTTTTTTTGATATACTTCACGAAGCTTTCAAGTGAAACTTTTAGACTTCGAAAGTTTTAAAATGCGCTTACATATTTGTGTTTTTTAGGTGAAGCATATTTTTTTATTTATGTTAGCCCCTGATTCTACAATAAATAAAAAATAAGTATTCGTAATCCTAACCAATAATGCTGTAAAAACTCCATTAAATTCAGTTCAGTTTTATTTTGCCTTATTTTAGTGTTAAACAGTATTATTATTAGTATAGGTATCTAATTCAAGTTCACGCTGTTTGCACTTATATAATATTAACTAAATTTATCAAAGTATACTACGTACTAAGTAATAAATGAACTTCATTAAAAACTTACCTTTCACAAACAGTTTGGTAACGTAAAAAAGGATAATAATACTAATTTTTAGTATTCAGACATCCATATAAACAGCAATTAGCCCGAATCGTCATTATGACGATAATAAATTACGAATTACATGCTCAAAGTATGTTAAAAAAAAACATGTAAGTGATTAGAAAGCTCAGGAACCACGCAGGAACCCTGCACTGCGTTGACGCGATGTGCGGCGGCCCACCTTCTCTTGCTGCACTCGGACGGAGGCCTGCTTCTGCGCAGATAACCTTGAGATTTCAAAATCCTTGTCTCGACCTATTCTCGAAATCGATATAAGGTACATCATTCACAAAAGTACAATACAAAGATAAAGGTGCTCTACACTGTGTTTAGCGTTCCGCACCCGAAGAGTGTGTCGTAATAGCTTGAACGCCGCGAACTTAATTCAAAACTATAAGGCCATATAGCCGTGGTTCGAATTCGGGCGTGTACCAGTGAGTTTTTTCTGATTTAAGTCTACATTAACTATAACTGACTCCGTGCCTCGGAGAGCATGTTAGGAATCGATCCCGGTTGTTGTATACAGATGGCGGTCGTTACAATCCGCCTACCTGCATTCGAGCAACGTGGTAGATTTAAGCACCAAGCCCCCTCATCTTGAGGCGAGGCCTAAGCCCCTGCAGTGGGGTATAAAAAGAGCTGATGAAATGGAAACCCGAACAGTACCAACGGGTACCCATATTACTAAGGTTCCGTTGTGCGACCAACCATCCGTCCGTCTGTCACAAGGTTGTATCGTCTGAACCATAATAGGTAGCCACTTGACATTTCCACAGAGTATTACTATGGCCGTCATAACAACAAATAATAAAAATAAAATAAATTTAATAATTAAAGGGGATTCCCGTATTTGTTGCTCTATATTGCACGGTGATACGGAACCGTTAGTGTAGGAGTCCGATTCGAACTTGGCCTGTTTTAGCTGTTCTTGTTAGCGCAGCAATATCTACTTTTACTTCTGTCTGCCTGATAGAAATTTTTAGCCCGTAAACGGAAAAAGTTAAATATAGGTAAAATTAAAATTTTCTCAAATATTGACTATGATTCACTCAGATCAATCATCAAGATATCACTTTCCATTTCACAATTATAAAAAGTCGTGGTACTGTCAATTTTTTTTACTCTATGTATAAAAAACCATACTAAGTGATACTAGTAGACTGACCGATTGGCCAAGTGGTTAGAGACCCTAACTGTGGAGCCAAAAACAGCGAGTTCGATTCCCGGCCGGGACAAATATTTATGTGAATGAACATGTTTATTTCGTTCCATGTTTGGGTGTAAAATATTTATATATCTATATATTATAAAAATATTTAATCTAAAAATGGTCTTTTATTGTCACATGGCTACATGACTAGATATATTATGGTATTTAAATAAATGCATATTTTTAAGGTGTCCGTTAATTGTATTGGTCGCACAAAACCATTCGCGCGTTGATTCGGTTCATACTTGGCTGAATTTCCTTTAAAAAATAGACAGTCCATAGCTTATAACAATGAAACAAAGGGATATAATGCGGGAATCCAGTAATAATCCGCCGTCCTGCAGGCACTGAAGTTTTTAAGGTGGCCAATCAAGTGACGACCTCCATGTAAATTTGTGTCTTTGTCCTAGTAAACTGAATTAAAATGGAAACAGGTCAGTGATATCAGATAATAGAAACTTATTTAAAAACCTGTATTTATAATAATTTCATGCGAAAGGATGTTTTCTCATGGTCCTACTAATTTGTCCATCAGTAGGACCACGAGTACGCTTAGTTCTCCTCGGCGATTCAACAAAGTATTCGCTTTCCTATATTTTGAAATTCAATTACCATAGAGGAACAAAATTTACCGTAGCGTCCAGAACTGCAGAAGTTGCATTTAGGTTGTTTCGTAAAACCACATAAGCACAAGTATTCTGGTGTTTATGTTGCCGGTTTGTATGTGAAACAGCTGACGACGGTCGTCCGCTGATACTTGCGAACCCTTATACTCATTTTGCTGGGTCACGTTTGATGTATAGTCACATTAAAAGCTATATTATACCATACGCTGCTATTTATTTTGTTACTGTATACGGGTTGTTTCTTATAAATAGTTATTGTAACAGATGTTAATTTTAACTAGCATCGTCAAATTATTTAGCGTACACCAAATGGTTGTTTCCTATTCAATATTCTACATATCAAAGTTAATAGGGTTACTAGAATAATCTTGCTTTATATTCCTTTTATTTTGTGGAAAATTCATTTTATTACCAAACCAGAAATACGAGTACCAACAATAAACTGTCAGACGTAAATCACAAACATACGGAATCACGCACTATTTTAAAATTAGTTGCTCGCAAATTGAGGTATTTTTCAGTTGGTCCCGGACGCTGTCAATAGATGGCGGTCGTTACAATCCCCAACCCGCAGTGAAGTAGCGTGGTGGATTTAAGCACCAAACCCCCTCCTCACCCTGGGGGAGGCCTAAGCTCCTGCAGTGGGGTAAAATGGGCTGATGATGATATAATTCTGCTTGTCGTAAAGCAATGTACCTACATATAATAGCGGTATAGTATATCACGGCGGTAGATTATGTGGCAGTAGTGTACTCTAGCATTATCCGAGGTTTAAAAACATTGCGATTTATAGAAGCCGCAGTCCCTCCATCTTTGAAAAATTTTTGGGAATTCTATTCCAATTCATTGCTAATATCTTCCTGACGTTTGTCACGCGTTCGCATGGACGTAGCATATTCCTATTTTCTAGATTACTGTTATATTAGGTTAGAGTAGAGATAGTAAAGTGATCTATGCTTCATTGCAGTTCCACCACTCTGAGCTGGTCGCTATAAAAATTTTGTTGTACTATATTTCTCGCGTATTCAAATTTCGGCGACCGTGAAGTCTACCCTTATATCAAACAATAGATCCCGAACCGCGGAGAAAAAATAAGTGGATTCCCAAGCAATTTGCAAAACAGATTATTGTACGGTATTTTTCACTTTTCTCTCTTGGTAGTTTGAGCGTTGTATTGTCTTTGCTGGCCTCCCTTTATTTATAAAAAAGCTAACAATAAGAGGCATTGAAATACAAAAGAAACTTCTGTCTAAGTAATTTAGGAACGAGATGCTTTTCATGAAGTCGAAAACAAATTTGAATGAATTGAATATTTTAGTGCAATGTTAATTGCGTTCCACAGTTATGCCAATGAACTTGCTTTAGCTTGCAGTTGCGCTTGCACAGAGTTACATCCCATCAAGATTACAGGAACAAACGCCACGTGGGGAAGGTACTTAAAGTACAGAAAGAGTTCAATAACATCGTAAAATATTTGTCGCCTGCTATTAAACATTTAAAATGTGGTTTTTTTGTAGTAAATATTGATTTATTTTGAGTTAAAACAATAAATAAAACTATTGGTTGCTAGATAATTTTGTTGCGCATCTTTTAATGTAATTTGTTTTATGCGAAACAAAGGTCGATTTATAACATATCGATATTTAAATCAGTTTTTCAAATTTTTTGCGTTTATTCGTCGTTTTTCCGTAATCCGTAATAAGCAATTTTTTTTCATAAGTGTAATATCGAAAACAAATGCTTGAAACATCGGTTTTCGAAGCTAAGGCAAAATTGAGAACGGGGTCTTAGCTTTCGATCGGGATAAGCTTAAAGTATCTTTAACCTAGAGCTAATACCTAGCTCCTTGTCCAGCTGGAATAGCTAACTTTTAGCGAAAGTCTAATTGAAATCCGCTCAACTGTTCCTGTGTTGGATTAAGGAACATCTGAGTGTTCAAAATGATGTTCGTATATCTTAAGTAACACGAGGGCGATAGTAGCGTGTACCTTTTTTAAAAATAGCAAATTTTACTTAAAGAAACTTTGAATTGTTTTACGAATACAAGTATCACTGCATTAATAGAATTATGAAAAGCCAGATTCGCTTATAAAACCGACACAAAATAGTGTCATATGTGTTTATGGCAATCGATAGGCTTAACCATTAAAATTAACTGACACTCTTTAATATATATTTTGTCGAAAATGAAAGAAACCCCATTAATCTAATGTTAAAGAAATAAACCAATATATAAATCTAAATAATAAACGTATTATTTAATTTGTTTTAAGACATCTTTAATAAATCTTCGTCTGGTGGAAAATAATGATCTCTTTTCGAACCACTTATTAGTTATAATATTTGGTTAGGTAAATTATTGTAAAATTAAAAATAAAAATCAACAGACGATATGCGTGTAGTACCTAACGATAGTGGACAAGCTACACTGCATCAGCATTTCTTGGAAATATGTGCTTAACGTTTGAGAGTCAGGTTGCGTTCCTCAAGTGTTTGTGTTGTTGCACTGGCACGTGTATTACGAGGAATTGCAGTTTAAGATTATATTTATCTTAAAATTCGTGCAACGTGTCGACATCAATAGATACTCGTATTATCGGACGTTTGTTACCTACCGTCTTCCAAGTTAATTGTAAATCATATTAAGTTAAGTAAGAAAGTTGTATCGAAGTGCTAGGGGAAAGAGTATGTTTTTCTCGGTTTCTCTTTCGAGCCAATCATGGAGCTATGAGTTTTCGCGCTGTGCCGTATGAAGGTAGCATGAAATACATTTTGTTTAAAAACACGATAGCCATTCTCCAGGGGGAGTGATGAAATATGCATACGCAATAAATCGTTACGTATAATTAAGAATTAAACTTGACTGTCGTTCGATTTAACTCAACATGTTTAATACTTCCATAGAGAATAATATGGCATTTGAGTAAATTTCGAGCAGATAAATATCTCTAGTCTAGCGGATCGTACATTGTAGGATTATATAATGATTTTTTAAAATATGAATTTATAGACAAATATTTTGAAAATTTAAAAGGACACTTAAAAAAAAAATTTAATGATCAACCTACGTACGGTAAATAAACATGTTTGCCATCTCTGTTCCTGTTTCACGTAACTGGGTATTTCTCTGAAATACGGATACTTAGCAATTTCGTAAAAATTTCAGAGAACAGGCTATTTGTATACATTATGGATAATAGATGTATTTTCTAAAACTATTAAGCCATGGTGCACTCATGTGCATGTATTCGAGAAATATATTAACGAATATCTGGTAAAGATAAGTTAGAAACGGCTAAAGACACGAATATACCTATATAACATTCTTACGTTACGTTACGTTAAATACTAAGTAGTAGAAAATCCCCAACGCTATTAAAGAAAACTTTTTTTTTAAAATGATTGATTTGAAATGAATATAGAAGGTTAAATAGTATAAAATCGTAAAGACACATAAAAACTGGCAAGGACAAAAAAAGGACAAAAAAAACTAAAAGGACAACACTTTTTAACTACGTTTGCATAATACTTGCTGCGTCGAAAAAACAATACACCTCCATTGAGGGGCATTACTCCGAGCTGTCGTGATAGCCCGAGCGCAACGAGCCTGTCTCAAATTTGGCCCCATCGGGCCATGGTTCGAATCCGGGCGTGTACCAATGAGTTTTTCTGACTTAAGTGCACAATATCACTGACACCGTGCTTCGGAGGGCACGTTAAGCAGTCGGTCCCGGACGCTGTCAATAGATAGCGGTTGTTACAGTTCCCAACCCGCAGTGGAGCAGCGTGGTGGACTTAAGCTCCAAGCCCCCCTCCTCACCCTGGGGGAGGCCTAAGCCCCTGCAGTGGGGTAAAAATGGGCTGATGATGACTCCGAGCACAATGGAAGACTTGAGCGTCTTTCGCGGGTGGGGGGATTCGTTAGAGTGAATGACACATCTATACATAAACTATTTTGTTTCAAAAGACGGTAAAGACAAGTTTTTGTCCGCAGACATGTACCTCTCTATATATGACGTGCGTTTAGTTAAAATTTGTTTGTTTGATCTTACTTAATTATTAGTACATGGTATCAGGTACGTGGAAATGTTAATGATAGAGATTTTTATACGTGTTATTATATTGTCTGACTTTCGAAATAAAACAAGTTTGCACCCACCGGCTACCACGAAAACGTATGATGTAATGGTAGGTATATATAATTTATAAATTACGCATTTCAAAATAATTATCTTAGAATTATTTAAAAACAGTTATATACACCTCTTGTAATAAAGAAATAAAATTTCCAGTGCATATTTTTCAAATAAGATCAGTGCAACCCTGTTTTGTGTAGGTCGTAAAAATACCCAACTGCCAGACGTGTTAAATTTTACAATTTTTGAATGATTTCTCAATTTTATTTTATAAAAAACATATTTTTGATCTTAAACCTGATACCCATATTTTGGAAGTGACACCACTCTTATTGATTTAAAACTCAAATTGTTATTCTGCAACGCATCGGAATCAGAAAAACATCACATAAGAAGTAACTTTCATGGTTCTACTACTCCAGTACCTATAAAAAGGTCTATTCTCCTTGTATTCGTCTATTTCCTTGTGTACACATAGGTACACACATTTCCAACGGTCAGAATTATTGTACTCATATTACAATGGATATGAATACATACAGTTTTTGTTAATAAAACAAGAATCGTGATAGCCCGAAAGCAACGAACCTGTTTCAAATTTATAAGGCCATGGCTATAAGGCATGGTTCGAATCCGAGCGTGTACCGATGAGTTTGTTCTGACTTAAATACATTAACTATCACTGACTCCGTGCCTCGGAGAGCACGTGAAGCAGTCGGTCCCGGTTGCTGTCTACAGATGGTGGTCGTTACAATCCGCCAACCCGTATTGGAGCAGTGTGGTGGATTTATGGCCCAAGCCTTCTCATCTTGAGCGGAGGTCTAAGCCCCTGCAGTGGGGTATAAAAAGGGCTGATGGAAAGGAATGGAATAATAAAACAAGGAAAATATTTGAATTTCATCAGAAGAAGGAAGTTTATTTTTAAGGGAATAAATAAGTAGTTGTTACTGTAGTTTGTAACGAATTTCGAATCGTTCTGGACCATTTTTATTATTTATTCATTTTTCTTAGTATGCTTTTTGCGTGCTTTTTTTTCCGCCACAATCTGCTCAGCATGTTCATCTCCTTGTAAATTTACAGCTGACAGGGTTGGAGTAACTGTTACATTCTCACGAGTCTGCCTCTCATCTTCCGTTGGTAAATATATACCAAAACGATCCTACGGAAAGTAAAGAAAAAGTTTGAATTGCACTTAAACAGATTTATTCGAGCATGTACAATATTTATTATGCAATAGATTAGATAAAATTAGGTTCGTGGATCACTAAAGTGGCGTTACTATCCATACCCCATGATGTAGGGCTTGACCACGATAACCCAAATGGATTTTGTCGATTTTAAATCGGAGAACCAAAAAAATTAATAATTCACCGTTGCTGATCGTACTGTTATTTAAATTAGTAATTAAAAATATGTATTTTTTCTCAATTATTTAGGATTTCCTTTCATGAAGTAACATTTTCTTTCCAGTTCAAGAACTTCCTCTAAACTTATATTTATTTTCTACAAATGCATATATATATAAATGGTGGTTTTCTTAAATGCTCATATCTTATACCAAAATATATCATACAATTAGTTGTAAAACTGAAATTCTGTGCCGTACGTCCGAAAACTTGAAGTGGAAATAATGACCAATATTGATGAAATTTCTATTTTCGCGGATCCATCGTGTGAGTTATCATAAGAGAAATCAGTGAAAAAGTAAGGAAGTTTTTAGTGACTTTGTCTTTTTGTTTTCTTTTTAACTTTTCAAAGGCGGGATTAAAAAATCTGAAAAAGTCATGAAAGTAGCACTTAACATACTTTTAAGAAAATTGTTTTAGAGTGGATACGTTTACGAGTTTTTGAAATAGGTATACGAAGTTTTCAGATACTGACAATTATGTACGATTGGCGATTGCTTGTGTCCAATGCACACTAGGCCGATTTTTTTCTATACATTTTCAGCAGATTGATGTTAACTGCTCATTAGTTGGTTATCAAAAAATGTTACAAATCTAAATAGTCTATAAAATAACACTAAATACAAATATTATTTCAGTGTATTGAGAATTGAGAATCACCACAAAATTATTAAATTTTCATGGTTTCTCTATAGAATTTAATAGCGGTTCATTTAAT
This sequence comes from Luffia ferchaultella, assembly GCA_949709985.1. NCBI lineage: Eukaryota > Metazoa > Arthropoda > Insecta > Lepidoptera > Psychidae > Luffia > Luffia ferchaultella. Next base: position 7,295,762 of record OX453243.1, read on the forward strand.
TATACAACTGCCTGTAAAACTTTCTCGGAAACGACGGAAGATGATGTAATCAAAAACGTGGGCAGATATATAAACGAGGACGAAATTATAAGGATTCTGTGTTTTTGTAATTGCCTACGGAATAATAAAAAACGACAGTTATTTGATTAGACAGAAGACTTAATAGTGTATAAAACTTAGATTGAAACGGAATAAGTTTTAATAAGTAATTAAATTTATTAAATTTTTGTTCCTTCACAAAAAATACCTTGGCATATCTGTTGTATTTATATTTAGGGGAACACTTGCAGGGTCGTGGTGGTACAAACCGTTCGCTGTCTTTAGAGTCTTTGCTGCTACCGCTTTTCGGAGTCGACGGTGGTGTTTCATATCCTGTATGTTAAAAGTTCCGGTGAAACATGGGTAATACATTCATGACTGATCAAATAAGGAAAATATAGCGTAGTACAAAGGCCGACGGTTGCGAAGAGAAAGCGATTTTTCGAAATGTTTTAATTTTTCATTTATTTTACCTAAACTTAAATACTAAAAACTAAATTTGTGTCTTTTTAATATCTTTTCATTAGTACTCAAAAACACTAATATTTAATTAAAAAAACAGTATTCAACAGGTACTTACGATTCGTCAGGAAAAAAAATTTAAAATAATGTTGTGAAATATTCTATTATACCCTTTGATGGGATATACGAACTGAATAAATCGATTCTTTTTAAGTAAGATGCATTTACATTTAAAAAGAAAAGCAGAGAATGCATTTCCTATCTCAATCCACTAACGTTCTTCGTAATGCATAAGTCTAAAATCTGTGAATTCACATTCGGTGTGATCAACGTGGCAAATGAAATGGACCAAAACGTCCGATCCCTTCCGGAGATTTTTCATACAAATATTCTTGTACTGCACTGCGCAATGTCCACGAAACTTATTATTTTGGAATCACGTGGTATTCCTAAGTTCTGAGCCAAGTATCTTTAACAAAACAGATACTTGATTTCTTAAAGACTATAGTAATGATAATGATAACACTTTGACACTGACATATATTGATCTGGGCTCAAACTATTTTGTGATGTGCGGCCGGATTTTTTATATTTCAAAAAGCCGCGCGGTGAAGTTTGAGATTGGTACAATGTGTGATATGGCATTATAATTTGTTATTATTATTCAAAATTCTGAGGAAATTATGTATACTTCCCGTTTTGTTAGAGGATACTAGCTTGAAACTCAGAAATAGCGTGTTGTTCCAAAATGACGGGTGTCTTGTACTTGACGCAGTGTAGTACGAAAAATGCAAATGAAAATTATTCAGCAAGGTAGTTAGGACGTTTTGAATATATTCTCTTCTTTAATAAATTTTATTAAGCATGATAAAAGTTTGACTTACTTTGTTTTTACATATTGAAAGTAAATGTACCTACTCGTAATTGTGTAGTTCTTTTAAAAATTTTCTAGAACGAAATACTATCTAAACCTACGACAAGCTTACTCAATAGACGTCAGTATATGACAAAACAGCACGTTCATAAATTTGAAAGTTTATGACAGACAATGTTTATTATTATTTATTGTACCTTTAAAATTCTTCATGTTCCGCAACGTTCTCTTCATTTTTTTTCTCATTCGCTTTGACCAGGCTATTTCTGCCGCTGCAATAAGCAAAAGAAATCATTCATTCTTCATTTCATATTATTGGGCATTTTCAGAAAAGGCCGGGCAACACAAAAAAATTGTACGTATTGTTAGAACTAGCCATTTGGATCAATAGTTAATTTGGCACAAAAGTTGTAGGATCGCTCGGAACCAATTTATACAAGTTCGAAGCTTCATAATTTTCATACATTTATTGATTGTGTAAAGTGCTAGGAAACATAAAATGATGATGGATATTGCTAGAACTAATTATCTGAAAGTCTATATATTTAATAAAGATTAAAAATTCATATACAGTATCACTATTAATAATAAACTTCATGTTTAAATAGGTACCGTAGGCCTCAATTTAAGTTTCTGGAACTTGCCACTTACGTAAACAATATCAAAAAATAGGTTAGGTCCATTTAGTCCAGAGTATCAAAATGTCCAGTCGCATAAAATGCCTGTCTTCTTAAAAAAATGATATTGATACAACGAAGGCAATTAATTACCCCCTTGTAATAAATGAATCGTCTATGTCGTGATAGCCCAGAGCACAACGAACCTGTCTTAAATTTATAAGGCCCCACAGGGCCATGGTTCGAATCCGGGCGTGTACCAATGAGTTTTTCTGACTTAAGTACACAATATCACTGACACCGTGCTTCGGAGGGCACGTTAAGCAGTCGGTCCCAGACGCTGTCAATAGATGGCGGTCGTTACAGTTCCCAACCCGCAGTGGAGCAGCGTGGTAGACTTAAGCTCCAAGCCCCCCTCCTCACCCTGGGGGAGGCCTAAGCCCCTGCAGTAGGGTAAAAATGGGCTGATGATGAATAAATGAATCGTACTGGCCACTTCACTATGCCCTTCCTGTACTCGTAAATATGTTTCAATTTAAGTGTCAGGCATTATTTCCTTAGTCTTATTATTTTATAGTAATCTCTTTAAACTTGACATTTTATATTTTAAAATTTGTAAATATCGTGAAGTATAATTAAGTAAAGGACATTTATTCTGTGCACAATTTTTTTATCAATCGGTTATAGTATGGAGAGAGTGTGCTTTTCAGTTTCATTCTGTTGAAAGCCTTTAGTTAAAAAACATACTTTTATGATAAATTAAAAAAGTTTTAATTCAATATAACATGTTTACATACACTTATTGTAAGTCAAAATGAATTGATTAGGTACCGGTTCAAAAACTAGAAGGAGAAGAACCGGCAAGAAACTCCTCCCTGTTTATTTCTTTAAATATGTGTTTCTCTTAATTCATTTTTTTTTAATCTAAAAGGCTTACAACTATTACAATGATGTCCATGTGCACTTATCATTTCAATACCCGCTAATACAAAAGTAAGCTTTTTTCATGAGTTAGACTTTAACTCGCTTTATAAATTGATTTGAATTTAATTTCAACATTTCTTTAGGAATTTTATTATGAAAACGGATACAATTTCCTATGAAAGAATTATCTTTTGAAAGGCTGAACCTGGGAATCGATAACATATATTTATGTCTTGTATTTAAATTGTAGCCATCACCCAAACTAGAGAAAGCATTTAAGTTTTTATGCACATAAATTATCTTCTAATATATAAAATTCTCGTGTCACAGTTTTAGTTGCCATACTCCTCCGAAACGGCTTGACCGATTTCGATGAAATTTTTTGTGCTTATCCGGTATCTATGAGAATCGGCCAACATCTATTTTTCATCCCCCTAAATGTTAGGGGTAGTCCACCCCTAAATTTTTTTTTCTTTTTTAGACAAAATTTTTAATTTCTATTTTTTTATGATACAACATACAAAAATACATACAATCCTCAATTTTCACCCTTCTACGATCAACCCTTATTTTTTAATAGCCATTTTAGTAATTTAATAATTGCAGATTTCGATGAAATTTTTTGTGCTTATCCGGTATCTATGAGAATCGGCCAACATCTATTTTTCATCCCCCTAAATGTTAGGGGTAGTCCACCCCTAAATTTTTTTTTTTTAGACAAAATTTTTAATTTCTATTTTTTATGATACAACATACAAAAATACATACAATCCTCAATTTTCACCCTTCTACGATCAACCCTTATTTTTTAATAGCCATTTTAGTAATTTAATAATTGCATAACTAAATATTATTTCGCAAAAGTGTAATTTATTTAATTAAGACTGACAGAAATTGTTGAAACGATAAATATTTGTGTTACGGGAACGAAAACGGGAAAGGGAAGAACGGGAAAGAGTTAAGACTGAAATAAAAAAGTTATACTTGATGAGAATGGAAACAAAAAGGAAATGAGACCAGGGCCAGGAACGGAAACGATAAAATATTTATGCGATGGGAACAAAAACGGGAAAGGGAAGAACGGGAATGAGTTAAGACGGAGATAAAAAAGTTATTTTTGATGAGAATGGAAACGAAAACGAAGCTACACTAGGGCCAAGAACAGAAATAATAAAGTATTTTTGCGATGGGAACGAAAAAATGAAAGGAAGAACGGGAATGAGACAAGACTGAGATAAAAAAAGTGATTCTTATGAGAAACGAATACTACCCGTGCGAAGCCGGGACGGGCCGCTAGTATTTTCATAAATGTACTGGCTAGGGAATGATACTCGGTCATTTCGTGGCACTGGACATTTTGTGTAACTGGACATATTATAATGATACTGGTCATTTTGAATGAATAGACATTTTTATACCCTTGACATTTTAGTACTCTGGACGATATGGACCTAAAAGCAAAAAAGGGATAATTACAATATTCGAAAATGGAACGTTTCGAAGAAGAATAAAGTATGTTTTATCTAACCATCATTTATTTCATTTTAGCGTCATTCTAACCATTGCTTCCATACACCGTGTTGAATTTAAATCATAAAAATTATGATGAATGATTTATTAAGATTTCAAGTGCAATTTGAAAGCTCAGCAGAGCCGCGTTCAGTTCAAACTGCCTTTGGCAACGAAATAGGGAATACGACGCGACAATTTACACATTATACATATATTTACGTCACGTTCAAATTTATCGCGATTTAGGAACACGGCCATTTAATTCTTTTCTCTATCTATTCAGATAACAAGACCTGCTTTAAATAATATTTTTGGGACAAGCAATAGATTGTGTGCATGCACATGTGTATTTGTTTCGTGTCTGGGTGTGAAATATTATATCTATGTATATATTATAAATAATGTTTAAGTATGTAGGTATATCAGCTGTCGGGTACCCATAACACAATCTTTGCTTAGTTAGCGACTAGACGGCGCTGTGTGGTATTATTACTATTATTATAGATAAAATAAAATAATACTTACCGATTATTTCTTTTCCGATAATGTTATACTCAAAAGCGGTGTACGCTTTATAGAGTAATTGAGCGATATCTTCCCTTATTTCGATGACAGGTATTTCCATAGCTTTTTCGATTGCATTAGATAATTCCACGTAAGCCGTGTCGTATCTCAATATTTCATCGGTTACATTCAAATATACCACTTTGTCAACTATTACTGATATCATCGAGTAAATTATATCAGACATGGTGGGTTCGGGAGTCGGTATTGGTTCTGTGAAATGAAATTATGAAAATCATGAAAAGCTTTTATTTCGAAATTAGTAAACGCAATTATTTACCTTATTGTGACTTATTAGTGCAAAAGTCAGCTACAGTAACAGAGCTGATATAAGTGAATTAACAAAACAAACTATAATTGAAACGAATATTTCTGTTAAAAAAAAGCATTTTTTCTTTTAATGAACATTTCTTGAAATTTTATTAATCCCACTTTAATATTTTCATGTGTTCCTCCTATAGACGTTCTTGAACGCCAAAAGTAAAAATTTATTTGGGCTCATAGTTAATATCTCCTTTGCTATTGTTTCGTACTAACCCACTGGTTTTATAAACTATCCTTACTCCACCCAAAAATAAAATAAAAAAGGTCCTTCTTTTAAATACTGACCGGGTGTTGGAAGCGTAGTGTCCGACGTATTAACAGATAGAAAGGATGACGACGTGGTAGCAAGACTGTTCGTCTCGGGAGTCGGTGTACGTGACGGTGGTCCCGGATAATGGATTTTCTTGAAATCATATAAATCTTTTTCCAAATCCCAGTCTTTGTATTTAAATGGATGCGACATCTGGAAATAAATTATTCTTCTTTGGCGTGATTGAAAACTGAAAAGCTATGCACGCTAAAAGTCATTGTGTTGAGTGACTGAAGTTTTGAATGGTGATGTCTAATACGATCGAAGGAGTACACTCTGTTAAATTTAAAAAAAAAAAAAATTAAGAATTAATATTGTTTCGTTTGCCAAATTACGATCAGTAAATTGAAATTATTACTTACATATTGAAATTTTTTATTAAAGCAAACATAGATTTTATGACGAAACTTTTTTTTACACATACAAATTGATTTAATACAAAAAAAAATACTTTGCAGGTTAATGGATAACCATCCGAAACGTTATGACATGTTGTTAAGATTTTGATAGCCAGCAAAACTTTCACAAATTGGAACGAGTCTGATGTTTATTTTGTTATTGGGTGATAAACATTTTTTTTAAACCAAAGATATTCAACATTTAGTTTATTTTCTTTAAATTAAACCAAATTTGAAAGTAAAGTGCTTCTTATGAATAAACTTAGCCGGTATAGAGTCGAAATGATCTCTTTACTGAAAGGAATTTCGTCTATGTTTTAAACATAAATCTCGTGACATGAAAAATTTTCAGCGTCCACCAAATTATTCCTACATAATCTCACCTTATTTTTACCACTCAAAACGTGATGAAATTCTTTTGAAGTCATAATTTATTAAATCTTTTTATAAGCACACAGGGTCGCCGCTTGTATGGGGGCGAATGAGTTCCTCAATCCGAAATATCTATCTGAAAGTCCATACAAGTAAGCTTTCAGATCGAGCCAAGTGACGGTAAGTGATTTCAAAGTTTAATGTTATTAGACATATACATTGATATATGTATATTAATAACGCATATCAAAAATTATTCTCCTAAACTATTAACTTAAGTTATTCATTCCCCAACTCCAACTTGAGCTTTTTTCAAGTATCAATATATATCCTACCAATGTGTCAAGTCACCTGTCACCTGGCTAAAGAATAGCGCATTTCGTTCCTTTTAAATATCTGGCCGCTCAACTGGCAGTCTTATTAGGGTGAAAAGCTTTAATTTCGAAATTAATGCACTCAAATATTTACCGAAAATAGGACTTTGTGGTGAAAAAGTCAGCGACAGTAACAAAGCGGATACAAGTGAATAAATAAAGCAAATCGTTTAATCGTTTTGCCATTTTCTGATTTTATACCCTGAAATACGAGTAGGTACTTGTTTTCTAGCTTTATCTGAAGGTACCATAATTATAGCATACCAGCCCATTATGCCCCATTGCAGGGGCTTAGGCCTCCCTTCCACCCACCACGCTGCTCCACTGCAGGTTGGTGGAATTTAACAACACCCATTTGATGATGGCAACCGGGACCGACGGGCTAACTAGCTCTCTGAGGCACGGAGTCAGTTGATAGTCATATACTTAAGTCAAAAAAACTCATTGGTACATGTCGGTTTCTGGGATTCAAACCACGCACTTCTAAACAAGAAACGGCTCGCCACCACTAGGCCATCGCGATATAAATTTTTCGTATAGGTACATAATAAAAGGAAAAATTATCACTTGTGTATAAGGTCCTGTTGATGGCAGACCGAGGTAATTTCTAATCTCTCTGTCCAAATCTTTTTCAGGTCGTGTGAAATGCATTGCAGCTTCCGCTAGCATGTATTTGGTTTTCTTCGTATGCGTCATTTTAGTCAAAAACATGCTCATCATGGCTGAAACCTGTTAATGTTGATAATGAAATACAAGGTTCCTTAAAAAATAAGCGTCACGAAATGTAAAACTTATAGAGGTCTGTCTTTAGCCTTCTTGGGCTGAAATTTTATATAAAGGAGCACGATTACAGGTTAGTTGATAATTGTTATAGATCGTTGGTAGTGCACTGATGAAACCGTAGATATTTTATTTTGCCGCAGCTCATTTGTTTGTAGTAATTAACTATTTAATTTGCGGAACTTTCCCTTTCGTTTTGTATTACATATGACATTTAACAATAATTGGATATGACGGTGATTAAAAAGAAGAAAGCTGTAATTTGATGTTGATATTAATATTCCTGTATAACGAGATTATGTTCATAAATAAGGATTTGTGAACAAATTGTTGTTACTTCAACAGGCACGTAAACAGATAGATTTTTTATTACTAATAACATCGTTTAAAAAAATTAAGTAGGATAAATATCAAAATGTAGAGTAATTTTTAGAACAAGAAGTTACGATTTTTTGAGCATTTCGACTTGTTTTTTATTTGTAATTAAGAGAAATGAAGCAAAATCCATTGCGAATTCGATTCATATTGGTTAATATTGATGACCGCTTAGCCTAGTGGGTAGCGACCCTGCCTACGAAGCTGGAGGTCCCGGGTTCGAATCCCAGGTCGGGTCAGTATTTATATGATAAATATCGATACTGGTACCGGGTCTTGGTTGTTATATGTATGTACGTTGTGGTGTCTTCGCTTGGTAGCCAAAACACAAGCTAATGCTTAGTTTGGGGCCTAGACGTTGTTGTCATGTGTACGTTATTATTATTATTATAGTCCGCTTTTTTTCAAATCTAGGTTAGGGTAAATAAGCCGAGCCACTTAGAAATCTATTAATCAATTTCGAATTTGTTCACCATTTTAATTAGCTAAGTATTAAATTAAATGGTCGTGAAGAAAACATGAATAATCGAATGGCAACATTTGCGTTTTGTTAACGCGTCGTTTTAGTCTATTGTCTAGATGGATTTCAGTTATATTTAACCACTTTCAACTAAACTACAATTTACTTCAGTTGGCTTCTTTCAAGTATCTTTAGCTGAAATGAAATTTCAATTAGTGACATAAATTAGTTTTTTTGTGTATATATTATTTTCTAAATAATTTTAATAATATCTATAAATATCTTCGTAAATTAGGTTGACAACCGTAGAATGGATAGCCCTTTCCAAGGTTGCCTGCTGAAAAGTAACAAAATGTTTATCAGGCTTATAGGGGAAGGGTGTAGGAACCTCATACAATAAATTTTTTTTTAAGGAAATGCGAAGAAAATATAAGGCTTATTGGTGGCTCGTTGCTCCGCTCCGCTTCGCTCCTCGCATTATCACAAGCAAACCCTAACCTAACCTATTTTTTTGAAATGATGGACCATCAACCTATCTTCATATATCATTCATATCATTGTTATGAATACAAATTTCATCAGGCAGCATTGGAAAGCCGACCCTTTATGGTATATATTCGCTTAGAGAAATTAATATAAGACATTTTAAAATACAGTTTTTTGGACCGGCCGACATCGGCCGATGATGTCACTCTTACATGAAAATTTATTACGGGTTACATTGCATACGAGAATGTGACGAGAATAAGAAAAGAATGACGCATACGTCTTAAGGGTTGGCTTCCCTTTGTTGCCTGATGAAAATTGTATTCTTAAAAATAAACAATTTGAAATCTGGCTAAGATAGGTTGATGGTCTATTATTTCAAAAAAATTGGTTATAGGTTAAATAGGTAATGGTTTGCTTGTGATAATCCGAGAAGCGAAGCGGATTGGAGCGACGAGCCACTAATGAGCCTTATAATTTTTTTTTAATTTCCTTAAAAAAATATTTACTTTACGAGGTTCCTACACCCCTCCCCTATAAGTCTGATTAAATATTTTGTAACTTTTCGGCAGGCTACAATGGAAAGCGCTACCCGTCGTAGTGTTCAAATTCAATCGAAAAATAATCGAATAACAATTGGCAGGCATAAACTAATGTCAAATTAAAAGGGTTGGCTTTCCAAAAACTACCACCCTAAGGGTATTAATAATAAGAAAGAAGGGAGGTGAAAATAATAAACCCACTTTTAGAATTTTTAGAAATGCGGAAATACGAAAAAAGGCGCAATTAAAAATGAGTAATACATAACTGCTACTAAAACATTTTTGATAAACCTCAAACTCAAAACACTTGAAACTAACACTAAATGGCCAGCCACTCTTCTAATAAGTCTCAACTATTTAGGCTTAGTACATAAAAGAACGTTTAAAAGAAATTCGGTTAAGGTAGGTTGCTTTCCCGCCATTTCTCAATCAATAGGTAGGTTATATTAGTTAAAAAAAATATACAATAAAACCGAATATATGGGCACTCCGACTACTGTTCCAACAATCGATGGTTCCAACCCAATAGGAACATAAAAAACGAGCGAGGCGAACGAGCGAAGCGAGCGTGCTACGGCAGCGGCCGCCGAGCGCCATGAAAATCGAATATTCCATTGTTACTAAAGTCAGGTTAGGAAATTCTTAACGTATTTACTGTTTTCAATTTATTTTAATGTTAAGTCTATTCCCTCTTTCAATAGTCGCTCCTTTGATTGTATCAATATAAGGAGCAAATTCATGTCGTTGGTAACGGGTACGTAGTTTTCAGTTTTTATTTTTGATTTTTTTCACATTTCCGCATTCCTGACAATTCTGAAAGTTGGTTTTCTGTTCTCGTCCTTCCATCCCCTAAATTATTATTAACACGTCTAGGGTGGTAGTTTTGGAAAGCCATACCAATTAAAATGTTCGCTTACCGGAAATATGATATTCATCTTTTTTCTGCGTTTTTAACGAGTAGTTTTTGGAAATTTTCACGTGCGCACGTTTGCTCGTCCCTAGGTCATAACACTGACTAAAAGCCGGTTGGTTTGGTGGACTTATTGCGTTTTGGTAGACTTCCTGCGCGGACACTTTAAAACGCGGACGGCACATCTAGTTGAATTTGTATATCAATGGCTCCGGCAACTATTTTTTTACAATTTTCATCAGTGCACTACCAATGAACCATAGCAGCTACTAACTAACTGGTGTTTGTGGTCCACTATATAAAATTCCACCTTTTTAATTTAAATGGACAATAAATACGTAACCTCAGGATGCTGAGACAAATAAGCTTCTTGTTCTATGCGCAGAGTTTTACCAAATCTCTCTATGCAGTTAATTTGAAAGGGGGTCAGCACGTTTGGATTGTATTTCAAATAATCTTTTTCTTCTTTGGTGGTCATATTTTATTTTAGTATCGGTTTTAAGCATCGATGTGTTTTAAGTTTAATTGTAATATTTTCAGCTTATACAGTTTATCATAACTTTGACATTTGACAACTTTTTTTTGAAAGGTTTTTACGACGTTTCAACGACAATTTGAATAATTCATGAAGGTGGAAAAGCTCAATACTTTTTATTCTTATTGTCATGACTGACCAATTGCTGAGTGGTTAGAGACCCTTATTGCGGAGCCAAGGGTCGCAGGTTCGATTCCCGCTCGCTACAGATATTCGTGCGCATGAACATGACTAATTGCTCGGAGCTCGGATGTAAAAGTATCTATATGTATATATCATATAGAATTTTCATATTTATATATCAGTTGTCTAGTACCCCATAATACAAGCAGAATACTTGCTTAATTTGGTACTAGATGACGCTGTATGGGATTTCCCAGGTATTATTATTATTATAATTACGGCTCATGACGATAGTGCATTTTTTAATATGGATATGAATCTAGCCTAAATGAACCAGCTCAGAAAAACTTCCATGGGGATATTTTTCTATTGTGTTTGTTAGAGCGCGTAAATTTTGAAAACATATGAACACCAATAAAGAGGGTCTTATTAATTTGTGAAACATTACTAACTTTCAAAGATAACTACAATATCATAAAAAGCATACGGAAAACGGCGACGCTTAGATTTTGATTTGTACTAAATGATTCATTTGTTCATTTCTGAACGAAGTTTTAAAATAATTTCACTACAACTCAAATTTTAATTTATCTATGATAGTGTAAATATAATTTTTCTAATTTTGCATGTTAAATATGATAACAATAACATCAAAATAATATTTGATATATACCTATGTGTTTGACGAAAAACGAAGTATTTTATTAATACTTAATCTTTACATTTTCCTTAATAAATTCGATTCGAACCCTCTTGAGGAAAGCTTTCATTTAAACACCTAATATTTCCATGAGGTACAGTCTCTCTACGGAAATGGGTGGTTTAGAAACGACTGAGGTGGGGCTCTGATATATATATCTCTGCCTTTTCTCATTTCACTAATCGTTTCATTTTCATTATTACCGAAATTAAATTTTCCTTGACGTTTACAAATAACCTAAACCGATCGACCGGCGACGCCACGACGGAAAGTTATGTTTTGTGTGTAACATTTTCTGTTACATTTTCAACAATTACTGATTGCCAACACATTATTCTTTAAATTGCTAAATATATGGTATTTTTTCCAAGATATCGTGTTTATGTAGAATAGAATCTTGTACGTAGAGGTGCCGGTAAGTTAAGTATTGGTTTGGTGTTATTATAAGGTATATCTATAACGTGTATGATTTTGTTCGTTTCATATTTAATCGCTTATTATATAGTGACTATTATGTTATAGTAAAATAAAAAAAAAATCTGAGTACGGGTGCTTCCATTCCATCAGTCCTTTTTATACCACACTGTAGGCGCCTAGGCCTCCCCTCAAGATGAGATAAATTGGAGTTAAAATCCACCACGCTGCTCCAATGCGGGTTGGCGGATTGTGACGACCGCCATCTATTAACAGCAACCGGGACCGACTGCTTAACTTGCTCTCCGAGACACGTTGTAAGTGACAGTTAATGTACTTAAGTCAAAAAAACTCATTGGTACATGCCCGGATTGGAACCACGACCACTTAGCCTTATAGATGTGAAACAGGTTCGCTGCGGCTCGGGCTATTACGACGGGTGCTTATAACGTTTTAAATTATTTCCGGGCTGTTTTGAGCTGATAAGAAAACGAATTATTTACAGCATCGTTTTGACAACACAGTAGATATGGATATGGCGTTTTAGGTATGAAAGAAAAGGATCGAAGGCGGCCGCCATTTATAATTAGTTTCATTACCCGTTTGAATAATACGTCCTTTTGAAACAAATGTTATTCCAGGTAATATTTTTATTTTCAGTTAATAATTTTTTAAAAACTTTATCTACTATTCTCTATTCATCGTCTTGCATTGAAAATAGTAGTCGGCATCCATTTCATCAAAATCCTCACACCTGTGTGTTCAAGATATATTTTGACATATAAATATGTAATGGAAATAACTCGTTTTATTCAATGTTTTGGCATTAATCTTGTAAATCATTCTAATGATTTCATCGCAGACAATATTAAATCGCTGTACACGCTTTAATTGTATAAAAAAAGCATCGCTGTTTTCCGAACGGTGAAGTATATACGACGCACATCTAGCAGACAAGGTCCGGAAATTCCTAAGAGCTGTGGCTGTACAATAGCCGTAGAAACAGAATGGTGCAATTGGCTCTACAACGTCTGTATTACTCCACTTGGGCACAACGTTGGCAGCCTTCAATAACAAACAAAACACTTATGTCCAGCGATTGTACAATTTAGGGATGTGTAGAAATTGTGTGCTAATTGGGTACAAAATTTTCCGAGTAAAAATTTTATTGAATAAGTTGTTTTTATTAAAAAACTTTATAATTACTCGTGTTAGTTTGATAGCGAGTAATTGGGAGTGCTAGGCTATTGTTAAACATTAAATGTTATAAGTGAGGCTGCCGGTTCTTCAAAGTTAGACTTCATAATTAAAAGTTCTATGACTCCCCTTCTAAACAACCCTCACTTAACCTCATAATTAAATATAAATTCGCCGAATTTCACCCTCTTACAAAGAAAATAAATTCCATAACCAATAATTGAGCTTTTTCATTATTATCGTGCTCCATAGAGTAAATAAATTTGACAGCAGTACGATATGCCCATTAATATGAACACGTTTTTTTTTTATTGCCTGTTTTATAAAAACTCAAATTTTAATTTAGTATTTAAAATTTTCCTCAGTCCGTTCGTAATAGCATATCACAAAAACTACGGATTTCGATTAGTTTTCACTGAAAGACAGTTTTCTATACAATTAAGATTTTGGGAAACTTTTGCTCTTGTAGCGGGCACTTGTGTGTAATACAAAATGAATTAAATCCGACATTCACGTTGGGGTGAAAAACGGACGATTCTTCTCTTTTACGAGAAAAAGAAAGTGAGAATATAAGCAGCGGTAAATAAGTGAAGTAATGAAATAGACAATGAGGATGATCAAACGAGAGCATATAATACACACCAGAGGGATCTTTGTATGTCCATAAAAATGGAACCGGGGTTGTGAGTCAGTTTCTTATATTTATAATTTCGTGAACTTTAGAAAAGAAAAATTAGCCAAGTGCATGTTTGACCACACATAGTGAAGGGTTCTACATTCGGGATGAGTGTGCATGGTTAAAACTCAAATAATAAGTTTAAAAACAAATGTCGCAATAACTAGTGAATATGTCTTATTCAACCCGATTTTCGGTGAAAGTGTTTTCGATTTTTTTTCCATCCTTCAATAACATGAATGGCGAGCTACCCCAAAAACGCTTTGCTACCCATTGTATAGCGGTTCATAGATTACACCTTTCTAACTTCAATTATGTACTCCCAATATACTGAGTAAAATAGCTGTAACAGACGGATCAACAGACAGACCGACGGACTGGTCGAAATTGTACAAGCTTTCATTCCATTCAATAAATCCTGTTTGGTTGTGCATTTATTTAGAACTCTACAGTAACGGAAATGAAATGCAATTTATATATTCAGACATAGACGAATAAAATTGGTATCGTTAAAAAAAATATTTGTTGGTTTTGATATTGCCGAGGCATTCCTAAGGAGTTATTTTCTCACTTTCTAATTAAGCTCAGACCTGAATGAATGATTTTTTTTCTCACACTTAAAGTATTGATTACATGTGGTTATTTTAAAAATCTTATAAAACAATACTCTTACATTTTAATCTTCATGAAAGAAACTTCTACAAAGGGTCAGATAAAAATCTAAATAAATCTCTGGAACCTCTACACAATACCTTTTGCGGAAGCAAAAATATAAAAAAGACAAAAATGCCTTCATTTCGTTGATCTAAAAAGCAATATTTTTGTGGCCGATATCATTTGCCGTTTATGAATTTCAGTTAGGTTGGGAAAAGCGGAAATTAAATAAGAGTTTTAAAAGCCTTCAAAACAACCGGAGAACAATAAACCCAAATCTATATAATTCTACTAACTATTTTTTATTCATAGAATTTATTCACATGAAAAATAAGTTGGTATTAAATGCAGAAACTATTTAAATTTATGCTGAACGGTCGGGCCATACTAACGTATCACAACATAGGCCACGATGCATGGGTCCATGGTGAGGGTCACCAGCCATTCAACGAGGGAACGCTGCTAGCGTTTTTGACACTGCGACACTAAATAAAAGAATTTTGTATGTAACATATATAATAATATATATTTTTTAAAATAATTTTTGTGCACTTATATAGAAACGAGTACGCAAGTCATACCTAATAATTTTTCTTTGGGATGAAAAGGAAATTCAAAATTAGATATTATATTATTCTCTTTACTTTTCAATGAACGTTAAGAGTGTTTGCCCTTCATCAAGGCAAGTTTAAATATTAACATCATCACGGACAGACATTTCGTTCTGGTCGGCTTTTGACAATGTACAGGGCTCCCCAGGACCCTCTGGGCGTTCGAGGGCCTGCCTTGAGGGAGACAACAAAATATAATCTCTCAACAAAAACGAACACGCGCCAAATTAACTAAATAATGAGAATTTTTCTTTTTTCTGCTAATGTATTTTATTACATACCTGCTTTCAAGATTATAAATGAACGCAGCAAATATCCTTGGCACTCTGGACCCGTCGTCTCCTTAAAATTTTCCAGGGTGATCATTATTTAGATAGTATTTTTAATTTGTAGGTATTTGTAATTAGATTTTAATTTAGAATCCAGAATATTTGTTATAAGATTTATTTGTTATAAGGACGGTTAATTAACATCTTAAATATAAATGTTATGTTTGTTTCTAGTCTATTATAATATAAAATACAGTTATTTGACTATGGACCACCATTATAATTTTTTTCTATACGTTTTCTTTGTCGTAGGATTTTAAATTTTTAAATTTTATTGATTATATATTTATAATAAAGAAAAGATTGAAATAAAATGGATTTCCTTATTGTTATAAGGAAACGTAAAATATTCGTATAATACAAAGAAAATTGAGACAAAAAAAATCTCTAAGAAAAAAATATTAAAAATGTATTATGTACTCATTTTCGTAGCTGTTGTTTTCATTTATTACTATTGTGCCAATAGTGGGAGGTTCGTAGCCAGATTACGGAGGCAATGAAAAACCGTTTTGGATAAACATATTAAGCCCCCCCCCCTCCCTGGCGGCTTATAACTGTGAACTAATCTAAGAACCTGCTCTGAGATGATTCCTAAATCCGTATACGTTTTTCCACATGACATATACCTACCTAAAACAGCCCCGCCGACTTAGACATATGTACTGCAACGCCCTCTGGTATCGGTGGCTGCCTATAAACATATCTAAAAACCTAGTTTATACCAATTTAAAACAAAAAAGTCATCAGACTAGTCCTTTTCTGAGGTCGTTTCAAATAAACATATCTATACAACTTATCGAAGTTGATCCAATATTTTTTAAAGGAAACCGCCATGAACATACCTGCCCATATACACAAACACATAACCTTTATCTCAAACGCATATACCGTCCACATCCTGTCATAGGTAAAAAATAAAACGAATAAATAATAAACTTTTAAGCTTATGGAATTAATTATATAATTATAGACATTCTAGTCTAAAGTATAATCTTTACGTAAATTGTTTAGTTTGTCATTTCATCATATAAAAACTGCTAAGTAGGTAAAGAAAAACCACTAATTTTAGTTGTAGTTGGTTTATTAATTTAATAATTAATAACATAATGCCTCCTAGAGCAAACAAAGAATAATTTATACGTAATTCTGATAAAATAAGTGGTCATAAACATTTAGCAGCAACCTATTGGTAGTGGCGGAACGGCCCGTATTCCCGTGTACATTATTGAAGAGTGAAATTTTCTCTCAGCCTCTGGGAAATCACATTTCTTGGCGAGTTTTGGCTCCCATGTTGTATGTACAAAGTACACAGATAATGTTTTTATATATTGCCTTAACGAAATATGTACTATTATACAATATTCTTTAGCAGAGTTCTGAGCATCAATTTCAAACAAACATGGATACGAAAAATTAGGCCTTGGTAAATCAAATTTGAAATTGTATGAAGCGTTGTGAATACATCATGATCATCAGCCCATTTTTACCCCACTGCAGGGGCTTAGGCCTCCCCCAGGGTGAGGAGGGGGGCTTGGAGCTTAAGTCCCCCACGCTGCTCCACTGCGGGTTGGGAACTGTAACGACCGCCATCTATTGACAGCGTCCGGGACCAACTGCTTAACGTGCCCTCCGAAGCACGGCGTCAGTGATATTTTGTAGGTACTTAAGTCAGAAAAACTCATTGGTACACGTCCGGATTCGAACCATGGCCCTATAGGGCCTTATAAATTTGAGACAGGTTCGTTGCTCTCTGGGCTATCACGACATTGTGAATACATTGTTAAGTAATCGAATAATCGACAGTAAACACTTTGGACAATATGTAAGATAAATCATTGAAGAATGCAAATATAAAATGCAAAATATTAACTTTGTAGCATTTTCATGCTTATGATATATTGCTAATTAGAGACTGAATAAAATATATTTTCAAAAACACTGTTTATGATTGGTCTATGAGAGACCATGAACTTTTTATGGCTTAGAGACAGCTGCAGGCTGACTCGTTTAATTAATATACTCTTTATAATGGTGTTCGCTGGTGCAAACAGATTGCTGCAGATGTCGACTACACTGAGAATACACATGTAAAATCTAAGTTTAGAACCTGCTGGCTGAGTGAACCAGGGGCGAACATAAAAGAAATAAGTATATCAAATTATCAGTGGCAAGTTTTTTGGAACATCTATTATTACTTCAGGTTATGAATATATTTATGTTACCATAATGACGACTAGACATAAAGTGTTATGTCACTGCATTTGCCTGATAAGGTTCTTTTATAGTTTGCGACACATGCAGTTTATTTCCGTGTTATGGAAATTAGGAGAGCACTTGTATGTCCGTTAAGAGCTTAAAAAGTTTAGGTGAAATTTCAGCCCAATTCTGTAATTTTATGCTTTTGTTGCCAACTTACTTTATAAATGCAATATGTCTGTTTTTGTTCTTATTATACTTATTCTTATTCTATTATAGGATAGCATCATAACGCTGCTATTTCAGGAGTAGAACAGAAAGAAGAAAAAAACTTGTAAAGCATGTAGGGCAGGGTCACAAAAATCGATGACATATTACCAAAACTTTTATTTAGATATACAAAATATTATGTGCTAATATTTATGTACTTTAAATTGGTACTTTAACAGTAAATTCAAGGTTAGATGTTGATAGAAAAACTAATATATTATACAATAATATCCGGTATATTTCACACACGCCATCTAGTCACAAACTTGGCATACTTACAGCTGTATTACCGATACTAGGCAACTGACATGGCTAATACCTATCACATAAACGTGTACTTGCTGTTGGTAAACTAATATCATTAACTAAGCTTAAAAGCCTGTGCAGCTTTTGCTTGCATTTTAACTAGAAATGTTAAATATATTGTATTGTCAAAGCGCCAGCAGGAGGCAAGCTATAACTCAATTATGTTTCCTTTAAACGAATGAACGCAATAACAAGATCAGTTGCGAGTCTCACGGCGTAGCACGGTCGAGTGCATCGAGCAATAATTTTATTATTGACTTAAAGTTGTATGTCATAAGAATTAGTTAGTAATTAAAATGGTTCAGAAAAAAGAATGTCTTTCATTCATTTTAACATATTAAATAAGTTATAAATACATTTACTAAGTTAATGTCGAATAATGAATAGATTTCTGACTCAGCGTTATATATAGATGCGGTCTGTAGCGCTGTTTTTCAGCTAGTTAACAATCTGACACGATTTTCTTTTATAGCGGGTTCGCTGTAGGTAACTTGAAATTAAGTAAATAGGTATGGTTTGTTCAAATCAAATCAAAATCAAATCAAAATATCTTTATTTCGTAGTTATGTAACATAATCTTGAAATACGTCTTAAGAGTGAATTTTATTACTTTGTGGAAAAACGTCACCACAAAGGCGCATTCAAAAATGCTGGTACCTCTCAGAAGAATACGCAAGAAACTGAGGGACGCTCTTTTTAACAAAATTAATAAAAAAAAATAATTTTAACAATAAGTGCTTAAAGAATAATATTATTGAAACAAACTGATAGGCGAGCGGCTTACACCCATGGATTTTTATCATCTAAGTAGTCTGATACTTTATAATAAGCTTTTGCATAAAGCTTTCGTTTTATTGTAGTTTTAAACTTATTAAGGGGTAGATCTTGAATGTCAGCTGGGATCTTATTGTAAAAGCGTATACATTGCCCTTTAAAAGATTTCGTGATTTTATTGAGGCGGCTGACATGATTAGCAAGTTTATCTTTGTTTCTTGTATTAACATTATGCCGATCACTATTTTTTTTAAATAATGTAATATTTTTTTTTACGTACATAATGTTTTTAAATATGTATTGAGATGGCAATGTCATTATATTAATTTCATTAAACTTTTCTCTAAGTGATACTTTAGATCCCAGTTTATAAATTGCTCGAACAGCTCGCTTCTGCAACACGAAGGTTGTATTAACATTAGCAGCGTGTCCCCACAGCAGAATGCCATAAGTCATTAAACTATGGAAACCACTGAAATACACCAACCTCGCGGTTTCTATGTCCGAAAGGAAGCGAATCCTTTTTACAGCATAAGCTGCAGAACCGAGCCTTCTCGCCAAGTTAGTGATATGAGGATCCCATTGCAATTTCGCGTCCAATGTGATTCCTAAGAATACAGTAGAATCCACAAGGTCCAATTTCTCGCTTTTAATAACAATATTGGTAGGTGCCTGTTTGACGTTCGGTAGCGAGAATCTTATGCATTTGTTTTTTTTTTTTTCATTTAGTAATAAATTATTAGTCGTGAACCATTCGACTATTTTGGAGATAGCATTGTTTACATCTTCGTAGGTAAATTTCTTTCTATTAACTTTGAATACTAAAGAAGTATCATCAGCAAACATTACTATCTCGTGATTATTGTACAAGGTAAGGCAAGTCGTTAACATAAACTAAAAATAGAAATGGACCAAGAATTGAACCCTGTGGGACGCCCATCGACATTGGGGATCCCGATGACCTCTCTCCGCTTACATCAACCCTCTGAACTCTGTCACTTAAGTACGACCTCAGAAGGTCGAGCGCACGGTCTTTAACACCATAATGACACAATTTCCCGACCAATGTATCATGTTGGACACAATCAAAAGCCTTGGAAAGATCACAGAAGATACCTATAGCATCTCCAGAGCCTTCACAGGCCTCAAAGATATGCTGAATCAGTTCAACACCAGCATCGGTTGTTGAACGGCCCCGGGTGAAACCAAACTGTTTGCGATGCATTAAATTATTCAAGTTAAAATGTGAAAGTAACTGACCCATTAATATTTTTTCGAAAATTTTACTTAACGTTGGTGGTATTGAAATAGGCCGGAAATTAGTAGGGTCAGATGTGCTACCGGCTTTAAATAATGGAATGACTTTACTGTGTTTCATTAGGTCGGGAAAAACGCCATGGTTTATACACTTATTAAATAAATAAGCAAGATGAGGCGAGATGCAATCAATAATTGAGCTTATAATTTTAACTGAAAGGCCATGAAGGTGCGCAGTATTTTTCATTTCTAATGATTTGAATACTTTAATAATGACTGTAGGGTCCACGTGAGAAAACTTAAAATCAACCATGCACTCACTGACATTTTGCTTGAGTAATGATTCGGCAAGAGCGGGAGAAGAGTTTAAGGACTTGGTAGTCGAAACTGGAACATCAGAGAAAAAATTCTCGAAAGCTTTGGCTACTTCTAAATTTGATGTTAAAATATTATCATCAATTTTAAGTTTAAAATCATTATTGCGTGCTTTTACTTTTCCAGTTTCGCTGTTCACAATTTGCCAAGTCGTTTTTGTAATATTCGAGCTATTTTTTATTTTACTATAAATATGATTTGCTTTAGCTATAGCACAAGCGCGTTTAAACATTTTTGAATAATTCCGAACATAATTTCTAAAATAATCACTTTTGTTATAAGATCTTTCTTCATAAAGTTCATACAACTTAAGCCTAACTTCATGGATTTCCGCCGTTGCCCAATCACTGAATCGTAACGAATTATTGATTTGTATGGTTTTGGATTTAAACACATTGTCATATACATTTTTTGTGATATCAAACAATGCACTATATGACTCATTAATATCATCATAATGTTTTAAGTATGGTAAACTCGCTAATATGCTTTTTCTATAATTGTCTAGCCGGATCTCATTAACTGGTATACATTTTATTTTATTTTTAGTAAATTGAAATTCACCTAAATCAAAAATAGCCAGTTGACCACAATGATCTGACGTTAACTTATTAATTATGGCTTTATCACAAGGTTCAGCATTAGTAAATATATTATCAATACATGTTGCCGTGGTAGCGGTAATTCTTGTAGGATCAGTAAAGAGGTTCACCAGATCAGAACATCGAAATAGCGATTTGAGCCTACTACTAAGTACACAATTTGAATCTAGTAGATCTATATTGAAATCTCCACAGACAATAACATCCTTGCCTTTATTTCTTACCTTAAACAGTGCCTCATCCATTTTATTTTCAAACAAATCATATGATGAGGCTGGGGGTCTATATACGCTTATTACAATAAGCCGCTCAAGCTCTATACAGGCTATTTCAATTGTTCGTTCAACAGATAGGCTCACAACGTCAACACGTTCTTTACACTTAATTGTGTTACGGGCAAGTATTAAAGAGCCACCGTGTATTGATTTTACTCTGCTGAACGAACTTGCTACCTGGTGATTTTTGAATCCAAACATAAACTGGTGACTTTTGAGCCAATGCTCAGTAATACATAAAATATCAATATTATTATGATTCAAAAACAATTCCAGTTCGAGTTCCTTACTCCGCATGCCCTGAATGTTTTGATGCACCAGGTTAAGCTTACAATTTTTGTCTTTACAGTTATATTTACGATTACAGGCGGGCATTTGTTTTGGAAATTTTTTGCTTAGTATTATGTTGCCAGAGTTACTCCCTATTGTCTTATTAACTAATTTAAATTATTTGGAACGGATTCCAATGTCTCAATGTTAAAATTATTTTTATGCTCAATAGAAGCATTCGTTTTAGTAGCCAGTAAGCTGGCTAAATTAACAATATTATAAGATAGCAATATTATAAGATGTTCACGATTAATATTCAATTTTTTTTTTATCTAAGGGTTTGATGTCTATGGTACTCTAGTTAAAATATTATTAACATTTGAGACATTTCATACTTCGTGCATTGGACTGACGTATCAGCTATTTTGTCTTCTTACACATTCTCGCACCATTGACAAGAAGTAGCTTTTCTATTTTGTATTTAAAAACTAAAGCTTTTCTGCATTTAAACTTACCTGCTTGTTTTTTACCCACCCCCGCCGCCATCGCCACAACCGTGCCGTCTGGCCTTCTTTTTATGTTTATGGTCACGATTCTGCTCCTTGTGGTTCTTATATAGTATTAGCACTTTTTGTTTTCAAAAAACGAGCTTCTAATGCATAAAAAAAACTTTCAAACACACGATTTTTATGTTTGTATAACAATAAAAATTTTAATTAACTAGTATCATATTTTAGAACCGTAATAGAAAACATGTTCAGACGTAAACGGAAATTCTAAGCGTCAAAAAAGTGAATTGAATTCTAGGGTGAGCACCTATCGAGTCCACAAGTCAAATAACAGATACCTGTGCTTGCATGCCGGCGAAATTGAACCGGAATCATTTATAAACGATGCCGAATGGGGGTCGAGAGGAGAAGTAGGGTTGTTGCATTTTGTATTAGCCGGGAGAGGCCCCACTGGGGGTGAGGTCGGAATTTTCTGTTATTTAATCTCCCGGCTTTGTATAGCGTAACCGTCACATCTCTGACATTGTTTTTTTTTCTACGTTTCCCTTTCGCATTTTTCATCGATTGAGAGATATAAACTTTTATAAGAAGTGTTTGGGTATGTAGTAAACTATAGGTAAAACATATCAATTCAAATATAATATGAAATATCAATTTTTATTTGATTAATCAATTTTTTGTGTCCGTTTTTTATACATGACTGCGGAGGGAAATGTTTTTCGATTGTGTATATGTATGTCATTGAGATACCCAGCATAGAAATAGCTTCGCAATATACAACGTTAAAAAATTAACTGGCCAACTTTGACGTAGGTACTTAGTGTGTGTGAGGTTACGTTCTTACATGGTTCTTACCATGTTCTTACACTCCGGAACGTCAATCTAACCGTCTCTGTGTGCGTGCGTAGGGATACCAACTACTAAATATTTTTTAATGTTCGGGGAAATTAATATAGAAGAATTTATATATGCTCACACTCACGCACTCACACTAACACCCTCACTCCCACTCACACTCCCACTCACACTTCCACCCACACGCATACTTATACTTATTACTTTATATTTTTTTATTTTTTAAACCTGAAGAGTTTGTATATTTGTTTGAACGCGTTGATCTCTGGAACTACCTGTCTAACTAGCAGTCGAGTAAAAAGAATAAATAAAATCTATTCATAGTCAGCAAAGAAATCGCTTATCAATTACAGTTTAATGAGACACGAGAACCTCCTTTTCTAAAGTCGGTTAATTAACTATTACCCTTTAAAAGTATTATCTTTTTTGTCATAATCAAGTAAAGAAAGCCAGTTGTCGCTTACTGTCTTCTAAACCGTCAGAATTAGATATTCACTTGTCCCATAGATAACATTATTGAAATGCCATAGTTCCGATATTATTTAGTACGGCAAAATTTATTTTATATGTAATATGTTAATTAAATGTAGTACTACAACGTCGTAGTAAAAAATGATGGCCGCTAAAAAAATGACGCCAATGGTTCATACAAAGTTACTCATACCCCTTTAGTGTATATAGTGTATTTAGTCTTTCATAATTCTATCCTGAGTCCACTTCACACTTTTAGTTTAATGCAGTGGAGGTATGCATAGTGTAATGACCCATTTAGTCTGTTTTCATAATTCCATCCTGAGTCCATCTCACGCTTTTAGTTTAATGCAGTGGAGGTACATATAGTGTAATGACCAGACAGCTTGACACGACGTTTGGCAGACATTCCAGACATAATACATCCAAGATGAATGTACGTTTATGTCTTTTGCACGCTCCATGGCCTAAACAGCTAGATGGATTTAAACATGTGACGAGTTGTTAAATTCGTCTTAATTGTGGGAGTGACTATGGTATGTACCTACATACATCAAAAATGAGAGCAAGGATAAAAAAAGTTTCCTTATTTGAATAGTACAGGTATTAAATAAAAGTTGGTAAAATTGCCAATGTGAAATGTATAGGTATAACATTTTGATCCAAATTATTGTACAAAACCACATCGGACCAGTTCATAGTGGATATTAGCTCACATATCTTTGAAAGAATTAAGCTTGAGTGTAAGTAACAAATCTGCTCGAATGGCGTCTACGACTTAGTTTATTCACAGTCGTGCTCTCCAGCTCAAACTACACTCCCACTCTGAGGATTGAATCTAACTCCTACGCCGAGTGAGGCGGCGTCCTTAAGAAAGGTACCGCCCGTCAAAGGCAGCCACGCACCGACGCATCTTCCATGCGTCCGCGGTTCGCATTCATTCCAAAGCCATCCTTAGGAATCGGAATAGTAGGTACCTATAGGTTGAGGTTGTTGTTTAGCCGGTCGAGCTGCAGCTACAGTTTTGTACCTACCCGGTACTATTTGCGCGGTAGGTCAGTTGCACAGTTGTCTGTAGGTATACGCAGATTTGGTCCTCATTAAAAAAAATGAAAATTAGAGGAACATTGTTAAATTGGTGGTTAGCGATAGATCAACTATCTCGGAATAGTATTAGCTATGTTGAAAGTAGAATGGCCATTCATTTACATTGTCTGTATGTTGAGATTTTTTTTCAACAACCGTTAGTTTGCGTCATCTGCTTACTTGAAACTTTTCGTTCAGTTCGTCATGCTGTACGCGTTCTTTGAGTTTGGAATACTTTCAGTCGACCACTGTGTATAAGTACATGTAATGACACTGCATCATTATGATTCGACATTATTAAGAAACCAATGTAAGTAGGTACTTCTATACTAGTTTATTTATTGCCAGTTAAATGACGGAAACATTGATATGATTTGAAATTGTTTAATTTGCTAGAGGTAACTAACTTATATAGTCTATATAATAATAAAAAGTTATAGAAGTTAAAGTTCGCATGTTGTATATGTTTGGTACAGAACATGCCTCGGGCCATTTTACCCTGATCACATTACCTACTTACTCTGGACTCATCAAAAATTCATCGTCTTATTCAGTTATACGCGAAATAAGGAAAACTTAAACATTTTCTAACTGATTACTTAACGTGAACAACATTGGACTCGGTTTTATTGCAAGTGATCGAAGTATAACAATGTAAAAAAATTTAATTTGTATATAGGTACAATTAGGTATGTAGGTAGGTGCTTATACATTGAATAGGTACTTGATAAGTTTTTAACATTATACTTGTAGGAGAGAGGTTGAATTTTGGTTTTTAAACATCACAATTTACATGTATGATAATTCAAATAGTGAGTAGGTATTTATTGCTAAAGTGATAAAAAAAAATATTTATTTCAATTTGTAAGTGAGGTTACATCATCAAAAAGTATCGGTTTTAATTAAATACTCGTACATACACAAACCAGACCGTCTAGCTCTAAGTATGATTGAAAATTAATTTTGCGTTTGACAATTGTTTGTGGGTTCTACCTACTGGGCTCAATATGTAACTATCTACCAATATCTCGTATAACTTTATTATTGTGGGTCATTTAAAATGTATAATTACCATTTTTGTTAATTACTTTTAAAGATAAGTGCTGAATACAGAGCCAGCGCAGTGGAAAGCGTACTGGAAAATGTAGGATGTGCAAAAGGTACCGAATCAATATTAACATTATATATATATCGAAACAACGAGAGATCTTTCCAAAAAATTAATTAGCGTGTCTCGCCCGGTCACTCAGATCCACGAGAGGTCGCGAAGTGTCAAACCACACAGTAGTGTTGCCACAGACAAACGCGCCATAACACAGAACACGCGTTTTATATCCAACAATAAAGAAGCATGTGGACGGGTCATTTATTTACGTTTATAAACATCTATTTCTACTACAGCGCCCCCTAGTGGCTCGTAACGTAACATATGTCTAAGAATTTGTTCTAAAGTGGTAGGTACCTGTGTAAGTAGTTAATGCAAAAACTGTTTCAAAACCAACCCAGCCCGTCAATTTAATCAACACTCTCGTGATAATACAAAAAAATATTTTTATTGATTTCCACAATTACAAATGTTACAGCTACATGTTAAGAGAATAGACAATGTTAACCATTAATATAGTATATCTAGAATGACTCTTTTTCAAATAGTATATGGACTTAAATAGGGTCACTAATTGATTTTATCGAAATTTCTATTTGAGTTAGCTAATAGTTAAATAACAGGATACTGCGGTTTGATAATAAATTTGGTACCTATCTAGGTAATGACTTTGGTTTGTGTTCATGACTGTGTTGTAACTCTTGACTAGCCTTTTAGGGAAACCCAGGTAGGTAGGTAGGTACATATAATACCAGCCTTTTGGGCACTTTGCTGCGCGGTTCTAATTTAGAAATTTTTTATTAGTGGGTATTTCAGTTTTTAATTAGTTTTTAATTTGGTATTACTTATTTTTAATTTGTAAATATTGGTACCTAGATAAATGTGTATAGCATTTAACATAGGTAGTCTGAAATATAAAAGAATTTTTTGATAAAATCTGATGCAAATGGTAACAGATATCTACACAAAAACAATCTCTTACCAAAAACGCATGATATGCCATCTGCGAAAAATAGGTACCGTCGTGGGTGTTCAAAAAAATTATATACAAATTTCCAGCACAGATATTTCAGGTAAAAGACGATGGAGCGGATGAGACAATTTGTGGGCGTGGCTTGAGCAAAGTGATTGTGCCCAGCTCACGCGCATCGCTGTCCGCCAATAGCGTTCGAGTTTGAAGGACAACCAATAGTTAATCAACGGATGATGACTGACGGGAATGCAGAACTGGTTTTTGTGGCAAGTGAATATGACGTAAGATAAATTCTTTTTCAGTATAGTTAAAAGACAAATCAACATCATCTGTACCTACCTAAACTAATGTCATTAGTTGTCATCATAGTAGAATATTTGGACAATATGCATTTCATCAGATTGCAAAGTGTCAAATTGTTTCTTATATTAGGTAAATAAGCTTACAATAAGCCAACGATAGTAATCAGTTGCTTTGCACTAAACTAAATCTCTTAAATAGTAAATTGTTCCGCTGAAGCGATGCCTCTGACTAGTTAAATACGTAACAATTGTTAATAAATTTGTACGTGAGAAAGCGAACGTAATGATTGATGGGCTAAGTCGGATGTCGGGAGCTCGACGGCAGCGTAAACTTGCTAATTTACCGTTTATATTCTAGCTGAGTGTACAATACGACTGCTAAACAATAAACGGTCTTAGCTTACTCTATGGGGTCGTACGCGTTACCGTAGGCTCACACGTCACGTTAACAAGTGACTAAATACGAGTCTATTATTCGTCAGAACTTGTTGGATTATATAAATACAAAACTCAGCGAGAAGCGTTTAGTTACGTGTTATTAATTCTGACAACATAACCTCCCACGTGGTAACTCTAGGATGAAGTAGTTAAACACGCATGCAGCAACTGCGCTGGAGTTGCTAAGGATATTGTTAAATACGTCTTTTGTAATTATATTTGGAACCGTATGAGGGCATAATACGATATGCGGACATGGAATACACATTTGCATTTCACTGCAAGTCTTCGATTACTCTACAGCATTTCTTAGTGCACAATGCATGACGCAAGATTGCTATTGTGGCACTTATATGAGACATTCCGTTAGACACTTTGTCGTGCCAAACACAACTGTGATATTTTATTATGCCATACTCCCGCTGCCCGCGATGCGTCAAAGTAATATGCCCTTCAATCACACGATACGATATTAAGCACTTCAGTTCAAATACACTTCAGCCATAACCCTTTACAATAATAAGTTAAGGCCATGCTATTTCATCTATAGTAAAATTTATATAGTTAAGTATATAAATATAAAATATAGTATTAGTTATAGTATTTTTTTTAATTTTTAGTTTATGATTAATATGCGGTCAAATTTATTTATTCTGTGCTTGTAGTATTATTTTGACCCTAATTAATATTATAATTAGATTTATATGTAACGTGTTTAGTAGATTGTAATGTTTGTATTTACTATAAAATAATAAATATTTTTACGCACACCAAAAAAATGAATATACTATATTTTATATAATTAACTATATAAATTATATATATCTAATTATATATATATGTATAAATTTTAAAAAATAACTTTATAAATAAAACTCCAAATTAAATCGTTAAATTCATATTTTTAACCTCCATGTTTGTCGGCGTGTTTCAAAGTTAATATATATCTCCCTACAATAATATAATATAAAATATACATATAATATAAAATAATATGGTGGCGACTCTTAGAAGAGTACACGGTCCTCCGCCTTTCGCATCCAACTAAATTTTGTATCACTAAATTTGAATATAATCAAGATTTTGAAAGATTCAGACTTAATCTTTGTAGCGTTGTTAATAACTTTCGCCGTCTGCTTTGTACTGAAGTATGCTGACAGTCATCCTTATTATACTTATAATACATCCTTATTACTATATATGTGGGTTTCATTAAAATATTTTCTTCATAATTGCAAGCAAACAGTTATTATGCGCATAGTAGGTATTTCAATAAAAATTCTCACCCATCCGAGGCGAATTGATCTTTCTTAGTTTCTCAATAGACTCTAAGTACCTACCCGTTGTTATTGTTATTAGCATTAATGCAAGTTCTGATTTATAAGATGAACCTACCTATAAATATGTAGGTATAAATTATAAAGAATATTTAAGTATGTATAGCAGTTATCTAGTAACCCATAACACAAGCATAATACTTGCTTACATTGGAACTAAATGGCGCTGTATGGAATGTCCCATGTATTATTATTATTATATAATGTCTTTATTTTGCAGATGAATTTTTCTAATGACAGTGTTATAATTATACGACGAATTTACACCATTGCAATAAAAATAAGCAGGTTTTCCTTACTTATCAACCCTACACTGAATTAAGTTTTTTCGAAAAATATTATGGTTCACCATCAAGAGCAATTGATAATCGAGATTATCATAAATACGAGGAAATCTAGGAAGGAAAACTAAGCGTCATCATAATTACGTTATGTACAGGAACCATAGTTTCCCCTGACCCATATACCTATTTCTTTCTTTTGGTGTTCTTTGTTGTTTTTTTTTTTACTAAGGGAACAGTGGATACGCACTCTAGACGTTTATTATTCTAAGAACAATACTGGAGGTAGGTATCGCTATTCCACAATTGAGCTTGGCGCAACGAACGGCTCCGAATTGTCGAACTGACAGCAGCACTTTGTTTTGTCCACATGACTTCTGTTCCTTTACTACCTACTAGAAGGATTATAGCTTATGCCACATACTCGTAGCAATACAACACACTTTACACACTCTATTTTTCTATTCTATATTCATTTTTATTTAACTAAAATAAGATATTTGACTAATATTAAGTGCAGTCCAACTATAACGAAATTTATAAACAAAATTATATTTAGATATATTTAGAAAATTCTTTCATTAAAAATAATAGGTATGTAGAAAAATTGTTAACTAGCAGATTTTTAGAATTCAGTTTAAATAAAAAACACAAATAACATATATTCTTAAATTATTTTATTGTCATTTTCCACGAAAAACTAGATAGTAGATATAAAATTTGTTCCTTAAGGTTAAATCATAACATTAGCGTAGATTTTCATACAAAATAATAATAATACATGGGACTTCCCACACAGCGCCATCTAGTCCCAAAGTAAGCAAGTATAATGCTTGTGTTATGGGTTACTAAACAACTAATATACATACTTAAATATTTTTTGTAATATATACGTATATAAATATTTTTGCAAAGACACCACACACATATAACAACCAAGACCCGGTACCAGTATCAATATTCATCATATTAATACTGACCCGACCTGGGATTCGAACCCGGGACCTCCAACTTCGTAGGCAGGGTCGCTACCCACTAGGCTAAGCGGTCGTCAATGTATAAGCCCAGAAGTAAAAAATTATACTTTGTTATGTTTAGGTAGGTATTATTATCTTAATAACTGTATCTATCATAAACTTGTTAAAATACTTAAAATATGTTCATATCAAAATTCTGGTTTCCAGAAAACTCACTCGCACATAATCGAAAATTATGAACGATAAAAAACCAAAATTAGAACCGCTTCCTATTAAAAAGATACTTTATAAATTTACCACAATAGCATTGAATTTATTAATAGGTACCTACATACAAATAAATTTTGCATGGAAATCAAACATATAGTTTAACATAAATTCCTAAAAAAAATATATAAATATAAAAAAAAATTATATTTTACTGTTCAATACCTTTTTTTTTTTAAATTTTGAGTAACCAATAATTATTTTGAAATTTATTCTCTCTGTGGGATTTCTATAAAGATCATTAAAACCGACTTTTAGCACTAGATGGCGAGAAAAATCAATAGAATGCAACAGGTGTCAAAGATAGGATGGAGTTATTCGATGTGGACACGTTAATAAAAGACAGAAATATTTTACTTAGATCACGTTCGAACGATTTTGCCGTTACTGTCCATATGTAGAAAATTGAAATTATAGTATTTGAAGTCCAGGGCTACATAGTAAGCAGGTACATAGGTGCTTGCAATGAGGTTAAGAGGGTTGAGGTTAACAATGCCGCGGGTACGTTCCCGCGGCATGGCTAACCTTAATTGTAATAGACAGTAAATGCTGTCCCCTTACTAATGTAGCCACATTGACTTCATTTTTGCTTTTATTGTTTTTAAACCGCTGCTATGCTGCAAGTTACCGACGTATACCGACGCATCGTTCTGATTTATAAGATGTACCTACCTATAAATATGTAGGTATAAATTATAAAGAATATTTAAGTATGTATAGCAGTTGTCTAGTAACCCCTAGCACAAGCATAATACTTGCTTACATTGGAACTAGATGGCGCTGTATGGAATGTCCCATTTATTATTATTATTATATAATGTCTTTATTTTGCAGATGAATTTTTCCAATGACAGTGTTATAATTATACGACGAATTTACACCATTGCAATAAAAATAAGC
This sequence comes from Luffia ferchaultella, assembly GCA_949709985.1. Taxonomy (NCBI): domain Eukaryota; kingdom Metazoa; phylum Arthropoda; class Insecta; order Lepidoptera; family Psychidae; genus Luffia; species Luffia ferchaultella. Next base: position 7,327,150 of record OX453243.1, read on the forward strand.
AGGTTTTCTTTACTTTTTTATTTTTATTCAACTAAAATAATATTTTTATTCAACTAAAATAAGATATTTGACTAATATTAAGTGCAGTATATTTATAAAGAAATACAAAAATAGACTTTATACCTACTATAACGAAATTTATAAACAAAATTATATTTAGATATATTTAGAAAATTCTTTCATTAAAAATAATATGTAGAAAAATTGTTAACTAGCAGATTTTTAGAATTCAGTTTAAATAAAAAACACAAACACATAACACATATTTCATAACACATATTTTTAAATTATTTTACTGTCATTTTCCACGAAAAACTAGATAGTAGATATAAAATTTGTTCCTTAAGGTTAAATCATAACATTAGCGTAGATTTTCATACAAAATAATAATAATACATGGCGGATTTCCCACAAAGCGCCATCTAGTCCCAAAGTAAGCAAGTATTATTCTTGTGTTATGGGTTACTAAACAACTAATATACATACTTAAAATTTTTTTTATAATATATACATATATAAATATTTTTGCTAAGACACCACACACATATAACAACCAAGACCCGGTACCAGTATCAATATTCATCATATTAATACTGACCCGACCTGGGATTCGAACCCGGGACCTCCAGCTTCGTAGGCAGGGTCGCTACCCACTAGGCTAAGCGGTCGTCAATGTATAAGACCAGAAGTAAAAAATTATACTTTGTTATGTTTAGGTAGGCATTATTATCTTAATAACTGTATCTATCATAAACTTGTTAAAATACTTAAAATATGCTCATATCAAAATTCTGGTTTCCAGAAAACTCACTCGCACATAATCGAAAATTATGAACGTTAAAAAACCAAAATTAGAACCGCTTCCTATTAAAAAGATGCTTTATAAATTTACCACAATAGCGTTGAATTTATTAATAGGTACATACAAATAAATTTTGCATGGAAATCAAACGTATAGTTTAATATAAATTCCTTAAAAAAATATATATATAAAAAAAATTTATATTTTACTGTTTAATACCATTTTTTTTTTCATTTTGAGTAACCAATAATTATTTTGAAATTTATTCCATCTATGGGATTTCTATAAAGATCATTAAAACCGACTTTTAGCACTAGATGGCGAGAAAAATCAATAGAATGCAACAGGTGTCAAAGATAGGATGGAGTTATTCGATGTGGACACGTTAATAAAAGACAGAAATATTTTACTTAGATCACGTTCGAACGATTTTGCCGTTACTGTCCATATGTAGAAAATTGAAATTATAGTATTTGAAGTCCAGGGCTACATAGTAAGCAGGTACTGAGGGTGCTTGCAATGAGGTTGGAGGGACTAAACGTTCCCGCGGCATGCTAACCTTAATTGAAAGGTGGGGCTGTGCCATAGACAGTTAATTCTGTCCCTTACTAATGTAGCCACATTGACTTCAATTTTGCTTTTATTGTTTTTAAACCGCTGCTATATTTGAACCATCTGCAGTTCCGTCTGCATGGATAACGAGTTATAGTATTTCTTCTTCAACATATATCATATTTTCGTACACTTCATTTAGGACGTCAAACATTGTACCATTCCATTTCTTCAATCAGCCCTTTTTATACCCCACTGCAGGAGCTTAGGCCTCCCTTCAAGATAAGTGGGCTTGGAGCTTAAATCCACCACGCTGCTCCACTCCGGGTTGGGGATTGTAACGACCGCCATCTATTGACAGCGTCCGGGACCGACTGCTTAACGTGCTCTTCGAGGCACGGAGTCAGTGATAGTTATGTACTTAAAAGTCAGAAAAAACTCGTTGGTACACGCCCGGATTCGAACCGCACGGCCACATGACCATATAAATTTGTAACAGGTTCGCTGCGTTCGGGCTATCACAACACTATATCAACATTTCACCACGTGTTTGGTTTTGTACGAAAATCATTTCATTTGTATGTAGGTATGTACGTCGCTAGGTACCTATTCTTAGATTTGATTGTACCTACCTACTAAGTACCTAGATTATACGAAAAATTTCAATGGCGTGAATGGGCTACTTGGTCTACTACATACTGTGACGCCTATCTACAATAGCACGACCACAGGTCATCGAACTTACTAAAAAAATTCCCACAGCCATTCCACAGAGAGGCGCCAGTGGCGCCTGTCTAGTGCCACGCACGTGCGTCCAAGTTCACACGCTTCGAGTGAGTTCTAAAAATAGAAATGTAATTGATAAATTAAAATGTTCGAGAGATAGAATATTCGCGATGATGACTCGTGGAAGGGAGAGGGCTATATAAGGCGATGATTAGAGGCGAACGTAGAAATTTTTGGAAGTAAGTCAAGCGCGATAAGTTGCGAAGTGCGGAGTGCAATAACGGTGTAATTATGTTCGATATTTTTTGTGCTCTTAAATTATTTTGTGATTTGGTCTTGTAATAAAGTAAAGTGAACTAAAATCAGTGTTTTAGTGCATCAGCAATATCCGAACCAGTAGTCCGTAACATTTGGTGTCAGAAGTGGGATATTGAGGATGCCAACAATACCTCGGGAGTCGTCTCAGTCAAGGAGACGTTACACCAGCCAGGCGGCAGCAGATCAGCAGGATAAGGTCATGGACGAGGTCAACACTGAAACTCTAGGTGTGGAGGTCGAGGTCGCTGCTGCTCCGACCTTCCACATCAGCGACCTCGTGCGACTCATGGAAAAGCAGGCTCGTCGCCAGAAGGAACAGGTTCGTCGCCAGGAGGAATAGGCGGCGGAAGCACGCCAAGATCTGGAGGACCAGGCTCGTCACCAGGTTGAACAGGTTCGTCGCCAAGAGGAACAGGCGGCGGAAGCACGCCAACATCAGGAGGAGCAGGCTCGTCGCCAGGAGGAGCAAACCCATCGCCAGGAGGAACAGGCACAGCGTATGGAGAAGCTGCTTAGAGAAACTTTAGGCAAGATAAACCTGGAGGTGAAGCAGCTCAAAAAAAACCTGCGCGAGCATGAAGACAGGTTAGCCAGCTACGGGGATAGATACTCCACGTTAAGTCCCGCTGCGAGTCGCTCCAAAAAGAGGTGCAGCATCTGAAGCTGGTTGGGCCTAGTGGAACCAGCTACTCCGGCCCTCGGGTTAAGGTGCCGCCGTACGATGGTACCACTTCGTGGAGTGCCTACAAACACCAGTTTCAGACCGTGGCATTGTCTAATGGGTGGATGGACGAACACTGTCTGACCGCCCTAACGGTGGCATTGCGAGGACAGGCGCTCTCGGTCAGCGCTGAGAGCTACGGAAAACTACTGGAAGCGCTGGACTCCAGATATGGCGACGAACACCTAGAGAATGTCTACCGGGCTCAACTAAGAGACAGAACGCAGCGTGCCAGCGAGAGCTTACAGCAGTGGGCTTTGGAAATTGAGAAGATCGTAAGAAAGGCATACCCGTCGGCCAGCACTGATTTCGTCGATACGAATTTGATGCAAACATTCGTCGACGGAATAAAGGATCTGGAAGTAAGGGCGACCGTCAGACTTGATCACCATAAAACTCTGAAGGACGCTTTGGCGCATGCCCTTGAAGTAGAAGCTGTAAGACAGGAGCCTCGCACACAACGAGTAAGAAAAGTCGTAGAATCGGCCCCTTTACCACTTAGGCGCCGATCCACGCCACCCTGCTTTTACTGTCAGGAGCTCGGGCACATTCGGATTGACTACCCTAAATTAAGGCAAAGGGCAGAACGCAACGAATCACTACAGGAAGGCAGGGTCCAATTACAAGCTCTGCCCGTCGAAGTTCAGGGAAACGAATAGTAGCCAAAACCGTGGGGCAGGTGCTGGCTGGTTGTGATACAGCCCCGAAAATTGTCATCTCACAAGTGTTCAACGGGAACAGTCTCATCATAGACGGCGAGGTAAATGGTACTCAGTGTCTCATCACAGTCGACACTGGGGCAACACGGACGGTAGTCAGGCCACGACTAGTGAAGCAATCGGCACGGAGTATCCAGCGATCGACTCCTCGTTTGAAGCTTGTCACGGCTTCCGGTCAGCCCATACCTGTCCACAGCGAGCTCACGGTGACTTTGAAGGTGGGAGAAGAGAAATACTCGCACACCGTCATCGTGGCTGATATATCAGACGACTGCATCATCGGATTGGACTTCATGCAGCGGTTTCAGTGCAAAATCGACGTTACCAATGGCGTACTAAAATGCGGCCGGAACGAAGTTTTCTTCAAAGCCGGTCCTAGAGGTGTGGTAAGTTGTGCTAAAGAAACGGCGCTAGCGCCATACACGCAAACCTTGGTCGACGTGAAACTACCACCATCGACAAACGAGGGACCTGTTAGAAGCGTCATCGTTGACCAGCTACCCCACAGCGAGAAGCGCAACTGGTTGACAGCCAGGACATTGCTAAGAAGCGGCGAGAGACATCCGGTAATCAGGTTACTAAATTTCAGTAACGGTTTAACCGTACGCTGGAAACCCACCTCGCAAAATTAATCGACGAACATCAAAAGGACTGGGACCGATATATTCCGTTGTTTATGCTCTCATATAGGACAGCGAAACATAAGAGCATAAAGGTCACGCCAGCGTTTGCCAATTTTGGACGAGAACTAAAGTTGCCGTTCGACCTGGTAACTGGCAGACCGCGTGACGACCCGCGACTAATATCGGACTATGTGTCGGACCTAAAGAAAAGGATGCATGACATTCATGAGCAGGTCAAGGAGAACGGTCTTATGGCAAGACTAGAAACGACAGAAGCGCCACCGCTACTGGCTTTGATGAGAGATCTCTTATATGGTTGCATAACCCGAGGCGCAGGAAAGGTAAATCCCCCAAGCTACAAAATTGTTGGGAAGAACCGTACAAGGTGATAACCAGGATCAACGACGTGACGTACCGCATACAACGTGGTCTACGAGGAAAGCCTAAGATAGTGCACATCGATCGACTAGCCCCTTACCGAGGTACGAATATTGCTCGGGACGAGCAAATCTAAGAAGGGGGTAGTGTGACGCCTATCTACAATAGCACGACGACATGTCATCGAACTTACTAGAAAAATTCCAACAGCCATTCAGTAAAACAGAAAAGTCTAGATAGAGAATTAAATTCCATGAATTGAAAAAAGAAATTCATTTTCAAGGCGGAAGAATCGCGCAGACACAGAGAGGCGCCAGTGGCGCCTGTCTAGCACCACGCACGTGCGTCCAAGTTCACACGCTTCGAATAAGTTCTAAAAATAGAAATGTAATTGATAAATTAAAATGTTCGAGAGATAGAATATTCGCGACGATAACTCGTGGAAGGGGAGGGCTATATAAGGCGATGATCAGAGGCGAACGTATAGATTTTTGGAAATAAGTCAAACGCGATAAGTTGCGAAGTGCTATAACGGAGTGCTATAGCGGTGTAATTGTGTTCGATATTTTTTTGTGCTCTTATTTTGTGATTTAGTCTTGTAATAAAGTAAAGTGACCTAAAATCAGTGTTTTAGTGCATCAGCAATACCTGAACCAGTAGTCCGTAACAATACTACATTTTACATCGATGCAGTGGTCCACTCAGCAAATCAAACCGCAGGACAGATTCTCAGATTAGTTTGCAGTCATAAGCCGCTAGACGGCGCTTCAGTAGATTTTTTCAAGGCAGCTTCTTCATCATGATCGGTTTATACCGTTGAACACAGGCTTATTGACATAGGTATAAAACCATTATAAAACATAGAACAAACAAAATTGACATAGGTAAATAATAAAACAGAAAATATTATAAAACCCACGACGTACAAATGGTAATATTACTAGTACTCGTCTAACATAAACAGGTACTTAATTAAAAAATTAAAGAACACGACTGCGTAAAAAATAATTATCTGGATAGAGAAAAGCAAGCTCTATAAAGGCAGCTGCCAAATTTATTTATTCTATTCTCTATAATATAGAATGTGCAAAGAAATATGCAACACACTTATGTACATAGGATTTAAATGTTATTTAAGGTAGTGCAGACGGTGACAATCAAAAATTGTAAAACATATTTGTTGTAATAATTTAAATAGATCTTTATTTAATGACGACCACCGAACGTCGTTTGGTGTTGCTTTGTTTCCGTCTGTAACACCTTATAATATTCAAGGGACTTTATAGGTAGGTATATGATAGACTTTATTTGGACTGTCTACATAAGATTTCATTAAATATTTTATTATTATATAATTTCTGTGCAGTCGGGTTTTATAATTTTTATTTTGTTTTAATATTTTAATACTATCTATTAATTAATGAAGGCCCTTTCGAACTTATGACGGGATCCACATTTGTATTGCACGAGACATCTCTGAAAAGAAATATAGTTCATGTTCTTTCGTGCCTCGAAATGATGCCACGGATGCAGGAATGGTAGTGTTTAATTGTTGATTTCCCGCCCGGCGCCCGGGCGATCAATGGCCTTACTTCATGTTGACCCCGCTGTTGGTCAGATCTAATTTGAGCCATAGATTTTTGTTCTTCACGATTATCGTACATATAACCGATAAAACGTAGTTGCATGAGTTAGCAACTTCATTTACACTGAAATCAGTGGTTCAGCAGGCGTTGTTTTATTGTAACTATTCAAATGTAAACGTTGAATTCATATCATAAGTTCATTTTAAAGCTAACAACGCATAGAGACAAATAGTTAAACCCTTACCCTTAAACTATAGAATATCCTGTCTCTTTGGAGTCAATGTTTCTTCTAAGTAGTACGTACCTAAAAATGGATTTAAAATAGTTCCTGGGGTTTACGATAGGTAAGTAAAAATAAAGAATAATGTACATCTTAATAAAATAAAATGTCATAAATTTAAAATTATAATAAAAATATAAATATAGAAAATAAAATTAATAAAACAAACTCTATCACAGTTGGTTCACGAGACGCATCTACAGGTACCTATTTATTTTGAAATCGTCGGTATTTATATATCGATTCAATGAAGGCTGTCGTCACCAGGCGGCTACACAGCCTCAGTTAGGTCAGCTGCCAGAGGTTATTGTTGTCTGTAGTTTTTACCCGTTTTGGAATTTACTTATGAGTTTAAAAAGAGATGAAGGAAAGATGAAGATATAAAATGTGTAAACAATTGTTTTATATTATTTCGTTTTTTTTTCTTATCATGTAATCAAATTCAAAGTATCATATTAAACATATCTTACAATTTTAATTTAAAACTGGAATTATATTCAAAGCACTTTGATGAATATAAATCTGTAATACTGTATAACTCAATATGTATTTTGTAATATAGGTAAGTACTTTGAATTTCAGCGATTTAAAAAAGGTAGGTATCTAATAAAGAGGACCTACTAACTCTAACTAACTTACTATCAAAATTTCGATGACGAACCAATTCCCTTATTTCAGGTGCTATCAACAAACTATGCTTGTGTTCCTATAAATTCAAATAAAAGAGACATGAGCAAAACAAAAGGCGTCACTTTTCAGGCGCACGTATAGAAGTGAGTCTGAAAATAGAATTTCTTAATTTCCTTTGTTTACGAACGAAGGTATCAAGGACAGAGAATGAAAAAAAATATTTTAAATGAATGCAAAAACAACAGGAAAACGCTCCCATAAAATTCCACATAGTATTGAGCGATAGCTTAAACATAAAAAGGAAAAGAAAGAAAATATATATCACTACATAGTATAAAACAAAGTCGCTTCCCGTCTGTCTGTCCCTATGTATGCTTAGATCTTTAAAACTTCGCAACGGATTTGGATGCGGGTTTTTTTTTTTAAATAGATAGAGTGATTCAAGAGGAAGGTTTATATACACTGATAATTTTAGAGGTTTCTAATGTAATGTCGTAAATAAAGACATTTTTTTTCGCTTATATTGCAAATGCTGGCTGAAACCTACGAGATAGATCAAAATAATGTACTACAGTATTGTAAACCTTAAAAAGTTCTACAAAAAAGTCCGCGTTAGTATATGTCTATCTCTTAGGTTTAACAAACAATATACATTTTTTATGCAAAAATTGGTGTACCTAAATAAGTATTCGAGCACAAAAAAGATTTTCGCGGTTTCCACTTTATTGATACTTGCCCCCAGATGGCCCTGTAGCATTTATTTTTCTATAAACAGAAATGATATAAAAATTTACTCCACGCGGGCGAAGCCGGGGGCGGTCGCTAGTTTTTTTCTTCACTGAAGGTTTGAGCTTCCACGAACGAGGTTCTCGCTGAACTTGCATCCAATATAAACTATTGTACAACTCGCGCTAAACTTTTAGTTGGTTTTGAAGTCGAAGCGAGTGGCGTCGTAGTAGGAACAATGGGTATCAGGGGCTCGTGAGAGGGCGTCAAATTTAGAGCAAACAAGAAGTTTGGAGCGAGCTGTACACGACACGAAGCTATTGTAGATGACCAAAGCTGACGCGGCTTGGCGCGCCGCCGACGAGTTTACGCCACTCGTCTACCAGTCGTTTAGTCGCATTAAAATCGTCAACTGGAATAAATAGACTTTCGTTTATTTCATGTGTTTTAGTGGTAGAGTGATGAAGTAGCAGCGAGAATCTTGATTGTGAAATCAATCCTTTAGAACGTTAATTTGATTCTTACGTATGAGGCAAAGACAGACCCAACCAACATTTAAGCAATAAAATTATATCTATTAATTTTACTATATAATTATAAAGCCCTACATGTGTTGAATTATAATGCAAATATTTCTATTGTGGGCTACAAGAGCGCTTACTAGTAGAGGTATAGAAAACTATAACCTTGTGCTTATACTACACAGAAAAAAAAATTCTGTTGTCAAGAAAATATAGTCTTCAATATATACAAAAACGGGATATTCTTGGATCAATACGATTTGCATTGATATAAGAATTCTTTTTTTTATGTGTATACAGAAGAGCCGGAATTCCAACGAGAGGTCGCGATGTGTCAAAGCACAGAGTAGTGTTGCTACAGACAAACGCGTCGTACACACAACATGCAACTTTATATCCAACAGGGAACAAGACGGCCAACGGATTTTTAACGAAGATCTTTATAAAAATTTGGATGGTTGTTAAAGTTTCACCCTGTATATTGACTACTATATTTTCTTGAGAACAGAATTCTTTTTTTCTCTGTGCCACCGGATTAGGCCACAAATTTTAGCTCTTTTAGATGTTCTTTTCGTTTGAAAGACCTCGATAAAGCTTAAGCTCTTCGTGTTGCGACAGTAGAACTCAAAGTCACCGAAAATAACGCCACAAGGAATATCGGTTAAGGTTTAATGGGGTGCAACCGTTAACGCAAATTTGTATGAAAACTTGCCAGTACACTCTTCTTAAAATGACGTACTTACGCACCTTTTGTGTTACCCCTTTAATAGAATATTATTGTATTCTTGGAAAGCAAATATATATGTGGATATACGATATTATGATTTTCGTTTATGTTTATGTAAAGCCACAGTAGACACGCAAATAGACTATCGATACGAATGGGGTATTCATAATTATGTACGAGTATATAGTTTATAAAGTTGCTCAACTTGAACATTATGTATCCTTAAAATACAATTAGGCACGCGTCTTTGTATTCGGTCTAGATGACCGTTTCGTCCTTTGTTTGTGAGTCCACAGTCAGTAGAAGGGCCTTGGTGCTAATTCTCTCATTGTTCATATTCTAAGTTCAGCTATTTCTGACGACGACGTCTTAACATCTGACAGAACAATGTACCTATGTTTTATTTATAACGTTCAATGTATTAATTACACGACCACTGTTTTGTGCTCTAGTGGATATCTTACTGTACTTATAAATATATTATTATTTTTTCAACAACATTAGCCTTTTAATCGTCTGCGGAGGGTAATGTTTTCCGAAAGTGTGTAGGTATGTATGTCTGTATGTATCTATCCTAAATATTTCTGTGGCAAGCCCTGGAGCCTGAACGCCTTGATAGATTGAAATTGAAACATATGAGGTGTCCTTAGATTAATTTTAATTCTCGTAGTGACACAGGGTAGGTATATCGTATTTAAATAATGCGTCTGTGAATCAAACAAGAGAGAGAGAGGGACTATATTTTTTTTTAATTACAATAAATATGGGTATTAAATCAGAGATAATGAAGAGCCAATTCTAAATATATATAATATTTTTTTGTTAACATTTTCACATAAATTAAAGAACAGTACGTTTAACGCAAAGACGTTAGGCACATGGATGTTCATACAGGTACCGCGTCATGACAACGAAAAATATTCCCCTGGACAAGATGTGCTTCATCAAGGTCTTTTTTTCATATCAAATCTGATATATTTGTCTTGATTTTTCGTTTAATGTGTAAAATTAAGCCTAAAACATTTGACATTTTAGATTTAGTGAGAATACATAAACCTTTTGACAAGCGGAATATAAAAATATTAAAAACGCAGCACAAGATTTATTTTATTTGGTTCGGAAAACATATAGTGATACATATACCTAATAAAAATAATAGAAAATAATTATATCTATACACCATTTAAAAGTTTCCACACATCTAAGGCCCGTAAGATAAGATACTTCATTTGTCAAAATACAGTAAGTTGTTTAAAAGTTATGAGTTAATAGATGAACATCCTTTCATACATAGGTACATAATAAATATATGGACAGCTAAAATCGTTACACTTGTTTTCCGTAGTTCGAGCAATAAATTGCATTGTTTTACATTTGTCCATAACAGATTGGTACCCGCTTGGTCACTACAATAAAAAGTAAATAAGTAATAAGCCTGTAGACGCCGAGTTTGATGCAAATGGAGAAGCGAGCCATGAGAGTTGAAACAAACGTCCAAAAATAATTAAACTAAATAATTGTGTGTATGGATAATACGTATATTAAACTTGTAACTATCAACTTCGGTGGTAGCTCTTCCCGTCGTTGTTTCGTCATTGACACAATATTTTTTCGAAACGACTTACTCCAACAAAAAGATTAAATGAAATCCTTCCCATTTTAGTCCACGGTCTTTAACTCAGAATTTACATTTAAATGGGTTTTTAATAGAAAAACGACACTGCGCTGTTTCCAACAGTCATTAATGCTTAATGTATTTAGCCGGCTTTCTGGGACCACTTTACCTAATCGCATAATCGAATTGAAGTTGCATTTTAATAAGTCGTTATATATGTTCAGTATAGGATTACTTATTATTTTAATAATGGGCAGCCCATCAGGTTCTAATTAGGTTCAGCAATTACATAGCTTATTTTTTTATTACCAATAGTTATGACCTTTATTGGACATAGCATACGTGCTGTCTTTTTTTAGTATCTATTACTCACTACTAAAATATTGAATTACGGCGCCTCAAAGTTATCATAAGTATTACTCGTACAACGCCCGCAGTCTCCCCTTTCTCGTGCTTAGTATTTATGTTCGATTTAATAACAACGCTGTATCGATATTTATTACGGAATAAATATTTTAATCTAAACATTCGATCTATTATTTTTTTTAATTAGCAATGACCACAAATGATGCTTGACACAAAAAAAAACAATTTAGATGTGATGAAAAATTCTCCCCTTTACAAAAGATTTAGATGTGAAAACTATAGAAATCTGAATACTTATTACCAAAATAAAAAAGTAACTATTTTACCTATAATATGAGTATTGCCTGTCCGCCAAGAACTTTTTTCTCAAAAACGGCCTCAAACTGTTTGATATTAGTTTAATTAATATCAAACAGTAAATTCTACGGCTTCATAGATTTATAAAAAAGTAAAATTTTAAGGGTTCCTAGTGATTACGCAATCTATAAACCGAAAACACTGTTTTTTTCAGGTCAAATTTCTCAATAACCATTTAGATATTCGATATTTTTTTAAAGCATAATCATATTTCGCATATTTATCTAGTAAGTCTATGAAATTTCATTTACATAGCAACATCACTGCATATTATAAAATAAAGTCCTCCGCTATGTCTGTCTGTCTGTCAGCAAAAACAACTGAACCGATTTTTATATTCCCGACCTTAACACTAATGGACGGAGTGAATTAAGAGGAAGGTTCATTTATATACTTCTTTAATGTTTTATGCAAATTACTTGAAATATAACGATTATTGTTGAAGAAGTCAAAAAAAATCAAGCTGATGACCGGGAGGTTTTAACAAACAATGTACTATAACAAAACAATGTACAGAGAAATTGTTTGTCTTTAATATGACTAAAACAAGCTTGCAATGCTATATGTCTATCTTTTATGGATAGCTAACTATACCCATTTTTATATTTTAAGAAATGGTGTCATATTATGGGGTAATTGGAAAGTAATTTATACGGATACAATATTGATCCTTATCAAATTAAATACGTTGTTTACCCTCAGCATTTCATGATTATTATGATTGCCCTTTACACCATACAATTTAAAGTAATATCTTAGGAATTACCGCGAAATAAAATTATCGCGCGACAAGCGTCCGAGCCGGGTGGCTGGAACCCTACACCGACGCGACGTGACACGCGTGATGTAAAGTTAGCCAGTAGTTATCAATGTTGTATACAAAAAAATATTTTAGTTTTTTTTTAAATTTATTTATTCTTTAGTTTTTCAAATATTTACAGAATTGTGCAACAAGTCGATATGGCATTACGACAGAAAAAACACTACGCCATATATTGATTTGCTGCCAGTGCGAAGCCGGGTAATATAAATAAGTATCAAAAATTCAATTTTTGAGTAAGCACGAAACATTGGAATTTTGAATGTTTTTTGTAGCGAATCGGTAGCGAATACTTAATCACAGAAAAATCATAGGTACGGGACATATAGTATATATTATTAGGTAAGTGTATCAGAAATTGTCCTAAAGTTTATTTAATTAGTACTTTAAATAAAATATGTTCCATTGAAACTGAAAGACATTTGAGGGGTTATATTAAGCCAAATACAATTTTTATATTTTATTTTAGAATTTCCAAAATTACTTTATAAACAAAAGTACACGCTCGCTGCGTTCAGTCGTGCTTGAGGCCTCGTTGACGACGGCCAATTTACAGGGACACTTTACTCTGTTTAGTGAAAACTTTATGGTGAATTATGATAATGACGGACTAATTGACTAATCGTTGAAACCTGCAAAGTATCTGCCAGCTGATTTAGAATGTTATAGTTTAGTACATTATTATCCTGAGAAAAAGTTTCATCATCAGTCGAACAATGGATGACCCCCATAATAAAAGAACGAAGAATACGAAGAGTGGATTCAGCGGAAATTATGATTCCGTAACGTAATAAAATTGTGATGACGCGTAGTTTTCCTTTTTTTTCATCCTCGATTTCCTCGTATTTATGATGATCTCAATCATCAATTGCTCTATTGACGGTGAACGATCATATTTTTTTAAAGAACACATTTCTCAGTAAAGTTCTCAGAGCCATCCTAATCCTATAAAATTCTTCGACATCAATTAGCAACACGGAACCTTAACTAGTTTTGTTTTAGACAGCAAAAGACGAAGACCAACTAACTTAATTTGATAAAAGTTTTCTAGAAGGCGGAAGGAAGTCAGTCTTGGAATATATAACACATGCTACAGATTCGAACCACTTTAAAAAATCAATAAAATTAGTTTGCCAGTGTCAAAATCAAGGGTAAATTTTATAAGACTGGACGTCGAGTTTATAGTAATTTCGTTGGATAGCGAAATAAACGTAAAAAGAATTTTCAGTAGTAAATTTTACTGAGCGAACCCAAAACTCGAAATCGCATATCATTAAAAATCAAATATATTTGTTTTTTTAATAATAATGCAAAAAACCTGTTTTCTAGTAAATTTGACCAATTATATGGATCAATTATTTGTATTTAACACGGTAGTTGACAGTTTTTTAAATTAATAATAAAATTACTGTGTAATTATTACAAAGAAAAAATTGTAATGAACAATAAAAAAAATCAAATAAAAGTAATCTAATAATCCACCCCTCGTCGCCTCCGACGCAAATGTGCCCATGATGCTTTTTAAATTATTTTTACTTGAAAGAGTTTCATAAATATTTAATAACACTGATATGACGGAAAAAAAATTAATAAAAAAGTTATGGTTGTTCAAAAATAATGCCTTTTTAGACAGTTACTGCAATACCGCATGGTGTGACGTCAGGCCATTTAAAATGATAGTAAACTGTAGTAAGTATAAACAGACAGGCTAACGTGTAAAACGGGGTTCAGCATTAATTTCACATGTTCTCAATTCCAGCATTAGGTAGTACTAGAATGTAAATTACCTACAGATTTTTCTGAAACGTGTGCTACCTACAGACAAGAAATTTAATATTTTTAAATAGCTTTTTTCATAATTATTTGTACTGCTAACTAACATATGCTTTTTACGTAAACATGAAATATATACTTTAATTGTTTTTTGTCTCGGTATCTTTTCGGGGGTCTACGGTCACTGCGGACGGTTGTAAATATTTTGCATATGAAAAATTTTTGTACCTTTCTTAAAATCAAAATTTATCGTGAACGAGCACATGAACAGGTCACATGTATTGATTTGAATCCACGGTATGAACTATGTAATCACAAAATCACACAAAAGATTATTCCTCACTCCCTTTACACTATCGTCGCAGGAGCTAACATATTGCGTGCAGCTGAGCGCAATAAAAAACCCCATTTGTTGGCCAATCATTGATCTTCCCCACAGCAGGGTTGTTTTATTATTATTTTTCTTTGTTATAAAATGGCAATAAAAATTCCGTAATGCATCTGAGTTCAATTCTATCCGTGACGTAAACTAATTGAAATATTGTTGTTCATCATAAAAACCAAACAAGTGCTTAAAAACTACATCGATACCTACGTAAACATGATAATTAGAAACAATCAAAACTTGTAATACAATATAATTGAAATAATATGTATTTATGAATAAGGTAATGAGGTATATATAACAATAATATCAAAGGTGTCTCACACGCGGGCCATCTAGTTGCAATTTATATAGGCAGAGCCTGTGCTATGAGTCATAGAGAAGTGATACTCAAATATTTGTTATGATATATACACATATGATATTTTACATCCAGACATGGAACAAATAGACATGTTCATGCACACAAATATTGGTCCCGGGCGGATGGGTCTGCAGTCGGCGCCTCTGACTACTTGACCAATCGATCAGTAGGTATTATAGGAACCTATTACACTAGTTCGTACGCTTACTACGTACCTACTTACTACGTAATTTTAACCAAAACCCAATGTCGAAGTGATGTCGAAGTGTTTTGTGCGATATGTTGTAAAATAGAGACAAAAAAATCTATTAGCATATGAAATTTTTTTTTAAGATATAAATGTTTAATTTGAAGAGAATGTGTTTTTGTATGTAGAATTTTTAGTAGATTCGAATGATAAATGATAGATTTAATTTTGAATCTGTGAATTCAAAAGACAGCCGAGTTGTAAATAATATTGCAGGTGAAGTATTAAAAAACAAAATAACAAAAAATTATGGAATTATATATTAGTGAAATTATTTCGCTATCAACTGTTGCTTAGCAAAATAAAAGTGTATACCTATGTGTAAAAGTGTGTATATTCTGATTTGCACTTGATGGGTTTTTTATTAGAAAAATACTGCATGTTTTTTCATTGTGACATTCAATAGTCTAAGTAATAAGTATTGCATCAGTTTATCACAAATTTTAACTATTCCTACCCTTCACTTTATTATTTTAATATTAAATTTTATTAAATTAAAACTTCTATTCTGTCTAAGCTTTATCTTTATCTTTGGATTGCGACACTAAGGTTAAAAGAAAGATACAGAACTTATTTTAACTAAACTGCGTCTATATAAATGTCACTGAATTGAACAATTAGTATCTAATTCGTCATAGTAGGTACGCATTCAATAAAATTGTCAATACCAATAGCCAATGGAAGACAATAAACCTTTCCATGTAATAATATCTGGGACATCCCACACAGCGCCTTCTACTCCTAAAGTAACAAGTATTATGCTTGTATTATGGGTACTAGGCAACAGATGTATATACTTAAATAATCTTTATTATATATATATATATATATACATATATATATATATATATATATATATATATATGTATATATGTATGTATATATATAGATACTTTTACACCCAGGCATGGAACAAATAGACACTTAATACACATAAATATTTTTCCCGGGCGGGTATCAAATCCGCGACCTTTGGCTTCGCAGTTAAGGTCTTTAACCAGTCGGCCAATCGGTCAGTTAAATCCATCAATTATTTATTAATCTTTCCATTAAAATTTCACTTTCATAGGCTCCTACTGCATAGAGAAAAGTTTTCTTTGAATAATGCCTACTCACTATTAGTATAGCTCGCCTCAAACTTGATGGGGGATCGAAGTACAACGCTATAAGCGTGCTTGCGCAGGTACAGTCATATACCCCTCGCTCCACTGCATCTCGCTACACCTAAAACTGGTTACTGCGATGCGATGCCTATGTTCACATCCGCCATAAAGCTTGATTGGAACTGTAGCTATCAGTAGAGCAATAGATGATCGAACCATCACAAAATGTCAAGAAAGTTATTGTCCATTCTAACTTAATTATGCTATGTATTGTTTCTCTTAATATTTCTCACGTTTTATAATATTTTGATTATATATCGCTCTAATGACAGTGAATCAATATAATTTTAATGAACACTTTTCTCAGTGTAGTGCTTAACGTTAATTAACTCATGATATAGAAATCTTATGAAAAGTTAAACGATACCGCTAATTTCCATACAATATTTATTTGACCAGACGTAAGAAACTACATATTTCTATATAATAATAATAATTTATTTATTTTTTTATTTTTTTATTTTTATTTATTTAGGACAACAAACAGTATTAATAATAACAGTATTAATAATAATAATACGTCACAACAACGCCTACGCCCCAAACTAAGCATTAACTTGTGTTTTGGGTACCAAGCGAAGACACCACATACGTATAACAACCAAGACCCGGTACCAGTATCAATATTCATCATATAAATACTGACCTGACCTGGGATTCGAATCCGTGACCTCTAGGTCACTAGGCAGAGTCGAAATATGTTCTTTCTCACACATTACGGTTCTAATTTTGGTTTTACAGATTTCGATTTAATTATGTATTTGTGTGCGAATTTTTTTAAAAGTTATATTAATATTGTTTCGTGATAAAATTAACATATTTTATATTTTTAAAAATAATTCTATAACAAGTTTTACTTATTAATATGGTTAGACAAATATTAAAAATATTAGTCTTTTAGTTCCGGTCAAATAAATTTTATGTAAAAGTCAAAGGTATTAATTAACCATAATGCCGATCGTATTTTATAATACAAAATATAAAACAAATATTGTATAACAAAGACTACAATTCGACGAAGATTATGAGAATTTAAACTAAATGACGAATTTAAATTTACTTTGCTTATGTAATCTTAATAAAAGCAACTGACAGAAAACACGAAGCTCGAACGAGAAATAAAATTTCGAGACATCCTCGGAGATATATTGAAGTCTTCGTACGAAAATGACAGTGTCACAGCAACAGGTTTGCTTGGAAATAACGTTTTCCTCTAACACGAGGTTATAAAATAACCTTATTTTTTACTAACACTTTGTCATACAATGGGGAAAATATAATGTTAGGTTTGACAGGTCATCACCAGGATTTCTGTGTTGACATATGAGAAAACAGAACTGTAAACGATATATAATTTTATGCGCCTGTATTTAAGATTTCTAAAATAGTAGATACAACAATTGAAATATTATATGGTGCTTTTACATCTGCACTTAATCACATATATTCATCTCCAATGCTTTATTCTTTATACAGGAGTTCTAAATCGAGCGCACAGCTGACACATCATCATCAGCCCGTGTCTCTCCACTGCAGGATATAGGCTTCTCCTAACGCTCGCCACCACACACGGTCCTCTACCTTTCGCATCCAACTACCCCCGGCATGGTGCCTCAGGTCATCTGTCCACCTGGCCGGTGGGCGTCCAACGCTTAGCTTCCCGGTACGTGGCCTCCACTCGAGAACTCGTCTACCCCACCGTTTATCAGTTCTACGGCAAATGAGACCGGCCCATTGCCACTTCAGTTTGCTGATCGCTTCGGCTAAGTCGACAACTTTGGTTCTTCGAAGAATTTCAGTGTTTCTGATTTTTCCATCAAAGAAATACCGAGCATAGCCATAGCACGCTGAGCGGCTTTGAATTTGTCAACCGGTTCTGCCATGAGAGTCCTTGCTTCGGCACTGTACGCCATTGTAGGTAGGACGCATTGGTTGAAGACCTTGCTCTTCAGAAATTGTGGTAGTGGTGACGAGAACAGATGACGAAGCTTCCCAAAAGCAGCCAGCCCAGCTGAATTCTTCGGTTGGCTTCTTTATTGAAGTTGAAGTTGAACAGCTGACACGCTATGTTGTTACTCGTGTATTCCGCTTATGACAGGCAAGCATTTAAATTTTATTCATTTGTATAGATTGTAGAGGTCTTTGTCGTATAGTCGAGTGGTGGCAAGTCCACTTCGTTTTTGTAAGGTCGTGGTTCGAATCCCAGAAACCAGCATAAACCAATAAGTTTTTTCTGACTTAGGTACATAACCTATTCCTGACTCCGTACTTCAGAGAGCACGTTAAGCCGTCGGTCGCGGCTTAACGTGCAGGCAGTAGTCGTTAAAATCTACCAATCCGCACTAGAGCAGCGTGTTGATTAAGCTGATAATGGGCTGATATGGTACAGAGGGTTTTATGAAAACTTGTCAGTAGGGCCACAAGCCCAATATATTAACTTGTTAACACCAAGATCTTTGGTTACACCAAACGGGTAAAAATGTTAAAGCAATGGACGATTAGTACCTACATAGACATTAATCCACTCGACCCCAAGAAAAGGTGAGAAATCTAAAAAAATATTTAAACGCAGATAGTGGAAATTTCGAATTTTTCGGATCCGATTAATTGATCTAATGAGACCAATTTAAGTAATAACGGAACGTGTAGTCGCCGGAACAATCATTACTGGTCCACTGAGAATTCTGTACATGTTCGAGAAACGATCAAGTAAGATTTTTGTTCTAGTGTTGGTATGGAATAAGGAAAAATAAAGTCGTTTTGGTAAACTTGAATAAGAGATGATTTAATACGGAAAAAATGTCTTGAAATATTGCATCTGTTACAAGACAATTTAATAGATGCTAATATTTGAAGAAGACCTGAAAAATATAATTTTTCATGAGTGTTCCAGCCCATACTAATATAATTCCAGCCAATATTAATAGCTATGTTTATGTCAATTTTTGTATTATTAAATGTAAAAATACTGTTGGTATTCCAAATAAAATAAAATAAAATAATAAAATACCTAATAGCAGGATTTCCACTGAAAAATGTGATAAATTTTTCAAAGGCAGACAGATAGGTACCAACGGTCCTATCAGATGGCCTGCGATATCTTTGGACCCAACAAACATGAGACAATTTTTTGGGGAGCTTCACATGACCCATGACTTTGTAATTTCTTTTATTTGCTTCCCTGGGTGGCTTACCTCTTGGTTCGTTTTGGTGAAAAGTAGAATAGTTGTATCATTATGTACAACTCAAAAAGGGCTTAGGAATTCCAATTATAAAAGAACAAACAACTTCAAGGGTAGTTGTCTTATATTATTAGCTTTATAGTATCTTTAGAGAGTAATTGACGACCGTAAAGTGACGACCGCTTAGCCCAGTGGGCAGCGACCCTGCCTGCGAAGCTGGAGGTCCCGGGTTCGAATCCCAGGTCGGGTCAGTATTTATATGATGAGTATTAATACTGGCACCGGGTCTTGGTTTTTATATGTATGTGGTGTCTTCGCTAGACACCCAAAACACAAGCTAATGCTTAGTTTGGGGCCTAGATGTTGTTGTGATTGTGTGTGTTATTATTATTATTAATTAGTATTGACTCTCTTATCTTTTACGACTGTAGTACAGCTTTTAAATGTTACTAGAAATAGAGATAGATTACATAGCTAGATAAATTATAAATTTAATAATTTTTAACGTTATATACGAAAATTTTCGAAAAAGCCGCCCTCGACCGTTCGGCCTCGGCCGTTCGTACGGCAAATAAAATGTTTAAAATTATTTGTATTTAATTTACTGGGTCGTGTTTCCAGTTTTCTAACTGAAATGAAACTTTCCCGTGCACGGAACAATATAGCTTTGATTTTCTACTTTGTACTTAATCAAGAGTTGGTTTTTATATTATATAAATATTTTTTAACATAAAGCAATAGGTATGGGTAGAATATTTGAAGCGAATTTTGTTATTAAAATAAGTGATTTTACAGATGTGTTGCATTGCGCGATTTGAATACAGAAAAAAGTTTTTGGTTATAAGTAACAAAACATTAGATTACTAGTTACCTAAAAATAGAGACAACATAACTACTGCTTTAAGTAATTAGACTGTACCAGCTTACCAACCAGTAGCTTACATTTTAACTAACTTTGTTTAAAAATTATCAAAGTTTTGATATTTTCATGGTAACACAAATAGTTTTTAGTGAACTATCGATTGATACGATTAGTATGCTGTTGTGATCACTGACATAGCAATATTTAATTAAGGACTCGTTCTCAATCCTTTTCAGTTTACGCCATGACTTCAAAAGTCTTCATGCAAGCTTTAAAATTAATATAGTTCGTGGGGAAGCAAGATTAATTGCCCAAAATAAGAAAATTGAATTAAAATATTAATAAATATTGTTATTGAAAGCGTAATGTTATCTCTACATAATATTATTTCGCTTAAAAATAAACGCCATATGATGTACAACAAAACTGTCTAGCAACCAATAGTTTTGTATACACTATACATTTATTACGAAAAACATAATTTTAAGTGCATGAAAGCAAGCGATAAATATTTCAGTATTTTTATAAATATATTTGTGACATCCCACAAAGCGCCATCTGGTCCCAAGTAAGCAAGTATTATGCTTGTATTATGGAGTCCTATAGACTACTGTATAAGCATACTTAAATATTTTTTCATAAATATACATATACAGACACTTTTACACGCAGACACGGAATATGTACACATGTTTAAGCACACAAATATTCGTCTCGGACGGGAATTGAACCCGCGACCGTTGGCTCCGCAATTAGGGTCTCTAAGCGCTTGGCCAATTAGTTATTGGTCTCTTTCTTGCCTTTGAGTACTGCCGCGTAGCGCTTCTGTAGATTCCTACAGAAGCGCTACAGATATCTAATTTTAGCGAGACCAGGCGTTAAGTGGGAATATGGTGCAAATACGTACGTATGTAGCCATAAAGAACATAAATTTTACAGCGGCGTTTCGTTTTAATAGTAATAAATAACACTTCACAGAATCGAAAACGTGAAACGAAATTTCGCTGGGGTGAAGACCGGCGCGTAGGGACCTCGCGGACTGAAACTCATCTTGCACTAGCTAACTTGAGTACGAGTGGTTATACGGTAAACGCAGAAGAGTACATTTATGTATGTAGGTGACCCAGCGATATGACACTGTACTTCAGAAAATTTCACGTAGTGATAGTTATAATACGTAGAAATATAGGTAAGATAGGTGGTGATAAATTACGAATCATAACCCTGCATATCAACCAATAACATTCAATGAACCAAACGAGTATCACATAATTCTTAACTGAAGATCCATGGAAGCCCTTTGAAACGTTACACCGCCCTCGTTACACGAATAAAAGCATCCTTTGGCTGCGCCATTTTAGTATTTCTTTTGACGTATTGACAACCGGAAATTCCATGTCATTTTTATCTGAATTTTATATTTTGTAATATGGAGTTAAATAAATTTAAAAATAGTATAAGTATTTTTATGAAATATTTTTTGTATATTGTAAGTAGGTAGTAGTCAAATCCTTATTTTGTTTCATGTAACAAAAAGATTGCACTGTATTAAAACGTATTGATAGATAAGGGTCGAGACACACGAGCAAGATTAACAATCCTGACAAACTTATATTTATTAATTATTTATATAATTCGCTAACGTTCGATAATCAAATTCTAAGTAGGTTATAGCTTTTTTGCTGTTAAAGTGTTGATTGTTTGATTGTTTTTATTTTACTAGTAAATAAGTACAATGATGGAGTAAATTAATTTGACAGCAGCGTTTGGTTTTAATAGAGTCATATATGTCAGTTCACAGTATCGAAGTGACATTTCGCATTTTCGGAAAGTTGAAACCAGTGTGCGGGAATTTCTCGGGGGTAAAGAGCGCTCCGAAGCACGGTGTCAGTGATATTGTGTACTTAAGTCAGAAATACTCATTGGTACACGCCCGGATTCGAACCATGGCCCTATGAGGCCTTATAAATTTGAGACAGGTTCGTTGCGCTCTGGGCTATCACTGACACCGTGCTTCGGAGGGCACGTTAAGCAGTCGGTCCCGGACGCTGTCAATAGATGGCGGTCGTTACAGTTCCCAACCCGCAGTGGAGCAGCGTGGTGGACTTAAGCTCCAAGCCACGGGGCCACAAGCCAGGGCTCACTCTGGGGGAGGCCTAAGCCCCTGCAGTGGGGTAAAACATGGGCTGATGATGATGATTAAAGGGCGCTGCACAGGGACCTTGCGCAATGAAACTCGGACTAAAACTCCCCATCATACACCGGCTAGCTATTGTATGAGTGGTTAGACGATAAACGCAGAGGAGGGATTCTAGTCAATTCCCGTACTTTTATGGGTATAATACTCGATTGGAGTGATTCCTGTTACGTGTATATATCTATATTGCTTGATAGTAACTGCGCAATATCAATTGAGTTGTGTGCATTCATTTGTGCAACGAGTCCTTCTGTTTGTTTATTTGATATGTTTGTTTATCTAGCGAAGCAACTCATATTAGTGTTTAATTTGAATTCGTGTGAAATTGAATTTAATTTGTTGTTATTCGTTGTTTTGTGTTATATAGGTACGCTTATGTGTGTATTATAATAGTTTTGTGTAAAAGTTTTGCATACATTAGTTTTCGGATTTCATATTTTTACAGTATATCTAGTGTTGCAATAATTATCATATCTATATACAGTAGGGTGTCTTTAAACAAGCTACTGAAGGCAATTTAATTACAGTACATTTTTTTTAAATTATAGCGTTGTAATTTAAAATTACTTTCTCCGCACACAATGGCTTCTGCATGACTACTAATTCTAATATTAGTGCTGACTGAAAAGTATAAGAAAAATAATACACCTAAAAGCAAAGCTTGGTAGTGTAGGTAGGCTTAAATTTTTTTTTTTGCATTAAGATAAGAATTATCTAAAGATCCCAAAATAAACCACTTTTGGTGAACAATTAAAGTAAAAAACTAAACTTAATAACTCAGCAAAACTCCCGTTACCTGACACAAAACTTTTTCCTATGCACAACATGAAGATCCAATGTGTTTGTGCACCACAAAGTTATAGACTCACCTTGCTTAGATATGATTCACTACACAAAATGTAGCCGAATAAATACATTAATTATAATTATGCATAACACACATTCAGTACAAGATCGAAGTATTCTATTTATGAAGAATTTGTAAGCAACGAACGCAGAGTGCCGAGAACGCTAGCAGCATCTCCACGCTGAATGGCCAGGCTTATCACCTGAACAAAAAAATCTTTGCTATGAAAATCACCCGACACCAACCGGAGTCTTGCACCAATCTCACGGGAGAATGCAAAAGCATCTCCAGACCATGGACCCATCTTCTTCACTACAAACACAAAAAAATTTATTTGTCTATTATATCCTTGTATTATATTCACATATATAGAACGTTTCATACATCGATTTCATGTGAATAAATACAAATGTATTTCCTTCATCACAAAATCGTTTTCACAAGTTCACGTGCGAATGTATAACATGAAACGAGTAAAAGAATATTAATACGCCGCACTTGCTTCGGAATGGTCTGTAAATATAAAAATGGCGTCTATCATTCCATTTCCTTTCAAGGGAGGCAGACGGAAATCAAAGATGAATACTTCGATACAAGGACGACAATCTTTTCACAGGCTTAAAGTGTATTCTAAAAAGCGAGCGACGCGATCGTTCGAAACGTACTATATAGCTCTGTTTTATTCCATGATCATATAAGCTGTACATGTATGAAATGTTTTAACTCTCACACATTTTAATTACGCAACGGTAAGAGGTACGTCTCGTACGTACGATGTCATGATAGCCGAGTAGTATCAAGCCCGCTTCTTGTTTAGAGGCCGTAGTTTGAATCCCAGAGCATGTACCAATGACTTTTTTCTAACTTAAGTACATAACTATCACTAAATTTGTACCTCGGAGAGCATGTCAAGCCGTCCACCACCAATTACCAAATCCACCAACCCGAACTGGGGTAGCGTGGTGGATAAAGCTCCAAGTCACTCATCCCGACAGTAGGCTAGTAGTAGACAGTAGGCCTAAGTCCCTGTGTAGTGGGGAATTAATGGTCTGATGGTATGGTAAGATATACACTTTCTTAAAACAATTGATATCACTACATATAAAACAAAGTCCCCCGCCGCGTCTGTCTGTCTGTCTGAACGCGATAAACTCAAAAACTACCGAACGGAATGGCATATTATTGACACTAATGGACGGAGTGATTCAAGAGGAAGGTTTATGTGTATATTTTATTAATATTTTGTGGAAATTAATTGAAATATGACGATTATTGATGAAGAAGGCGGAAAAAATAAAAGTCGACTGGGAGCTTTCATCGGAAACACTGCCTAATCCCTTTGAGATATAACAAATAATGTGTGGAGGAATTGTGTCACTTTTATAGGACTAAAGAAAAGTCCGCGATGGCATAAGTCTATCTTTTATGGATAGCTTACTATACCTATTTTTATGTTTAAAAAAATGGTGTCAAATGATGAGATAATTGGAAAGCAATTTATACGAATAAGTATTAATTCTTATCAAATTAAATATGTTCAAATTATTAGTACAGTAACAGTAGCATTTCATGCAGATTATTATGATTGCTCTCTACGCCATACAATTTAAATTAATATTTTAGGTGCTATCGCAATATAAAAATATCGCGATAAAATACTTTAATAATACTCCAAGTAGTATGAACTTACGTTTATATTTAAATCTATCTCAATGACAATTTAATTATATTTCTTTTCGACACCTAACGTTCAACTCACTGTTATCAACTTTGGTACTTTAAATCTGGTCGCCAAACCGTTTGACAAGTAGTCTTATTAGAATTTAAAGGTCTCGTACCTTCCATAAAAACTCTCACCATCTCATTTCATCATGAAGAATTTATTAAATTATTGTTTTTCCCCAAAATTCTTAGAACTGAGTTGAGTTTTTGTAGTTCCTTTGTAGCATAGCTTAGGTAGAGTTTGGATTGAACTTCATACATCTGTAATACAGAAAAGAAAATGTTATACATTTTGATTTGAAACTACTACTTCCTAATGTAAGACCTTGCTATTTGTATTCAGTAATTTTGTGGCCGTCTTGCTTCACATTTTGAAGACTCACCGAAAAAGATACTTAATAGTATATATGCTGATTTGCGACCGATTTTATGTCAAAATAATACCTATATTTATTTTATTGTTCCAATTCCTCAAAAAATACAAATCCCTAACATGCTGGATAAATAAAAAAAAACGTCTTCTCGCTATAAAAACCGTGTCCTCGTTTTTCGGGATACGGAAACTTAGAAATAACAATGATTCATCACAGCGCAGCGAAAGTGCCTTTTTGAGTAAACATGGAGTAAATTCCTTATCCGGATTCCAAAGGGGTGTTTGTGCTTCTCGCAGTTCGCACGAATGAACTCCGATTGCTTTGCTCGCACGATCGCCTGTGAACTAAACGTTGGCAAGCGTCATTAGTAAACTGTATACACTTTTTGAATATCATTCGTTTCGATCGAGAAATAAATTTCAATACGTCACCGGAGGAACATTAAAAGAACAGAACAAACAAACATGTCGCCAATGCATTGGTAAAAGCCATGTAAAAGCTAAATTTTGTGTTTGCATGGAGAGGTATTAAAAGGGCTTTGTCCAATTGTCCGTCAGTCTTGATGAATTGGGTCATGAAATCCAGTGGTGGCCGTGGGGTAGACCGAAAAGTGCAGCAGTTCTAGATGCCAGGTGGGAAGAGGCGCTGAAATTCGAACGGAAAACGTTATCAAAAAGAAAAGTGTTTATAGACAATTTTTTGCGAACCAAGTGCAAATTATGCTAAAATGTTTTTGTCTGCCTGTCTAAATGACGCATAAACATGGTTTAATTGATGCGTAGAAACAGGGGGAGTGGGGCACTCCTAGAAAATCTTGCATCATCGAGAAAATTATTTACGTGCTTTTACTTTTTTAAAAGGCTATACTTGTCTATTTATTTGTTTATCGACTCGTGCCATCATATATACATCTCGAGTAAGTATCGAACCTTACATCAGAAGCTTTTATTTTAGGTCTTAAATGCTTTGTTTCATAGAGATATATGTAATACATTTTATTCGCACAATACTACTAAATGTAAAGGTGCATACAACAAAGTTTACTATCTTTATAAACTTTTTCAGAATCCAACCAACAAATCCAAAATCCCAGGCCAACCCCCACTACCACACGCAAAGAATCACCGTCCAGTAGGGTACCCATGTGCGGGGAGGGCAGCGCGTTGACATTGTATTGACATTTCCGACTTATTTAAAATTTTGAAACTCGTTCACTTATTTCCAATAGACAGCCGCATTTATTGGTCATATAAAATGAAATTTATAAAAAAAAAACTAAAATGTTTCATTCAGCAAACCAGCGACCTCACGCATCCAGAAGACAAAAGTTAACATTTATTAGGAAGTTCATTAACCGTCGTGTGACTGCTTTAATAAACTTTGGTTGTTGAAAGGACCAAATTCATAATATTTTTTCAATTACCATTTTCTTGGTCGTGGGTTATCAAAATTATCAATTTAATTATAAACTGGTAGTTAGTAGTATGAAAAAATTAAATTTAAAAAAATTTATAAATAATTAACTTAAGGCAGTCTTCCATTTGACTATTAGAATATTCGTGAATGATCTCTCTAAGAACTATTTTTGCCAATAATACAGATACGAAATCAATTTAAAATGATAGGCGAAAGGGTACAAATAAAACAAGATTGAAAAAGGGGTTTGTCGAGTGGATAAAATAATTCTTGTAAATAGCCCTTGTGATGGAAAAAGTATAAAAAGGATAGCTTTTTGCGGCGCTCAGTGTTTTATTTCAACTACAGGAAAAAAAACCACTCGCAAGCCTTTACATTACCATTGAAGAGGGCGCGGGCCTTAGGTGGTATAGTAATGCTAAATATTCAAATAGTATAAAAACTCTAGCGATATAATGCTGGTATCCCGCTTTATTTATTTTGTTACTTCAGATTGAGGAAAACAGTGATGAGAATAAGAAAGGCGATACAAAAACGAGAGGACGATTAAAAGTTATTTAAACATGATAAAAAACTAACTTTGGAAGTTATAAGAATGCTGTAGTATAAATTGTGTTGAAATCGATACAACACAAATGTTTAAGCCACGGGGGTGAAGCTACAAGCGATCAGTAATGGTTAAAACAATAGTAGTCGTAATATCGATGTGGGGACCACGCAGGCGTAGCCGCGGGTGAAAGGATACCTTTATCTGAGAAATAAAAAAGTTTTTCATAGATTGTTTTGTTTTTACAAATTTTTATTCAACTTGGTATCGTGTTTGTGCGGGACGAATCTGGCGATCGATTAATCGATGACTTTCTGATATCCGATGTTGAAATTTAACACACACCTTTAAGTCCGTTTACAAATATTTTTATTTATTTATTGAATACTTTGCCGAAAACGGTGGATTGTTTAGAAATTTTTGCTTTCTAGGCTGTCCCTAATATTATCCGTTACATAAGATTCACAGTTAACCCTATCATGGAGTGACCATTAAAAATTACTCATCAATACATACATGTATGACATGACCTCGGGGTCGATATGAACACCCCCGGCAGACTCCCTTCGAAATTGGACTGTGTGAAATAAAAGGCCGTCTCTTGTTCAGTGCCGCTTCGGTTCACTTCACCGGGCCCTACCACTGTCTGTTCTTCACTGGTTCGCTGCTGCTCTGCTCGTCGACTGGTTTGTACAGCTTTTTTTTTTATTTAGTGAGGGCCGAATCTGCATACAAACACCTACGATCTACCGCGCAGATAGTGCCGGGTTGGGAATTCTACACAGAAGGTGCAGCCTGACCGGCTAAACGACATCTTCAACCTATACTCCGTAGAGCGTCTGGCTGGTCATAGGGTCTGACATGAACTAGAACAGGTTTATACCTTCCTATTCCCTTTGCGGCGCTGCTGTATCGCCGTGATCTTTACCACATATTTACAATCTTTCATAATTCAATCAAACTATTTACATTAATGTTTATGCTATCACCCAAAAAAGTCATAAAACAGTTGCGTCAGCGTAAAATGAAAAGTCAACTATTTCACAATAAAACGCTCGGACATTCGGTAAACGCACAGCACTTTATGTTTCTATTGTTTATTGCTCACAACTCGGATCCGTCGTTGACAATACATGTTATCACTTTAGATAATGCAAAGTGATAATTGCTTGTGTTTTGAAATAACTAGATAATTACTTTGACAGCTCATTGTTCGTTTAATTAACCGTATATTGTCCTGTTGTCTATGAACACTCTGATTGTGACATATCATCAATGAGGTGAATACAAGGGACTAACAATAATCGTTTTGTGCATGCGAGCGCAATACAATACGTTATACAAGTTGAGGTTTTAATAACCAGCCAAATTTTATTATAATGACCTTGGATAAAAATCCGTTGGCCGTCTTGTTCCTTTTCAGTATCGTTCAATAGGAAAATAAGATTGCGTAAACCTTTCCCAAAACTACCAGTATACTAGTCACCGTTCACGAGGGCGTTCAAACGGCTCAATATCGTCTATAATGAAATTCCCTTGCCAATATTTTTTCTTTGATTACATATAAAATTGGCACAAACACTGGTTATGAAGATTTTGACAGAATGAAAAGAGTTAACTGGATACTTGGTACTTCTTTAATAACTAACTTTATACTGGTCATTTTCCGGGGCTAACTTTGTTGTGCGCCTAAAGAATAGGAGGTACGTCAAAGAATTGTGTTTCTTATTTAATAGAAATCGTGTTACTCCTTGATAATGACTGGAAATCTTAAGCATTCTTTTAAAGATGTGTTTAGTGGCGCCCACTAGGATCGAAAATAGATAATATCCCTTCAAGTCTTTAGAGCTGATCGATAGGATCTTCACTTGAAACACGAAACATCATATTTTCACTTTGTATTATAACGAAGTTAACGGTGGCAAATATCCTTGTCCGCCCATAGAGCGGTATAGCAGACGCCTTAGCATGTGAATAGAGCTTTGTGACGGAGGTTCTTGAATGTATAATGGATTTTATTGAATACACAACAAAGGGAGAAAGCCGCCAGTGAAGGATTGAAACGAGAACAATGACGGAATGAGCCGCTTCCGTTTCTGAGTCACGTAGCTTGATGGTGTTGGGGAACCGCGGAAAATTAATTTTCTCCATTTTATAATATTTTTTTTACATCTGAAAGAGGAGTACGACAACAAATTCTTAGAGTGTTAAAGCCAGTACAACAGTCAAACGTGATTGATAAATGCACACTGATGCCAGTTATCCCGTTATTTGATGTGTAGCTACTCATGCATTTTGTAGGTGTATCAAACGACGAGGTGTAATGTGAGTTTGTGGTCAATGCGATAAAAATTAAGTCCAAAATCAGGGGTTGCATTAGAAGTTGAAGCTCTTAGTATCTAAGGACCGGAACCACGGGCATAAACAATTAGTAAACAAAAATAAGTGCTTCCGTCTCAAAACATGATGAAAAATATTTTCGATTGCCTAAATCACGTATTGGTATCAAAAGTTTCAGTTTATTTTTGCATTTGGCGAAGTAATTATTCTTGCAATGGTTGGGTGATTGTAGCTGTTATTTGTATGCAAGTCGGCAATTATGAGGGCTTGAAGTTAACTGGAGAGAACGTTATAAATAATTTTCTGTCATAGTGTCATAAAAAACAAAAAAAAAGTTTTTTGATGTATATTAGCGTATGCTAAGTAAAACTATCTGATCTTAGGGCTCAGACTGTCGAATTTATTCACATTTTTAAAATAAAATAATACCTATAGATACATCGATTTAGTATCGAATTATAGTCCAAAAAAATTGCATAGAATAAAAAATAAATTTATGGAAGGAAGGTTTTAAAATCGTAATATTTTTACTTTACGCAAAAAATATTGAAACAGACAACAATCGAAATACACTTTCTAGCGTGAAGTTATGTAGACATATAACACAGACAAGTCAACCTTATAGACCACGCTTTGACAGGGAGTAGCATTCGCCAAGGCTATGTAGTGACACTACATAACTACGTCACTAGTGAGCCGTCAGTTGGAAGTACGTCGGAAGCCATTAAATTGTCAATTTTGAACGAGCCAATGAAAACTAGCCGACCTCTCCCCGCACCCCGCCACTTTATTAAAGCGTTTATTAAATAATTTTATAAAGACCTTTATCAAGGCGTGGTCTATTAGTTGACTGGTCTGTGACATATAAGTAGGTAGGACTTTTAGGTTTTCAAACCTTATTATTTTTAAATTTGTTTTTTAGTCCCAAATTTAGTACCTAAATTTGGTGGTTTATAGATTATAGGTGTTAAGTAAAAATTAAAAAAAAAATCGTCTGCTGTATGTTTTCTTTAATACTTAAATGCACTTAACCTAATTTAGAATCATTTTGCGATTACTATCATGGTATGGGATCCACAGTTTATGTGCTGCTGTTATACGGTCGCTTAATTCTGGCTCAGCGACGATAATCTCTGACTAATTAACGTTGGATATGCAGACATGGGCTATTTAACTGGGACAAGATAGCTATATCTATGACACTGTTCAGCGTCTACCAAGTAGCACAGAATAATAATATAATTTATTTGTATGTGCGTCCGACCCTGGTATTCCCTAATACGACTAAAGCGAATTGAATATTTGCCCAAAAAAATGATGACAACGAAATAATACACCCAGGAATTAATCAAAAGAGGCTCACCTGATACGATGATTCGGTCACCTGTCGGTTTTCTCAGTTTCCCGTACCGGTGGCCACCATATAACCCTTTTTGGAAAGTCTTTCACAACAATTTATAATAGAGAATCTATGCGTATCTTGGTTTTATATATTTTATTTACAAACCGTTTTAGCGAAGTGAGTGTGGGTAGGAAGAATTTACAATTTTGGAGCAGTGTAAATAAGGAGGGGAATGATGTGTTATTCCAAAATGTTACTAAAAAAAAATTATAGCAATAACAATACCTGGGACATTTCACACAGCGCCATCTAGTCCCAATCTAAGAAAAAGTTGTACTATGGGTACTAGACAAGTGATACACATATTTAAATATTTTTTTATAATATACACATATATAGATATTTTACACCCAGACACGAAACAAAATAGACATGTTCGTGAACATAAATATTTGTCCCGGGCGGAAATTGAACCAGCGATCTTTGGTGCTGCAGTTAAAGTGTCTGTTTTAGACAACGGTTTTAGTTCGTTCTTCAACTTTCGAAGTTAATGAGAATTAATGTTTTTTCCTGCGTTGTCCAACTCATGTACAACCATGAAGAGTTCATTAAAAATAACTATTCGGACAAAAAAATGCCTGTCATTCCACTGCACAGAGCCGCTCTGTTGTTTTCCCACCTTTTGTCTAGTTAAAAAAAAAACATGTAAAACTCGCACCGGCCCTCACGTTACATTGAAATTTTTCATCGAGGGGAAAACCACATGACTTTACACGGAGCAAAATTAAACAAAGCCGTTTTTCAAAGCAGATCAGTCTTGTGTGCATTACGTACATAAAATGAGCAAGCAATTGGGTTAATATGTTTCCGTAAAATTCACTCAATTTTCAACGAGTGCCATATAAATGGTCCCTATTTATAAAATTATTTATATTACAGTTAGAAGACGATTTGTAACCTGTTTATTTAGAAAGAAAATATTATTGTATCGAGCGCCATGTGATCCTAATTTGGTACATTTCAATACTGTTGAAATTGTATTTAAATTTATCATTTACATGAAAAACTCTACGTAAGTAAATTCAACAGGCGTTTTTCTAATTTATATAAATGATTACTGATAATTCGAAGTATTTATTCCTTTTAGAAGATAGTTGAGAAAGGTTACCAATTTATTTTACTATATACTTCATTATCACAAAGTAAATCGTTTCCAAGATAGGTAATTGATATTAAGCATTTTTGAAAATAATGTGACGTACAAATTTTAATTATTATTAAAAAAAAAATGTATGTTCTCAAGCATTTATATAATGGAAAATTAAGGTAATCAATTATCAGTAATAAAATCTGGATCTTATTGCGTTCATTTAAGAACAGAATTCCGGAACTTTATTTCCGGTTTCATATCCAGTTTCATATAATTTTTTTGGTCCCATGATAGTTATCTTTAAATATTTTATCGAATTTAGCATGTAGCTTATCAGAAAAACACATATGTCAAAAACCTTATCTATGAACTCTTCTATTAGATATAATATTCGCGAAAAACTCTTCTCAAATATAGTCGTTGTTATAACACGAGTAACTAAAGATGCTTGTATTTTTGGAACATAGAGACATATTATTTATTTTAAAAATGGCCACTATTACATTCTACCAGCCCATTATGCTCTACTGCAGGGGCGCAGGCCTCCCCTTAGGGTGAGCAGGCGTGGAGCTTGATCCACCCGCAGCTCTAGTGCGGGTTGGTGGACTTTAACGGCCGCCATCTGTTTATTTTTATTTATTATTTCATAATTTCATATCAACTAACAAAGACTCATTTGTTAGTAAAACGCCTACATTACAACCTAAAATATTAGTAACATAATATTACAGTCAAAATTAAAACAAACTACAAATCACAAATCAACATCAAATTGTAAAAATTATACACAAGATGTCAGTACTATATCTATCCTATATGAAATGGCTATCCGAAAAAGAATACAAGTCACAAATTCCACTTAATTTGGTAAGTGATGCTAGCCTTTTCATGGACCCATACTCTCTTACAAGCGACCAGTTCATATGGCACCCGGGACCGCCAGCTTAACGTACTCTCTGAAGCACGGAGTCAGTGATAGTTACACGCCCGGATTCGAACCACGGCTGCACGCCCTTCTAAAGTCGAAACAGGTTCGCTGCGCTCGAGCTATCACCACACGAAAATTGGCCTAGAATTACCAATATTAAATTTAATATACAAAAAACCTGTTGAAATCTGTCCAGCCAGACATTTCAAAGGTACTCTACTATAGCGCCCTCTGGTGACCTGTAAGTCAGCAAGTATAAGAACCTGCTCTGGTGATGTATTACAGAAAACCACATAAAAACTGTCCGTTTATAAAAAATATGTCTGCTGCAGCGCCCCCTGGTGGCCTATAACCATAAGACATATCTAAAAATATGCCCAATACCCATGAAGGATACAATGTGTAGGTACCTATACCAAAAAAGATGTTGTGATCAATGGATATACGCCACTAGTGGACTATTGGCGTATATCTGTTTATGGGTGATATATAAAAATCGCACGATGCATAGAAAAATGAATAAAGGGTATTTATATATTTTTTATTCATGTTTATATTTCGACGACCGTTTCGCCTAGTGGGTAGCGACCCTGTCTACGAAGCTGGAGGTCCCGGGTTCGAATCCCAGGTCGGGTCAGTATTTATATGATGAATATTGATACTGGTACCGGGTCTTGGTTGTTATATGTATGTGGTGTCTTCAAAAAAATATATATGTATATATTATAAAGAATATTTAGGTATGTATATCAGTTGTCTAGTAACCCATAACACCAGCATAATACTTGCTTACTTTGGGACTAGATGGCGTTGTGTGGGAAGTCCCATGTATTATAATAATTATTATTATTTGATAGGCGACGTCAATTAATTACATTATACGCTTTTTAATTCTCCCCTTGTGAAATTTGATCAGAGTTGAACTGACTCCCCTGTCCTTTCCATATCTTTTTTAAAAAGCTTTTTTCCTTAGAAATGCATTTTTTTAAATTTCGTTATTATCTCGTCTGTAACTATTTGCAAATTTAACATTGATCGCCTTTCCTCGTCGAGGTTTTGGACCCCTCCCCCCTATTTGCGCTCATGTAATTGAATAATATCACCCTTTACTATACATATGCCCGGCGGTCACACATAGTGGCGCGTATTTGATGCGAATGCACTCGCACCGCATGTTTGAGTGATCGAACACCTTAATTTATGCGGTACGAACGGAAAAAACCGGCTAAGTGCGAGTCGGACTCCCTCATGAAGGGTTTTCTTACCACCGTGCAATATAAATGTAACTCAATATTCTGTTTATATTTCAAGCGTCTAATTGTTACTGTTATCAATTTGCACAAAAACGAGCAAAATAAAAAAAAAAAACATATATACGGTCGAATTGAGTAACCTCCCTCTTTTTTGAAGTCGCTTAAAAATCACGTTTGTTGGATGGAAGTTTGTTGTATGTTGTTTGTGATATGATATTTGTTTTATTCTGTTTTTTAGTATTTTTTGTTATTATGTGTATTAAATTGTCTTACTATCACGGTCCGTGAGTGACAAATGGTGACAAATGGACAGACAGACAGACAGACGGACAGCAAAGTCTTAGTAATAGTAGTAGGGTCCCCTTTTTACTATTTGGGTACGGAACTCTAAAAATGAAAAACAAATATGACTATCAGCGCCACATTGAATAATTTAAAACATAAACACGAGTTCGGTGTGCAAACTTGCGCTAGAATTGTTGTATACAATGCTAGTGCATTTATTCTGTTCTACACGACCTGGTTTGGACAATTTTCTGGATATTGTACTAAAAAAAACATTAAAAGTGTTTGAAATGTTCTATGAATTAAAAACTGTATTGTAATATTTTCTTTAGCTTTCTATAAAAAAGAAAATAGTAGATTTTCATCCTATCATTAAATTTACAGGATGTTTAAATTATTCACTATATATTATTATTATTATTATTCTATCATTGTTGATTCTTATATTCTTAAATTCAAATAATAATTTTCTTAGTAAATTATTTAATAAATCTATAATTTTTTTTGCATTCGTATGGTATATTATTATCAAATATTAACGAATACCCCCCTCCCTCCCAATTTTTAAAATATGATTAAACAAGTATTTTTCTCGGTATAAATTTTTTTTATTCCTCGTATTTCGAAACTTTCAAACATGTACCTCGAAACTGTACCACAGAGGCTGTAGGCGGGTTATAGAAATTAATTCAAGCGCGTTTTCCTTGACTGCCTCATTTCATTCAGGGGTCCTCCCAAACGATTCCCCTTCAGTATTAGAGAGACTGTTACACCATTGAACTCAAACATAAGTTTTTTTGATAAGTCAGTGTTTAAGCGATAGTGGTGGCGGGCGTTACAGGTTGCTGGAGTGAGGGGATGTAATAGTGATTGAGTCAACAATTTATATCGATAACAGAATATCCAAAGAATATCCGCTTCGCGTAAAGAATGTCGACTAGTCATGTGTGATTTACGAATTTTATTATTGTGTTGTGACCTTTGATGAAAATGATGAAGTACGGGTTTTTTCGTTGAGTAAGATGTCCCATGATCGCGTCAGTCACCCACTACAGCCGCGGTCGCATCTTTCTCATATGTTAGTTAGTTGCTCATGTCAAACATAAACATCTTTGACTTAAATACCATTCTGTATCTATAAGTCTTTCGGGACAAACTGTTTTTTAATGTGTATATTTTACGTCAGTACCATTTTGTTAAGTTTCTAAAAATCGAATCTTTACTTGACTTTTTAATGCAGAGAAAAAATTGGCAAGTGATGAAAAATTCAGTCTGTATAAGTAGTTTCGATAACGACAAAAGTGTGCGCTTATTATGGGATATTATTGTGTATTAAGTTGCGTCAAAATATTGTTATAGATTCTACTCACGGCCACCAAAAAATGTTGAATGATATACCGATACACGGAACCAGAAATCATTGACTATTAATAGATATAAATTTATAAATTTTATTTACCTCGGTACTCGGTACTGATCAGAGGACTGGTCTATGTTATCGATGCCCGAAGAACCATTCCAAAATTAGTTGTGTTTGTTGTTCATGACGCTTTCAATGATCGATAATCATTTGAAAATTAATAAACCTGTTTTATTGCATTCTTTTTTAACTAATTTTTTTTTGTCACGGGGGTTTTCAAATTTATTATTTAATTTTAATTTCAATATTATTTAACCTAAATTATGAACATTTGATAATGTTTCATATTTATAAATTATACCAAATCCCACCGTGCCATATGAGGTTTTAGTAGAGTCATAAATGTCAGTTCACAGTATCGAAGTGACATTTTGCATTTTCGAGGGGTTTAAATTGGTGTGCGGGGATTTCGCGGGGGTGAAGAGCACCGCGCGGGGACCTTGCGCACTGAAACTCGGACTAAAACTCCGGCTGCACCGGCTAGCCATAGTATGAGTGGTTAGACGGTAAACGCAAAAGAGGGCGTCAAGTGAAGTCGTATTTTTATGAGTTTCATATACTAATTCGCCACAAACGGTTGTTCATCGTATATCGAAATTTCATATTTATTGAACGAGTGAGAGTAGCTTAGAATCTCTCACCAATTTGTTCTCATTTTTCTTTCCTGCTTCATCATCCGGCCTTGATCACCATCTATCTTCTAACTTACTCATTAAGGCCATGCCAATGAACCCAAACACGATACCTCTGTTATAAGTTGGTGAAGAGTTGAGTATCTTGGAGATTCCAGATGATGATGCAGCATCAGGTCAATGTTCTTGCAACTACGTTGAAGTAACGTCATACAAAATTATGATTGCTTCAGACATGTAGAATTTGCTTACATCTCTTCTTCAAATGAGCTGATGATCTTCAAACGGCTCAACAGTTTTTTTAATCAGAGTTATGGACGCTCATCAAGTCACCTTTCAAACAAAAAAAAAACTAAATCAAAATTGATTCATCCGTCTGGGGGACACGATGCCACCACACTTGATGCCACAGACAGATTCACAGATACACATGTCAAACTTATAACACCCCTCTGCTTGCGTCGTAGGTTAAAAATGCTTGTGACTGGTAATCTCGGGAGTATCAAATATGGTGTCTTTATTTTCTTATTTAATCATTACGGCTATTATAATAGTTTGTACATCAAATATTAGAATATTTGACCCAACACCCTACAATAAAATAACCTAAATGGAGCGTTCACATCAATATAATTATTATATCATTAGAATTTGAAGAAATAGAATTTGGACAGGAAAAAAAAATAACGCAGTCTGTCCCTTCATAAAGTATACAAACAACATTGAATACTACTAATGTTTAAAATTATTTAAAAATAAATATTATAAATCTTATAGGTAATTCATTAGTTTTTTAAAGACGTTTTTAATTTTCTACAAGTATGGACGCCTTATGTAAATACTATGGACGGTACTTATTCATGAAAGTTTTTATATTTAATTAAAAACAAAAATGAACATAAAATAATGTGTAATTGAATTGTAATAAAAGTCATTGTTTATTAAAAAAAACCTTTTTTCTAGGAATAATCACTTTTTTGGTTAGGGTGATTTTACATGGAAAACGCCTCTCAAACCATAGTTTTTTACACGACTGTAAAGTATGCAAAGCAAGAGTAATTGTCTATTTACTCTATATAATTTTCTTTTGTTTTGCCTTTTCGGCGCTTTAGCAACGCAACGCAGGGGCCGATTTTGATGATTCTTAAACAATCAATTCGTTTTAATCTTGTGGGTGTCACTCATGTCACGGGCGTCACTAAAGACATGACAATAAACAAAAGTCGATATGGCGACAAGCAGATACCATATTGTAGCAATAAAAACAATAATATGC
Organism: Luffia ferchaultella; assembly: GCA_949709985.1. Lineage (NCBI taxonomy): Eukaryota > Metazoa > Arthropoda > Insecta > Lepidoptera > Psychidae > Luffia > Luffia ferchaultella. The sequence goes on from OX453243.1 coordinate 7,365,322, forward strand.
TTATATAATATGCCTGCATGGTTACTGAAAATTTCAGTCTTCTAGTTTTATCCACAACGAAGTTACAGGGGGTCGAAAATGGTCTGAATTGCTTCGAGAAAAGGATGGTACGGCCGTGACGCTTTTTTGCTCGACTTGGTGGGGGCACGGCCGTGCCCCCAGAAATCAATGAACTATGTGAAGTAGGACGTCATTGAAAGATTCTTCAAAAATCACCTTCAGGTTTTTCAATTTTTGTTTTAGAAAGTCCTTTAAACTTTTAAATGAGAATGGCTGGTATATCAAACATTCTCATTTAATTTTTTTTTATTAAAGGAAAGACAACGGTAATAGCAATAAAAAAATATAATTAAAATATAAGGGAGGTGTTCCCGTTAAACTTATGAACATGCCTCCGATTGGCTGTGGGATTGGAGAGAGAAGTTGAATATTTAGTTACCATTTTTTTTAAAGTTCGAATTATGACCAATCTGCTTTTTCTAATTTATTAAGATTTTATAACTGTTTGTTAATTAAGATATCGAACAAAATAAACAACATTGTATACACAACACATTGTTTACTCATCTCGTTGGTGCAAGCACATATACCCACGTAATGCAATAGGTTACTGTTTTACCCTTCGAATCATGTTGGGGTCATTTTTTATTTGATTTGCAAGTTACATGATGCCATTCTTCCAGCTGATAATAAAATTAGTGATGGGGATCAAATATTTATATATTTTGTTGATGGATAAATGTAGATTAACCAACAATAATAAAGAATATAGGATACGTAAGCATTTTTCGAAAATACCGAGCATAGCCCGCTCCATAGTGCGCTGAGCGACTTTAAATTTGTGGACCAGTCCTGCCGTGAGAGTCCAATATTACCTATATAGAAAATACTTTTGTGCAATACATTATTATTATTGTAATATATAATACAAAAGTATTTTCTATTTAAACCTACAGTGCTGAAAACTCTCACAATTTTCCAGTAAATATTATTAAATTCTATTTGTGCCGGAATACATGAACATAAAAAAAATATTTTCTGGTCTTTCTCATATCCTGTGTTCTAGGTCCAATATTAATTTCGAAGCACTTTTTAAACCATAATTTGCTACACTAAAAAAACACATCAATGTCCTCATTAAGTTCCAAAATAAAAGAAAAACAAAAATATAAGCTGACATTTCAATTTATGGTCATCTATATAGCTTTTGCTACAGTAATCGAATTTATGTATGTAATGTATTCTAAATACATTAATTTTCCATCAGCTCATTATACCCCACTACAGGGGCTTGCGCCTCCTCCCAAGGTGAAGGGCTTGGAACTTAAATCCACCACGCTACTCTAGTGCGGGTTGGTGGATTGTATTGACCGCCATCTATTGACAGCAACCGGGATCGACTGCTTATTGTGCTCTCCGAGCCACTGAGTCAGTGATAGTTACGTACTTAAGTCAGAAAAACTCATCGGTACACGCCTTGATTCGAACCACGCCCTCACGCCCTTATAAATTTGGAACAGGTTCGCTGCGCTCGGGCTATCACGACACTACACACATTAATACATTATTTACCATCGACATTTTTCGACTACGATATAGAATGTTGTAACATCCCTATCGAAGCAACAGGGTGCTAGACGCGTGCGCGCGCCACCCCGGCCCGTGTAAATGCAAGGGCAGCAGCTCAGTCCGGCAAAGTCGCTTCGTATTTTTGCGTGGTAGCAGTCGAGTCGTTTGACAGTCAGCTGCTATTTACGCGAATTCGAGCGCGATGTTCGCTCTGTTGTAAGGTGTGTTTTGAACTAAAGTGATAATGTTTTGAAATTGTCGCCGTGCCGGTCTGCTTTTAAAGGTTGGTTCTTTTCTGTATATGGATTAATTTTATTATTATGGTAATAATTTTATGTTGTGACGTTTGTGCAAAATGGGAAAACAATGGACAACTCTTGGATAATCTCTGGGGTTGTGAGATATTAATGCAGCGTTTTTTGGGATAACTTCGTTTTGATTATATATAGTAATGAACTTGGACCAAAATTTTTGACATATCATTTTTATATTTTATTTAGAAAATATAAACCAATCTATAACTTTTTCTCGAAATAATTTTTTTTAAGTCTGTAACTACTGTAATTACTGTTAAATTTCTTTCATAAATTGAATTAATAAAACATCCCTGTGACGTTATCTGGGCAGATGTTTATTATTTGTTTTATCTAAGACTAAATTTGATTGATTCACGAGATTACAATTTCATTTGATATACCTACTTAGTGAAAATTACTTTCTGCTCTTGTTTTATTTTATTGTGAAACGCAAAGGAAAATAAGTTCAATTGCCCGGATGACATCACATTAACGTCAAATAAATTATCTTTATCATGAATATCTGATAAATTCGTTAAAAAAAAAATAGATATATTGAGAAGTTGCTCTGGAACCTTATTCCTTGTAAATTTAATAACCGCAACTTTAAAACTTTGGTCCAAATCCATTATTGAATCGTAATAATAGTTTACTTTAAAAATAGATTGAGTAAAATTTATGGTATATGATTAATTTGAACGTTTAATTAAACTTTTTCGTTTAATTTAAATTACATTAAAAAGGTAAAATTCAATATAAACTCGCACGCAAACTAGAACAAGCAGCGAGATCTTCGCATAATTCTGAATTAATTTTGTAAAACGATCCTTATTGTTAGGTTAGGTAGAACAATTAAAGCGATGCAAATTTATGCGAATGAGAGTTTCATACAGATTTTGTTATACGAGTATCAGTTTAGATGAGATACTTGGTCGCCCTGATGAATATCAATTTACTTTTCAATTTAGGGTAGTTACTCTTGTTTAAAGGGAAATTTCATAAAACGCTTGAAGAGATATTCTCGTTTATATAATTCTCATTAAATCAGGAGATCATCTTATAAATACTTCAGATCTACGATACCTGCGATATAGAAATTTAAGGGATTTAATTAAGAAAATCGGTATAACATTCTAAAATATTTATTATATTTACACAGTATTCGAAATTGTAAATATGTTTATATTAACTAAGTTTTGATTAGATACCTACGTTTAGGTAAAGAGTTGCATAATACACAAAACGTTTGACATCACTGGGCTCCCATAAAATAATTAATTCATTCAATGGTAATTGTGTACAATTTTTATAAAAAAATTCTAAACGATATAACGTATTTATCAATAAATAAATTGTACACGTGTGAAAAACGACAGCTTATATCTATCTAAACCATACAACAATTTAAAAGAATATACGAATAATAAAAATGCTTGGGATCGAATAGCTCCAATCCACTTAGTTTTTAAGACAATGGTTTGTAGCGCTACCACGGTACTTGACCGTTTATATTTAAAAAAAAAACGCTTTTCTTGTAATTGGCCTTCTTTAATATATAAAAATATGGGACCCTGTTTAATAAGAAATTTTATTTTATTTTTAATATTTGACGTAATAGCGCCTATGATGTGATGAACTCCATGAAAATTTCAAGTGTAAGCAATGATCTCAAAATTATCAATTACCGAAAATACTTAAAAAACACTTTTATGGGCCCCCCTTAATTTTTTTAAGTTTACATTACAGTACAATAGTAAATACGGCTACATTACAGTACTACATATACTTCATGAAAATTTCAGAAATTAGATCAGAGATCTCACAACCACAAATCACCAAAAAACGTCGGAAAAAAACTTGTTCCTTGAATGGGAACCCTCTTTACTGTTGAACTATATATTACTTTTATTATTTATTGTTTTTGCGGTCATAGTAATACATACTCTGTGAAAATTTCAAGTGTCTAACTATTACGGTATAGACGATACAGCCCTGTGACAGACGGACGGACGAATGGACGGACGGCGTAGGCTTGCTTAGTAATAAGGTTTCTGTTGGTTACGGAATCCTAACAAGCCACTGCTATAAAGCTCATATATAAAAATTACTTTCCCAATTGAGTCGATCAGTTACCTTCGAGCTACCTTCTCGTCTGGAACTAAAAGTGTGTTTTAAGAGATACTATAAAAACCTATGATACTCAGAATTCTCAAAAGTAATTTGAACAAATTATTTGTTCGCGAATAAAATTAAAATTTATAAAACCGAAACAGTACGTAAATTCATTTTTCATGTCAATATTATTTTGTCCTGAATTTGATTATTCAGTAAAAATAAAACAGTATATTGATTTCACACTTTAAAATGATTATTTCAAAAAACACGTGTCACATTACAAAATTTGAATTATTTCAATTAGTGTTGATTTTTCGAAAATGGTTTGGCTGATTTCGATATAGTTCCCTGCATTACACAGGTGTCACCTTAGGGCAAATTCTTAGATAAGTTCACATAGCCACTAATCGGCGTTATAATAGATGTATTTCCCTAAAACTCTTGGGCCAACCTTAATCCGTTTCTAGTGTATTTTGAGAGAATGTTATAAGTTTTGCGGTTAAGAAAAAGGGGGCGCTGCAATAGATGTATTACTTTAAAATGTATGACTAGGCCGAATTTGATTTTCTAGTTATCACCACAAAACAGGTTTTTAGATTAGTTTGCTGTTATAGGCCGCTAGAAGGCGCTGCAGTAAATGTTTCTTCAATACGACTTTTTCATTTGAAAAGTATAATCTAAATATAAAATGTTAAGTGTAAAAATGTTTTAAAAAAATGGTCTATAACGTTTTAAAAGGTTTTAGAAAGTACCACAATGACCTGGAACTGGAACGTCTCCTTTTTAGTGTATAATGGTACAATGGGGGCAGCATTATGACATTGTAAGAGCATATAGTATATATTAAATATAAAATATAATAAGAACTATATATAAAATCTTGTTAATATGTGCTGTGGCATGCAATAAAGATATTGAACATGTCTATTTTACTTATCAAGTTATTTAAATTTAAATAATAGAATTCGGTCTAAGAGTATATGTATATTTATATAATTAAATTTAATGTATATAGCCCGTAACACAATTAACCAGAAAGTTAATAAAACCCAACAAGAGCCATTATGAGTATCAAATTAATAAAACGAAACTTTTATACACTCCCGTTATTTCGTAAAATGTGATTTTCGACTTTGTAGTCTATTGGAACCATAATGCGCTTTATCACGCAATATTTAAGGTTTATTATGATCTACACCGAACTATGTGATAAATCTTAGATTTTAATTTGACGGAAATTATAAATAAAAAAACCGGCCAAGAGAGAATCGGACTCATGCATCGGGGTGCCTTACCACGAGACAATTATATATGTGTTACGTATTTACAAATAAAATATTTATGTCTCGTTCCATTCAGAACGGGATACTTAGCGCAAGTTCGATTCACATCTGATTCACATTTGGCAGGTTTTTATTATTTATGGTTTCATTTTAAAGTTTGCCCTACAATCACATCGAGTTCGACGCTTGCATGTAACAATTACCGTTTTTGCGACAGAGCAAGAACAAAAGTAAGACACTTTTCTTGTATAGGAATCCCTGCAATGTTTTGTGTGAAAATTCTGTGTAAAAGTCAAATCAACATTATGATTTAAAAATATCCTTTGAAGGTAGAACTTACGAACGAACCGAAAGACGGCGTAGGCTCTGGTGCATACTTCGAAAACAGTTCTAATGAATTAATTTCATAATTCTGAACAAAATATTCTGTTGCAATATTTAAGGAATCTATGGAGAACATGTCATGTTTTCTGAAGTATCTGGCATGACATAAATAAATAACTTACGTAAATCCCTGTATCTGACTACTTATTTCGTATAGGTTAGTTTTCAGTAAACTGCCTAATACAGCCATAAAATCAGTGTATCATGGATATTGAGCTGGTTAATGATCGAAAAGCCATCGGAATCCGCCAAATGACTGAAATAAACCCTTCAATTAGAGGAATTTTCTATCGTTCTCCTTACCGATCGCGGCCGTTAGCTAAGCGGCTAGACCTTTACGTAATGGTCCGACTTAAATAAATGACTTCGACATTACAGCAATACGACCCCGAATGCCAATTACTATGTACCTAATGTAATGGTTATTGAAAAAATAAGTAAGTACTTCGATTTCTTTTTGATTTAGATAATAATGTACGACGAAGTCCAGTGAAAATATTTTAAAATTATATAATGTGGTTGTCCTCAATTCAAAGCGAAACAAACTCACTGACCGAGTGGTTAGAGATCCTAACTGTGGAGCCAAGGGTCGCGGGTTCAATTCCCGCCCGACACAAATATTTGTGTGCATGAACATGTCTATTTGCTCCGTGTCTGGGTGTAAAAGTAGGTATCTATATATGTATATATTATAAATAATATTTAAGTACGTATATCAGTTGTCTAGTTGTCTATGTGCGGGATTTCCCAGATATAATTATTAATTGCAAATTGATACGTCCACGCATTCTTGAGAAAAAGATTGTTGACAGACAAACAGGCAGACAGATGGACAACCAAGTGATTTACAAGGGTCCCGTTTTTGTTTCTAAGGTATGGTGTTCTAAAAATAATAAATACTCGTGACATTATTTAGGTAAATTTACTTCAATTACCTAATAAATTCCTGAAAAATTACGGTTAAAATTAGTTTTTAATGAGAAGCGATTCCTATTTTAATAATCTCGGTAAATATTAGATACCGAACCGAAGAAATATAACAATGTAAATTATTAGATTTTGATTTTCTTCGTCTCTTATTCTATCCAAGTCTTCGTTGATATTGAACAAAATTTACTAATTTATTGTAGTACTTATTGAGTTTAATTTGTTTGAGTAACATAAGTGGTACAAGGTCATTTGAACCACCTGTGAATATTCATTCAGTTAAACTACATTATAATGTATGTTATTTGATTGTTATTTACCAAAAGAAAACCAAAATTATGCAGTTATTCCAAATTTTAATATCTGTTAATTTTATAGAAGATATACTAACAACATCGACTTATTAATTAGTAGCTATTACAAAAGGAACATTCAGGTTATTATATTTTCCACACAAAGAAATTGTTTAACTTAAAATATTATTTTTGGATTATTTTTAAATTCGTGACCTACTGAAAGTTTTTGTTTTATTTGAAGGAGAGCAGAAAGATTTTTATTGTAAGTAACCGAAAAATATACTTCTATTTTCTTTCTACTTATTTACTTAATACCTTTTAACATCGTGATTATTAAACGCAAAAGACTTAGATAAATCAAATATTTTTTTTCCTATTTTATTTTTGTGAAAATACCTGATCCCAAAACTGGTTTCTATTATGAGTAATAGTGCATTTTGTTCATAAAAAAAAAATTATGTAGTTCGTGGCAACTTTATTCGACAATTTTAATGAAAAAACGTCCAAGTTAAAAGAACAAGTGAAATGGGAAAATTGGCGAAAAACGGCATTATAAAACAAAGTTCTCGCTCGGTCTCCGTTCGATCTTTAATTAATGTTGCGTCAAAGGCGGGCGAAGAAAAAGTTTTTTTTTGGCGATATTAAAATCGGCTATCGGTCTACGTCAATTGTTGAAGGTAACGTGTTAAAGGTACGGGACAAAGGAACAAAAGGATTTATTTAGGCTTAAAGAGTTTTGATAGGCTTCTAAAAACAGTTTTGCATAAATGCATGGAAGCAGAAGTGACAACGGGATCGTGGCTTTCTGAACTACTCTTGTGACCACTATTTTTTCGATCTTTGGATTCAAAAGGTCGATTCGCGGTTTAATTTGCTGTTTTCACTTGTGAAACAAACGTGTAAGAAAAAGTACAGATTTAAGTCTGACGAAAACATAATTTTAAGGCAGAAAGTTTGTAATGTTTATTATCTTTGGGTAACATCAAACTTTGTTGGTACATTAATGTGACCCACACGCTACCTGCTTTTGCGCGGATTTATTCATTTCAATTCAATTACTTTATTGCTATTTGATTCTGTCGAACACTCAGCCAAATTAATTGGTTATCATAACAATATATTTGGAAAAAAAAAACAAAGACTTAATATAAATTTTTAGCCAAATTTACGGTCGAATGGTGCCGTCCAATTATGTTTTTGAGTTATAGTTTTGGGCAAGAAACAAACAAAGTTTATGGCAGCTTATAATGTTGAGTAGATTGTCGTTATAAATCAACATTGTCAACTATTACACATATTATCTATTTCAAGTTATACTATAAAACCTCTTTAAATATCCCCTGTAAAGAGGCTTCCTTCATTGTTATACTAATACAAATATATTAGATGGCGGTTGTTACAATCCCCAACCCGCAGTGGAGTAGCGTGGTGGATTTAAGCTCCAAACCCCCTCTCACCCTGGGGGAGGCCTAAGCCCCTGCAGTGGGGTAAAATGGGCTGATGATGATGATTAGAATTTCAACTTATTTTAGGTCCGATATTAAATGTCAGAGAAAGCGGCTGTATAAGGGCCATTTCGTCTATACATCTTGAATATAAAAAATCACATTAACCCCGTAATTACACCTTGTAGAGCTATACACTTGCCATGTTTTATCATTGAATGCTTCTTCAATATTATAGTAACTTTTATTGATAAGTATTTTCTTTAAAACTTTTTTAATTTCCTATCGTCTAGTATTTTTATTTATTTAGATAGATTATTATATTGCTAAATATTAAGTTGAAGTACTAATTATGTTTGTTTTATATACGGGGATTTCATTCCGTAACTTTACAAATTTCTTCCTGCCCTTAAGTATCATCTTAATATAAAATTAATCAAAAAAAATATATAAGTTGGTCAAATGTTCATATTAAAATATTTTTTATACATAATTATCCCGACAGCGTGGTTACTAACTCAATCATAAATGCAATTTACGAGAAAGGGGTGCCGCGGGATATTCCGCCGGCGGTCGCCGACCAGTCGTCCGCGTATCCCGCAGTAATAAGGTAACTTGTGACGTTGCTGTATCTCAATATTTTAGTACTGAGTGATTCTAAAAGAAAAAAAAAACACAGGGGTTTATTATCATCACCATAAAATACATATTCGTGCTTAAATATAAAGAAAAACATTGCACGGTTTAGCTAGATTTTTTTTGAGGAATACAATGTATAAGGATTTTAGTGAAGCTAAATTGTCTCTGTCAATTAACATATAAACTACACATTAACCCAATTGGGTCAGATTGAAAGTAATGAGCCATATAACTTTCTGATTTACCATTTAACTATTTAACCCACCATTTAACGTATTGACCACAATACGATTCCCAGTAGCACAACAATTTTCCAGACTCAATTCATTCGTTTCGTTTAAAATCATGTTTTTATAATAGTTTAGCACTAAACATTTTTTTTAATTTCAGTATATTGTGGCAAATATTGTTGATTTACTATCAATATAAAAAGAAAAAAATGGCAATTTTGTGAAAAAAATTCTGAAAATACTAATGATAATGATTTTATTGACATATAAAATATAAGATATAGGTTTACTTAATAAAACAATCGTGTTTTTTTTTTAAAGAAACAATTTCTTATTAGCGTTTTAGTGATACGTTTGACTAATAATTTAAAAGACTTTTTTTCTATTTTGACATTTACCTACGTTAATAAAATCGAACTTAATACAATTTCATTTTAAGCATTTTGCATTCGTTAAAGAATGTCACCTTTTTTGTATCTTTATACGTACTAAATGACATGAAGAAACATTTTCAGCTTTTTCAAATCACACGACACAAATTTTATGACGTATCTTGCATTTAATAAAATATATTTAGTAAAATATTCGTTTATATATATTATAATAAATATTAATATATACATATTTAGTAAAATATGTTTTGTTCATTTTCCTTGTTAAAAAAAATGGCCAATGTTTTTTTATCTACTTTTAATATAGATTCAAAGGATTCATCGATTTCCCTTTTGTGATCGTGTGTGCTCAATTTCGATGTGAGTTGTGTTTATTTATCTTCGCCTGAAATTTTTTTTCGCATTGGTTGTTTTTTTTTTTTTGACGTTCGCGTTATATCTACAGGCAACAATTGTATACAGACACTTATTATTACTAAGAAAGCCTATAAAATATTGGGCTTTATCCTGCAAAATGGTAAGGTTTTCAAAAATAAAATCAACCTTTATTGTTCTCCATACTTGTTTTGTTAGGTATTTGTTGGAATTTGGTTTGTATGGAATCCTCAATATGGTACCTATATAAATACAATTGAAATTTTTGGAAAATCCAGCGGAAATTTGTTAAACATTTAAATAACTTGAACCCTATAAATTAATCACACAGAAAATTGGTCTTCCCTCGCTTCTCCAGGTATTTTTTTTTCTCCAGGTATGTCCCTCTCAGACCGTTGCTCTCTTTTTGACCAAATGTTCCTATATAAATTATTAAATAATGCAACTGACTCATTACTTACTGAGCTACATACCAATCTTGTGTTATAGTCGTACTCGGAGACATAATCGGTTTTCCATTGAATTTCATAGAACCAGGTACGCCAGAAACTCCTTGATTACGCGTGTATGTAACTAATGGATTTTTTTCCAAAACGTTTGTTTTCAAAATTTTGTTAAGTAATTCCCAACTATTCAAAAACGAAGTTCAAGGGTTCATATGATGCAAATATGACAACTTATGTGTGAGCGCAAATCGAATATTTTATTTATTTATTTATCTATTTATTTATTAATACACATATTTGAATATGTATAGTAGGTACATGTGCATGAAATTAATAATATGAGGTCTCCGAACTACGTTAAAAACTTGTACACAAATAAGAACTATATTAGGATTCTAAAAAATCAATTAATTATCCTCGAATGGATAGATAAGGAAATAAAGTAATTTTAATGATTGGCAACAATTTGTAATTAAATTATATAAATAAATAATTTATATGTATGAAAATGAAATAATTAAAAAATATACATCATCAGCCCATTTTACCCCCCTGCAGGGGCTTAGGCCTCCCGCTGGGTGAGGAGGGGGTTTGGAGCTTAAATCCACCACGCTACTCCACTGCGGGTTGGGGATTGTAACGGCCGCCATCTATTGACAGCGTCCAGGACCGACTGCTTAACGTGCTCTCCGAGGCACGGAGTCAGTGATAGTTAATGTACTTAAGTCAGTAAAACTCATTGGTACACGCCCGGATTCGAACCATGGCCCTATGGCCTTATAAATTTGAGACAGGTTCGTTGCGCTCTGGGCTATCACGACACAAAAAAATATAGCACAAAAGCACAAAAAATATAAAATAAATACATTTAAAATGAAGGAATTAAAAAAGTTATTATTAAATAAAAATATTTTTAGGACTAGTAATTCACCCAACAACTTATGAATAGACGGTTAACTAACATGCGAAATAAATTGACAGACATACCAAGTTCGCGAATAGGTAATGTAATAAAACCGCCCAGAACCACGAATCAAATAATCGTGGACACAAAGTAGTTCAGAACGATCCAAGCTTTACTACTACCTGCCAATTAAAAATCCAACTAATCAAATCACGAATTGAATATAAACAAACATAAAAACCACGAACTGAGTTTGTTCACATATAAAACCCTGCGAATCAATATGTGACGACTTTTTTTTGAAAACTCGATACTTTGCTCTAGAACGCTCGAACGCCTTCCAAGATTTGCCTCCAAGAGTGTCTGTCATATACAAAAAAAGCTTTATTAGTGTCATTCTTCTAGGTTCTGTAATTTGTGATTTCTGAGTAATTTCTGAGAATAGGTACACCTGATCACCTGACAAACTAACACCGCATGAATAGTAAAGAAAACATATTAATATCACGAAATAAAGTGAAGCGAATTTAAATCAAAGCTCATTTTAAACAGCATATGTTGCCAAGTTGAGCTCCGTATTATGAATTTCTCACTGCAGCTAAATAATTTTCTAATTATATTACGTCTTAAATTATTTAACGTCTAGTATTTTCTCTCACTAGAAAGCAGTTTAAATGCAATTATTTAGCAACATGGTGCATTATGAAAATTTATACACATGTCTCAGGAAAATTGTAATAATAATAATAACAATAACAGCAATAATAATAATAATAAAAATAATAATAATAATAACAATAACTAATAAAACCTGGGACAACCGACACTGCACTATCTAGTCCAAAAGGAAGCAAAGCTCGTGTTATGGGTAGGTACTACAGAACTGATATACATACGTACATAACTTATATACATTATATATGTAAAAAATAGATTTTATAATAATCCTAGATGTTCATGCTAATTATTGTTTAATGTTTAATTAATAAATAATTAATTAACGGGGGGAAGCCTAAGCCCCCACCGCAGGGGCTTAGGCTTCCCCCCGGTATGAGGGGGCTTGGAGCTTAATCAACCACGCTGCTTCAGTGCGGGTTGGTGGATTTCAATCATGTTTGTGGGATGTTCATCAGTTTCTCCCTCATTGCTTCTAAGCTACATATTTATCATATTTTGACAAATAAGTTACCTTTCGATACATCTTTTATTTTTATTTTCGATTCATTTAGCGTGTCACGTTTATGAATTCTCACTGAATCCAAAATGGTGACATTTAAAAGCTTAATATCACATTGAAATTAAGACAATCAATTATCAGGCGCCACGGGTGAGGTGACGTGGTGGGTCGGAGACTAGTCTGGTATCAAGAAGTTAAAAACTAAAATTCGACTAGCCGTAATAAATAACTTATGTCGTGATAGCCCAAAGCGCAACGAACCTGTCTCAAATTTATAAGGCCCCATAGGGCCATGGTTCGAATCCGGGCGTGTACCAATGAGTTTTTCTGACTCAAGTACATAACTATCACTGACTCCGTGCCTCGGAGAGCACGTTAAGCAGTCGGTCCCGGATGCTGTCAATTGATGGCGGTCGTTACAATCTCCAACCCGCAGTGGAGCAGCGTGGTGGATTTAAGCTCCAAGCCCCCCTCTTCACCCTGGGAGAGGCCTAAACCCCTGCTGAGGGGTAAAATGGGCTGATGAAGTGAAGTGAAGAATAAGTAACTTAAGTATGTTGGTAAAAAAGGGCATCCAGGTACCCCGAGTACAGTAGGTACTGTCATGGCATAAAATCAGTAAACTGTGTACCTACTTGAACGCGCGTTCGTCGTACTTACTTAGTACCTACTTGAACGCGTAGTAGTACTTAGACGCGTTTCAGTTTATTAATTTTGTGTCTCTTTAACACTTAGAAATATTGCATAATGAGATATTTTTTCAGAATCTAACAGATTGTTGCTTCGGGTAGCAAGTATATTATAATTCTCCTGACATTGCAAAGGATGCCTAAGCATTGGTTTGACAATTTCATCTTTTCATTTTTAAAAACTAAAAATCTGTAGCGTGTTATTTAGCCAGTCCTTAAAAGTATATAATTATATCTAGCAGAAAAGAATAACAATACCTATTCGTACCTATGCAGTACAACATAAAATCGGTAGGTTAATAAAGCATAATGAATCCCTTTTGAAATATCACTAATTAGTATCACCATGTAAACTCGCGTACGAGAAAAAAACGAGTAATAGCGACTTTATGAATTTTTATCAGTAAATCTTGTTTCGCTCGACAAGCACGCCCGGGGCCCACTGGTCGGTGCGACGAAATGTGAAATTTCAATTCCGTACCATGGTTTTTATTAAAGTATCAAAAGCTGGGAAAGCTGCGAATATAGTTTGGAAACAAATAAACGACTTTCGAAAGTGACTTTCTTTCCTCTTTTATAGGTTTCACTTAGGAAAAGCGGCGAGTTGATTTATTGTTCGGCCTGGCTGCGGTCCGCCTGGGTGTGTTTTGGATCTTTATCGGCGCGAGGATTTCAATTTATTTTATGACCTGACGCCTTAACTTAGTCGCGATATACACCGAACGGCTGACAATAATATATTGTATAGATTCTTTTTTCACCTTCGATTGTCGAACTTGTTATTGTACTTGCGCGGTTTCACTTAGTCTAAATCTAAGACTTACAAACTTAAAAAAAAGCTCTACGCATAGAATCGTGTAAGGAAAAAACGGCTTTCCAGACTATTTATAAAACTCGTCATAAAATATATTTGATATTTAGTAGGCGTCGCTGACGATCCTTGTGAGCTTTTCCTCAGTAACAAAAACAGTTGTCAACTTGACTTTTTAATAGTAATTATTTAAAAATAAGAAGTTTGTGATTTTGCTTTAAATTTCCTCTCAGCACGATAAAACAAAACAAATTACCTTGTATTTGGTGTGAAAAACAGGTTTCCTCCACTAAACGTTTTCCGAAATAGTTTATAGCTCTGTGATCGGCGCGAGTTGAAGATGCTGGCCTTCACGCTAACAACAGGGTCTGTTAGGCAATAGTAAGTGAGGTCATGATTAATTTATAGCATAATTGGAATAATTCTTTCATGCTCATTATTACCCACTTCCCACAGCAAAGTAGAAACTAAATAATCTACTGCGCATTTGAAAGCCAGTATTCTTAAATCGTGCCGATTACAGTATTTTCGGAAATTTGCTTCTGTCGCCAGTCACTCAGGAACGGGTGAAGCGGAGATAGCGGTCCTAGATTGAAACGGAGAATTGGCAACAAAAAAAAAAACACTTGGTACGTAAGTAATTTATGTCGATTTTGACTTGTTTTATAAGCATAATCCATGGGTGTAATGCATCTGCGTTGCTGTCTAATAACACTAACAAAAAAATAGGTCACATCATATGTGCAACAGACATTACACTTGCGCGTCACACAAGACGGCTTTTTTAATATTATAATTAATATACTTAATTGCTAATTGACTGAATGGCTGTGGTTAGAGATTTCAATTTCAGAGCCAAAGGTCACGGGTTCGATTCCTAACCTAACATTTACAATCTAACAACACCATTGGGTACCTAGACCTAGGTGGGTATTATATGGCTAAATTTCGAATTAAAATTTATTTCAATTATTATTCGAACAATACCCAATATCATTGGGTATTCTAAGTTAACGCGGGAAAGCCTATGTTTACTCAATTTTATAGCATTACCCGTAACATATATAATAAAGAATTTATATCAGTTATCTAAATAAAAGCGTAATACCTACTTATTTTGGGACTAGATGGCGCTGTATGGGATGTTTCAAGTATTAATTAATAATTAAAACACAGTAAAAAGTTTTTAGTTATAAGTAACAAAAAGTTTGATCAATAGTTACCTAAAAATTGTGACAACCTAACGATTGCTATAAGTAGTCAAACTCAGTTTTGTTAATGTTTGAACAAGTAGCTTGCATTTTAACTAACTTTGTTTAAAAATTATCAAAGTTTTGCTATTTTCGTGGTAACACAACTAGTTTTGTTATCCACTTTTTCCGGTGTAATTTATCATAAAATAATTTTAATTAATATTATCATGTTTAACAAACTGCTGGGCTCGAATCATTTCCTTGCTGACCTTAATACACTAACCGAAGATGAGTCAATTGACTCATATGATGTGGCCCGTTTTCTGGACTGTATAGATGTATTCGGTAGTCGCCGTCTAGTTCGCTTAGTAAATACTATTCGATGAATGGTTGGACCCAACCAATGAATGAATGGACAGTTTTAGTTTGATAGCTTGATCAGTGTCAGAAAGTTGTTTATACCAAGAAAGGACTATAAAAAGATTAAGGCCAAGTTTACATCAGTAAAAGAAACTTTCAGATAAATTCGAGCACAACAAACGTATATATATGCATCCGTTCACTGCCTCCAAGTTTTATTCCTGGAAGTATTAGTCGATGCGCATAAAATCCTTGAAATTGTATAACGACTTAATGCGTTCAACATATGGAAGAAAGGAATAAATGAGTATTAGAAAACTTATTTCCACAATATTGACAATAATATCGAGTTATACATTTTACACATTACATTCACCACAGTAAGAAGAAAATAAAAATAAAAAAATATTTAGATAATTCACAGTACATACACATATTATTAAGTTATTACAGTTACATCATTTTACATTATTATGTTGTACCAATTACGAATTAATAAAATTTTTTTAAGCGTTTTATTCTATTGAGACTCAAGCTACAAAACAGTCAATAAGACTATATGACCGGGCCCAACTATGATTCAAGTTTAAAGTTGTAACATATTTTTTAAGTGATGTGTTTTATACAGGAGTATGTAGTGTGTAAGTGTGTGAGGGTGTGAGTGTGTTGGGGTATGTATTCGTGTCTGCGAATAAGCGCAAAGTGTGTGCAATGTAGAATGTTTTTGTGTAGGTACCTATTCACCCGAGGTACCTACCTATTACGCTTAGGCTATAATTCGTGCTTAAAGCACATTTCAAATACAATTCAATTCTAAAACCTTTGTCCTAAATCATTCAATTTAGAATAAATTTACTCTTTTGTGAAAGTTTTTTTAAGATACACAAAGTATAATAGAATTAGCTAAAAAGCTCACCATAAAATACAATTTTCTCGAAGTAAAAAAAAAAGAATGAAATATAATTTTTTATACATTCTGTCTTACCCTTTCTGCAAATTATGGAATTCTAGTTTGTAGTCTATTCCAACTTAAAAAGGTTATATTTTAGTCCGGTCGTGGGACACTAAATTTTACTAAAAGGTTTTCATAATTCTAAAGTTGTTCGTTTTTGGTGAGTGGATAGGTAAAGTGCATGGTGAGCTACTGTCAAAAAGTTAGAAGTTTTAGGGCTGTGCTAAGGGAATGGCTTAGGTTTTCCTTAATATTTCATGTAACACAGTGTATATAGAATTAAAATTTGAAATTTTAATCCTACTAATATTAACTCACAATGCACTTAATCTACCTACTCATTAAAAAACGAACAGCTTTAGAATTATCAAAACTTTTTTAAGAAATTTAATGTCCCACGACCAACTTATTTTTTTAATTTTTTGTAGTATCCCTTATGCTATCTTTCTAAAAAATTTACAATATGAGGTTAAGATAGTTCTAATTAAAAACCAATCAAAATTTCAAATTTTAATTCTATATACAGTGTGTTACACGAAATATTAAGAAATACCTAGTTACACCCTTAGCACAGCCCTAAAACTTCTAACTTTTTGACAATAGCTCACAATCCACTTTGTCTATCCACTTATCAAAAAAGGAACAGCTTTAGAATTATAAAAACTTTTTTATGACATTTAATGTCCCACGACCAGACTGTTATTTTTATTTAATTTTCGTAATATCCCTTATGTTATCTTTCTAAAAATTTTACAACGCGAGGTTAAGTTAGTTCTCATTATGACCCAATCAAAATTTCAAATTTTAAATCTATATACAGCGTGCTACACGAAATATTAAGAAATACCTAGCCACACCCTTAGCACAGCCCTAAAACTTCTAACTTTTTGACAATAGCTCAGAATGCACTTTATCTATCCACTCACCAAAAACGAAGATCCTTGGAATTATCGTAAGTAATTTTTCTCTGGCTACGTGACTATTTTCAAATATATAAAAATATTAAAGAGCAATACCCGATCAAAGTATTTTTTACTTTGTGGTTAATTACTCGTATTTAACTGGTTGTAGAAAATTGTAACCCTTATTAAACTGATTCCAAAAAGAGGACGTTCTAAATTCTACTGTTTTTTTTTAAATTTTTTCATTAAATTTTTTTGTCTATGTTAAGAGAATTCATCGGTGATTGTGAACCGATTTAATTGATTCTTTTTTCATTGATAAGCTATATTTCGAGGGCATACCTATTTAAATTCAAAGAAAATATTCCACTTATAAGGGTGGAAATTTGAGGGATTAATACCGTTTATTGAATTTCACCCACTTCACGTTAACCCATTTTAATGAAGCGCATAGGTGCAATGCTGAATAAAATAAAGTATTGTTTCGACCTAGAGCTGATCTGATGATGGTGGCAGGAAATCGAAGGGAACTCTTCAACGGTGTATTCCAACGCGTTTGGGCTATTACGCTTCATTTTGACGAGGACTTCCATCTGTGTTTTGACTGTCATCGAGGAGGCCATGACCACTAACACAGAGTAACGGAGGTGGAAGCCGCAAGTAACTTTGTATATTTGCATGGGGCCATTTATTTCTGCTATTACTCCGCTTCCACGGTATCCATTGAGTTTTGTAAGTAAATAACTCGCAATTTTTTCTAAGCGGTCGTCGTTTTCGTACTAGTTTCTACACCGCTGCATTGCTGTGTACTCTTCTATCGTATGGGATGGTTCGCTGGGAGCTTTCTGTCGCAAGTATTCACAAGCAGCAAATTTCACTTTTTATAACTCGACGACCGTAATTCAGAACTGATTTTTCACAGACAGCCCTATACCACCGCGTTCCTAATGAAATAATATTTATTTTAATTTAACTTTAATTCTATACCAGACCGGTGCAAGTTACTAGTATTGATTTACCTGTTTATACCTGCCTACCCAAGAGTTGTGACGGGAAAAAAATAAAACAACCTAACGTTTGCATATTCTATGGACTTCATAATTTCGATTGCTATGGAATTTGTCTATTAAACAAACAAGTGATGTGTAAAAAGAAAAAAATATTGTTGATTAATCATATTCTAGACTGAAATTTTTTAGACAACCCATTTGCAATATATTTATTCACATATTTAATTGAATATAAAATACTTTTCATTCATTAACCAGCTCGATGAAGGTCGCTTTATAGTGGTATCTTAGACTATAATCAGTTTTTTGAAGTCAGTGCAGCTAAGGAAGAAATTAAATACTTAAATATTCTATTCAGTATGTAATTAAAAACCTCCAATTACTATCGATTTATAAACTCACCTTGACTAACACCGACTCCAATAAAGAACTGGTTAGATACCTACTGTTAATATTTGAGTGTCAATAATTTGTATATTGTCCTTTAATATTCCTTTCTTTTAAATACTCAAAATATTATAACGCCATCTAGTCCTAAAGTAAGAAAATATTCTGCCTGTATTAAGGGTACTAGACAAGCGAAATACACACTTAAATATTTTTTTATAATATATACATACGCCAAAATATTTTACACCTAGACACGGAACAAATAGACATGTTGATATACAAAAATATTTGCCCCTAGCGGGAATCAAACCAGAGACCTTTGGTCCTGCAGTTGGGTTCTCTAACCTCTCGGCCAATCGGTCTTCAACAACAACTTCAATGTAGAGACGTAGCTCCGTTATGGTTTTATAATAGTACCTACAGATAGGCATAATTCTACACATTCCCTAACGCTATTGAAACTTCGAAAATCTACATACCTTTCAAGTTTATGCCAGTTTCTGAATAACTAAGTACATTTAGATACCCCGGTTCGTCGCATAACAAACCGCGTCGATATTTCACTATACATTTTTGATATAAATTGAACATTCGACGCTCGACTACCGAAATATGTTTAGAAATGCTTTCAATACCATCTCGTTCGGTAGCATGACTCAGGCTGTGGTATTCCGAAATGCGATGCGAGTTAGGGTATATACGCGATAGCAACAATGGGGATATTTTGGACGCTCGTGCGTGCAAATGTTGTCATATCGCAAGATGGATTAGTTTATGTCATAATGCCACTAACTGTTATCAAGCTTGTGAAGTTACAATAAACATTCAATTTTTCTATCCAAATCGCGGTTTATTTACATGAAAGAAACACGCACCAGTTCCGAAATAAGTATATATTTATAAAATAAGTATATATTACAAGCCAAGCTGTTTTAATATGGGATACTTGCCATAATATACTATAAGCCTATTAATTAATAGAGACGACTATCAATTAGAGACGAGCTTCTGATGCCCTGCGATCTTGTTCCAAGCTATGTGTTATCATCACAGGTTATCATGGTATCACTTCTTTAAATATGAAAGTCTCACGAGTTGCAAGGGTTCAAACAAACGAACAGACGAATTTTGAAAATGTGTTAATTTTTTTGGTTCCGGGATGACTACTTAGTAGATGATTATAATTTTCCCGATAATCTCTTCCATGCATCCTAAATATCAGTCCGTTACAGTTTTCAAAGATTATTTTCTAGGTTAGTGTTTACGTTTTTTGTTATGTGTTTAAATACATTCAAACAAATAGAATAAAAATGCATAAAAAACCGAGATTGATTTGACATTACCGTTCAGTATTTTGTAATTCAATCATACATTTTTACCCATTTCATCGCAACGTTTCCGAAAAAAGCAGTCTAAATGCGTTAGCTAGGAACAAATCAATACAGATCTTTTCTCTTCAAATTGTTTTTACCGATAGAATCCTAAAGTAAATTATAACGTACTATGCTTTTGGGTAAAAAGTACAGAAAAACAGGATTTTGCAACAACGTCTTCATGTCAGAACAAACGATAAATTATTTTATTCAAACCCTATAATCGGTAATAGTGTGCGCTGCATTTTTTTGTAGATCCTTCTTCTTCCCTTTCGTTCAATATGAAAAATATTTACATGAATATCATTATTTAGGGTAACCGAACTCAATAAATAGTAACGTATGTCAAACGTGGGCTAGCAAAACTGACGCGCATGCTTGTCGCTTGTAATTGCTAGGCATCCTGGAAGTTGGATAAGCTCCGGATACCATAATAGCTTTAATAGGTTGAATAGCTTTCGATTAATATAGCTCATATTCACTGGAATTTCACTTTGTTGATATTATACTGGTGCGAAACGTTGATAATCCTCATAATTAATGTGAAAGCTCTTATTTTGGGGTTGTGTGAAAAGTAAAAGCAAGCACCAGTCAAACCATGAGTTTTGTTTAAAAAAATGTTATATTAGTTTCAAATTTTTAGTAAAATTATTTAATGTTAAAATTCTTTAATAAGAACTTAAGCGTTTACCAAAAATAGGTTTTTCAAAATTCAACCTTTAAAGGTGTGAAAAGGCGTTTCATAGGTCATATGTCAAGGTATAGACCAAACCTGTGCTTCTGGTTTGAAGTTTTGCACAAAGATTCCTCTTATAATGACATTCAGCAAGAAAAATGTAATTTTGAACCACTAAGAGGATGAGAAAGAATGTTAAAATTTACATGGAAAAATTTAAATTAAGCACACATCAGCTTGAGACTTTGGACGAATATTTTTAATAACAAATAATTAAACGCAAGTGAATAACTGATTTTTAAGCTTCTATTTCTACTGGGCTGAAATAGGGTGTCAAAATGTATCAACGCACCTCAAACCGCTGCGGTCTAGAAATTTGCAGAAACATGGATTCCTTAACTATCATGCGGCATCCATTAACAAAGGATTTTTTATTTATTTAAGAAAATAGATGAAATGGGGGTTGAAAGTTACGAGTAATTTTATCTAACCCAAAGCTACAATTAAGTCTTTGATCTGGTAAAATAATGCTATAAACGTACCAAATTTAAACATATTTCAGTGAACCAGGATGATCACATAAAGACTTCGTTTTTCATCCTGGATGTACGAATTACAAAAACGGCCTATTCGAAGCTGTGATGCGTAAATATTAAATGAAGAAATAATAAATTTAAAAAAAAATTAATCGAATTGCGAAGCTGCAATTAGAAGCTAGTTACAAATAAATATTCACAAGGGATTAGTTTGAACGAAGTAGTTTTGTACCTGTTAACGGAAGGTCGAATTATTCTCTAGTAATAATATAAAACCTTTGAATTGAGGCGGCATTTACCTTATTTAATCCCAACAAATCCTTTAATGGAACTTCGGAAAATGCTCTCTAAAAGGTGTAACCACTCTCTTGTTGGGGATTAGCGCTAGTAGCGGTGTTAGCGTTCAATGTTTAAATTCTTTTAGGAAAAAACTGTTCCATTTATTGTCGTTGGGATATCAGTATTCTGTTGAATCGGAATATTATTTATTTAATGTGTCGTGATAGCCCAGAGCGCAACAAACCTGTCTCAAATTTATAGGGCCATGGTTCGAATCCGGGCGTGTACCAATGAGTTTTTCTGACTTAAGTACACAATATCACTGACACCGTGCTTCGGAGGGCACGCTAAGCAGTCGGTCCCGGACGCTGTCAATAGATGGCGGTCGTTACAGTTCCCAACCCGCTGTGGAGCAGCGTGGTGGACTTAAGCTCCAAGCCCCCCTCCTCGCCCTGGGGGAGGCCTAAGCCCCTGCAGTGGGGTAAAAATGGGCTGATGATGATGATGATGATTTATTTAAAATAATTTAAATTGACAAGGATTGTAAGAATTTTGTGTGGTCAATGAAACACACTAAGTATTCCCTTCCGTCCACACTTTGACGCTCACTGAAAAAAAAAAATTTAATGCTTTAACTCCACTTGGTTATCATATTACCCGTCAGTTACTGTAAGGGAATTTATCTGACGTTTGTCTGACATTTTACTTGTCGAGCGTGGCCTTATCTGTTTGAAGGTTATCTCAAGGTTCTTTAAGAGGAATATAATTATTTGTTATGCAACATTAACTTATTCGTGTTCGCGCTTTCATTCGGCAATCGTCGAAAAGTTCGACGAAATGTACCGAAACCAACGACGCTCGCATGCGAATATGCGAGTACGTGGAGGTCATAAGGGTCATAACAGCGTGCGCACTGTATTTATCGAACGTACGAGCATACATTTAGATTCATATTGATTTATTTGACTGACATTGTTTTTATAAATATGCAATGGCAGTGGCTAAACATATAATTCCACACAATGATGTTACGCTGTAAGAATTTTCAATATAATATATCTACGTAAGAACCGATCTAAAAAGAAAAAAAAAATTCAAATTATTTTCTTAAAATTATTCTTTCTAAATAAATTATAACGGACTTTGGTTCAATAATTTGGAAACGGTCAATTGTTTTGTGTCTGGGTGTAAAATATCCATACACATATGTACTTATTATAACAAAATGATGTACATATTTTGGTTGTCTAATCGGTGCTCATAGTACAGGTTCAGCTTAGTTTGGGTCTGGATGATTGTATGTGAAATGTCCCAGATATTATTCATTTATTAAAATCCTTTATATTTTAATATGGACGCGCCCACGGACGCTGTTTCGAAATGTCCCGCTAACATGTTCATTATCCTTAACATATACCTATACCTACTTATCCGAAACGGTTATCGAGTGAAAAACCTCCGCACTGCACTCCACCCCCTCTCTTGGGGCTCTACGCCGCCGTTACATACATACACGCATAACCTGCGCCCCGCACGGCAACCATGTAACCTTGTGGTAGTGCAAACGTGGACGAGGAAGGAGCTCGTAGCTGGATTGGGTAAGTCCTTCTTATTTCTGTTCCCGTATTTTTAAACAGGGTCCCGTATTTTTAAACAGGGTTATCGAAGGCATTATATTAGGCAATAATTACACAAACATAATGCAAAAATGTTTTGCTTGCATTTATGAAAAACAAAATACTCTGAATGTTTGTAGAGCTTCAGTAGCATAGGTCATTTTATATAAAAGTGTCGAAGAAGAATTTGTGTCAGTACAGAAGACAGTGTGAATAGGTGGTTTATAAGAGATTTTAAATTGAAGTCACATGCACTTACATACTACTATACAAGGGAACCTACATATATATTGACTTATATTGAAAACTGGTATCATCTTGAAATATTTATTTGAAAAACTTGATAAAAAGATTGCAATATTTTAGTCTTGCCATCAGAACATACTGCACAACTACAAACTTTATTTTTATAAATATAATAGTCAACATAAAAACTTTGAATATTGTTGTAGATATTATTACTATACAGATATTTTAAAATCTTCCACAGCTAGCAAAGCTCAACACAGGATATTTTTATCAAAATTTGTTTATTAATCTAAGATTAATCCTGCTAAAACAATGCAACAATGCTAATATTGGGGGGAGGTTCGAGGTATCTTAAATTGTTTATGTATAACTTTTAAGAAGCCATACGAATATCCAGCTTTCAGATTATTAGCCGATGTTTAAAACAAGTGGTGTGTGGTAGTGAAATAGATAGGTACAAAATTCTTCTTAGCACACTGATATGCTTCGACATATTGTACCCATAGAGATCTCACAATAAAGATAGTGGTCAACTCGGTCCAGATTAGTTTGATATCAGAAAAGACATCTTTTCATTTATTTGAATTCTCGCCACTTGTTAGCAAGAACAGTTTGCAGTGGAGTGAGACAAAATTGTTAATGTTTTATAAATACAAAATTGAATATTGATGATTTTTTTTCATGTTTGTTATAAGATTTACTTGTATAATTTTATAACAGCAGGTACTTATATTGCACTTTTTGTTTGTCAATTATCTGTTTCAATTACATTCATACATGGAAATCGCAGCCAGAAGCTACGTACTCATAAGAACCTCTGAAAATCTACACAGTTAAATATCTCGGACTAAGCACGAATAAAATAGTAGGATTAAACGAACTTACCTGAAATTAAGTTCAATCATGATAATATGAAGTGCTTAGTCCGAGATAGGAATATCCCGCCCACCCATAAGTTATATATAACTTATTGCCCCAAAATTTTTTTTGTAGTTTCTTCACTTCTAACTCTAAATGTAATGACAATTTGAATAAGCTGGTGTTGCCTGGTGGCACCTTTTATGTCTTAATTTATGTTTATTATAGCGCATTAAAATGTGCCATGAATATAGCAAGCGGAAGACCGTCACTACACAGGTAAATATCTCGGACTATAAGCTCTTCATATAATCAGGATAGAACGTCAGTTCAGGTAAGTTCGTTAAATTCTGTTATTATAAAGGAATTATAAAAAACTTCTATAAACGATAGATATTTATCGGATTTCACGTTAACCAGATTATTAAATAAGTTGCATGGAAGCGATTTTATATTGAAAAAGGTCAAGGACTCACCCGACCCTCTTTACGGCAAATTTCAGTTTCAGGCCGCAGGTATTGTGCACCAAAAGGAAATTAATAGGTTTGAGAATATTTTCCACCAAACATTCAGTAGGTATGGTACAGCTTGGAAATTTTAACTGGAAAGTTTTTTTCTGGAGTGGATTTAAACCAAATTATTTATTATTAATGCTTTTGGTACTAATAACTGGAATATTTTATTGAAGTTGATGCGTGTGAGTTTTGGTGACATGCCCACGAACACATGTAAATCTAGGATTAGATTAGCTCGCAGCCATAGTGTTAGGACTAAGTAAGCTCACGCCACAGATTAGTACTGATTATTTCAGTATCAACGCCCACGCTGAGCGCTTCGCCGATAGTAATTATTATAATAATCTGTGTAGTAGGTAAATATGGAGTTTACCAAGCCATCTAAAAGTTCCAATATGATATAATGCATATAAGATAAATATATATATATATATATATATATATATATATATATTGGCTGAAATGTAGATATTATAATTATTATAGACCTAGGAAACGGTGTGCCTCGAAAGATCTATATATCAGCCAAACATATGTTATATGCATTATATCATAGTTTAAGTAATTTTGAGAACGAATTCCTCAGCAGTCAATAAACATTAAATCATTGTAAATATTGAAAAGGTATGTATTCAAGAAAAAATTCAATTTTGACAAGAGCAATTCTTGCACCAGGTGTTTTTCATGATGCCAATGCTGGAGTATAGCTCGAATTAAGCAATTTGCACCATAACAATAAAAAATGACACATAAAACTTTACATTTAAAACATGTTTTTCATACGAACTGCGTATAAACACAAAACATGCGAGTCGTGTTGAAACGAAAACAATTTTATAACAGTACAATACTTTTTGTTTCATGCAATTAGTTTTATGTTGAACATGTGAAAAATGAAATTATTAAAAAAATATCTGAAGCGCTTAAGTTTCTTTTATGGTGTAACAAATTATTAAAAAAAAAACGTATAAACTTGTTTTTTTGATTTGAATACCATGTAATTTTTTGTGCCAATCGGTTAAGGTTTAATGCCATGCAACTGTTAACGCCGTTTGTATAGAAATTCTAAATTCCAAATTTTTCTTGATATGTAGCAGGTTTCCGCATGAAACAAGTTATTCGTGTAATCAGCAAATCAGCTATCGCGGTTGATTACAATAATAGATACCCACAAAATGAAAGTTGTGACTATACGTAACACTTGGCTATAAAGGTGGTAAAGGTAATCGATGGGAATTGCTTGTTATACTGTAACTGCAGGTACGTGTTGCTGCTGTGCGCGTCTCTGAAGTTAGTCACAAACAGATTGCAGTAACATAGAAGCGTTGTGATGGAAAGCACGGCAAACCTAAGCTGAATGATCGGCCATGCACTTCGTACTTCAGAGCCGTGCAGATCTGTTGCACGTACCTAGTGTAGTGTACCTAGCGTTGTGCAACTTTATCCGCTGAAGGAAGTTCTTCAAGTTCAAGTATGTTAGTTTAAAAAATTATAATTCATATCTGCTAAAAAGCCAAGATCTCAATATATTCACAATGTGATTCTTCACTATATTCATTTATTTTTTTAAAATAAAAAAGTAAGTTATGAAACTAATCATAACTGAAAAAACAATTAGACGAACATGAACTATTTTCAGAAAATTATTATTTTTTACATTAAAATAATAAAAAAACGCTACTATCAAATTAATATATTCTATGTTAAAATATTTTTCTACTATATTTCGAATCTACAACCATGGGATATTTTATACGTAAGTTTTAATTTTTTTTTATCCAAAACTGTGTAGTAATCAGTTATGTCTGACTAGTAAATGTCTATATATACAAATGAATGAATTATAAAAAATATCTAAGAATGGATATATCATTTGTCTAGTACCCATTAGGCTCTGCCGAATTTGGGACTAAGTGGATAAGTGTTTAATGTCCCAGATTTTATTTTTGTTATCATTATTTTTCCTTTTTTTAATTTCTTATGTTTACAAACAATACCTGCATTTTCCATTCTTTAAGATCTAATTAATACTCCATTGAAGTTAGAGAGCGTCGCGCCGCTACTATAAATAATACTTTTGGAGTAGGTAGGTACAGTGTATTTTTGTTCGTACCACCTACCAAAGAACACTAGAAGACTTTTGTAGTATCAGATGCGACTGATAAGGCATGCGGCGCGTGTCTTGGCATGCATTCGGCCGTATTTCCACTGTCATCTTCAGATATCGGACATAAAGTATAATGGACATAGAACCGCTTTAGTGTCAAATGAAAAATTTTAGGTGAATATGGAATTTTTAATATTTCCTAATTTTTAGTTTTTTTTAATCGTATTATAATAAAAGTTATGATTTGTAACCTCAGTTTTATTTTTGTTGCAAAGATTTAGAAAGATACATCGGCTACGCTAGCATTATAATCTTTTTACAACGACACACAGTTTTCTAAAAATCAAATTTTAGACGGTGTTAAACTAGGTGACGCTGCGGTGGCCCAAATTAAGGACAAGTTAGTAGATCTTATAGAGACGGCGGACGAGGTCGGGGGCTGAGAACCTCAGGGTTGGTATCAAAAGAATGCTTTCTTATGACAAAAATGACGGTGGAATTGAGGAACTGGCTTGGGCTGCGACTTTGCCACATATAGCGGAATCCCTATTGGGAGTAGTTTTGTCAGGATTTGGATTCCAACTACTAAGAAAATTTGAGGATGATAAAAGGTCAAAACAACTATAGGACGAAGCTGAGATACCCGAGTGGACGCTTCTCTACAAAGCAATTCAGCCTTTGAATATGCCCTTTGTGCTGGGAACTCCACAGGATATAATTAGTGATGAACCTGGGTGTGTTTGGCTCAATTTTCTGGCTACTCAGTTTCAGGCTAGGGCCAAAAGTAAGCAAGTGGCCCAGGATGCGTCTGTGGAGTCACGACCAAGACCGAGAGACGTTTTTGGTTGTGTACCATATGACCATATAACCATATGAAACAGTTTTTATTTCGAAATCACAAATATTTAAATATTATTTTTGTGTTGATATTTGATTTTGTTTTTATTTTTACACTTATTTTTTACAACAATTGTTTTTGCGAATGAATTCAGGTATATTGGACTCAGCGGGTGTTGTAAAACGAATAAAGATTCAGCATGTATATTAATAATGTTAATGTCGAATCGAATTAGCTTAGTTTATTCACCTGCACGAATTCTTTTTAAAATAATTTGTTTAGATTGTACGGTTTTTCACAAAATTGTCGAAAGGCGTCGAGGTTCGAGCCTCCAATTTCTGATTTCAATATTTGCCGATTCCTTTTATTTCGTTTTTCCCTTAAGCCCTGGTACGTTGATAACGATTTTCCGTCCACACGGCTGTATTTTTTTGGTTTCAGAGCCGCTTTTGTGTGAAATTGCAGATGTTAAAGTCATATATCTGAAATATTATGATTGAAATAGTTTTTTTTTTTCTTTCCTATTGACTCGATGAAGACTTGCATATTTTTACAATACAAATGCATTATGCATATACACTTCCATAGCAATAGGTGTGTTATTCATAGGAATAGGTGAACTTTTTAAAAAGAAAATACTCAAAAAAAATTAAGGCGTAATAACACATAATACATACAAAAAGAAAACGTGAAATATTAATGTGATGTCACTACTACATGTGTCATACACAAAGAAGTGTCTTAATACGAAGAACACCGCAGCTATAATTCGTAGTTCTGACGTCATCAGCTATCAGTTTTTACAAGCGACCCGTGTTGCCAATTTTACTATATTGTAAAATGGCGTCGCGACCTATGTTGCCAATTTTACAATAATATTGTAAGTAATATAATATTGTAGTCGCCTAGGTCGCGCACAATTAAACGCAACCGATCTTACCCCAGATCCGGTCTTCACCCAACTCACCTTAAGCCGATTTCTGAATAAGAATAATATATCATTAAATAATCAGAGTATTGTAGTCATCTTTATTTTTCCTTTATTCTTAACGATTTTCATGTTATTTATTACATGATACAATATGTAGGTAATATTCTATCACGTATAAATAAAGTACAATAAATATTTTTCAAATATACCTAACAGTTACTACTCAGTTTGGATACTATCTTTACTTAAGGAATCATATATTGGTGGAACAAAATTTATGATACATATGCTCCCAAACCTGCATAAAATGATGTCTCGGCCCATATTACAGTTATACGATCTTTACGTTTCGAAGCGAGACGAACGAACATTTCCCTACCTCTATTCTCGTAAACCTATTCAATATCGCTTACAAGACTTTGACCGTCGTAAAATGTAAAAAGGTATCAATTCAAAACACTATGCGGATATTCATTTCGACCATTCACCGGAAAAATAAATATATTATAACATCACATCTAAATTTGAAGGTTGTCGTGAACAGCTGTCTATCAGCTAGATCGTCAGCGACCTATCATCTAGCTATAGAGCAGCAAGAAGAATGTTACGTATCGAAGATGAAAATTGGTCAAATAAAATCCAGACTATCCTTCGTGCGGGCTATGATACAGTTTCGTTGTATACCGCCAAACATAGGTGAATTCTATTTGATTTAATGATTGACAGGAAGATGAGGTCACCGTAGGATGTAATGATGGTTCTGCTAAGTGTAGGAATCAGAGAAAACCCTTGCAACGAAGAAATGAATATCTGCTTGGTTTCAAAGGCAAAGCCAGAGTTCAATTCCTATTATGAAAGCCGAGAGAGCCTAGAGAAGAGTTTGACACCGTTACCAAACTGTTACACTACCTACGAGATCCGGACGGTATCTGGACAAGAATACCGATACAATAACCAAATTAATCGGCAAGAATAGTAGGATGTCTACGACCTTATCGTAAGTACAATGTAAGCAATTTATTAGTATTATTTATTACAAAATAAAATTATGATGAATTAGTGTTATTAGTGTATGTATTATTGTTAATACTCTAAAACATTATCATGTGGTTTCAGGAATAAAAAGTCAAGGTGGGAGTCAATTTTACTTTTTAGGTATTTTATGGAAAATATGAAGTAAATTCGACGACCGCTTAGCCTAGTGGGCAGCGACCCTGCCTGCGAAGCTGGAGGTCCCGGGTTCGAATCCCAGGTCAGTATTTATATGATGAATATTAATACTGGCACTGGGTCTTGGTTGTTATATGTATGTGGTGTCTTCGCTTGGTACCCAAAATACAAGCTAATGCTTAGTTTGAGACCTAGACGTTGTTGTGATTGTGTGTGTTATTATTATTATTATAAAGTATCTACGACGCATAACCATATTATAAAAATGATATATATACAAGGGTGATGACCGCTTATACCTAAAGACGAATTGGCGACCTCAAGGTAATGGTAGTTTCCGATCATGTCACAATGACAACGATTTGTGAAAAAATCCACAGATCTTGCAGTCCCCGCAACCATCGGTTTCATTGAAAATGAACCTATTTAAATCCGATTTTCACAGATTATTTTATTTCATTGCTACGAAATCGTGGCATTGCCACGATTTAAACTGCAGCCTCTGATATCCTTAAACGTTTCGAACTCGATAATGAAGCATTCGAAAGAATACAGGCCGAAAGGCGATGACCGTAATGTTAACAAGTTCCCGATCGTCCATAAAATCTAACATGTGATGTCAAATTTCTTGTTCTATTTCCAACCGATTTCCAAAATTTTGGTCTCAAACTGTAGCTATTGACGCCTTCTAACCTTTTATATAACACTTTGAAGCGATCCGACGAATACCCTCTGAAATATAGTAACTTATATCCGCAAACACCAGCGATCGACCAAAAAATCTCATCTTTCGGAAATAATTTCTCTTACAATTACCAACCGATTTCCAGAAACTTGGTCTCAAACCGTAGCTAAGTTAATGGCTAAGATACTTTTTTTTTTATTTTCGATATCGGTCCTCGTTCTCGAAATATATTGGATTTAGTAAAAAAAAAATCCGAAAAAATCCCGATTTTTTTACATTTTCCAATTTTTTCCAAAACTACCAAACCGATTTCCAAAATTTTGGTGTCATACAATGCGCAACTAAATTATTAATCTTTTAAGACCTTAAATTCTTAGCTAGACCTCATACCCTCGGAGTTATGGCTAAAAATGCGTCTCCCGTGAAATGGATCTGATAGTCATTTTCAATGACAAAATTATAAATTTACTATCTCTGCAGGTTAGTCATGAGACCAAAGTACTTTGCATCACACAAATTGTTTTCTGCTTGACCCAAACAGTTGACGACAACAGTTACCGAAACGCCAAATCAAACTCTAATGTTACAATACTATAAAACCCCGGCAGCATAACAAAACACGACCAGCAGAATCACTGCTTCCAGATTTGTGTTTTTTAATAATGAAAATATTTTTAAATAAAGTTTTATTAAATTTATTTTATTAAAACCTTCGCTTTACTAGAACATTCTACTGGCGAAGAAACGCAACTGTGAACGCGATAACCTTATCTTCTTGAATGAAAATGAAAACGTTTCAGACATATTTCAATTTTCCTAGGAATTTGAGTGAGAAACACCAACACCATTCCAACTCAATTTATTCGTACCTTATAATTATATAATTTAGCTTATGAACATCATTACCTATTGATCCTCGTGCTAATTACAATTATCTATTACCAACTGTTCAAGAATTAGAAACCTACAGGCATAAAATTACGCACGAATTGACTTGAAGCTCTCTTCTGCGCTTACAGTCTAACCGCTCATACTTTAGCTTGGTTGTGTGTACCCGTTGCGAGATGGCGAGTCTCCGCGCGCCGGTCTTCATCCCCGCGAAATTGCATTTGACATTTTAGGTGCGGTGAAATGACATTTCTGACTCTATTAAAACCAAACGCTACCGTGAAATTTATTTTCTCTATGCCTACAGGCATAATGTTTTTTTTTTTTTAATTAAAAAACAAAACAGCAGACAAACGCGAGTTTCTAATACCTATTATCACCCCCTATTAGTATTATGTATTACGTTTTCATTGCCGGTGTTCACGGAGCTGAAACAATTAGCACGCACGGTCGAGACCGCAAACAACAAGCCCCCAAAATCGGGATACCGTAATCTGGGCGTTTGTTCGCATCTTCAAAATTGGTATTTATGGCTCTGAACTGACTTTCAATTATCCGGACTTTTCTGGTAATCTTACCCGGCAGGCGTTTTGTTAATTAAACAGGACGTAACGTAGTGTGTAATTACCGAGGGCACAAGCAAGCCCGACCCTTAGAATATCTCATTTCGACAAAATAGGATTATCTTCTTTTCAATTTACATTGTAAAGTTGTCCATAACTTTGCGATGGCAAGACATAAATTATTTATTATTACATCATGTTAAATTAGATAGAATAAAAGATAATGTTTAAGAAATGAGACATCCAGCTATGTTCACAGTAACGATGTCCGTATCATGAAAATATTCTGTGAAGATATTTTTTAAATCTGATTCTATGTATGTATTTTTGTTTGATCTCTTATGAGATCAAACAAAATGCAAACAAGCTTTACTAGAAATCGCTGTACTACAATTTCCAGATGAAAATTTCGAGATTGAATAAATGGAATCGTAATTCGAGTATGTATTAGAAGTCAGAAAACTGGCTATTTCAAGTAGCAGAACAGTCAAAAGAAAAGTCTTTCAAAAAAGAAATTACTTTAAAAAACTGATTGTCTTAAGCTGTTAGAAAGCGTTAATATTTAAGTAAGTTAAAAATTAAAAGATAGGCAACGGGAAAACTATGCATGCGAAGTCGCGAGCAACAGCTAGGTTTAAAATATATTAAAATCTATCCTACCCCTCTAGGTATAGGGATTCTATTATACTCGAGACGAATGGAATTATTTCATACAAGTTTCTCTTTTAAAAACATTTTAGTTCTATTAGTAGTATTTATTATTAATAAGTACTAATAATGTCCACGATTTGGGTGTCGCGCTGTGTCTGTTGACAGGGGATCCTATGTGCAAGGAATACTTTGTTCAGAGGATCAGTGTCGCAATACAGCGCGGCAACGCGGCAAGCATCCTTGGTACCCTGAACCCATCGTCTCTTTAAAATTTTGTCATTTATCATAATTTGCATAGTATTTTTTAATTTGTAAATACTTTTAGTTTTTAATTAGTTTTTATTTTATAGATCTTAATTATCTTTTAATCACTAGAAAAATATAATTATTTACTAATAATATATACTAATAAATAAAAATAAAAGAAAACATTTAGAGTCGAGTAAACGAATTAATCATTTTGTTTCCTCGTTTAATATCCCAAGCGTGTGCTTTTGTAGGTATGGAAGTAAGTATTTAGGAACACGTATTAACATGTTCGCTGCTCCGCCCGCGTGGACTAGAGGTTTAAATTTAGATAAATCCGTTTAGCCATTTACCTATCTCATAGGAACTGTGTATTTTCCGGGATAAAATTAACCTGATGTATAAGTTATATTACTGTAAAGTTTGATCTAAATCCGTTCAGCCGTTTTTGCTTGATTGGGTAACAAACACACAAACATGTCCATGCTTCAGTAACTGATTCGAATTGTTAAACACTTTCAAATAGGTTCTATAAATGGTCTAGGCCCTAGGCCCCT
Organism: Luffia ferchaultella; assembly: GCA_949709985.1. Taxonomy (NCBI): domain Eukaryota; kingdom Metazoa; phylum Arthropoda; class Insecta; order Lepidoptera; family Psychidae; genus Luffia; species Luffia ferchaultella. The sequence goes on from OX453243.1 coordinate 7,398,845, forward strand.
CAATGATTTGTTTTTAAGAAAATAAAATTGTATTTGGAATTTGACTTAAAAATTTTTGTTAGTGCCAGATGACAAATTTTCTAATTTTTTTAACTTTTTTTTTCATTGCTTAGGTACATAACATTAGGTAGGTATAAAATAATTTTTGGTATATGTCACTTGAAAAAAATTATGTTTCGAAAGTAAAATGTGCACAATTTGTACATTGAATAGATTTATTCCTACTTGATAAGTAGATTAGCTGCAAGGGTCAGGAATTTTGAATTGTGCTATTATCTCTTATGAAGTCTAGAGTCTAGGGTATCATTGAGGTTATGTACAGGTGCCTATTTTAATTTAGATATGTCTCGTGTAGAAGAAATAGGTACCTGTAGAAAAGTCGATGCTCATATTTTATGCGTTCTTTAGACAATAATAAAGATATTCTTAAAAAATTAAATATAACGTTATTGGCGCATATGAATTTCCAGCGCACATCGCATCATACTGGTACTTGCATTTATATGAAGGTTTGTAGCTTTAATTTAATTTATTCATTTTTATGACGTAACATTTTACGGATATTCCTTAAGAAATCACGTCCAAAAGTGATCACCGAACTTTTTTCATCGAATAATATTTGCGTGTTGCTACAGTGACGGTCTAAAATCAGTGTTTATATGTAATTAAACTTAACAACACGGTCATAGGTATCAGACCACGGTTATACGTCTTTAATTTTTTTTTATAATACATACGTATACAAGGTGAGATTTTAGTAACCGGCCAAATTTTTTCTGGATATTAGGTATCACCAATAGACCTCATTGCGTAAATAAAAAATATGGGTTACATTTTCATAATAAATTATTTTATCTACAGTGTTATTTTATAACGTTTGGTTGCTTTTTTAACGCTATGGTATACGTACACGCCAGAGACCTTGAAACGGAATGGGGCGGCGGGCATGAATAGTGACTAGAGTTATTTGTTTTTTCGGGAAAGGTTTGTGTAGTCATATCTCAATATTTTTCTATAGAACGATACTAAAAGGAAAAAAGACGGCTATCGGTTTTCTACCAAAAATCTTTATATTAAAATTTGGCTGGTCTTTAAAACCTCACCCTGTACAAATATTTAAAATAAAATTTTGAGTATGCAAATTAGAGTAGAATTGCAAATCAAATTTTAACATATAATTTTCATTTACATAGTGTAAAAAAAAACCACGAAATTTATTCTAATTTGTGTTTGTAATTTAAATCTTGTCGCATTTCTCGGTTTACCTTTTACAAACCACTTTAAGGTTCGTGTTCGCACACGAACTTTAAAAGTGGTTTGTAAAAGGAGCACTATTTTAAATCCAGCTCCGCAAATCCTGTGCGATTGCATTCCTTTGACTGGTGCCTATTGAATTTTGTCAGTACGAATACATTCACTGCAACACAAAATTTCTTACCTTATTGGTACGGTTCTAGAATTTGACACATAATAAAAATAAATAAATACATTTTGCTTTGGTTTTGCCGTTAATTTTTATTCAAACCTGTAAAGATATTTTTATTATTGTGGTCTTACAAAAAAATTTCTGTATCAGCTAAACTGAATTTGCTCTCCCGATAATAAATTTTGCAATGTTCTTTTTTTTTTTAAATATACTATAGTTTGACCAAAACGGCTGTACCGCGCCTTGCGCGGCGAGGAGGCAGCAGCTCCTAAGCGTTGACGACGGACTGACAGAGTAGATCTGCCTCCCTCCGCGCTGCGCACATACCTAAAGCGCGGTACAGCGGTTTCGGTCAAACTATAACTCTTATTATTGTTCATTATTAATAATCTTGTCGAGTATTTCTTAATTTTTTTGTTTTTGTTTTATCGGCAGCTTCACCCTCGTGGCATAACATCCTTATATGCTTTTTTGCACTTCTTGCAGCTGTAACTTCTCAAAAAAAATCTAACATAAATTGCCTAGCCTGTGCTCACAAAGTCGCGAACAAAAGCAATAATTAAGAAATGAAAAGAGCAATAATTTGTTCATATTGAATCCCCCTCGCCTCCGAAGTCGAATGAACGACCAGTACACTTATTATAAAAAAATATAGAAGTTATTTACGGTAACAATTACTGTATTAATTTACCGGTAATTATAACTTAGTGTATTCTACGCGTCCCTTTCTATTGTATGCAAAATGGCAGCATAATAATTGAAGCTCATATCAGTGGCTGGATCATCCACTGATATGAGCTTCAATTATTTGACCCAAATAGGGTTTTTGGATAAACGGTTCGGGTTCTTTATTATTAATAGTTTGTCTGGGGCTGCGCCCGTGTGGTGACTTTTTATGTTAAAGGCATTAAAGGTCTGATGAACGTACGTACCTACGCATGGAATAACAGATCTTTCAAAGATCAGTTTAGGATATGGCCACAGATTAACATGGCTTTCTTTTTGACTAGACTTTCATAGTTTTGGACCTCAATCCTTCAAGTGACGATGCCAACAGAACTTATAATATTTATTTAACCTAACTTATAATATCTAAGTTCCTATTTAATACGCCTGTAGCGGCGGTCGAAGCCCCATGGACTTTGTATCGATAACAAGCAAAGGAATTGATTTTTTTACGGCTTTAAAAGTCAGTAGAGTTAAAGTATTTTTTTTAAATTTTTGAACTTGATAACTCCACGCGTTCCTGAGAAACAGTGATTTAGCAGACAATTAGACGGACAACGAAGTGGTCCTTTAAAAGTCCCTTTTTCCTTTTGAGATACAGAATCCTAATATTGCAAAATCTAAATAGAATAATTTCAACAACTCTGTATTAGCCGAAATCCGGTGATACAGGACCGATAGTTTTATCAACGTACTACGGTGGGTGTGCCCTCCATGAATGAACAGTGCCTTTTAAGACTCGAGCCACTTATCGTTTCAAGTAAACACACATTAGACGGTTATTATCGTAAATTCTGACTTTATACTTCGGCATTATGTAAAACGGGCCCTAAAACAACTCGACCCTCGCATAAAACGCTATCACAGTACCAACATACGGTCTTCTAGCCGCGTAAGCCTTTTCAGAGACGGGCACCATAAAAAAAGTGAACAATTAAATAATATTTTTTTAAATAATTAATAAAATGCCTGCGGTAATACGAAAACCTAGCGGAGACGGTTTTTAAGTTTGCGGATTTTTTTTGCGTTTTCTTCGATTACAACACGTATTGTGTTCTGATTATTATTAGTTTGGCGTGATATACCTACGGATATTCTTCGGATAAACCTGATGCGTGCTTTATTTAAGATTGGATAGTATTAATCCGGGTTCTTTGTTACATGAAGTAAAACATACGACAAGTTATTTATTAGTTTATTTCCTGACCTTCGCCTCATTGATTAATTCGGACAGTCGACCGGACTTCACTTTTGTCATCAAACGCTTCCCTTGTCAAGTCATCATCATCATTATCATCAGCCCGTGTCTCTCCATTGCAGGATATAGCAGAAATAAGCTTTATGTATTCGAAGGTTCTGTGGCAAGCTCCTTGGCGCTTACCGGCAAAATGTTTCTCATCTTTAGTTCTTTCGTGTTTGACAGTAGTTTCTGGAATACCACTAGCATTGAAAATTATCCAAGTATATATTGACATTATTGCCACCCCGTCTATTTTAATGCTTTCTTTACAGTCCTTTCGACTGTCCATGCGCTACTTGTCGCATAACATCGCGTAAGAACACTTATTTTATTTTTGCCGGCGACACCACTTCTTGTTTAGCAGATTTCATCTGTCGGTAATTTTAACCGTATCTATGAGGCCAGATTGTTCGAATCGGCTTATTCATTAGCGTTATTATAATGTAAATTGACGTCGATAATTACAATGATTGGAGTTAAGTTGGTGTTTTTTTAACTTTCTCTCGAAGTTCGAGTCGAAATTGTGAAAGTTTATAGCTTTATGTTACTTCCGACCTTAAGGAATATAATTTAAAAAATTTCACCAAATCCTTTAATTGAATTAAGAAATTATAAGAAATAATCATTTTTACTTATATCGACACGGGTTACATATATACGAACGTTTCTACATAATTTTACACTCGGAATTATGTGCTCGAAAACAATACGAGTTTAATAATGATTTGTATACGTTTCTCTTAATAATTTCTTTTACTAATTCCGTATATCAGTAATTTTATTTGTAATAGTAAAACACTTTTTTTTGTAGGTTACTCTGCCTATGCTTCATTGTTCACTTTAAGTTGCTGACAAAGACTTTGTTATTTTGTACACCAATCTGAGGTGACTCTTTTCTCGGAGATGACTTATTATTATTATCCTTTTGTGGGGGCACCCGCTATATTAAAATATAATGTCGAAAAATCTGACCAATATGTAATCTCTGCAATGGATCGTTTGGATTTTCTCAATGAGGGATGCTGCTTTTGATTCTGTTTTGAACAGCGGCTCTACAATCTCTGACGAGGATCTCAATATCGCCTTGCCAGTTATAATAATTAAATTTTATCTAATAATCTAATCTATGTAATAATTTAACTTTAACCATGTCAGTATATCAAACCATATTTTAAAAATTCTTTTTCTTTTCAAAATTAAAAAAGCAGGACGTCATATTGACAATTTTGATACCTATAGGTTATCCACGTAATAGGGCTATATTCATACGGTAACTTCTCTAAGTTCCCGTTATGTTATGCGACAAGTAGGGCAACTTAGGGCAATAAGTTTTTCTAATTTATGTATCTATATAACTATCATTGACACTGTGCCTCGGAAAGCGCGTTAAGCCATCGTCGTCGGTCCTCGCTGCCATCAATAGATGGCAGTCGTTAAAATCCACCAACCCGAACTGGAGCAGCGTTGTGGATTAAACTTCACGTCTCGTATTCAGAAGGGAGGCCTAAGCCCCAGCCCACTGCTGGGGCTTTGGCCTTCGTATTAATGGGCGGATGGTATTTTATACTAAATAACAAAAATAATGAAAAATCACAAATCAAAATTAAAGCAATTGCGCTTAACTGTATTTTTGATATTAATTTTTTTTAGGTACAGTCTTTTTATTTTGAGAAAATAAATTAATGTTTATTATAATTTTTATTATTTTTTTAAACAAATAATAAATAGTGTGGGTTAATACTGAACTATGTTCTAGCATGTATAAAAGATTGGCGACCTAGTGATATAATGCTATTAGCAACAGGCAAAAGAGTTCGTAATCATATGGTATTTTTATATAGATGATTAGAATCTATACAGTATTATAATATAAACATTCAAGATGTTGTTATGTATACATAAATTAGCCTTAGCGTTATCGAGCGCGTCGTAAACAAGTCTCGGACAATGCGCAGTGACGTACAGGCACAGTTTCCGCGTGGACCATCAATATTGATAGCTCTTTATGAGCCATTTACCTTTTCGGTGCAGAGTATAGGGCGCAGGAACGCGCGGCCGGAATTCCGCCGGTAGGCTTAAAATTCATACACCTTTTACAGTGCTTTCGCGATATTGCTATCGGGTTATCTCGTGAGGCCCTTTTGTAAACTTCATATTTAATGTCTATTGTCACTCATTGAGGATGTTTGGTTGAGGGCTCCCTTTAAAGACGCGTGTCTTTGAAGACTGTGATAATCCACTATAGTATACAGCACACTATAGTACACAGCATGTTTCTTCTAACATTATATAAATATACTTGAAACGGTAACAAAATCCATAAATAAAAAGTCAAAAACACACTGCGCGGTCGGATAGCAAATTTACATCCATAGAAGAACATATCTACACGGACTATCAACTGTCAGTACTCTTTTTCTAGGTTTTGAAGGGAACGTATTACTGGACACCCTATTTTTTAGGGCAACATCCTGAGTAAATCACCGGCCGATTCGGTTACCCTACTAGGACTACCCGTACTGTCGCAACGAACACTACATAATTCAGAAAGTTTCATACGTTATCATAAGAGCCTCAGTTTTTTACTTTCCCTTCGGTGCTTGTACTAAAATCTACGTTGTAATATTTTTTGTAATCTACAGTTATAATACGTATTACCAACTAAAATATTGGACATTCACTTTATATACTTACAATTATTTCGATGCTTATGAATATTGTTACGGGCTAATCGTCTACATATTTATCACAAACTTTCATCACACTTGTATCGCATTCGCAGTTCGCTCTTAACTATTTTAACCAAGGAATTGATTCACGGCCGGCAGTATCTCGAAATTTCTGTCATCGAAAATTTGCTTTTAAAAATTCTAATAACAATTTTATCGTAGGAATATCCACTGCGCCGGCGCACGCCTTTGAGTGTGCACGGTGCAATAGAATTTCCGAGCGGCAACCACCTTTTTGACTAACCATGTCTCTAAAATTGAATTTCATTTACAATTTATTTTTATTTTCTGTCAGTCGTCATCTCAGTACTCACACCTTTCACACACATATCCTTTCTCACGCAATCCATCCACACCTTCTTGGGTCGTCCCCTTTAGCTGCCATTTTAAGATGAATAAAATTATTGCAGCGAATCCACCTCCTACATATAGTAGTAACAATCTCGTATATTCTTCTTTTTTTTTATAACGTATACATGACAACAACGTCTAGGCCCCAAACTAAGCATAAACTTGTGTTTTGGGTACCAAGCGAAGACTCCACATACATATAGCAACCACGACCCGGTACCAGTATCGATATTCATCATATAAATACTGACCCGACCTGGGATTCGAACCCGGGACCTCCAGCTTCGCAGGCAGGGTCGCTACCAATTAGGCTAAGCGGTCGTCTTATTTACTTCTTCACTTAAGGTTAGTGTTTTTGTTTAAGTAACTCAACACTTTGTAATGAGTTTAGCGTGATGACCTCCGTTATGTCTTAATAAATCGATGTGTTCTCTGTAAGATGGGTTACACAACAGCATATGATAGTATATTGAAATTTTATTTATAATAATATTTCTTAACAAATTGACAATGTGTGCAAACGTGTTGGTACAGAAAAAATAAATGTGTACCTATCTATAGTATAAACTGCGCATCTCAAACACGAAGGAAAAGGAATTTCAGCGAGTTTCATCATTATTAAGTTTTCGGGTGGAGCGATCTGCTGAAACTTCGCCTAAGAATCCTGAAAGTCGAATATTGAAAGAAATCTGATAATGAATATTTGCGTATAATATAAGAAAATGGACAAATTCCAGACTTACTAACCAAATTAAAGACAGTAAATTTAATTTGTAGATATTAATGATTTAAGGTTAAACGTTACCTCCGATTTCCATACAAAATTTATTTCATCAGAACTAAAAAAACTAAACGTTGTATAATGTTTATTTCACCATCTAAACAGGTAAATGGTGTCAAAGAATTTTCTTTTTTATGGAATATATTCTACAATATCTATATCTAATATTCTAATATAAACAATTAAAATTTTGGATTAAAAAAAACTTGCTCACACCCGTAATTAAATCGACAATTGTGAACTTTGAAAACCAAAATAAGAACGGTGTTGTGTGTTAGAAAAAACGTATTCATATAAAGACGACAAATTTACGATTCATTTTATTCATAAAGATGGTATGATATTACAACTTGTAGTTTTTTAGCTCTGATAAAATAAATTTTGAATGGAAATCAGAGGTATCGTTCAACTTTAAGGGACACACAATATCGAAAATTAATTAATTTCAAACTTCGATATGAGAATTTTTAAAATTACATCTCTCATACTTCGAAACGATCGAAAATTGCGGCGTTATGACAGATGGTGAATAAGTCTTTATCATTCTCTCTTTTTTATTTCAAACAACCGCATCAGATAAAAAGGAGAGATATAGCGCAATCGCCTGTGCTAAAACTAAATGTCAAAATACGCCTTTATTTAAGCGCTTTTTTGCCCGATTGCGGAGAGTAATATTTTGCGGGTGTATTATATACATGTATGTATGTATATTTTTTTGGCAGCCTCTGTATGGCTTATATGTTATGTTATGGCTAATATATGAGAGGTCATTACATTCGTTTAATTGTGGGAATGACTTACTAGGCTTCATAATATTTAAAAACGGCGTCTGTGAATCAAAAAGGAGAGGAGGAAGAAATATTATTAGAACGAAATGCGTAGCGAATGAAAGAAAATAAATATCCGATTCAAAATAAGTACATATAATAACACGCTACCATTTTGATACAGGCTACAAAACAAAGCATCGCACTGAATCGGTCTGTTGTAGATAGTTTGCTCTCATATCTTGAAAAAATAATCAGCCGTTCGTAGCTCTAAGCAGAGTGTAAACATTACAGAACTTCATAGTTTATTTGTTAAAAAAAAAACAATAATGTAAATAACTTAAAAATTCCAACTGCGTAAAAAAAACTGAAAACAAAAAAAAACAAGTTATATAATTTATAAAATAGAAATAAAATGCATCATGATATAAATATGACTTTAATCAAGTCACATTTCACTTAGTTTCTCATTTCCTCTCACTATATCATGGCCTTCGACAGAATGCGTTTCTGACACATGGTCTTTATAGCTATAACATCATGTGTTTGTTGTGAGTTGATATAATAATATGATTATTAATTTAATTTTGTGTCATTCGTGCATGTAAACGATAATAATATTTGAGAACGGGAATCGTCCGACGGTACAAATTCACATCAACTATCCGATTACGACCTCTCAGGAACGCATTCTCTCGACGGCCATAATATAGTGCTATAATATTATATAATAAAATATTGCAGATGGAGACAATAAAAAATGCAAAATTTTTTTTTTTTTTAAATTGAACTAGATTTGAATTTAAATACCCCCAACAAACGTTTTTTTTGCTTTCGTCTGTAAAATACCTTATGTAACATTCAAGTTATATTTATAGGATAGTTTATTTTATTAATACTAGTGGCTGCCCAGTGGTTGGGAACTGTAACGACCGCCATCTATTGACAGCGTCCGGGACCGACAGCTTAACGTGCCCTCCGAAGAACGGTGTCAGTGATATTGTGTACTTAAGTCAGAAAAACTCATTGGTACACGCCCGGATTCGAACCATGGCTCGATGGGGCCAAATTTGAGACAGGCTCGTTGCGCTCTGGGCTATCACGACACGTCTTGCGCTCTGGGCTATCACGACACGTCATAAACTTTAACTATGCCAAATCTCACATTCCTCCGCCCATAGTATGCTTAAAAAGGGATTGAAAGCTTTTCCTTCTTGTATTAACATACAGATTATCCAATCACGAGGTTTGATTCCCTGTTAAAGCAACAAATTTAAAAAAAATGTTAACACGTAGATATTGTATTCTTAAAATCGAGCTCTCGAGCTCATGAGTTCTTTGAACACTTTCCGCTATTTCTCATAGTTTTGGATTTGGCCACACAGTTCAATTTCAAAAACCCAGCCTACATAAAGATTTTAGCTTTCTGCACTGCAACTCCATGTTCATAAACTTTAACAATAACCTAGGTTTACCCGGGTTTACTCCGAATTACCCAAAGATTTTGGGTAATGTCCGAATAATAATTGAAATAAAATTTGATTCGGGTCTTATCCATACTCACCTAGGTCTATCAAATACTAAGTGAACCCGCGTAAACCTAAGTTTACCCAATCTTTTAACATTACCCGTGACAAATATATTCTATAGATTCTAAATTATTTTTCTGTCTTTTCAGTCAATTATTTTTTATGCAGTCGGGTTTTTTTTTCAAGACAGTTTTTTGGCCATATTTTTTTTGTTAGAACGCGGTATCTAGATGTAGATAATATATCTATGAGCTTGAACTAGGATATGTCCTTGGCACACCTTTCGTTTAAAGGAATCACTAAAAGAACTTATGATTTGTTCACTACAGTCTAAAGTCAAAGTCTAATCACACTTGTATTATCATTTTCATCTTTTTTATTTATCTTATTTTGCGTTACTGATGAGATTTTATTTCGATTTTCCTTTCGACAAAAAATGGTAACATGTATATTACATATTACAGTTTCACAAACTAAATTAAAAACTACGTTGCAATTTTAGGTTTAGCGCAGTGCAAATTAGATAGTAGTATTTAAGTGTAAAATGTTTAATGAAATATTCTCAAACTGTTCTCAATTTTGGAAGAGTCGAAAAATTTCGAAAATATATCCACAATATGCATAACAATACATACGATAGAAAATGATAATTCACCTTCTAAGTTATCACAGTCGAAATTGTTTTTTCCTTGCATTCTTAAAGAAATCACTTTTCCTAAGCATGTATGTCAATTCAAACCATTTCCATTACTGAAATAACATCGTTTTCACTCAGTTTTAAAGTACGAAGAAAATATGTGTATCAAATAAAAGAAAAAGTACTGCATCCGAAGCTTTTTCCTTTGAGAGGAAAAATTCCCGAGCGGAATTCACTGTTCTCGAATCGCGGAGATCGTTCAAACTAATGGAAATGCATTTTCGAGGTAACATATAATTGCATTTACGAAGTGAGTTGCCGAGATATTACATTGCTGTCAGTTGTTCAGAACAGGGCTGTCTACTAAGCCATTAGATATGTCATTCAGATATTCATATTTATAGGTTTCTACATAATACCTACAGATGTTAGACGTAAGTAAATATATATATAAGTATTTATATGTAGCTAAAAAAATTATATATTGTGAATATTGGAAAATATGCAGACAAAGTCAAAAACAAATATGAATGTTTCGAACCAAAGTAACTTACCGTTTATTGACTGTAAGTATGACAGCATGTTATGGTTCTAAAATTTATACACTTATTATGAAACTAGCTTCCGTTCTCGGCTTCGCCCGCGCAGACAGACGTTACGCGCTTGTAGTCATTTTTCGCACTCACCACTATTCTCATTCTCACTTCACGCTCACAATTTTACTCTCATCTAACTCCTGCTTCCGTACCTTCCGTACATTTCACACATATATCCTATAGTGTCCCTTTCCCGGATTTTTCCCGTTACATGTTCTATTCTATTCTTGTAGATATTCCGGCACTTTTGGCCAATAAGTTCCAATGTGTAGTTTTTGCAGTCTCTATTGATTTAAATCTAAGACTATCTATAGAATTCAGAAGTTGCTAAATCAGATGGAAATCTAAGAGAGCATAATCAGCGCAATTAGATAAATCAGTAAATCAGCGCTATCCAGCCAAGGTCTATTAATATCCATGTTTGTAAACTAGCGTTATCATAGGAAAAGTTGTTTATTAGCTCAGGGCGTTTGTTCTTCGTTGCTTGCTTTAGTGTTAACAGTTGAAAAATAAATAAATAAATGATAAATAATTTATTTAGGAACTATAAAAATTCACAAACTGTTTAAAACCTAAAAATTAAAACACGAAAAGAAATGGTACATTAACAAAAGTATAGCCATGACAATGAAATAACTAAATACTTAGGTAAATAAAACATCAAATGGGCCCTAGTTCCCACACTAGGATTCCTTGTGTCGTGGCGACTAGTCTCTTCCATATGATAGAATGATATCAGTTACTTTTAAAAAGGGCTGAGGTTTATTCTCTGGTGAAAGTTTAAAAACTATCTTCCTAAGTCACTGTTTGCGAAGCTTGTCTATGCTATATACATTATTTGGTCCACTTCCCATTAACCGCGATAAATCGTTTTAAAAATGTTTTGATTTTGATATCTATTAACAGCGACTGCAAAATTAAATGACAACACGGTTTATGAGATTACTTCCGTATGACAATGTGTTATCCTATTATCGAGCTATTTTACTTTGTTGTGCAAATGACTCCACAAATCACAACACCGCTCTGTAATCAATGCCTAATTCCCCAGAGATATCACAATGTATTGATATGTTGATGTGGGTCCCCTTTTTCAAAAATAGCATTGATTTCATCGGTAAGCTTCAGGCCAGAGCGAGCTGTATTTTTCACGTTAAATTTTCCAGACTTCACTCACTTCTGAAAAACGGTCAATTCAAGTTTGTAACTACCCTTACTGACACGACATTATTAGGTCCGCAAGCACTATTAATTTTTTTACGAAACGAAAAGAAATGGTACATTTCATAATACAGCGAATTTATTCATAACTTTCATTTTCACTTCCACAGGCGGGAAAACAAAATAAAATGACGGGAACTTGCTTTTTCTTTATTTTTATTTTACTTGAGAATACAACTTTTAATTGAATTAAAACCAGCCACGTACAAAAAAGTAAAACAAAGGAAATTTGATTAAAACCTCAGACGTATAAAATGTGAATAGACTTTTTCCTCAACCTATTACATATTTTGCCCACAATATTTCAGGTTTTTATGAAACGAAACAGATTTTGTTTCTAAACAGACATTGAACGTATCAAAAGGCAACATTAAACATATTATAACCATTTAAAAGTCCTGATCAATTAATGTTAAACGAGAGTTTATTCGATTTAATAAATATTACCTTAAAATTGTCAGAGTACCTACTGTAAGTAAACTTATTATTATGTATTTGATTTTAATTTCGTTAAAATAAATTATTTAGTTTCTCAGTATTATGGTAATTTACGTAACTAATACAAAACAAACATAAGTTTACGTCAAGTCGTGATATTTACTATAATTTGGAATAAAGTTGTAATATATTAGTAATTGATGTTTATCATTACCAAATATTAGGAGAACTTATGTAGTTTAATAATAAAATAATAGTAGGATATGCAAAAAACGTAAAATTTTGTTTTTAATAAAGTTGAAATAAATCCTACAGATTTTTTTTTTGGGTACGCCCACTAGATTACGCGCCATCTACTACTTGGAAAAGAAGTAAGCATTAAATTTAATTTCGCCACTAGAAAGAGGAGCACCACAAAAAAAGACCGTCAAAGGAAAAAAAATCGCAAAAGAGAGAAACGGAAAAATAATGAAATGGCAGCCTTTGAAGAGATTAGAGATTACTTGAGTGATTTCTGCCATTAAATATATCGGTGGGATTTGATTTCAGTCACAACTTGTGCCAGTGGCATCTTCGTCTCAGGATTTTATATAAGTTAATTAAGTTTAACTGTAATCGCATTAGATGTTAATTGTAACATTGAAATTTTAGTAAAAATATGCGTAATTGAATTTCACTCTAATATTATTATACCTACTATTAGAGTTTAGGCGGCAGTTTTAAACGCGACCGGTCGTACTCGCACCCTGGGGGTCCCATACAGTTATAAACGTAAGTATATTTACATGTTTATCGTTAGTCGCCGCGAAAATGACAAAAGGCGTATTTTAATTTAAAAGTATTAAATTTTTATTAATGTAATATAGCTAGAATGTAACGATTTTCGGATTTATTCATTTGCTTGTCAACGGAAGCTTTTGCTTTACTTGCGAGTGTCAAAATATAGTATGCGGTGTGAATGTTTTCGAAAGCGAAAATTATTTTTTTGGGTTGACCTAAAAAAAATATTTTTTTACAGATCTAAGAAACTATAGACCTGGATATAATTTAAACTTGATACCGCAAAGCATTCCTGAGAAAAATGTCATTTATTAAAAATAATCCTTTTTGTGATATTACAAAAATCTACAGTTTTTTTCTTTTTTATTTTACTTGTTCCGTGAGAACTTGCTTTTTGCCAAATTTTATGATTCTAGGGCAACTTGAAATACTCTAGAGGTTTTAATTTACTTGCGAGTATCACAAGGATCTTGACAGAGGGACCGACAGACAGGCGCCAGAAAGGCAGACAGACAGGCAGACGGACAACGAAGTGATCCTATAGAGGTTACTTTTTTCTTTTTGACGTATGGAACCCAAGAAAAAAGGCTAAAATCATTAATGTCATTTCGATTACTTCTCAAATGGTGAACTTATTTTCTACTTACTTTTTATGTCCCTACTTAAGCAATATTTGTATCATGTTTATGGATAGGTATTCCGGTATTTTAGACATCATGTAACGACAATATAACCTTCTAAACCTTTTCTCTGCATCAAATTTCGCCTCTTTTGTATCTAGATAATTTGGAACTCAATGAGAACTTTTGGTTGTATAAATAGGAGCCTATATTCTTACATTACATTTAACGGCATTTGAGTGAAAGTCTTATCAAAATCTGTTTAGCGGTTTTTTCGTGATGTGCTATCAAACAACCTTGAAAGATGATTTACTGTTGCTTTCAACGGCTAACTATTCATTGGCCAAGCTAAAGTTTTTCTCTTATATTGATCGAATGATAGTAAAGACAGATTAATTTAAGTCTAGAGGCAAACTCTCCACTTTACTACTACTAACTTTGGCTGAAATCGAATTAGCCGTTTCATCGCACTCAAATAGACAGATGAACAGACAAAACTTTCAAACCGTGCGAACTGTGGATTTTGTCTTTTGATTGATTTCGTTGGTTGGTTAGCTGAATAGACTTGTCGAACTATTTTCTTGTCAGTCCTAGTTCGTGAAATGAAAAGATACTTGAATTTATCCTAACAAAAAAATTACATTCATAAGCCGGCCAAGTGCGAGTCGAACTGGGGCATCAAGCGTTCCATACAACTACACAATACCTACATTTCTGTTATGTATTTAAGATTTTGAAAATAAGTTTGTAGTAGACTCAATGAGTTCTAAACATTAATACCCCACATGCCAGGATGAGTAAATTTTTTTAACGAGTAAGAAACGTAGATTAAGATTAGATTAAAACAGTTAAGATCCCAAAACAAAGCAGCTATCTGCCATTTCGAGATGAACCGAAACCAAAGTAAATTTGTGGGCGAGCGACATGCCGCAAAGTGGACGATCGCTTATTTTTTCAGCAAAACTGGCCTCGTAGCTATTATTACATTGGAGAGTCGTCATATCATGAATGCTGATCGGCACACTACCATTTGTTTGCCAGAACAACTGACGAATTCCGCATCAATCGCATCATGACAATGTCAGACCTCACACGGCCAGATAGACAATCGAATATTCAAAGACGAAAAATGTAGAACTTCTGTGTCATGGTACATACGATGTCGACCTGGCGTGCATGGCGTCTAGTGACTTTTATTTGTTGTCAAAAATTATGTATCTATTACACGATGAATCATCCCTTACCCAATTCAACCCAAGAAAACGCTGTCAAAAAGTTTGATAAAAACATGTTTTCACGTTATAAGATTAGTGAAAATGTGTTGACGTTCATTTTGAGAAACAATAAATTCATTTTTGACTTTTTATTGTAATTTTTCATATTCATTCCGGAAACTTTTAGCGAGTTAACGTAACAGGAAAATCAGTATACTTATTGAGTATCGTGGTGTGTTGATAGAAAAAAAAAAACTATTAAAATCCCGAAGAAAAAACCAAGGGAACCCTGAATTATAATAATTAATTTAAGGTCTAGTTACTTCAGTACATTATTATATCTGTCCGTTGGCGCGATTTTATCAAGATGGCCTTTGATCCACAAAGGAGTCTTGTCGGCTCAAATCCGCGGTCTTTGTTGCGGAGATAAGCGACTACGAAATCGCGTTGATGATCTTAGAGGTACTAATTAACGCTGGACCATTTTTACAATACTACAATAAGATAGAATCTTTTAGAGATTGTCTCTGTGTCTTACGTCATAATATGTCTAAGTTTTATACTTATTTCCAGTGCTTATTTCATTTTGGGATTTAAATTACGCCAAACGATTAAGTGCGTTAAAACGTACTTTCTAATGAAAGTACGTTTTAACGCACTTAATCGTTTGGCTTATGACGGAACTAAGTATAGCGAGGTGTGTTTGTTTATTATTGTTTCATAAAACTTTGTACTAGTTGCGACAGCGCTCGCATGGTTTAGTTATTAAGGTTAACTTTTGATTTCCATACAAAATTTATTAGACCAGAAGAACTAAAAAACTACCCGTTGTAATGCGATATTTATTTTACAATCTTCATGAGTAAGTAGTAAGTGGATAATGAAATTGTGTGTTAATTTAGATATCGTAAGGCATTCTTCTATTTATAAAAATGTGTTCTTCCTAACACAGAACCGTTGTAATTTTGGTTTTCAAAGTTAATAATTTTCTATTTAAATATTTGTGAGCGAATTTTTTAAAACAAAAAGTGAAATAGTTTCATATTAGAAACAACAACTTTTATATTTTAACGGTAATTACTTATTACTTATTAAGTTGATAAAAGAAATATTAATTAAACATGTAATTTTTAGTTCTGATCAAATAAATTTTGTACGGAAATGGCAGGTATCGTTCAACCTTAATCTACATATACAGGTATGTTTGAAGTCATGTTCATGAAGTTATTACTTAAAGCAGTAAAAAGGAAACCACGGCAGGGAAGTAGCAGACAGAAACCTAATAAGGCTAATTAAAATAAAAAATAAAAATTTAAGAAAAGCCTTATTAAAACTAAAGATTTATAATTTTACTTAAGACGAACCGATTTAAATACATCAAAGCATATTTTGATGTGTTAAAACCGTGCAGATATGTGAAATTTACTCAAAATTCAGTGATATTCGTAAAATCGAGCAGGTAAACCGAGACAGGATACAACGGTCCGAGCGTGTCACTTTAACGCGGACGCTGTAAGCCCCTTTCTTTAATGTACACACATAAATCCGTATTAAAACCTAAAGAGGGCCTCGGAATAAATAATGGAAAGCAGTTTTTCAAGGGACTTAGTGAAATGTTTTACTTACCAGCGATGTTTTTTATTTTATTCTCCTTTCCTATTAAAAATCTTGGTAATTATGAGTGAGAAGATTCCCAAAAGGAATGAAGCCGGTAAATGTTTGAATTTATTATGCCTTGTTATTATTTCTCATTCTTTATAAATGAGTGCTTGTAGGTTGTACAATTGTTTGGCGCCCTTAATTGTATTACATACTTGAAAGAAAATGTAATCACTTCATATAAATGGTGTTAGCGTTTCTTAAGTAACTTATTACTTACTTGAACCGTATGGGTGCATAATTAAGATGATAATTCAAATGTGCGACATAATGCACGTACAGTAGAATAATTTTCTAAATCACAAAATTTACGTTTGGCGTTTTAATTTCAATAAGCAGTTTATGTAGAATATTAATTTACAATTGAAAAACAACACACAATTAAAATAAACGGATATATACTTGTTTGTCGATTTTAACCTCGAAATATGGTGCTGAAAATGGGAAACATCACACATGATGAATATTAATACTGGTACCGGGTCTTGGTTATTATATGTATGTGGTGTCTTCGCTTGGTACCCAAAACACAAGCTACTGCTTTGTTTGGGGCCTAGACGTTGTTGTGATGTAAGTATACGTTATTATTATTATTTACTGTTTAATAAGATATAAATTTAATGTTATTTTTTTTGTTAATGCTCTGTTTGCAGAATATCGTACACCTATCTTTAAGTACTTAATAAAAGTGTGTTAAAATATTTACTGTAAAAAAGTACTATATTATAGCAAATTGTTTCTAATAAAATGTTAAACTAATTCCACTCTTGATTTTTTTATTTAAATAACCCATAAAAATACGAATTGACTAGAAGCCCTTTTCTGCGTTTACCGTCTAACCACTCATACTATAGACAGCTGGTGTAAGATGGCGGGTTTAAGTCCGAGTTTCAGTGCGCAAGGTCCCCGCGCGCCTATCTGCACTCCCGAGAAATCCCCGTGCGCTGGTTTCAACTCCGCAAAATTGCGTAATGTCACTTCGATACTGTGAACTGACATTTATGACTCTATTAAAAATGATTAAAACCAAACGCTTCTGTCAAATTAATTTACTCTATGAAATAACCAGTACTTATATAGGCAAGATCAAAAATATTTATATTTAATAATCATGTAATTCGTATCTAAATGTATTTTCCGAAAAAACACAATCACACACAAAAAAAAATAGGGAGGAAAGCCGGTCATACATGTACTCATTTATTTTTTTCGATAGTGGCTAATGTTGCAATAGGTTGATAGTTTTTGTACCTACGTACTTTTGTTCCGGTGATCCTTCTTTATGAATAGATCGAACTATACCTAGTCTTTAGATAAGTGAGATATATTAATTGTCTTCAGGTATACTTGTACTAACGAATCTCGTAATTACTGGAGTTAATTTTTGACATATTGGCTCTAATGCCATCCACTGACATAATCTCTAATCCAATAACAAAATGTCACATTTTGGAATATCTATTACACGAATGTCTTGGAAAAATCGTTAGCAATATAAGCTGGTTTTATGTAGTGACGTTCGAATACATTAAGTATATATTACAGGAATTTTTGAAAAGCATTTTCGAAAATATTATATATAAATATATATATAAATATAAAATAAAATATAAATATAAAAGTATATATAAATTTACAAAAAGATTCTCTGAGCAATAATTTTCACTTCTATAACTTTCCTTATTTAATTCGTCTCTCTTTGACAGAGTAATCGGCAAGGTTTTCATGCTTTCTTAGTTTTCTTTTTTTTGTTTGTGTTTTGCAACACAGTTTGAAATAGAATTTTACAAATGAGATCCACCGCACATTGTTCATGGTTCGAATCCGGGCGTGTACCAATGAGTTTTTCTGACTTAAGTACATAACTATCACTGACTCCGTGCCTCGGAGAGCACGTTAAGCAGTCGGTCCCGAGCGCTGTCAATAGATGGCGGTCGTTACAATCCCTAGCCCGCAGTGGAGCAGCGCGGTGGATTTATAAGCTCCAATCCCCCCTTTCCTCACCTTGGTGGAGGCCTAAGCCCAGGGGCTTAGGCCTCCACTCCACTCCACTGCAGTGGGGTAAAAATAGGCTGATGAAGTGAGTTGAAGAGGACAATCATAAATTCAATAATAAATAGCCAAAGAGAGCAAACGAATTCCCTCATGCAATCAGTCAGGTTTATTTAATCGGATGACTCCGAAAATGAACAATTATCAAGCGCCTGCCTGTTCAGTGATTGCTTTCAATCAATTTATTTTGATGCCAGTCGACATGGCTATATGAACGTCGATTTTGCGTGCTGCACCCTATGGAGCAAGCTTAAAATAATTTTTGTATCAAAACTCGTGTTTCCTATGTTCAGATGATTAGAAGAGGGTCAGAAGTATCCATCCAGATACAACAAAACAAGGCAACTTTCATAAAACATTCCGGTCGAGAGTCCAATCTTACTCCTATTTGACCCCACTGAACTTATTTTATGCTGCCTCTATATTACACGGCCTACGAGAACGATGTTCGTACCTCCATCTTAGCCGGTTCGACCTAGCGCGTGGTTAATGGCCGATATGATTCGGTTTACCTTACAAGTGAAATTAAATTGATCGAGAAGTGTTAATATTGAAATAATACAGTTGAAAAGATTCGTTCACTTTTAACGTTCTTGTTTGGAGCTGACCACACGCTGGTACTAATTTATCCAGAAACTAGGTTTGACTACCATTTAGTTCAAGGAATTAAATCGTTATTATTATTAAATATTTAATGTACATAAAAGTGTAGGGGTTTGAAGTAATTATAATCCAAGAGGTTAAAGTATAAAATTGCCTTTTGATGCACCTGCTTAGGAAAAAATTAAAATAGAATTTACTAAAAAAGAGTATTTAGTTAATCTATATAATACTCATATTCTCTATGCATTTCTGTCATCAAAGTCATCAAAGGCATTCATGATCATCCTATACAGAGTGTTTTTTTTTTCATTGGACAGTATGGGCATATATTAAACCGTAAGAGATACGAGAAAACTGTTTTAAGAAATTTGAGCTCTTTTTTGATAAAAAGGAAATTAACATATTTAGTTTTTGGTTAAGTGTGATCTTTATGAGGTAAGTCGTGAAATTCGTGAAAAATATATTTTATGTGTAATAAT
Source organism: Luffia ferchaultella (assembly GCA_949709985.1). Taxonomy (NCBI): domain Eukaryota; kingdom Metazoa; phylum Arthropoda; class Insecta; order Lepidoptera; family Psychidae; genus Luffia; species Luffia ferchaultella. The sequence goes on from OX453243.1 coordinate 7,418,693, forward strand.
ATAATAATAATAATAATGACGTATACATCACAACAACGAACGAAGACACCACATACACATAACAACCAAGACCCGATAGGTACCAGTATCAATATTCATCATATAAATACTGACCCGACCTGGAATTTGAACCCGGTACCTCAAGCTTCGTAGGCAGGGTCACTATCCACTAGGCTAAGCGGTCGTCATATGTTTTATTATTTCATATGTTCTTTGTTGTCATCAGTTAATTTAAGCGATCAGCCTCATTTGCCTCACCAAACGAAGGCCCTACCGCAAGATAATGTATATTTCGTTTTCTATGACAACTTTCGCAATATCCGAAGCCAATCCCTTTGCTATTATGATCGATAGAATCGTAATATTATCAACTGATGAGAACTAGTGATTGATGCTTTGTTATAGTTACTGGCTAATTGATTGTGCGGTATTCGGCTTATTGGGTTTGGCCGCAACTGTCCGCCGTTCTCGCAACTTGGAATCAATATTAGTAGTACATTTACAACTAACTCACTATTACGTTATTTGGTTTCTTATGAATAATGTTATTTTGAACTATTTTACACATAGAGATAATAGAGTAGAGCAGAAAAGCCAGTTCGGAAAGCAGGTCTCAACAGAAAGAGAATGAGAATGGGAGTACCACTTAGGAGTACCTTGATTTATATATGGTAAAGTTATTTTCCATCCCTTTTTCTCCTAAGCACAACCGATGCCCAACCATTACGTAAAGAGCTTTATGGAACTTGCCTATACTCTAGTTATATTATCTCTATGATTTTACGACAACTATTTTACAATATGTTGGAAGGAATGTTTTCTGTGTAACTCTGCACTCGTTTGCTTCTATATTTTGACACGATAACGTCTTTCACCCCAGCTTGATAAATGGTGAAGGTTACGAAATTTTACTCTCGGGTCTAGGGCAATTCCGGCACACATGTAATTCTTCCTGCAGTCAAACTGTTGAAACAGTTTTGCAGGGTATTGTTGTACGTTATTGTATTATATGCTTAATAAATAAATAAAATAAAATAAATAATAATGAGAAGTATGTCATGTGTAAATGTATCATAGTATAGGTATATTTTTTGATTTTATCCGAGTATGAGTAATGTACTACGAGTTTTATGAAGGCTCCTTAAGTTAACGACAATTAGAATTTACGGAAAAGTATTGTCATGCCACTACTATTTAATGGTTACTTTGAGTTGTTAACGGCTTTAAGTAGCCTACTCGCAATTAGCTGTTAATGTCATTAAGAAAGAATTAATTTGATTAGAGAAATTCTGGTGTCTATTCATGGCAACCGGGACCGACGGCTTAACATGCTTTTCGAGGTACAGAGTCAATGATCATGTATAATAAGTTAGAAAAACTCATTGGTGCATGCACTATTATTCGAACCACGGCCTTCCAGACAAAAAGCGAGCTCGCTATCACACGGCTGGATATCACGACACTAATTACACAACCATAAAAAAACATGCATTTTCTATGCAGGAATAATCTTTGTTGTAGTCTTGTAAGTTACGAAGCCTAATGTACAGCTGGCATTGTTTGCACGTCTCCAAACGCGTAATTAGTGTCTACGGGCGGTATGTGTAATTAAATGGACAGAGCACAATAGTGTGATCTCGTCCATGATTGACTTAATTGTACAGGCGAGCAATACAAGCAATATACGTGGGCAGATTACCATTTAACATTGTGCTGTGTGATAGATATGGATTGCAGCTAAATCGTTTATGTTTTCACACTAGAAATAATAGTTGAAAGAAGTTTTGGAATCAACATCATCATCATCAGCCCATTTTTACCCCACTGCAGGGGCTTAGGCCTCCCCCAGGGTGAGGAGGGGGGCTTGGAGCTTAAGTCCACCACGCTGCTCCACTGCGGGTTGGGAACTGTAACGACCGCCATCTATTGACAGCGTCCGGGACCGACTGCTTAACGTGCCTTCCGATGCACTGTGCGAGTGATATTGTGTACTTAAGTCAGAAAAACTCATTGGTACACGCCCGGATTCGAACCATGGCCCTATGGGGCCTCATAAATTTGAGACAGGCTCGTTGCGCTCTGGGCTATCACGACACTTGTTTTGGAATAGAAGTAGACAAAATCAATGAGTTTGTAATTAGTTCAATATAGTAGTAATGCTGGCCGTTTAGTTCGAGAACCAACGTTACCACATTTGAGCCATAGGACGAAGAAACGAGATGCGCGTATGGCCCACGCGATTTGTTGCATAGATGATCTTCCCCTCGCGTCTTTGTGTCATACCCGTCACAACTAGTTACATAATAGTACATTATGATGCAAGTACGGTAAGCTGCATATTATAGTCGATGTGTTTATACGCACGAGGTGAAGCCTCGTTCCTATATATACTTCGAATATTATATGACAAATGACTAACCGATGATTATAAAAGCCAGCTTACTGACTGCGAGCATCATACGACATTTTTCAATACATTTGCGATTAAAATTAGGTAGATGCTTAAAATGTTATAACGGCGGGAGCTAAGAGCGCGAGCTGGTCGCTTTTCGCGGTATACGCATGCGTTTACCATACTTGCATAATAATGTAATATTTTTTTATAAATGATTTTTTCATATAAACTTTTTCCAATTGATGGATTCGTCTGTCCTAGAAATATATTTATGTATGCAGAATAAACATAAGAATTTATTAACTGACCGATTTTCACTTTAAATAAAACTTTTAGTTTACATTTCCCCATTTCGAGCCGGGCGGCGCGGCGCGACGGTCGCTGAATGAAATTCTTAAAGCGCCTTGATAAATGAGTCTTGACTTGGACTGATGCTGTTCTTAGAAAATCTGAATAAACGGTAAACACTGCCAACTTGCCTTTGATGGTCCCAGTTAATTGTTATTCGTATTTGCTTCGAAATTTCGTTTTACAATAGCCTATTCTACTCTATTTTTAGTATTATCCTATAAAATATTCATATTGTTGTATCAGAACTGAGGAATTTTATTTCGTCAGCATTCACAAAGCTCCCATTTTGTAACAAGTAAATAAGCTAATACAACAATCGATATATATATACAATAAAGTGTTTAATGGCAAACTACAAAAGTGCAATCATCCAAAAATCAGTCACGGTTAAATTAAGCAAGTGTAGGAGTGTGGAATAATAATAATAATAATAATAATAATTATTATTATTATTATTATTATAATTATTAATATTACAATAATGATAAATGTTCTTATAATAACAATAATAATAATTATTATTATAAATCTATACTAATATTATAAAGCTGAAGAGTTTGTTTGTTTGTTTGTTTGTTTGTTTGAACGCGCAAATCTCAGGAACTACTGGTTCGAATTGAAAAATTATTTTTTTGTTGGATAGTCCATTTATCGAGGAAGGCTATAGGCTATACTACATCACGCTACGACCAATAGGAGTGGAGCATCAATGAAAAATGTTGCAAAAACGGGAAAAATTATTCCTTTTGAGAGCTTCCGTCGCGCGCTCTGCGTAAACGGTTGATGTTAAGCAAAAATCATGTATTACGGAATTGTACCCCTTTAAAAGTTCTAACCAAAAGTCCGCAACAGCATATGTGTATCTTTTAAGGTTAACTTACTATAACCTTTTTTATGACAATCAAATTTGTTCAACATAATGTACTAATTGCGAAGATGTTTTTTAAACGTGATATTAATCCTTATCAAATTAAATACGTTAGTTTTCTTAAGCATTTCATGCATATTATAATTATCCTTTACATCATACAATTTAAATTAATATCTTAACAGTTTTTATTGAAATTTAAAAACTATAGCGGGAGAAAATAAATTCGCTGTCTGCCTCTGTTCGTTAACTTTTTACTTCCAAACCAATAGACTTTGATACGGTTTTTAGTAATATCTTATTTTCTTTTTATCTTATAATCTATTAATCTATATAATAGAAATACTTATTATAAAGCTAAAGAGTTTGTTTGTTTGTTTGATAGATTGATTGTTTGTTTGTTTGTTTGTTTGTTTGTTAGTTGGTTGGTTGGTTGGTTGGTTGGTTGGTTGGTTCGTTCGTTTGTTTAAACGCGCAAATCTCAGGAACTACTGGTTCAAACTGAAAAATTATTTTTGTGTTGGATAGTCCATTTATCGAGGAAGGCTATAGGTTATACTACATCACGCTACGACCAATAGGAGTGGAGCATCAATGAAAAATGTTGCAAAACGGGAAAAATTATTCCTTTTGAGAGCTTCCGTCGCGCGTTCGTCGTTGATTTGATGATCGATTGATTGAATGATTGATTGATTGATTGATTGATTGTTGTTTCTTTGTTTGTTTGTTTGTTGGTTGGTTGGTTGGTTGGTTGGTTTGTTCGTTTGATTGTTTGTTTGAATATGTTAATCTCTGAAACTATCAGTCGGATTTGAAAAATTCTTTTTGCCTTTGATAGCCTGATTCTAGCGGAGAGTTATAGGCTATATACATGAAAACGAACTGTCGGTCTATTCGAGCAAATCGGCTTCGGCCAAAACGGCTTAACCGATTTTGATGAAACTTTAGACATATAACAGGATGTAATATTTTGACTACACCCTTTCCATATTTGACATACAGAACTTTTTGTATGTCTGTCTGTAAGTCCATATGTCTAAACCTATTTAAATGAAACATCAATGAATATGAAAAGAAGGTCGTTAAAACTAACAAATGTTCCTTTTTGTCCGTCTGTCTGTCTGTACGTGTATCTGTCTAATTGAGCTAATCTCCAAAACGGCTAAACAGATTTTAAGGAAACTTTGCAGACGGGAAAGAAGGTTGTCAAGATATTTGACATTAGCTATTTTTTGTCCGTCTGTTTGTCTTTACGTCTATGTGTCTATTCAATTCAATTTTATCTATTCGAGCTAATTTCCAATACGGCTGAACAGATTTTAATGAAACTTTGCAGACGTGAAAGAAGGTTGTCAAGAGTGTCATAAGCTACTTTTTGTGTTTGTCTGTCTGTCTATCTGTCTGTCGTTTGTCCTCACTGATCTAGCAACGTACAGCCGAAAGTACTAAGTCTAGGAAGCTTAAATTTGGAACATAAGTTTATTTTATAACGTGAGCATTATAAAGTTAAGAAAGGCTTTATTAGAAATTTCAAACTTAAGGATGGGAATGGAGGGACTTAAATAATGACGTGTTTAAGGGTTTTTAGATTTTCACGTTTTAAGAGTGGGAAACGGGAGATGAAAAATTGTATCGGTTTTTTAAAGGGTGGAAAGGGAATGAAGATTGAAAGTTTGAATGGGTGTGACCAAAATTGGTTCCAGCAAAAAGTACGTATAAACCATCTCGAACGTTGATAGTACCTATAACAGGAATTTGTAGTCTACGCAAGCGAAGCTGCGGGCGGTCGCTAGTACAGTAATAATAATAAAAATGATAACAATAATAATACTTAAAAATAATAATAATAATATTACCTAGGACATCCCATATAGTACCATATAGTCCCAAATCCCAAAGTAAGCAAGTATTATGCTTGTGTTATTGGTACTAGACAACTGTACATACTATATAAGTTATATATACACCCAGACACGGAATAAATGAACATCTTCATACACACAAATATTTGTCCTGGGTGGGAACCGAATCCGCGACCCTGGCTCCGCACTTAGCTTTTAACCACTCGGCCAATCAGTCAGTCAAATGTATGTTTTTTGAAATACATACGTGATTGACTTGGCATTGGGAGACGATTTACAGCTTTTCATTCGATAAATTTTCATATTCACATAATTTAATCATTTATTTTTCGTACAGTCAAACGTGACGTAAAACGAAATTATTTCGGAATACCTTATAAATTACAACCATGAGATACTTTCACGCAATATAACATATCTACGTAATAATGAGCATAGAGAACTGAAATTTTGAAGATGGTAAAGGGGTAAGCAACCCTTACCACAAAGGGGTGTAAAGGTACCTTAGTGACCGGAAATTTTCCCTAGGGGATGAACAGCCCCCTCGATTTGCGTGCAATATTAAGCGCACATGTACAGCTGATTATGCGTTGGGCCATGATAGCGTTTACATTATTGTTTCATTTGTACCAGCACGGTGAGTTTTAATGAGTTTAACGTGTCGACGCTCTAGCGACTTGTAAAAGATTTGTATGTGAATTTCAGGTCTTCTCGATACCGCAAGAGGTGGTGCCCATACAAATACTTTCTGTCAAACAAATTTCTAACTCATTGTATTTATATATATATATAAAAGTTATTTAAGAGGTTTTTTCCGAGATTGCGAAATAAATTTTTATACAATAATTGCTCGTTTATAATAAATTTGATTAGCCCTCAGTGAAATTAAGCAACACATTTTATAAGCGTTTTTTCTTCCCATGTGTATTTCGATTACTTTCGAAATTTAAATATTTATGATTTTTTATTCAGGTTTTATGGTGAACTATGAGTGAAACCTATGAATTCCATTATTTTTCTTGAAAATTTTAGGTTTTGTGATTTCGAAAGTATTTTAAAATTATGAAATTAATATACAGGGTATATTAATATACTGACTTACCCTGTATTTGAGAAAAAAAAAACTAAACATTTATATTATTAAAAAATCTATTACTTTTACAGGGAATCAAACCACTTGATTTGATGATCCATACTATATTAATATTTGTTAAAGGAACGCCATAAGCTAAAATCTATTTTTGAATTGACTTACTCTCGCCTAATATTCATGGTGGATTAAAAAAAAAGTTGTACGATCGAATTCCGACCACAGGGCGACCACTAGTCTTTATCAATTTGGATTTCCTGTTGCGAACTAAGATAAAAACTGGTTTTCACATGCGTTTTCTGAAACTATAGACTCGTTTTATTGCAGTGGTCAACGTAATTTTACGCCTTCAAATTGGTTCCCAAGGCCATGGTGAAAAAATCATGAAAATTCTTATTACTTTTGTATTACAAAATATCGAGTTAAAATTAAAAAAAATTAGGCGAGTATTACATAGGCCGATATCCCGTCTGTTATTAAATCAATTTTGAATTCATTGGATCTTCGAAATCCAATTCGTACACGTAGTTCGAGTCAAAATACACTAAAAGATGGCAATGAAAGTGTTGTTGAAGTACGTAGATAGATATCTCTAAAACCGGACATGACAGAATTTTCGTATTATTTTTTCTAGATTAACTCTTTCCAAAATAAGCAATAGTTGACAACTTTCAGGTGGCGTATAAAAATTGTGTGAACTTGTGAAAATTCGATACTCTTTTCTATGGTATAGATTACACAGGAACAAGATTATATGTTCACTGTCTATTTTTTAATTACGTTTATAGGTATAGACAAAATTCAGAAGATATGTAATACATTTTACTTGATATTGATTTTCATATTTGCAGGTAAGCCGCTGGATATTTTAATCCCGCATCCGCCTCCCGCCTCGGGATATCGCTGTCACCCTTGATGAGGTATTTTGTGCTGTAGATTGCATACGAAATTATAGGTCGATGAAACGTTGTCATTGAGTTACACCTACCTATTTGCTTTCCAAATAGATGGATGTTATATCTAACAGATTATTAATTCAAATTTGTGTAATATATTTTCGCCACACCAAGGAAAAGTCGTATAAAAAATCTGTTTTTATTCAAAAAGTACGCAGTTTATAGAATTAATGTTGTTGGTAGACTACATTGTTGGTAGTTTAATGACCAGCCAAATTTTAATAGAATGATCTTTGGTAGAAAACCGATAGCCGTTTTGTTTCCTTTTAGTATCGTTCTATAAAAAAATATTGAGATATGGTTACACAAACCTTTCCCGAAAAAACCAATAATTCTAGCCACCATTCATGCCCGCCGCCCCATTCCGTTTCAAGGCCTCGGGCACAGATTATATAATAGTTACTAACCTCGGGCGCGTACGTTAACTATAGCGTCAAGAAGGCAACCAAACGTTACAAAGTAACACTGTAGATACAATAATTTATTATGAAAATGTAACCTATATTTATTAGTTACGTAATGAGGTCTATTGGTGATACCTAATATCTAGAAAAATGTTGGCCGGTTACTAAAATCTCACCTTGTATAGATACTTGAAAAAGCACCTATTAATCATGTATTATGTACCGACACAAACAAAATTTAAAAATTCAATAATTTTGAGGCACTCTAAGAACTATATAAAACATGCACTATCACACAAACGAAAAAAGATAACACTCGTAGGAGAAGCACATTTCTCACATTTTTTAGTACACGATATGATCAGGAGCGCACATACAGATGTGAAGGGGGAATGCGTCAATATCCCGCAACCGCTATTCAATGAAAGCACTTAATTTTGATCATCATCATCATCATCATCATCAGCCGATTTTTACCCCACTGCAGGGGCTTAGGCCTCCCCCAGGGTGAGGAGGGGGGCTTGGAGCTTAAGTCCACCACGCTGCTCCACTGCGGGTTGGGAACTGTAACGACCGCCATCTATTGACAGCGTCCGGGACCGACTGCTTAACGTGCCCTCCGAAGCACGGTGTCAGTGATATTGTGTACTTAAGTCAGAAAAACTCATTGGTACACGCCCGGATTCGAACCATGGCCTTATAAATTTGAGACAGGTTCGTTGCGCTCTGGGCTATCACGACACTCAATTTTGATCACTCTTAATTTATTATCATCAAGTTATTGTTTAGAAAAAAAATATCTGAAACATAAATGAAACAACACGAAAATTGCCCTCCCCTTAACGAAATCCTGTATCGCGCACTGCGTAGGTAGGTAGGTATATGGTCGGAGTGTGTATATACCACTATATACCTACTTACTATTAATTTGTGAGTAGTATGAGTAAGTAAACAAGAAAAACAAACCGAAAATTTACAAATGTAAGTTTAAGGACGGATATCACCTACTACATTTCATACTAAATTTACTGCAGAAACAGGTCACTTATTTAGGTAATGATTGTTTCAAAAATTATGATTAAAAATCTTTTCTTCACAGTTTGAGTAAAAATACGATCTAGCCACTGGATATATTTTAATTATGGATGAGAAATTCAATACATACGTAAATGTCTGCGAAAACGCTACAGCATTGAGGCATAGATATAGCATTGATAAACTCCAAGCGTGTGTATGTGTGCTTTAGATAGACGTCACCTTTGCGTGGTTGTCTATTAGTGCATTAACAACAAACGAGTAACGAGTACACCACCGGTGACCGGCGTAATTATTACAGCTCGCTCACATACCAGCGCCGCAATGAGATAGAAGATAAGGTTAGCGCGCGACGTTGCTGCGTTTATTAATGTTAATGGTATATTATTTACAAAACAAGAATAATCTGTGAATACCAATTTGCAACCAACTGTTTATAAACACAACTTAAGAGTTTTAAAGCTTATTTTATTGTTGAAATCACCGAAATAGTGCATTAACGCAGTGGAGTAATGAGTGAATTGCAGTTTATTTTGTGAGTGGAGATAATTAAACTAATTTTTGATATTGATAATCGCAAGTGCTAGGGACTGTGGAGCGGGCTATGCTCGGTACATATTTCTTTGATGGGTAAAATAAGAAACAGTGAAATCCGTCGAAAAACCAAAATTGTCGACATAGCCGAAGCGATCAGCAAGCTGAAGTTGCAATGAGCCGATAACATATGCCGTAGGACCACAGACGTAGGATTCATAACCGATGGGGTAGACCACGGATAGACGAGTACTCGAGTTTATGCCGCGTACTTACCCACGTACCAGAAAGCGAAGCATTGGACGCACGCCTTCCATAGGTGGAAAGATGACCTGAAGCACCCTAACGAGGGTAGTTGGTTGCGAAAGGCAGAGGACCGTGTGTGGTGGTGAGCCTTGGGAGAGGTCTATACGGTCTATATCCTACAGTTAAGAGTAACAGGCCGATGATGATGATGAATCGCAAGTTTAGTATAATTTAGGGTCATACAAAACGATGTCGACACGGGCAAGCGTGTCTAAATTTCGTTTCCTTAAATATTCTGGTCCCTGACAAAATCGTAAACAAGTGGCAAAGATCTTTTACACCCAGATACGGACCAAATAGACATTTTTATGCACACCCAATGTGTCCTGACAGCCCGGGCGCAGCTAACCTGTTCGAAGTTCAGAAGACCGTGCGGGAGCACGTCAAGCTGTCGGCCCCAGTTGCCATCAACGGATGGCAGTCGTTAAAATCCACCAACCTGCACTAAAGCAGCGTGATGGGCTCACCCTGAGGGAGGCTTAAGCCCCTGCAGTAGTGCATAATGGGCTGGTGGAATGGAATGGAAATGCACACAAATAATTGTTTCGGGCAGGAATCGAACCCGTGACCTTTGGCTCCGCGGTTAGGGTCTTTGACCACTCGACCAATTGGTTAATCGTATTATAGTAAACGATGGTTATTCGTACTTACTGTATTATAACATAAATATTTCTTAGCTTTGTGATGAAATGACCGTGGACACTAAGAATCCAATATACTATCCATTAGGAGTTTTATCGATGCTTTTATCTTGGGGTGCGGGCTTGTTTTATATTAGTTTTGATGTACACGGAATTCGTAGCGGGGATAGCGTACGTTTAATTTTGCTCTCCAAGTCACCTGTCTGAACTGAACGTGGGTTTAATTTGCATGGCATCCATCAAGCGACGTCACGGGGGTGGGGAAAGGGGGGTAGGAATTCAGAGTGAATAATTGTGGCTCAGATTTGACGCGAAGCATTTTTATTATATCTGATTGCTTGTGCACGTTATAAGATTCAATTTGTTTACAAATAATTAATAATTTTTATTTTGCTTTTATATATATTTTTAATTTAATAATGTTTTATTTTATATGATTTTATCAAGAGTGCAAACTTAGGAGAACAACCGTATAATGGGATCTCCAAGTTTAGTGTTTTGTCATCGGCTTTTATTCTTTAACTAAACGATCGTCCGCTTTCCGAAAGTTGTTTTCCTCTGATAAATTATAAGTATGTCCCAATATGGGTGCTCAAATTAATGGCAATTGAAAATCTAGCTTAAAAAAAAACCTTGATTGCTTTAATTCATTCTTAAAATAAAAGCTTTTTTAAATATATAACATAACCGTTTCATTCCGAAAATGTTATTTTTTTTCTCAGAAAAATGCAATTACTAAATTCGAATTAGGTCATACCGTTTTGAAGATAAATCAACTTTTTCAAATACTTAACTCTTTATGTTCTTCAAAGAATCGTTTTAGTATTGTTTGGTGATTCCATTTTATTGTATATTAATTTAAATATTAATTAATGTCTTCGTTTATTAATTTTACTAAAAGTGCATAAATTCAGAATATTATATTGTAATGAATATCAGGAATCCTACAGTTACATTATCATCTTTACTAAAACTAGATAAAAATGAGAACTCGTAGAAATGAAAAGTCTCACTTCTTTGTTATATGTGTACAGAGAAGCGATTATAGTTGTAACGTCCTGCTTTTATAATTTGGCAAATGAAGAGATAACTTTCAATTTATTTATTTTTTAATTTTAAAGTTGATTCTTTCATATTTGGTCGAAAAGTACACACTTTGAAACGAATTTTAAAAGCTCTTATTTCCCTTCGATCAAAATTATTGTGTGGATTTGGCAAATGAAAAGATAACTTTCAATTTATTTATTTTTTAATTTTAAAGTTCATTTTTTCATGTTTGGTCGAAAAGTACATACTTTGAAACGAATTTTAAAAGCTCTTATTTCCCTTCGATCAAAATTATTGTGTGGATTTGGCAAATGAAAAGATAACTTTCAATTTATTTATTTTTTAATTTTAAAGTTCATTTTTTCATGTTTGGTCGAAAAGTACATACTTTGAAACGAATTTTAAAAGCTCTTATTTCCCTTCGATCAAATTTCTGTGTGGAATCACAAGTTGTTATACCTGAATAAGTTAATAAAAAATGAACGTCTTAAATGAGATGGACTAGTCCATTTCTGAAAGACTTATTTACCGCCTTTCTTTTAAACACACTGAAACGTCGTGCCCTGGCATAATTTTCCGAGAAAATATAAGAATTCATTTTAGTGGAATAAATTGAAGCATGAATGTCTATGTAACTTCAATGACAAAACAAACGATTAGGTTTACTTGTTATATGTACTTTGTAACCTAAACGGACAGAGCGCACCGCTTTATGCCCGAGCGGGATATTAATTTATATATTTCAAAGTTCATCGGAGTCTAGGAAATTGAACATATTTCAATAACATTATTTCGGAAGATCGGAAAAGAGATTAAAATGACATAGGTTCGACGGGAATGGGTTGTCGACGGAGATTTGTTTGCCAAACGATTTTACGTCTTAAGATTGTTGTCTTCAAGTGCCAAAGTTAATTTATCTCTTATGAGACATCCAATAAAGTTTATAACAAAAACGTAACACATGTATTTTAGTTGTAGCTACTCAGTTGATTTATTGTGAACGAGATTTTTTTTAAATATTTTCTGTTATTTTGACTATTTTTCGAATTACATTTATGTACTTAACGAATTTTTTGGCCATTCGACACTTTTGACATAATTTTGTATATACAATAATAATATGTCGTGTATCTCACTCACAGTCGGCCATTCCGAAATCAAACAGAGCTTGTAGTAGGTGTACTTAACTGATACTTATAAATAAATTCAAATCCATTCAAAACTGCAACACGCCATGCTAGGCATGTAATATATTGGCTGATTATGATTAATCATGGGCAACTTGAAGAAATAAATTTTATCATATCTATTTCTTTCAAATTATTATGGTATGATGTATGTACGTACTTAAATTAATTAGAATTTAATTTTATTAAATAAATGTTGATCTGTAATTTAGTAGCACACAGTAAGAAATATATCACACAATTTCAATATAATTGATCTATTATTTTCTTCTTTAATGGAATTTGGTAGGTTATTGTAAAGTTTTGAGGCCAAAGAGATAAGCAGTGCTTTTGGATGAGATGTAAGCCGAATTTGTATTTTATTTCTGGTTTTTCTGGGGTGTTGAGTTTCAACTACTTTAAAATTATTTGAGTGTTTATGTACAAGTGTATATGATTTGTAAATATACATACATGGAAGCTTATTATATTAAGTTTTTGAATATAGTTAGTAACATGGCTTGCGTAAATTTTTTTGAGTTTTGTATAAAGGTAATATGGCTTGTCGCTGCTTTGCCCAAGCATAATATTCCATATCTTAAGTTAGAAGCCATATAGGCATGGCAAGCACTTTTAGTATTTTGTGATGTGGTTTTAAATATGTTTCTTATTATTGATGTTAATAGCTCAATGTGTAGGCTCAATATTTTTATAATACATAGATAAAAAATAGATATTCTATAATCAGACAAGTACGTACACAAATATTTGTCCCGGGCGAGAATCGAGCCCGCAAATTTTGGGTCTGCAGTCAGCGACATCAACCACCAGACTAATCCGTCATTATGTTAGTAAATAAGACAAAATACTTTAATATAAAACCGTATCAAAGTTTGAAAAAAATATATAAACAAGTCTATAATATTATTAAATATTAGGTAAGATTTAAAAAAAAAAAACTGATTGGCAGTTATAGGGACTGCCGATAGAAGCGAAAACTTAGAACTCGTCAAAGCATCAAGTTTGAGTACCAACACGATATGTCTGCGATTGATAGTTTCGAAAATATAAGTTTTTAAAAATTTGGTTACGTAGTCACATAGATCACACCAAAACATCAAGTTTATGTACTAACACGATAGGCCTGCGATTTAAAATGCAAGGTTAAAATATTATATACTTACCAAAATAAATACGAAGATTTAAAATAATTTTCTGTTGTTTATTTTTCATCTTAAAAATATTAATATAATAATAATAATACATGGGACTTACCACACAGCGTCATCTAGTCCCAAAGTAAGCAAGTACCTATTATGCTTGTGTTATGGGTTACTAGACAACTGATATACTTACTTAAATATTCTTTATAATATATACATATATAAATATTTTTGTGAAGACACCACACACATATAACAACCAAGACCCGGTACCAGTATCAATATTCATCATATTAATACTGACCCGACCTGGGATTCGAACCCGGGACCTCCAGCTTCGTAGACAGGTTCGCTACCCACTAGGCTAAGCGGTCGTTAAATATATTTGTTTAGTACTCACTTTTGTACTGCACTATGATTCTACAATTGAATGAGCATGTCGTGACGGTGTCGTGACGCGAAGCCATAAGATTTTCCCCTACCAAGAAGTGCCCAACGTGGCTAAAGAAGTTTTCACTTCAATGGGCATGCCATGACGGTGTCGTGACTGTGTCGTGACGCGAACCCATAAGATTTTCCTCTATCAACAAGTGCCCAAAGCGGCTAAAGCAGTTTTCACTTCAAAAAAAGCAACAAGCGTCTTTGGCGTGATATGCGCTTAAATGAAAAAAAGTGCTTAAGCTTATGTAAGGATGCGCTGGCGCCTAATTCACCGAGTAAATAATTTCAGTATGACTAATTGAATAATTAGTACAGTTACCAATAGATGTAGTGGCGATTGTTTTGCAACACATCGAGTGACTTTTCAAAATTACACTGATGTGAGGAAGTTACAATCAACGTCGGATCACTTGTATCCAAACTCATAGAAACATTTTGATCTTTGGTTACAAGTGACCCAAAATATGTAAAAAAAAACTCGCTGTATCTACTTTTAATAGTTTAATTTGTTAATGTTTTTGTAAACATTGTTAAGAAAATGGGATAAGTATAAGTAACGCCACGCCGTTTTTATCGTTGGTGACTATTAGATTCACGCCTTTTAAATTATTAACTTCGTCGCAGTGAATGCCGCGATCTTATTATATTATTTGGAAATTTTCACACTTGGGAATCAAACATCAAAATTTTGTGACGCTAAAACTTGTCACGGTTCCTTTGAACCCGCGCGATGAGTACGCATTCAATTTATTTGACATTTATCATGCCGAAGGGGGAGCCGACAATTTAGCCTATTTGACGCGAATTTGATGCAAAGTGCTTCCCAACGCCTTTTAAGCTGGTATCGCGAAATAACCTTCATTTCGATGTAAGATGTTTGGACCGCTTTTGGATTTCTGTCGCTTTTTTTTCATATATAGTCAGACAAATTAATAACTAAGCGATGAAAACAAGTATGGTTTTTGTGTAAAGTGTCTTTCTTGTGAAAATTTAAAATCAATTTTAAAACAATCGGCAACCGTAACAAATGTTATGTAACAAATATAACGAATATTAACGTTAAATCATTTCGTTGTCTTAGAGCCGAAACATATAGACATCTATTTGATGAAAAAAGAAAACCACTTTTTCATCACCAAAAAGTTCATAAATTATAGTTTTGAAATACACGTTTATATCAGTAACTGAGTAAAAAGTACAAAATAATAATCTTAATACCTAATTTATTTTAAATATTTATCACCATAATAATATATAGATGCATTCTTCCCTTGAGAATGTGTAATGTTCGTTGCACATTGACTAAATTAAAAAAAAAAAAACCCACGCTATTTGATTTTTTGAAAACCGTATACTTCTATTCGATTTCAACACAACGGCCAACGCTTTTTTTATGGTGACACAATATATTTTGAGTAAATTAGATAACATTTAGCAGTTTTTAGTCCGTTGCTGATATAAGCGCTTATTTTTTGTGAACTTTTTAACATGTAACTGATAAAAAAGTTTTTCTAATTATTTAAACTATAATAATAATTTTTTATTTCTGAGTCTTAAAATAACTTTAACATAATGAATATCGCTGCTGGTGATAAATGCATACTCGAGGGACTTGCTAGTAGCTATTGAAAAGTACCACTACCCCCCTCCTGGCTTCATCATCTGATCAGCTCGACTGTATCAGTCATCCGAATTACATATTTACTTGCAAAGTTTCAAATCGATACCATAATTAAAATAAGATAAAAATCAAATGTCAAGAATTGTTTATTTGTTACGTTTACAACTGAAGTTAATAAAATTATGTTAAAAATAATAACCACGCATCTTCAACGTAGCGAATCTAGGCAACATTCGAGAATCCACTTACCCTTATATATGTTTGACCCGGGTGTAAGTGAGCGCGAATCGGCCGAGTCATGTTTGATGTCCAACGCAGTCCGCATGCGCTAACGCACACGTAACTTAGCTATCTTGACTTTGTATAAAAATATTCTTTGAAATATAGTTTTTAGTGTTCCGTGCCTCAAAAGGAAAAAGGAGCGATTATAAAATTACTTCGTTGTCCGTCTGTCTGTATGTCCGTCTGTCCAAACCCTTTTTCTCGGGAACGCGTATAGCTATCAAGTTGAAATTAATATCAAATAATTTAGGGCCTAAGTTAGAGCTGTAAGTAGTTAAGCTTCTAAGTCAACGCAATCAAAAAATACGGCCATTTGTATCGCATATTTTGACACTCATAAGTAAATCAAAATCTATTAAGACATTCTGTTAATCTCGACATGAAATTTGGCAAAAAGAAAGTCTTACAGCACTTAGTATAGCCGAGAAGGCAGTTTCGTGTGAAAAATTTTAAAAATAAAAATTCTTTTTCTTATATTTTTTTCCATCGAAACTTTATTCTTTCAAGTATTGAGATGACAAAATAATTTATAAATTTTTTCAACTAGTTAGTTAAAACTAAAAAAAATAAAATATTTTAAACAATTATTCTTCTACGAACAAACGATGCGCTCGGATTATGATGACGTTTTAGCATATAAAACTTTTAATTGGAAATTTTCTTTTCTTTAAAAATGATGTTTTTAAATTTTAACTATCGTTTATAGTTCTTGAGCAATTGTCTAAATGCAGTTATTAATAAAAAACAAAAAAAAGCGCAAAAAGGAGGAAAAAATGGAAAATCATTTTTGCTCACAAAAAAATTGCGAAAAACAAATAAAAAATAGTTATTTTGTAGTTATATCACATAATATACGATTTTGGTTTCAATATGTAATATTATGCGTTTACGTGGCATTCTAGTACTGAATAGCGATAAACACGTCAATTTACATTTATAACTGTATACAATCCTCAGGACGCAAATTCGACTCGAACTTGGGCGGGTTTTTTTAACAAAACTGATACTTGTGATTCACTAGTTAATGTGCTGTATTTTCTAATAAAAATTACAGGCGCTGCAAAGCCAACACATATTTCTTGGCAGCCACTGTATATTTACTCAAAACAACGAATTAATCATAACCACGTCATTCAGAATTGGAAACAAAGAACTTCTGAGTTGGTAGTCCAAGTTTCCATCCATCATTTTTTATAAGGAAACTACCCTACAGTTTTATGATTTCGAACTTTGCTCTCTGGGGAAAATAAACTTAATTTGTAACTACTATGGTTTTGAGATAATGAGTAAACGCTATGCTACAGTGATGTCTGATATTAGAAACTATTGAATCCAGTACATGTCGAGTAGAAAATGTTTCAGTTTTCAGAATATATTTCGGTTACACCAAAGAAGTAAGACTTCTTTGGTGTGACCGAAATATTTTAGTATTTTGATTATATTAATGCACCAGTACATGTTAACATACATCACTACAATTACTTTACCGTTAACGTTTAGCCTAGTGGGTAGCGACCCTGCCTACGAAGCTAGAGTCAATATTTATATGATGAATATTGATACTGGTACCTGGTCTTGGTTGTTATATGTATGTGGTGTCTTCGCTTGGTACCCAAAACACAAGCTAATGCTTAGTTTGGGGCCTAGACGTTGTTGTGATGTATACGTTGTTATTATTATTATCTAAGATACAGAAATCATATGGGTTAATCGTAATAATTAGAGATACACCGAACGTGGTTTCTGCCGAAATTCGGCTTCGGCCGAATATTCGGTTTAAACATGTGCCGAAGCCGAATTTCGGCCAAACATCGGTTTAAATTGACGCGCTTTTATCCGATGAACTTGTCGGTTCGTGTTCGTACCGACGTTTGCCATGCCACAGCGATTACCCTGCCGCTTCTCATTTGACGTTTGGTTATCACAATTTTCAAATGAAAATATTTTTTGTTAATCTCAATTTTAAAATAAAGCGTAGAAATCGATTGTTTTTATTCTTTTTATTTTCAAAATACAATACTAGATTAGTAAAATAGTAACTAAACAAGTAGAACTGAGTATTTAAGCGTAATTATGCTGATAATTGGAGTTACCAAAGTTTGACCGACATTCGGTATATCCTGGCCTAACTAACCGAAATTCGGCCGGAGACGAAGTTCGGTAAAACCTGCCGAACTTCGGTAGTACCGAATGTGAACCGAATTTCGGTGCAACTCTAGTAATAATACGGCTATCATTTAATTAATTTATTTACATAAACAATTTGAAAGTTTTCAAATTTATCAAAAGGTTTGCAAGTGGCTTATTGTTTCGATCCGCTCTTCACATTTGTAAACAACCTAACCTAATTTAAAATGTAGAAATAGGACCATCGACCCATTTTGGCGTGAAACAGAATAAAAGGATTTTGGGTAGCTCGTTATTCGGCCTGTTTCGATCCTCGCATTGACATAAACAAACGTACCCTAACCTATACGCTTAGAAATGAATACATTTGTTCATAAGATTAATAACACCGTCGCGTCGAGGTGTAAACTTAACGTTCACTACCAAAATTACCATAAAAAGAAAAAGATTTTCACCAGCAAGTTTGGTGTATGTTGCTTTTCGATGTTCTTTTGTACTTCATATTTACGTACATAAATAAATATTATCTCGTTCTTTGTGATGTCATTTGCCAAAGTAACGGCTAAAGGAAAAAACCGGCCAAGTGCGAGCCGGTCTCGCGCATCGAGGGCTCCATACCACCACAATATGTTATATTCGTGTTATGTATTTACAAAAAAATAATGTAATTTGATATTTTTCATATAACTATAAATTCAAGATTTTCGGATTTTATTCCATTAGTTCTGCTGTGAGACCTTGCTTCCGATATTCCGAATTCCTTTGCCAAATGCCAAAAACCAAAAATCCAAGTAGGTAGGTACACTATATGTTCCAATTTATTTCATCATCATCAGCCCATTTTTACCCCACTGCAGGGGCTTAGGCCTCCCCCAGGGTGAGGAGGGGGGCTTGGAGCTTAAGTCCAGCACGCTGCTCCACTGCGGGTTGGGGGGGGGTCCAATTTATTTGCGTGTGTCAAAATATGTATTTATGGTCGTGATTTTTGACTGCGTGGGCATAGAATTTTAATTATTTTACAGCTCCAAGTGACCGTAGACTTTAGTATTTAATATCAATTTCCTTACAAAAAGGGCCTTGGCAGACAGACGGATAGCAAAATGATCATACAAGGGTTCCTTTTTCTCCTTTTTGTACGAATCCTTAAAAAAGATGCCCGACACCGATTCGCGGTGTCCTTTTTGAGCATCATTTATGCATCTACATATATTTTGTTCATACGCTGCAGGAGAAAAACGAAATATAGGTGATTACTCGGATTAATATTTTTTTTATAACTTAATTACATTGTTATGCGTATAACACGACGACAGAACTTTTTATATATGCAGAAAAAAGAAACAAAAATCATATTTGTGCTTATTTTGAATACGGGCATCATCCGAAACGATTTATTAAAACGACTACTTTAAGGGTACATCCCACCCCGATATCCCTTTGATTCTTTTATTTTCTTATTCAGATGTGTACAAACCAAGGCGCCCGTTTTACATCTGGCCATGGAGCTATTATTGTTTTCACGCGGCGCTCAACTGGAGGTAGCGCAAATTAAGTTTTTTATCAAAACACAGCTGCCGATTCCCGTGGGGTGAATATGCGTTCCTGGTACAACCACGCAGTTAAACAAGACAGCGTAGTGTGAGAAACAAGACGTCTGTCATGAAACGTAATTATTACTAGTGAAATATTTTTCTCGTTTGATTGTACCAACTTATTTTAATGTAAGCTAGCTCCACTTGGGTGTGGCGTGGGAACATTAATAGCTCCATACATATGTCTGTTTTGTTCTCGTCCCTTCGTTCTCCTTTTGAACTGCGATTGTTTTAATACAACAGCTTTATGAATTTCAAATGAGGATTTCCGCGGGCACGCGAGCATGGACGTTTATATTTTACAAGGTCTGTTGCATAAGTATTGTTGGGTTTTATTCTAATTATTTTATTGTAAATAATCCGTACATACCTATTACATTTCTGCTTGGCTTTTTGGAAATTTAAATTACTGTAATTTTTTATCTGATGAAAAAAATTGTAAATTAATTCCGTGCTAATACACCATGTATTATAAACAAATTAATTATTGTTCTATGTCCTAGAGACAGTAAATGTGAAAAGCATATAAATAAAATGAGATAGTAATAGCCAAGAACTCTCCCCATTTTTTACGGCTCAGGTCTCGCTAAAAATTTGAGGGAGATACCCTCTGTGGTAACAAAAGAAAAGAATTAGACGAATAAGATTTTGAATTATTTGTCGTTTGCTTTTAAGTATTTAAAATATGTTTTTTTGTAACAAATATTGATTAATTTTGAGTTAAAAAATATATAAAAATTTTGCTTGCTTGATAATTTTGTAGCCCATCATAAAGTGTTAATAATTTTTAGGTAAAATAATACTATGTAGAGATATAACAATAAAAGTGATTTTTATACTAACTTATTATTAATATTTAAATTACTTTATCTTATTTTTAGCGATTATTTTTTGCTTCCCCACGTCAGTGAATTACCTTTAGCTTTTCGGTTCCTCCTTGCCCCACCACACCTCTACGAAAGTAGTGATTTTAGTCACGACATCTATGGTGCCTAGTTTGTACTATTTCGTGTTACTTTGGCGTCATCTAGTAAGTAAATGTGTTAAAAAACCTAAATATTATAGACTTTATAACCTTTAACAGGCAGCAGTGATAAAATATTTACGTAAAATATGTACAGTATTCTCATTATAATATTAACTTTATGTATTACTATTGTGTTATAATTATAATGGGTATTAAAAAACTAATAAAAACATTAATAATAATAAACATTTACATTAATTTTCTAAAACAAGT
Source organism: Luffia ferchaultella (assembly GCA_949709985.1). Classification (NCBI taxonomy): domain Eukaryota; kingdom Metazoa; phylum Arthropoda; class Insecta; order Lepidoptera; family Psychidae; genus Luffia; species Luffia ferchaultella. The sequence goes on from OX453243.1 coordinate 7,439,814, forward strand.
TCAGTTATTGCCAAGGGGATTTGAATAATTCTTTTTGTATTTGATAGCCCGGATTTTGGGGAAGGTTCATATAATATATTACATTTACTAGAAAATCGTACCTACAGTCTGTCTGTCTGTCCCAGCTAATCTCCAAAACGGCTGAACAGATTTCAATGAAACTTCATACATATGAAAAGGAAGTAGTCAAAAGTGACATACGCTACTTTTTGTCTGTATGTACGCTTGTCTGTCTATTCGAGCTAATCTCCAAAACGGCTGAACAGATTTTAATGAAACTTCATAAATATGAAAAAAAGGTGATCAAAAATTACATACATTATTTTATTACATGCATTAAATTTTGACGAACGTAAAATAATTTAATTCTTGTCGCCATATTTAAATTAGCGGCTTCATTCGTAAGCGTGGGAGCCTTAATTATTGCAGTAACTTTGCAAGATAATTTTAGCACTACCAGTATGTTTCGTCATGCAGGTCTGGGCGTAGCACGAGTATGATAGAATAACATTTCACAGGTGGCGATGGCGTAGGCGCCGCCCCTCATTCATGTCGTTGCAGCGCATGAGGCAACTCGCTTTAACGCGTGGAAGAATGTCGTGTGTGTGCGAAGTAGACACAGGAAAAATTACTCTGCTTGTATAGAAATTACGGGGTTTTTAACTTGGGCAGTTGAACATTTCGCTAGTATGTAGGACTGTTTCTAAGGCTTATTGCCGTTCACTGACACTGAGGATTCAATATGATATTACTAATATGTTCTTTAACGTAAAATAAATATAAAAAAGTTGTGCTTTCTCATAAAGTATAATAATTTTAATTCATGTCACTTTATCCTCATAACTTTGAAATCACTGATGATAACAATTAGCGAATAATCCCATTCAGCAACAAGAAAAACAAAAATATCTAAAACGTTACCCCAATCGATCTTGTTCAAAAAGGTATTAGAATATTAAAAAATCTCTTTTTTTCTATGACTCCCCAAATCTAGGATTTTTTAAATTCATAAGCTCATGGCGTCTTAAATTTATTATCAGTGTTTTTATGTATTTTTGGTCGTAATTTATTTTTTTCAATGCTGTCCAAATTGTAATGTGTCTTATATATACTATTGAATGCTTTACAATAACCTAATAAAGCTATTTCTATTCTAATTCTATTAAATTCTTCATATTTTTCTATAAATCCTTTTAGTTTTTCGTTACAGACATAATTATAATAAAAACCTATTTATATAAAATAGATCCAGCAACGTCAGGCAGGGCGTTCTTCTATCTCCCAAATTATATCTTTTCTGGAAGAGGTTTACAAAATTCTAAATTGGGATAACAAAGGCATCATATATAAATGCTTAATTATTATTATTTCGTTTTTACTCTCGAGGAGAGTAAAAAGAAAAGTATAGCGCACTACAATACGAACAATTTTTTATATTACAATAATTTTGGTCTGAATATTATGAGTCTAGATAACATCTTAGTAATTTGTAGTGCAACTTTACATTGTGCACGAGCTTTCGGGCGTATTGTACGAAACATAGATATAATAATATAATTGATATTTGTTCGCACACAACCTGCATCGATTCAGCTAGTGGCGAGAGTTTCTTGATTTACGATAGGCGAGGCGAGCCAGTTCCGTTTATATTGCAACATTGGCCCACCAACTTATTCTGCCGGCGCGCCGCGCCCCGTCGCAAATATCCTCAGAGGGTAGCTTTTTCTACAGTTTTTCTAAGTGACAACAAACCGCCCGCTCCGTTTTCCGCTCTGTTAATTATGTGACCGATTTAACGAAGATTTACTTATTCGTTAATTACTCTTGTTGGAGAAGCGGCATTGAGAAAACTTTTCTTGACGTTAGTTAGGTATATACATGAATTATTTATTTCTTATAATTGCTACCGTGTCTACTTTTTTTGATTTAGTAAAAAAAATATCTAATACAAAAGATTCGGATTTTGTATGAAAATAACATTTACTATTTTGTATATTAAACAAATTATCAGTAACGGAATCTATTTTTAATTACATCTATCTATCGAATCGTACCTATCTATCGAACGTGAACACGCATAGCAGGCGTGAAGACGGTTACGCGGACGATCATGGTCAGTTGTTTTGCATAAAAACTAGCAACATAGGTATACACTAGTAAGGAGTTTGACAGAAAGACCGAAATGCTACCTCTACTGTAACGCTGCTATCAATTTCGTAACTCTAAGTAAATCGTTTCCAAACTCCACCCTTTGTACAGTTGCCATCAAAAATTATGGCGGATGTGAACATAGGCACAAGTCGCGTCGCAGTAACCAGTTCTAGGTGTAGCGGGACGCTGTCGAACAAGGGTATATGACTGCACATGCGCTAGCACGATTATAGCATTTTATTCCGATCCGCCATAAAGTTTGAAGCAAACTATAATAAGTGCGTTTCGGCATGATACGATTTCATCAGTTTTTTAACCTTAACAGATATGAATTTATATATATAAAATAAAATTTGAACAAAATAATTTTAAAAAAAATTTAACGAATTTTACCTAATATTAATTTTATCACCGATTTAGATTTAATGTTATATCAATATCAATTTATATTTAACTAAAACAAATGAAACAGGGTCCGCTAAGCTAACTAGTGTATGCACGGAATCATGAAAGGGGAACACTGTAGCAATAAAGGGTCCATCCTGTTTAATCCTACAAAACCGTAACCGAGGGGCGTCTGGCCTGCGGGGTGAACTCTTACGATCGCGACACGTGTGCGGAAGGTAATTTACAAGAAAATTGTATTAAACTACCTACGACAGACGGTTCGGAATTTCGGTATTTCGGTATTTCTTAATAATACTATACAATGTCTTCACTTTGAAAGATGATAATAGTAATTTTCAATGTGCTTCGGTCTAAATTGTTTTTATTTATAAGATTAGATATTATAATTCAAAAGAAATGATATGAAATTTTTGGAGATATAATAGAGATATAAAATAAAAACATAAAAATATTAATACGGTCAGCGGTCGACGGATGCAAAGTAGAGCATCAAAGCTATAATATTAGTGACATTATCAGCTATCAATTTTAACAACCGATTTTTCCTAGGAAAATCTTACATAAAATTTAAAAAAAATCACGAAATACTCCAAGTACTACTAAACAATACTAAAACAGTGTACAAATATATTGTCAAAATTTTTGGTCAGTACCCACTAATATAAGTGATATTATAGTGATATAAGTGACATTACGCTATTTGTTGTTGGGTGAGGGGGGTGAGCGAGCGCAACGAGCCTGTCTCAAATTTATAAGGCCCCATCGGGCCATGGTTCGAATCCGGGCGTGTACCAATGAGTTTTTCTGACTTAAGTACACATTATCACTGACACCGTGCTTCGGAGGGCACGTTAAGCAGTCGGTCCCGGACGCTGTCAATAGATGGCGGTCGTTACAGTTCCCAACCCGCAGTGGAGCAGCGTGGTGGACTTAAGCTCCAAGCCCCCCTCCTCACCCTGGGGAAGGCCTAAGCCCCTGCAGTGGGGTAAAAATGGGCTGATGATGATGATGATGATGAGGGGGCTGAAACCGGCATGCGGGGGTTTCTTGGGAGTGAAGAGCGGCGTGCGTTGATCTTGCGCCCTGAAACTCGGACTGAAACTCCCTATCTTACACCAGTTAGCTATAGTATGAGTGGTCACTTCCGCCAGCAGCGGGAGAAATGTTGTATGAAAATACATTTAGACTTGCTGTCTATTCTAATATTAAAATACTAATCTTTTATATGACACGCAAAACGGTACTTACTGGCCACTTACTTTTTATTCTGAATGAAAAAAAAAAACAAACTAACCTCAGAGCCTTCAAACTTTGTCAATCTATATAAAAAAGCGAGCGGATTTCTTTCAGTGATATACAAATTGCTTAATTTACATAATAATTTTACTAAAAATGTCCTCTAGAAGCGATAGTGACGATTCGTTGAATCCAATAGAATTAAAAGAAGCAGCTCAAGCTATTGTTTACAACTTGTTGGAACCGGGGAAAAGCATTGCTTTAAGTTTTAATAATTGTAGTAATTTTAAAATTAACTTTAATTCATAAACATTTTGTTTTTTAATATGTGTGTATGTAGTATATATCAGTCTGGAGAAAGTGCGATTCCCGCCTCCTATGTTTAAAGCCCTCCGCCTGCGGCGTCGGGCCTCAAATGCCCACTCAGCAGCAATCGGTCACTTACTTCCCTCGGTGAACAATCTACTATAATTGAGTATAATAAATATAAACAGCACTTTTAACGTAATAAAGGGAATCACTCATGCCATTCCTCTCGTTACAAGGCTTTTTAGCATTGAGCAAACGGCTGATTATGGGTTTCTTTGTAAAACATGTACACTGGAATATGTCAAATATGGATAGGTACTATATATATTCAGAAGTTAACAAGTAACGCTTCCTAAGTAACTTTAACTTATTTAAAACTAACAGACACCCGCGGCTTCGTCCGCATGTATTTACACTAGCGTGCAATTCGCGTTTTCGCGTTATCGGTATAAAGTAGTTTTTCAGAATACATGGAAAATTAAAATGATAGAATTATTTTAAATCCATTATTCTGCAACGGATTTACAAAAAGTGCCTTTTACTATAATTTCTTTTCTTGTTTTATTTTAGTTTAAAGATTTTGTTTAAATTAGTAGTTCTACGTTCCTTTTAATATATTTAACTGTTGTTTATAACAGCAGGTTGCGCATTAAGTACTAGGTAATTTTTTTTAAGTAAACGTACATCGCCTTAATGCTTTTTAGCATTTAAAAGGAGTTCTCTGAAACAGTGGAAGTTTAATTAATACACAGACGGCAGGGCTCGTGATCCGTTTCCTTTCACTCAGTGTTTATTGACGGGCCAGTGTAAATGTACCAAACCCTTTAAGGATTTCAATATACACTCGTGCTAGGACGCTAAAAGCATTCGACTCCCAGTAGAGACGTGCCTTTAATGTACAAAAGAGACAAACTTATTATAAATCTAGAGTATTAGAGGGAGATAGCTTGAAAACTTAACTCCCCGTTCTGCTTTGAACGCTCTCAGCGAGCGTTTATAGAGCAATGACTTAAGACGTCGAGCGACTTGGAAATAATAGTAAGGTATTAATATAATGAAGGGCCAAATTAAATTACGAATCGCTTGAAAGAATTTTATTATTATGTTATCTGATGAAGCTTTTGTAATAAAAGTGTTAAATGGGTACTCATTTCATTAGCATAGTTTTGTCAAACGATTAATGGAATGATATTAATTATTAATATACATATATATATTTTTTTAAATTTCGTTTATAAATATACGTTAGATACATTTATAAATTCGTAGATTAATAACTTGGGATCATAAATAAATTTTTTATAATGTTATAAAGACCGCATAAAACTATAAACACACTATATCGTACTTCGTAAGACAATCGTATTTTGATACAAAATGTGTCAATGTTACGTTTAGAAGGCGCCCAATAACTGTCATAGCTCCATGCTGCGTTATCTCTCCATTCTATATATATATATTTGTTGTTATTGAATTTCCTCCTAAAATACGAGATCTAAATAAAACATTGTGAACAATGGTAGATACATACGTAACCTTAATAAGTAATGTAAGCACGCTGGTACTTATTTTAGGACAAGGTCGGCAGAGAACATATGGCTCAGGAAAATGGGCTTTTAGCGTTCGTTTTCCTCAAAAACAAAAACGGAATTATAATAAAATGTTTCATGAAAAGATTTCAACAATTTCCACACTCACAAGTTAAGAAGAATTTGTCTACGAAATTTCGGAACTCGCCACCGATTTACTATTTAACTCTAAGTACGGATTAGAGTTTAAAGGAATAATAATAATAATTAACACATTAATTGATATATATATTGATTGATAATTTCTGGAGCATATACTTTTAAAAGAAGGGTAGTGTTAAGATATCAGACGAATTTTAAAAAGGTCAATACCATTAGTGGGAATTTTATTATTACATGCACGTCCCCGATATCGATTGTCTATGTTTATCAATTTTCTATGTTCTTTTGTTAATTGTCCCATCACTAATTGTATACATTTAAAAGTCTTTGAAAAACAAGTGACGGTTTGGAGTAAAATTTTTTAGAAACGATTAGAACAACCGAACATTTTCACAGATTGTTGCCACTGTAAGGCGACGCATTTGAAACGTTGGCATTGGCAGTTTGGAAAGTTAGTTTTGACGAAGTGTTTATAAAATCAAATCACTGAGCTAAATCTACAAATAACAAGGAAAAACGTGTAGTAAAAATATTGGTGCGAGGCCAGTAACTAGAATTTAATTGTTACAAACGGAACTAAAAAAATACTTCTTACAGAATAAGCATTTTGAAGTGGCAATAAGCAGACCCCACCACTTGCAGAAACAATAATGAGAGAGAACAAAGGTCCTACAGTGGCGACCATGATTCGGACGTCGACACGGGATATATCTACACACCGAGCTTTGAATTAGTTCAATAGAGGACTTATCCTGGCCGTTTAGTTCGAAAACCAAAGTTATCATGTTTGAGCTATAAGATGAAGAAGGAAGTCGGGCAGGACGCGTGTATGACCCACTTGATTGGTTACCTAGATCTTTGTGTTGTGACTAGGTCTTTGTATATTACATGTCACAGCTTACATACCTACTATTGAATGAAAGGCTGGCGGACGGACCGCCTAAAAAGCGTCGTGGGCCGTCGTTGGTCATCGGTGGTCCAAGACCGTTCGTTATGGAGTTTTAGGGGGAGTATTAGTGTCCAGCAATGGACATCTGATAGCTCGAAAAAGGCACGATGAAATGGTAAGCAACCCTAAGTTAGGATTTTAAACAGATTGATGGTTGTGTAGACAAGCGACTACGCAACAGGCGATTTGTAAGCGACGCGCCAACGCCTCTAACTGTAAACAAAACTGACGACACAAACAGAATAAGTCTCTACGCTAAAATTCCTTGTACACTGAAATCTGTCTGACTGTCTGGAACCAAGGTGCAAGGCTTTTAGTCTGTATTAGAGGAAATTGCAAAAAAACAACTTATAGTTGAATTGGATAAAACTTGTAAAAAAGTTTTTCCTATTAAGATCGGATATCGAGCTCAAAATTTTTGTGGAATGACCATGATAGTGACGATAATTTCATAACAAAAGTAATGTTATTCAGTGTTTGCGTCTAGGAGCCATAATTTCGTGCTGCTAAGCTGATGATACTGCGATTTGTCGACACTTTACTCCAAACGGTGTTGTATCATTTGAGCAGTGCGTTTATAATCCCTATTCATACAAAATATAAAAAGAAATTACAGTTAATTTTAGCTATAAATTAAAAATTAAATTAATTTAAATCCAAAGAGTAAAAATACTATTTTTAATATAAAGAAAAGTGCATTAATGGGACGCATACAGTTTATGATGTCGATGCCAACTCAGACACTTCAATTACAACAACGTTATATTAACAACTATAAAAAATATAGAACACGAAAATAAGTGAATGACTTGGCACCTAATTTGTAAACGATATGCATTAATGCTCTTTTCTTTATAAAAATATAATTATTAACTTTTTAGTTTAAGTATCACAAATCTTGTACACAAAAGCGACTAAATATATCATTAAACGGGGAACAAACATTCGTTCTTGTGTTAACAGCTCGTTCCCCCATTTTCTGTATTAGCATTATGCAACTGACGCTCAAAGATATGTTTGTTTATTCGGCAACATTTATTTTGTACCAACGCACCAACGCCCCCTTCTTATACGTGACCGAAATACAAAATGGGATTAATTACAATTGACATTTTTTAAGGGCGTTCGTCATTTACTGTTTTTGTTTTTGTTACGTGTTGAGGCTCAAATTCAAAATATTTCATTTAAGAAGATAAAACAAATTATTACATATGTGTATTTAGCATATTGAGCTTTTTATGAATATGAAATTATCAGGAGTGGCATGGGCTACTTTGTGTAATTCTATTTTAACTATAGAAAAAAAAAAATTTTTATCAGATCCGCAAACGAATTTAAGAAGCTGGTGAAGATCGGCAACTAGGTGTATTTAATAATAATAATAATAACGTATACATCACAACAACGTCTAGGCCACAAACTAAGCATAAGCTTATATTTTGGGTACCAAGCGAAGACACCACATACATATAACAACCAAGACCCGATACCAGTATCAATATTAATCATATAAATATTGACCTAACCTGGGATCCGAACTTGGAAACCCCAGCTCTGTAGGCAGGATTGCTACCCACTAGGCCAAGCGTCGTTAATATCAGAACGAAAATTTTTAAAAATTCTCACTCTGGAGAATGGTTAAATGTTTCTCTTTCTGTTTAGATTATTTTTCGTTCTCTTTCTTTGAATATTGTTCATGTATATCATATTATTTATAATAATAATAAAATCGTTTATTGCCAAAAAATGTATACAAAGTTTGTTACATTAATTCCTAATTGTAGGTTTAATGGCAAACGGGATCGGTTCAGCATGCTGATGGCCTGCCACGAATAGACGTGACCATCGCTGGTATTCTGCCGATCCCAAAAAAAATATAAGTTTATCTACACTTAATTTTCTTTTTTACACTTCTATCCTCCCCTACTTTATTTCCTAATCCCCTTTTTACCTTTCTTATCTTTTCGATTCTCCGCACCCATTCCACTGCTTCTCGTTCCCCACTTTCTTCCAGTAATTCTCTTATTTTCCATTCTTTCTTCCACCCTGCATGTTCCATCACGTGCTCCAAATCACCATCTCCCCCGCATATTTTACACCCCTCCTCTGCCATCCAGTACTTGTTCGTCTCCTCCAGATCTCCACACTTTAATCTAGCAATCATTTTCTGACTTCCATGTTCCCCCCTTTTTCTCAGGTAGGTACGTTGGCCAATTGGAAACTTTTAACTCTTTATATCGTCTATTATATCTTGTCTCCAAAATCCTATTATATTTCCATTGCCCTTGCTCCTCCACTTCCGTTCTCTGTATCACTTTCCCCATTTTTCCACCTTCCTGTGTTATTATTAATGTATTTACAAACTAGCACATAATAGTTTATATGAAACATTTTAATAGTGATTAGATTTGATTACTGCTATATCTGTAGTTGTATAAGCACTGTTTGTTTTACTTAAGTGTAAAAATAAAAAGTAAATGTCTGCTCCCGGGTAAGTTTTTGAGTTTTTAAAAACCTCACAAAAAAAATCGCGGGCGGTCGCTAGTGTATATATCACTACGTATTATAAAATAAAGTCCCTGCCGCGTCTGTCTGTCTGTCTGTCTGAACGCTTAAAGAAGAGACCAATGGACGGAGTGATTCGAGAGGAAGGTTTACGTGTATAATTTATTAATGTTTTGTGCATATTAATTGAAATATGACGATTATTGTCGAAGAAGTCGGTAAAAAATCAAGCCGGCTGGTAGCTTTCACCGAGAAAGCTGCCTAATCCTTTTGAGATATAACAAAATAATGTATGGAGGAATTCTATCTCTTTTATAACACTAAAGAAAAGTCCAAGGTGGCATATGTCTATCTTTTATGGATAGCTTACTATCTATATTTAAATTTGAAAAAAGTGGTGTCATATGATAAGGTAATTGGAAAGCAATTTATACGGATACAATATTAGCCCTTATCAACATAAATACGTTATTTACCTTCAGCATTTTATGCAGATTATGATTGCCCTTTACACCATACAATTTAAATTAATATTTTAGGAGATATGGCGAAATCGTGGCGTGGCCCCATATCGGCATGATACCGACTCGACATGCGTGATGTAAAGTTAAGCAGAAGTTTATAAAGAAAGAAATATTTTAGACTATTTTTATGTATATATTCTCTACTTTTTCAATTTTTTGCAGAATTGGAAACAAAATACATGAAAAAATATTCCAAGTAGGTTTCCAAGTACACCAAGTATATCTAATTAAATATAATCCACATGTTCGAAGCACCAAAGTGGATACAACACCTGCGACAGAAACAACACTACGGCTAGCCGGGGCGGGTCGCTAGTATTGTGTATAATGGAATGTCTGTCGGTCTTTCCGGTCAAAACTCGAGTTCTAGTGGGTACATTTTCATCCAAATTGATTATAAAGAGTACCTATCGCTTCCGAGAGGTTTTAGTTTAAATTTCTGTAAAATTGTTCGTCTTTCTGTCTGTTTCTTAAGTCTTAACCCAAGTTCTGCTTGACAAATTCTGATGCGATTTTCAGCATTGTATAGGAATGATCTCATTCCAAATGGCTTTCGTACAAAACTCGTTCCTAAAGAACAAAGTTCAAGAGAATTCAACACTGAACTTTTCCCTAGCTGAAATAAATCGGTTTGCAGTCAAAGAACCGCGAAATTAATTCTAGACAAGCGAATATGAGATTACAGAAAGTTTCCGAACGTGAGTGGAAATGTTAGATACGTCGAGGTAAAATTCTGTATAATTTAAGAAAATAATTGTAGGTAGATATTTAACTGGGAAAATCAATGTGATATTAACAAACAGATTTCCCTTGAGTTAAGCCGCATATTCGATAACTTGCCATAGTATAATATAATGATTCTTACACAAATTCATCGGGGATTTATGCATATTCGAGAACTTTCAATAGTTAGATATTGACTTTATTAGAATTTTCATTTAACGTTTGCAAATTTCCGTGTTCTAATATTGACTCTGCTAGAATTTCCGGGAGTAGTCCCGGAAGTTACAAAAAGAAAATCGCCATTTCAGAGATACAGAATTCTCTTCGTTTACCTGTAGAAATAAGAAAAACTCAGTGGAAAATGCAGAAGTCTAAAGTCCACGAGGACAAAGCCACGTTTAGACGCTTGTAATTAACAACTTTAGGTACCTTACTTACCTTACACTAAATAATTCCTGCCTCAAAAAAGTTGTTTTTTTCTACAGATGAATTTTACCTTCGAGTAGTAGTTGTCAGGCACACATTGAAGCACTTTTGAATGAGCTTGAACCAAAATTTTTAACACATGGTTTTTATACTGTTTTCGAAAACTTAGAGCAATCTACACTTTCCTTTAAAAAAAAAATTAAGTTTGCCGTTTTCTTGGTAATAATTGCCTAATGATTTTTTAATAAAATATCCTCGTGACGGCATATAGACAGATATTTACTAATCTCATTATTTTAGACTAAATAAAATCATAATAATTTGATTGATTCATGACAATTTTATTTGACTGGTGACTTCGCCTCAAAAATTTTTACTTATTTTTAGTATTGGTTTTTCACTGTGGAAACCAGCGCAATAAGCTCAACCGCCCAGATGACATCATAAGGACAGCTTCAACGTCAGACGGGTTTACATAAATATCTGGCGAATTCCTTAATAGAAAAAAACAATTTTGAGAGTTTATTCAAGAAATTTCTTCTAATTTTAATAACTATGAGTGTAACTTTGAGTTTAAGACCATTAAAAAAATATTTTCGTATCAAATAATTACTAGTTATTATTACTTTAATATTTACCCCCTTTCGTAATTTCATATTAGTGTGCTGAGTTGCCGAGAGGGGTCACAAAGTATTATTTTGCATTCGAAGAAAAATGGAGGGTGGTCTTCGGCACCTCCGTTACGAAATTAAAATTCTATTTGAGCGGTTTCGGGAGTTTACTGACAGTATTTTTATTCATTTGCCACTGAATTAATTTAATTTAAAGTGAAAATATTTCTTATTACTAAGAGTATCTAGATTTAAAACAAAAAATACAAATAAATTTTTTGTACATAGTGCAACGGAGACACCCTTTACTTGGTTCCCATTGCACTAAATCGCTTTTCAGATTTGAACCGTTAACTTAAATTACGTTACCATAGTTTACGTTAAGTTAACATTAATAAACGTAAACTAAAGTAAGTTAGTTAGTCCAGAGCGCAACGAACCTGTCTCAAATTTATAAGGCCATAAGGTCATGGTTCGAATCCGGGCGTGTACCAATGAGCTTTTCTGACTTAAGTACATTAACTATCACTGACTCCGTGCCTCGGAGAGTACGTTAAGCAGTCGGTCCCGGACGCTGTCAATAGATGGCGGTCGTTACAATCCCCAACCCGCAGTGGAGTAGCGTGGTGGATTTAAGCTCCAAACCCCCTCCTCACTCTGGGGGAGGCCTAAGCCCCTGCAGTGGGATAAAATGGGCTGATGAGGATGATGAAAGTAAGTTAGTGTTGACGGGTTTTTATATCGACACATAATATTTAATCAACCCGTCCGATTGTGGTCATATGTATATTCTATATTATCACACTAAGTATTTTTAACCCCCGACGAAAAAAGAGGGGTGTTATATGTCAACAGATTACACATGAAGGCAGGTACCTCATTGAAACAGTGCAGCAGTCAAAATATTTTAGATTCTATTTATGTGATATTATTACAACTCCGCTCAGCTTGTCTGAAATCATTTTAGCGATCAGATAAAGCTGTATACTTCATTCATTCATGAAAAAATAAGTCTTATGTCCGAATTCTAAAGTAAAAGACATTGTTAGGATGCAACGGTAGAATAGAGCAAACGTCTAGTATACTCTTTATTTAAATTATTTAAACCATTTTTATAAATAATAATTAACAACGATAAAACACGATCGAAACGAATTTAAAATCAACAAGTAGGGATGTTTACCCGTGGCCAGATTGGCATGAAAAGCATGCATGAATGTTAAATTTGCATATTTCGGACGTAAAAATCGTACTGTGCCCGTGCCCATTCGCCGTTAAGCCCCCTAAAAGTGATACGTCACCGTTATTTCAATTTATTACATTTATCTGGCCTGAAGCTACCTGCTGCGAGCGATTGGGGCCAAAATATGTTTTCTTTTAATTAATTTGTATTTTTTTTTTCTAATTTAACCGTAGGCAAAGAGCGTGAAGCAAAAATCGGAAAAAGATAAATGCTTACATACGGAGGGCAGTGAGAGATCATAAAAGTGTCGAAAATTTCATACTACCTATTTGGTTACTAGATTTTGTAACGTAGCTTTAGTAAAACTGGCGAAGTGCGTGCGAAACGTTCCGTGAACGGGATGAACGGTCAAGACTAAAATTCAAATAATGAGTTTGAAAGCTATCTCCCAAAAACTCAATATATTTTGTTCACTCCAGTTTTCGTTGAAAGTGTTTTATAAGTTATACAATTAGATTTTTTTTTTCATAATTTGATTAAATATTTTTATTAATAAATCAGTTACGGTTAATTAGAAAATAAATACCTAAATTTCATCGGCAACAGATTCTTGTAACTTTGAATTTTTATTTCATAAACGTTTGTGTAAGAATGAACTTCCAATTCAATGTTTACTTATTTCAAATTGGATATTATACTTCTTAAAGAGCTAGATATACTGAAAAACTGAAACTGAAAAACCTTTTACCTACCATATGTATGTACACCGCAGTTAACGCGTTCCTGTCAAAATTGCGAACCCCAAGTATTATTTTTCGGGGGTTAGAGAATGATATACGATTGCGTGTCAAAGGTCATATTCATTTTGCAAAATATCATTCTGCGACCACCCCGATATTATAAAACTCTATTATATTCCGTATGTTTCGGAGGTTCACAGCAATTATGGATTCCTATTATAATATTTTGTTTAGGGGCTTTTTATGTACCTACCTACCAAATCTATCTATGTAAAATAAAATTAGACAAAAATTTGTGTTTGTCAGCTCCGACGCACCACTGGACTTTACTCTTTAAAAAAAAATTTTTTTTTGAAAGAAAATTTTATGAAAACAGTACAATAAAAATATTTTTAATTATTCAGATAATTTATATAACCTAATGATTAATTATAAATTATTATATTACAAAAATATTTCGTAATATAAGTTATAATAACTTTGAAAAAATTATAGATATTAAAAAAAATTTAATCGATCGTAAATTTTTTAACCTAACCTAGAATATTTTAGGATAGGATCAAAAATTGTCGATATGCCGTGAAATGCGCTATATATGTTGTCCATATTAAATTGAATATTAAATTATACGTGTAGCTCATATAAATGTATATGAACTATATTATTGTTTAAAAATCTAATAAATACAAAGCACTCAATTTCATATATACAATACATATATTAATACATGAATTATACCCTACCAAGCACCTACGTGTTTATTGAATGTTCCGGCATTATTATCTACACCACCTTCTTCCATAGTTTATATAATTTTCACTTCTTCTTATAAGAATATAATAATGAATATAGTTCACGCGTGTCGTGATAGCCCAAAGCGCAACCATTCTGTCTCAAATTTATAAGGCCATAGGGTCATAGTTCGAATCCGGGCGTACACCAGTAAGTTTTTCTAACTTAAGTACATAACTATCACTGACTCCGTGTCTCGGAGAGCACGTTAAGCAGTCGGTCCCGGACGCTGTCAATAGATGACGGTCGTTACAATCCCCAACCCGCAGTGGAGTAGCGTGGTGGATTTAAGCTCCAAACCCCCTCCTCACCCTGGGTTAAGCCTGAGCCCCTGCAGTGGGGTAAAAATGGGCTGATGAAGTGAAGTGAAGAATAGTTCACGCGCTTTCTCTTATTTAGTTAATATCCCAAAACAATACACAAAGAGATGACCTTCTTCATTCAACCAATTATTCATAGCGTCGATATCTTGCTTCGGCGCACGGCGAAAGTTAACAACAATGTCGCGCCAGGATACCAGCGTGAACGGACACCAAAAAATTTCGTGTTCGTATAATTAAAACAAATAAGCGGGTTGTGAATTCATAAGGACAATCTAATCGGTGTATATGTGCCGGTCAAAATAAATTTAATAAGTTAAAGAAAACTTCTAGCGGTTTGCGTTTTGCTGGCAGTTACACAATTGCCACGGCACGGGCGGAAGTCGTCACTTGGATTGGATTTGGTGCATAATACATTGCGGACATGTCGCGGTCTCTAATAACATATTGGTATATACAAATAATACTGCATGTAAGCTGCCTCGCAGCATACCTACATTATGTACGTCGGCTAAAGTGAAAGGTGCGCGCGCACATAGATTGCACACAAAAAAGGTAACAAGGTCATTCGATCACTAAATTTTACTCTTCATATTTTTTCATACCGGGTGCCTTATATGAAAATAGTTTCTTAAGGAGTAAACTCCAAAAAGTAGTTCATGGTTTACCTAATCGTGTGACTTGGCACTTTACATATCTAACTTTATTTTTTTTTTTTAATGTTATCCACTTTCGATTTCGACTTCGTCGGAGCACATTTATTATCAAGTAAAATACAACAAGGGAAAACACGTTTATTAAAAAATCTAAAGCACTACATTGACCATAAATTATAATTCCACACAAAGCCATCTAGTCTCAAAGTAAATAAACTATGCTTGTATTATGGGGTACTGACATATCTACATACATAAATATTCTTTACAATATATATATATGTATATGAACATGTCTATATCTTCCTAGTCTGTGGTAAAAGTATCTATATATATATACATAGACTTTTACCACAGACTAGGAAGATATAGACATGTTCATATACACAAATATTTCTCCCAGGTGGGAATCGAGCCCCACGACCTTTGGCTCCGCAGTTAGGGTCTCTAACCAAACCACTCCGCTAATCGGTCAGTCAGTCGGTCGGTCATATAAATGAACAAAGAAAATCAAAATGGTTCCTATTATAACCTAAGCCCTTAGGCATAGGCATAGGTACTCACCTACACCGTTAAACTATTATATAAAGAACAGAACTTTATTGAACAATAAAAGAGTTATTGTAAATCTTATTAACATATCGGATACTTTTCACTGATATGAAATCAATTAAGTACATTCATTTCAATACAAATATGTGAGCATTATTTATCAAACCTATTCTAAATTCATCTGTCGAAACAGAATAGGTATCCCACTTGCCACGCGTGGTCGCGACAAGCGTATGAAAAGAACAAGTGCGAACCGGACTCGCACACGAAGGGTTCCGTACCACCATACCATATCAATTAATCGTTATTTTTATGTAATTTAAGAATTAAGGAATATATAAGAAATATATTTCATTTTTATTTCGTTAGTTATTTAGAAGACGCTCGATCATCTCTGGCTAATCCGAAAAGTAATAACATTAATTCACTGATGGCTAGAGACAATTTTTTATTACTTATTTTATTACAGTGAACCTATAACTTTTAGTATCGACTTCAAAGAGAATAAGTTCTGCAAAGGAAAGCGTAAATTTATAGTACCTAGTAATACAATGTACTTTTGTAGTTTTTTAAATTATCTTTTACAATAACATCACAAAGGTAAAATGTATCTACTTTTCACCTATTGGCTAAACGCTATCTGTCATTTTCTATGAAATTTTAGCTTTTAAAAGTACATTTTATAAGTAACTCTATTACTCGTTAAATAATACAGTCTAGTTAGCTGTGATAGTTTTCTTTTTAACTACATTATATATGCCCCTGTCATAAATTTTTTCCGCATATCCAACAACAACGGTTTAGCTCGTAGTATGGAGGGGGGAGGGGACCCATGACTCTAACAAAATTTAGGAATTTAGGAGTGCATATCTCAACAACTGTTGACTTAAATAAAATTATTTATTTTTTTAAAACCTCCATATCATTTTTTAAAACCTATCGTTTGGTTCATCTCGCGTTAATATACAATGATTTTTTTTCGTACTTCAGTTACACGTATGGCGACCTATTCCAAAAAAAAATTTTTTTGCTTAATTTCACTACGTCATTGTGTAGCGGTTCATAGATTACACCTACCTTCCCAATTTCATCTATATGTTGCCAATAGTTTCCTAGAAAAACCCCAGACAGACACACAGACGGACGGACATGGCGAAACTATAAGGGTTTCTTTTTGCCATTTGGCTACGGAACCCTAAAAAAAAGAAAACGAAAAAAAAAACGAAAACATTTTTATACAACCGTCGTCTGTGTTGGTAGAACATTTTCTGGAAATAACTGCGCTTAAACGTTTTCCGGATCTAAGAGGGTTCGAGTGCGCCGTTGTGCTGGCCTTCATCATCAGTATGACCATAAGAGTAGGTAATAACCACATCGAAGCGAAACCGACTTCACACAACCCAAAAATCGACCCACTTAGCTTTCATGGCTGTCGGAAAACGAATCCGAAATTCCATATTCCGTTTTCGAGTTAGTATTCCATGAGCCGTGAACTCTTCAGCGGTTCGGCTTTCGGAATTCAGAATTCAGACCTTACGTGATTATAAGTTGGCTCAAATTGATTCATACTATGTCTGTCAAAATTGAATAACCAAGGTTCATTCAAGACAGATCGATCAATCTATCTATTGTAAAGAATGATAACTAGTTAGATAGCGTCATCTGTGATAAAGTATGGCAACTAATTCGATTTCAATTTATTTCGTTGGGTATATTTAATAATTGATTCACTACTCTTTTTTAGAGTTTATCTAAATCCGCTTTATCAAACCACAAAATCGACATAAAAGGTATTTCCGTCAATTGCATTTTTTATATTGAGTTTTTTTTTATGGTCCAATCTTTTTATTTTCAAACAACTAATCAGTAGTGTGGGTCAATACTGAACTTCGTTCTTTAAGTGTTGGCGTTATGTTGGCAGGCTGTTAGCTACTCATTCTCAGCTAGATCTGAATGATTGAGTACGGAATGTGTATATTTTTAAATATTCCTGTACTTTTTCAGTGTGGAATTAAAACGTTATCCAAAAGGCTGGCGAGTTACCTACACGAGCTAACGGATTTTCGTCAACCCCTCCAATGTACGGTAGATAAGGCACGGGCATGTGATGTTGATTAATGCGTGAGCGTTGAGTCGCTTTTTAAATTAATTATAACAGCGAGAATACGCGTTTGACGAGGAACTGGTAAAATTAGTATTCAATATGCGAGTAGAATGGGGAGGGGAGGTATGGAGTTATTTTTTTTATTAGTCGCAATTTTAAATTAGTGATTATTTCTGTAGTGTCTAAATTTCATTTTTTTGGTCATAATCATGTTTTGTATTTTGATGTGGAAATCCTAGCTGTGACCCCACTATATAATTTTTATGAAATTAGTAATTTATTAATGATAATTGTGTAAATATGTAGACTAATGGGCTTAGGTGCGGTAATTGGACGAGAACCGGTTCATCATCGACTGACTGATTGACTCCGTGGTTAAAAACCCTAACTGCGGAGCCAAGGATTGCGGGTTTGATTCCAATCCGGAACAAATATTTGTGTGTATGAACACGTCTATTTGTTCCGTGCCTGGGTGTAAAATATCCCCATATGTTTAAAATCTTATAAAAATTATTTAAGGCTGTATACTTTTGCTTAGTTTGGGACTAGATGGCGCTATGTGGGATGTCCTAGGAAATAATACTATCATTTCATTAATGTCCCTACATAAAATATATCACGGTTTAATTTTCAATAGTGTTAAGAACCCTGGGGATAAGTATTACGTAATTCAGCTTCAATGCACAACAGAATATGATTCATCACTTATAGCAATTCAAATATCGCTATAAGGGACGAAAGGTATATAATATCATAAAAAAATATTTAAATATGTTTATTAGTTGTCTCCTATGATACAAGCGTTGTTCAGTTTATGACAAGACGGCGCTGTGTGGGATGTCTCGGGTATTAATATTATTATTAAATAAGTTTCGGAGTTTAGGATTGACAGTAGCTAAAACAAAGTAAACCTTGAATTGTTCGATTGTTTAGGAAAACTTATTGTGTTATTGATCAATCTTGTATTACGCTAAATATAGTATAAGCAAGCTCAATCGATAAGCAACGTTCGTTTCACAAAATGGAGATATAGCGACAGACAGACTGACTAACGGAAAGAACTAAAAAACACATGGAGCATAATAATGGTAATAGTTATTGAACGACAATTGACCCGTCAAACTGTGTGTACACAGAACCTTAACGCAAAGTGAAATGTTTTAGCCAAAGCAATTTGCGAAATGGTAACCCTTAAAGAGCTTAACGTTTAATATGTACGATTGTAATTAAATTGCGTATGGGCTACCGGAGAAGTACGCAATGAGGTTGTTTATAAAATGTCTAAATACAAAATCAACATTTTGTATTTAGACATTTTATAGGTATTTTTTTATATTTAGGTATTTTTTCATATAATCGTGTTTGCACAGTTAAACTTACTTTTACTTTTAAGTGATATTTATGTAACACAAAAAACTGCGTCAAGACCCTCCCAGCAGTTTTAGAAAAACATTTCTATCGCGGCGCCCCCTAGTAGCCCATAACCACAAACTTAATTCAAGAGCTTCCTCTTAAGTGATATGTATCTAATGCAAAACACTACGTCAAGATCCTCCCAGTCGTTGTAGAGAAACATATCTATTGCATCGCCCCCTGGTGGCAAATAACCGTAAACCTCATCTAAGTATCTGCTTTTAGGTGATATCAATTTAACGCGAAAAACCGCTTAGAGATCCACCCAGATGTTTTAGAGACACACATCTATTGCAGGGTCTCCTGCCTATAACTGCTCAACTTATACAATTATCTATTCGTAGGTGATACCTATGTAATGTAAAAAAATCGTATTAAAATCAGTCAAGACGTTTCCAAGTTTCATATCTACTGCAGCACCCCCTGGCGGTTAATAACCATAATTTTTATTTAGAACCTGTTTTGAGATGACATCTATCTAAATACAAAAATATACATGCCAGGGTGGGTTGATAACTACTTAGGCTAACAAAGAAATACCTATGATATCATTTTAAAACTATTTTTATTTTTTGACGTAGCACCCGTCAAGCTGTATGCACTTAGTTCAACGATCTTCTAAAGTTTCAATATCTCTCCTAAAAAGGCAGACAAACAAAAAGTATCGTATGTCATTCCTGATAACCTTTTTATCACATTTGTGAAGTTTCATTGAAATCGGTTCAGCCTTTTCGAGATCAACTTGAACAGACGGACAGACAGATAGACGGACAGACAGACAGGCAGACAAAAAGTAGCCTATGTCAATTCTGATAATGCATTATGCATGTCTGCAAAAATTTCATTGAAATCGTTCAGCCGTTTCAGAGATAAGCCGGAAACATACAGACAGACCAAAAGTATCCAATATCACCTCTGATAATGTCTTCTACATATTTGCAAAGTTTAATCAAAATCAGGTCATCCGTTTCAGAGATTAGCTCGATCAGACAAAGAGACGGACAGACAGACAAAAGGTAGCCTATGTCAGTCCTGATGATGCACTATGCATGTCTGTAAAGTTTCATTGAAATCGGTTCAGCAGTTTCGGAGATTAGCCGGAACAGACAGACTGACATTACAATTTTATTAATGTAGAAGATTACACATGTGTGGTTGAGGTGGAAATAGAAAAAGAAAATAAACTGTATGATGATAGTATGTAAATGGTATGCAAATTAAATCTATAGGACAATCATGTTCGATTCCATTAGTTTTTGCTCTCGTCAAACAAAGCGGTCGATGTGCTTATAACTCCGAACGAGCCTTGGGTTCGTGATTCAAAGCCTGCAAAATCAATGTGATTTTGCGAATCAGATTGAGTGGGTTTTATTATGAGTGATTTTTTGTTGAAATGGACATCATTTATCAACATCGATGACACTTACTGCTCAATGTCCCCCAGAGGCATATTATAATAACAATATTCAGATAGTCACGTATAGTATGAAGGATACATAAACTTTTAGGATTTATTACCGCTAAAGGGAAAAACGAAGTCATAGCGTCACTTTCGTTGTACGTCTGTCTGTCTGTCTGTGTGTCAAGACCCTTTTTCTAAAAATACGTGGAGATATCAAGTTAAAATTAATACTATGCCCTTACTTACAGTGAACCACACAGTGCATCATATTAGTAGATAGTTTATAAATACTTAACTAAACATTGGCCAATAATGGGTTCATACTATTATACTGTTATATATTTACATACGTGTGTTCGTGTTATTGAGTAAGTGTGGGCAAATGTGTAGGTGAGGTGGGCAGATGTGTAGGTGAGGACGTGTGTGTGTGTGTCTGTGTGTCTGTGTGTCTATGTATATTATTTATTTATTTGATGATTTATTTGTGTTTGTTTAGAAGAGAAAACAGTATAGCGTTACGGAATGTGTTTTTTGTTGAATGAAATATGTCTTACATTATTAAAAATTTATTGTAAACACGTATTCTGTTACTGACTGAATTCATGGCATAGTCTGTATGTAGCTTATGTATGTAAGAAAGTTGTGTATGCCTGATCCGTCTGTTAGGTACATTAAAAAAAAGTGTAAATGAGACAAGGTCAGATACATTAATGTTACCATGGCAAAAATCATGTAGTAAGCTCATAAATGTAAATTTAGTATCAAGAAGCAAACTCAGGTCTTTGAGTTTACTGATTTTATAGGCACGTCATTTATTCTATGCGTAAAAGGAATTGTGTAATTATGCCGTGTGAATGTGATATGGTTGCTTTTAGATGTATTGAAGTTAATGCGCTTGGCAGCATAGTATTCACTGAGCCTGTTAAAATCCGCCTGTAAGTTTAGGATTTTGGTGTCATCGGCATAAAGAAGGAATTTAGAAAATTTAAAACAAATATGAATACCAAAAAGAAAAGCTATGTATAACAGTGGCCCTAACAGCGACCCCTAGAGAACGCGAGAAGGCACTGTAATAAATTGAGATCGATGGTTGCCTATTCTGACGGCCTGACTCCTGTTTATTATATATGACTTTATCCATCTGTGGATATCACCACGAATACCGAGATGCAATAACTTCCGCGGTGGGATGTCGTGATATACACGGTCGAAAGCCTTTTCGAAGTCCGTATAGGCGACGTCAATTTGATATCTATTGTCCATGGCGATTAGAACATACAGACTGACAGACATTTAAACTGACAGATTAGTAAGCATGGAGCGTTCTTTAAGAAAACCGTGTTGCTCCCCAGGTATTTGCGCAGGAATTGTGAGATACAAATGGTCGCAAGCAATCTTTTCCAAGATTTTACCAAAATGATTTAGAATTGCAATTGGTCTGTAATTTTCAACGTTTAATTGAATCCCTTTTATGAATAGGAAAGAAGCAACTTTCCAGACGTCTGAGAATATACCTTCTTGGAATGAACGGTTAAACAGTATTGTGGGTGGGCGAGATAGAGCTTTAGAACAATTGACGACAAATGAGGTTGGAATCCCATCGCTACCCGGACCCTTGTTGGAATCGAGTTTAGAAAGTAACTCATGAACCTGATTCTGATAGTAGTAATAGAGTGTAATGACATTGTGTGTTCATTAGGTGGAACTACGATTCGGGGATAGGACGTTACAGGGCTGATAAACATTTTTTCAAAATAGTTACTGAAACCGAGGCATAAATCCTGTTCACTGTTAAGGGTGGTGTTATCATAACAAATTGTTTTAAGATACTGAGAAGAGTTCTTCTTTTTATATTTGACGTAAGCCCATAGTCGTCTTGAAACCGATTTTATTTTTTGTTGACAGTTATTTGAAAAGTCTTTGTAGCACTCATATTCAACAATCTTTTGTCTCTTCCGTAAAAGTAAGAAGGTGTCGTAGTCTAAAGGGTTTTTATATTTCTTCCAAAGCACATGAAATTTATGTTTTTCTTTTATAATATTAATAAGAGCTTTACTAAACCATGTTGGAGAATGGCGTGAATTATTTATGTAAGTCTGGGGTACGAAATTATTAATTAAGGCGTAAAGAGTGTCATCGAAACTTTAAACAGCCTCATTAATGTTTCCATTACATAAAACTGTTGACCAGTCTTCATTTAAGAGGCGTTCATTAATTTCTGTGTAGTTGCCTTTCTTATATATGTATTTGAGACACCTTGGGTTAGGTAATGGAGGGATAGTTATATCAGTTGCATCAATAACGAGCGCGGGGTGTGCGCCAATCTCTGCTATAATGGAACATCCGCAATTACATACTTCAAGTTCAAAATTACTGAAAATTAATTCAAGAGTGTTGTTATATTTCTTACGTTTTACGTTGAATTGATGAAGTCCTAGATAGTTAAATTTACTAACTAGATTATTTCCTGAGCTTTGCATCTCAATTGAATCTTTGTTTTTTTAGTAAGTAGGGCCGTTAGCGCCCCAGTGGATAGAAGCCAAATTGAAGTCGCCAGTAATTAGAAAATAGTCATCCTCATTCGCGTCGAATACATACGAGAAATTATCCAAGAACATTTCAACCCAGGTTGGTAGCAATTTGTTTGGTGGAATATATACTACAGCAATGTGAAGGTTAGAGGACGCGCCGAGAGCGGCCGCATCGACTGTTACCCACATACATTCTAAGTCAGAACGCGAGAACGCGAACGCAAAACAGTTCACAATAAAAATTCTTAAACTCAACAAATACACTCAATTAAACGGTCTATCCTTATTAAGTTTACAAAAGGATATTTTTTTATTATTTCATATTATATATTAAAGTTATTAGCTTCGGAATATTACTGTTTTAGCTGTAGCACCGCACGACGCACCTCTTAATCATTTCGGCTTCGCTCTAGTCGGGTAATTAAGGTTGTTACCATACTACCATATCATACCACCAGCCCATTAATGCGCCGCTGCAGGGGCTTTGGCCTCCCCTCGGGATGAGGGGGCTTAGAGCTTAATCTACCGCACTGCTCTAATGCAGGTTGGTAGACTGACATCTATCGACGACCACCGGGACCGACACTTAACGTGATCTCCGAGGCTCAGAGTCAGGGATCTATGTACATAAGTTAGGAACCACGGGACTCGAACCTGGGTTTCGAACCACGGCCTTCTAAACAAGAAACGGGCGCACTGCCACTCGGCTATCACGATACTATACGTTATTAAGACTATTGTTAAATATTGTAAAATATTTTTTTGTGAAAAATGTTGGTCAAGCTCTACTGCCTTGGTTAATTTATTAAATTACCTGTCCAAAGATAATAACTCACAAAATGAGATGAGGCCCCCAACAACTTTGTTTATCATAATTTGGACTAATGGTGAGTGTCCATTAGTCATGACAAAATATAAATATATGTAAAATATATATAGATTCTGCTATTTCGTTATGGAACCCTGGAAAGGTTAATGTGGCGATGAGTAAATAATGTATTATGCCAGGACATGTATTTGTACATTTTTGATTATCGATTGACGAATACCCGTGGCCAAAAACTAATATTATAAATTAGATGATTGACCCCCGTCGTTGGTAGAAGTAAATTCTGTTCGTCTGACTACTACAGTATAACAATATTCAAACTGTATCTAAACCCCTTAAAAGGGTTTAATCGAATCGTTCTTCTGAAATCCCAATAAACCTATGTCTGTCGGTTAACATGAGAGCATTAATTGAAAAGCAATGTAAGCCGTAACAAATTGTGTTCGCATGTAACCATGAGCTTTTGCAGATGCCAATCGACTAATGGAAAGGCTCGCCTCAATGGTAGAACAGTTTTTATCCCGATCTGTTTACGCAAACAATTAGCTTTTTTCTCTTGGTCTTAGGGAATCGGAGCTAAAAGCGAAAAATCGTTTGTGTACTTATGTACACAAGTAAGAAGTTAAACTTTTTTATTGTGAAACTATGTATTTACGACATTAAATATCATGAATAATAGTTTGAATTAATAACGCTTAAAAGCACGCAACATAATAATGTTAATAATGATAATTAAAATAAAAAATACTTATAGGTACCTACTACATTTAGCAATTATATATCGTTCATAATTATGGGATTATCGATTATCGTTCATAATTCATAATATATATTTATTATAATTAAAATGTAATTACAATAAAATTAAATAACATATAACATAGGTTATTCAATTATTACAATGTATTAAAAAAATATAACCTGTTTATTATTAATATCCAAAAACTTATACAAAAATTTGCTTTTAATTTTTTTTAATAAAAGTTACCTACATACATATTTGTTTCAAAAACTTGTTTTGTTAAATTTAAAATCATTTATACAACAACGAGAATTAAGTTATCGATAAGTGGTAAGTTTTATGTTGTTAAAAAATATAATTTACCCATAAAAAATATAATTTTACCCTTAAAAAATAATCACTACATATTATAAAATGAAGTCCCCCGCCGCGTCTGTCTGTCTGTCTGTCTGAACGTGATAAACTCAAAAACTTACGAATGGACTTGCATGTGGTTGACAGCATTGGTCCGAGAGATTCAAGAGGAAGGTTCATGTGCATAATTCATTAACGTTTTGTGCAAATTAGTTGAAATATAACGATTATCGTTGAAGACGTAGGAAAAAATTAAGCTGATTGGAAGCTTCCATCAAAAACGCTGCCTAATCTCTTTGAGATATAGCAAAACAATGTTCAGAAGAATTTGTTCCTTTTCTATATTACTAAACCTATGTCCAATACTGCTTATGAGCGAATTTTCTCTCAAGTAAATAATGTTAAAACGGACCAACGGAACAGATCTACAAATGAACATGTTTCTGCAGTTCTACATGTAAAACAAACTGTAAAAGAGGATGGCTGCGTTAATTTTACACCTTCAAAAAATATGATTAAGTTAGTCCAGAGCTCAACGACTCTATATAAAAATATTGACATGATAAAATGACTTTAAATCGTTACCATTTCATCCCTTTTGCTGTCGAGACGATGGGTCCCTGGTCCAAGGATACCAAAGCATTTGTCCACGATTTGGGTGTCGCGCTGTGTCTGTTGACAGGGGATCCTTTGAGCAAGGAGTACTTTGTTCAGAGGATCAGTGTCGCAATACAGCGCGGCAACGCGGCAAGCATCCTTAGTACCCTGAACCCATCGTCTCTTTAAAATTTTGTCATTTATCATAATTTACTTAGTATTTTTTAATTTGTAAATACTTTTAGTTTTACTTTTTATATAATTTAGTTATTGAAGAGGTCCTTAAAGAAATTGGTCCAACTGCTTTTTACAATGGTTGCACCCAATGCAAAAATGTGTCAATTATGGCGGCAAATACTTTCAAAATATTTTAAATAAAATAATAATACAATCAGTCAAAGTGTTTTATTTTATACGTTAAGCATTAAATCATTAGTTGCAGTATTTGAGCATTTAAAAAAAGAAGTTTAGCATATTTTAGCAGAATTTAGCCAAGCAGCTAGCATAATGACTAATTTAAGTGTGGTCACACTGACGCCATGACCCCAGTGGGAACTAAACTATGTAATATGATAAATGTAAACAAACGTAAACGCATGACAAACGCTTCTATGTAAGTAATAAACGGGTTGTGAATTCGCAAAGATAATTTAATTTATTTATATTACATATTATTAATTAACGGGCCGAGTTACTACTACGGTTAGATTCGGTGCATAAGTAGTTCGGACATTGTTGTGGTCTCAAATAAATTATAAATTAGCTGTGTGAAGTTCACAAAATATTAAAATAAGTGGGCATAGTCATCAGCAGGCTATAAAATAAAAAGTGAAAACCGTGTACGTATGAAACCACTTTAAGCGGTGAAAACAACCACAAGACAGCGGACACGACGAACAACGGGTTGCCATATTTAAATTTGGATACACAACACAGCGTAGGGGTTTCTTCGGACGATCAGGTCAGTTACTCACTGTTATTACTTATCCCAAATAAAGTTAAAATACACACCAATATAAATAATATTTTATGAATATAACAACGATATTCACATTCATAATAATAAAATTAAACTTCCTTTTGGAACTAAGTTCTTGATGTGTTATGCTGAAAATTAACTCTGATATTTTCACCTAACACGCCAGAAGAAGGGTAACAGTCAAACCTAACTCATTAAAAATCCAGTTATATATTAGAATGGATTGTAATAAAACTTGTTCATCATATTAGTCTGATAAGCTACTCACAAGAAATCAGTATTGAAAGTCTAAGAGAACTTCTGAAATACATGCCGATTGTGTCACTAGCCGTGTGTATCATATCTACTGAAAAATCCGCTCACAGGCCCAAATACACACTGTAAAGTACCTTCTTCAAAGAAAAGAAATAAAAATGAATTTTCACGTCTAAAAGTTTTCTTAACTCTTAAACTTAATAGCAGTGAAAATGGCTAGAAAATATTTTCTGAATAAAAAATAGATCTTCGGAAAAGGAAGGATCCATCTTTTACTGCTTATTTAATGTCAGAAGGCGGGACATCGATTTTATCTTGTGAATAAAACATAAGCTGAGAGATTTTTAAGGAAAAACACTCTTGTAAAAATATCATGTCGCTGCTTTGTTTTTTTACCAAATCCAAACAGTTCCTTCAGTGAAATACTCGTAGGTACATTTTGCCGATGAATTAATGACAATATACATCTAGAAGTTTTGTGTACTATAAATAGATAATAAAATAATAAATATAATAAATAAACTTAACATTTTTTTTAATAATACAAACATTGAGATTTTAAATGTTTGAATTCTATTTTGACGACCGCTTAGCCTAGTGGGTAGCGAGACCGCTTACAAAGCTGGAGATCCCGAGTTTGAATCCCAGGTCGGCTCAGTGTTTATATGATGAATATTGATACTGGTACTGGGCTTGCTTGTTATATGTTTGCGGTGTCTTTGCTTGGTACTTACCCAAAATACAAGCTAATGCTTGGTTTGGGGCCTAGACGTTAGTGTGATTGTGATATTAATTCTACTAGCGACCCGCCCCGGCTTCGTACGGTAGCAGACTCGTGAGATATTAATTTAAATTTTATAGACCAAAAGGCAATCATAATGTGCATGAAATGCCGAAGGTTTATAATGTATTTAAATTGATAAGGATTAATATTGTATACCTATAAATTACTTTCCAATTACCACATCCTAATTATGGCACAATTATTTTTAACATAAAAATAAGTATATAAGGATAGCTTGCTTCCTTAAAAGACAGACGTATGCCATTGCGGACTTTTTTTAGTCGAATAAAAGAAAAACAATTCCTCCGTACGTTGTTTTGTTATATCTAAAAAGGGATTAGGCAGTGTTTTCGATGAAAGCTTGCAGTCGGCTAGATTTATTCCCACGCCTTCAACAGTAATCGTCATATTTCAACTAATTTGCACAAAACATTGATGAATTGCCCAGATTGATGGTCATGATAGCCCAGAGTGCAACGAACCTGTCTCAAATTTATAAGGCCATAGGGCCATGGTTCGAATCCGGGCGTTAACTATCACTGACTCCGTGCCTCGGAGAGCACGTTAAGCAGTCGTTCCGCACGCTGTCAATAGATGGCGGTTGTTACAATTCCTAACCCGCTCCATTTGTGATTTGAGCTCCAAGCCCCCTCCCCACCCTGGGGGAGGCCTAAGCCCCTGCAGTGGGGTAAAATGGGCTGATGATGATGACGATGATTGGTGAATTATACTCATAAACCTTCCTCTCGAATCACTTTGTCTATTGGTGTCAACTACATGCGAATCTGTTTGGTAGTTTTTGAGTTTATCGCGTCCAGACAGACAGACAGGCGCGGCGGGGGACTTTATTTTATAATATGTAGTGATATCTAAATACTGAGATAATAGTTAATTTTTGTATAAATAATATAGCACAACACACGAACAAGAAAATGGATAATCGTGAAAAAGAAAACAACTTTTCTTATTTCATAAAAGAAAATCTTGCTATATTTTAGGTATATTCGGGTGGTTCATGTTAGTTGGGTTGGGGCAAACTCTCCTGCGTGATTGTTCGCTGTAAATAGGTAAATAAACAATGAAGGCGGCCTTACGGTGCGGTGGCCCGCTGCCGTACCATTGGCAAAATTGTGTTTTTTTTTCCTTTATACCCGCACACTTATTTTTATGGTTTATGTACTTCGACGTTGAAACTTGTGCTTGTTGACGAGTGCGTTTAGAAGTAAATGGCAATTTCTAGAACAATATTTAGTAAATTTAAACAAAAAATAAAATTAATCGACACTAGTTTTTGTAAAAGCATATTCTACATCTTCGTTTTGTTTCGACTCTAGTACGTATCATACGAATATTAAATACATAGAACGTTAGTGTTTTTTTTTTTTAATTTACTTCTTTATTCATATCTCGCTTCCCCTTTTTCTATTTTTATAATAATTAACAAATATACTTATTTTATTAATGTCTTTAATACATGTAAATTATATTTACATTTCTTTAAATATTTTTTGCGTTATGGGAGAGTCTGGTGACTGGACAAGGAAGGCAAGCTCTTTTCTGTTTCCCTGACTACCAGATCTCTTAAAAACTAAAATTAAAATTAAATTAAATATTAAAGCAGTTGATACTGCAGTTTATCAGTTTATCATTTTTTGTTTCCTCAGAACTAAACAAGAAAAACTGCGAAATATAACTACAGTTTTCAGTATATTTAACGTTTAGCAATTTTTTACACAAAAAGGATACTTGCACTTGCCAAAGGATAGCACTTACATCTCTCATGTAGTTTGTGGTCTAATAATAATAGTCTTTCAGAAAGATAAATGTTTCATATTTATTTTTTTTTCGATTGTAGACCTCTTTCATATATGAACCGTATTTATAAAAAATTAACACACTGGCAGAACTTATGAAATTAAAATGAGAATAAAACCAAGTATAAATAAATTGCAATAAAAAAAATGTATCCGGGGGAGTTTCGCGATGGTTTTATTTTCTTGTTTTTTTTTTTGTAGAACAAGAGTTACAATCTGGATAAGTGGATAAGTTATTTATCTCGTTATATAGGATTTTATCTTAGTCGAGAAACAGTAGACAAAATACACGTGTATTTGTGTGTGAAAACCCGAAAAATATATTCTCATTTTTTTCTGTTTAAATTATATTTATCGATTTTTCTTGGGTTGCTAAAACGATTTCAATGAAAATTTAACGTTGAAATACTTCAAATCATGATTCAACGAATATGGCATGTAATATCCTAATGCTGCAGGCAGAATAGTCGTAAAGTATTCTATTACAAAATTTATTAACCCCCTAAAGGTGAAACTGATATTCATTCAGATTAATTAAATTCAGATCTTTATTTTGTTATTTAGTATACCCTCAATAAACTGCGAATGTCCATAATTGGTGCATTGTTCCAGTTAAATTCATCAATGCGGTTGTTACATACGAAGCGCCTGCGGGATTGCCATAATAAAATACAAAACGGCAACTCATCCGTCAACCGTATGAATAAATAAAACGCTTTTTTTTTTGTCCAAATACATCGTTATTTAAATATAGATACACACCCTGGTTTAATTATTGTAAATGTAAGCAAAGTTAAATATAAAGTTGAAATGGTCAGCAACTAATCGAGCTCTAAAATATTATAACTGAAAAATTTGTAATTGTAATTAATCGTGTCTTTAAAGATAATTCCGATTATTTGACTAATCAGTATTTTTAGTAATCTTGAATTGAAGTTTGATGACAGAAAATAGGGTGGCGACTCGAATTTCCATTAGTACCAGTATCGTTAGCAATAAACAGATAAGTGTGTACTAAATTATAACATCATATAATTTCTTTTTACAATGTTTTGTTTTTCAAGAAAAATTACGTAAATTGTCGCGAAAGAGATCATTTTTAGACGATTTTATGTGAATCACAAGAAAATGGCATTTACATTTTAATAATAAAATCCCAATTATTGCAATATTGATGGATATGACTAAAACACTTGATTATGTGACAAACTACATTTTTTTAAATCGTGTACTCTAGCCATTAACTGGTTAAATCTTATTTAATCGCTAGCAAGATATTCAAATTAATTATTTTGATAAAATAAAACTTAGAAAAAAATGTTTCAAGTTTCAGAATAGAAAATATATGTGTCTCAGGGCAACATTTTGGGCTCCCTATTATTTATATTAATAATCTGTCTAGTAATATAAATCTGTAAAATAATGCTGGCGATAATTCAGTAATCATTAAATGTACATAAACCAACACATATGAGGCAAACATTTATAACACGCTGGAAAAAGTTACAAACTAATTTTATTTCCCACAATCATGTCTTCTAGGCATCAATAATAAATACTATGATGTACCTATCGAAATTGTAAAAAAAATTGAATTCCTGGGTTTCACTTTAGATTTTCACTAAGGCTGAAGGCCACACATTCAGCAATTAGCGAAATAAAAAATTAATATATATGTCTGTTTTGAGAAATATAATTTAAAAACCATATCGCAAACTACTGTACTGTGTGCTTACTAAGCCTATATGGCTTCTAACTTAAAAATGTTGAGCCACCTTTGGTGCTAAGCAACTAGGTAGCAGTGCTCCTTTATTCAAAAAGATTAATTTATTGACTTTGCCATTTATGTCTATTTTTAAAGCACGTATATTTGTAGATAAGCATTTACTCGGTTTTAAAATAGTTAAGGCTAGACATCCTAGAAAAGCCAGAAACAAAAAATAAAAGTAATTTATTTTTAAATAAGGTTAGGACATAGGCCAATAAATTTAGCCTACATCCTAACCTTAAATACAATTACATAAAGACACTCCTTTTATTTTAGCTCTTAAACTTTAAAATAAGCTACTAGATTTCTTCAAAGAAAAAATTATATACAACTTTAATTTAAATTACATAATAAACTAGTTTCTATAGTGCTAATATAGTATGTATAAATGAATATTTATTTGAAAATGTTGGTATATGTCAAAATCATTTAAAGGAATCAAATTATTATGACATATACGAACATCATATCAATTAAATTTCTTCTTATGGGTCAAACATGTCAGCCAATATATTGCATATCATCTATGCCATGTTACACTGTAACTGTATGATTGTAAAATGATCTTCTTGTTACCTGTACAGGCATCAAACGCATTTGATTTAATTTAATTTCATTTAAGTTTTATTCATAATCACAACACCATAACTAAACTATATTAATGCGAACGAAGTCGCGGTCGGAAGTTTGTATCTTTTAAAGAAATACAGTTCAAATAACAAAATTGTCAACCACAGCATGTTTAATTTGATAGCTTTCAAATTGAAATACCTTCAAAAACTATTAAATTGCCTGAAAAACCCGTATACCGTAGACGTGTAATTTTCAAACTTTCCAATCATCTCGTCTCGATCGACGTTTTTCATTAAAAAGCAAATCGGATTCAGCCGCAAATAAATGTAGACCGTTCAGCTACAGACAAATAATAGATTTTACTTGCTTCAAGCTGCAACCTTAATCGAACGTTAGATGAAATAGTGAATGGCTACTTTGAAGTAATGGTAAATTAAATTAAAACTTTAATTTGTTTTATAAAATTAAATTGTTTTCATATACTAACTTTATTTAAATTTTGTGAATAAATGGTAAAAAAAGGTACATCATTTTATTACAAAGGTTTTTAAGTGGTAAGATATTGTTCAAACCATGTTTAAACCGCTAGTATATATATATGTCTATGGTTTAAACACAAAGAAAAAACATACAAATTAATTATAACACCAATGTCAAATGTTCGTTTATTACAAGGAGGGTTCAAAAAATATCTAGAATAAAATACAATAAACAGAGTTTTGATGATATTTTGAATTTATGCAAAATGTTTGGTCTATCAGTACAGTACTGGCCAGTACCTGAATATTGTTCACATCGGATAACTTTCCCTTTCTTTTTTGTTAACTTATTTTAATTTGCCACTGTTACTCAACTTCATAAATAAGACTGACATTCGGGTCGTAAGTAATTAAATATTTCTTATTGAAAAAAATGTCTACTAAAATATTTATTACATTTTACTGTATACTTCAAGGGGCAAGTACCAACAAAGGCATTTTGGTGTGCAAAGTGTAAATGTAAGTAAGACTTTAAGCTCTCTAACAACAAAAACTTAAAAAAAATTATGACCTAATTTTTAATGATAAAAGAATAAATATACGTTTTATAGCTGAGTCTCTAAAAATTTCTTTTCATACAGTTCGCGTAAAACATTATGGCGAATCTGAATATAACGCTTTATGCGTGCTTGCGTAGGTGCATATACCCCTTGCTTTACTGCGTCTCGCTACACCCTAAACTGGTTTCTGCAACGCAGCTTGTGCTTACTTTCGGACCCGCCATAAAATTTGATTTTAATTATAGTATTCAATCAATTTTAACGGACTAGTTGCACTTCGAAAAGGTTTGTGCACGACGAGTTAATGTCAATGCTAACGGATAATCACACAAAATTACGAGTACGAATTTCCTAACAAAAATTAGCTATAATGAGTGAAGGGTCTATTTTACGGCCATTTATTATTATGGATGACATTTGGGTACATCATTTTGACCTTGAAATTAACAATGAAAGCATGGCTAGCAAAGGACCTAATTTTTAGGTTATGTAAAACTTTGGTTATTGTTGTGAAAAACTCCAAAAAAGTTTAAAATAAAAAGTCGTGGAAAGTTAAGCGGTGGCATCCTTTTTTATCGTGACAATGGATCCCATACCGCAAGTTTAGCTCATGTTGCTAAGAAAAGCAAGGTTTAAAATAAAAATGCACCCACAAAATTCACTAATGATTTTTCCCTATTTATCAGGTTAAAAAAACATATCCGTGGGATAAATTTTCACAATGACGAGATGATCAGTGTTGTCGAAACATTTTTAGAAGATAAAAAACAAGATTTTGTGTAAGTAGCATACAAGCACTGGTGAAACACTATCCAAAAAAAAAAACTTATAAGCAAGATGATTATGTTACATAATAAATATATGTTTTTTTAGATGTTTATTTTCTCATATTAATTCTAAATACTTTTTGATTACTCCTCGTATGTCATAATTATCATCATAGATACCGTCAACAAAAATACTGTTAAAATAGTTACGATAAATATTCCATGAATTTAGAAAAATTACTTCTACAAGAAATTATCCATGTTTCTAATTGTATGCATATTGGTTGGTTCAAACGTCTCTGTTTGAACCAACCAATATGCATACTCGTATGTACGTGAAGGACATGATTTTTAAGACATGAGCTCACTTACTTGTTTTGACTCTTTTCATGATTCTATTCTTATTCTAAATTTAATTAGTTAATGTGTTTTGTTTTTAAATTAATCAAGTTATTAAAAATTATCGATTATCATTCATTGGATAAGAACATTTTTTTCATAATCTAAAAATCGTAAGTTAAAAATCATGCCATTAAACTTAGTTAATTTTACTCGTTAAATACACAAAGAATCAGTCTTTAACAAATAATCCGACCTTCCAATAACAAGTACGCGGTACCGAATACGAAAGTTATTGTTCGAGTCACAAAGTTACAAAACAATTTTCTGTTAGACGAACTTTCTTTATTAATGAAAGAACTGAAGTTTTCGTTTCTTGGCGCAAACTTATATATGTACCAAGAATTCTAAAGCTAATTAAGGAACAATCGAGGAGGCATAGAATACTTGTATATATATTTTTTTTTTACTAACCCGACCATAAAAAAACTATAAGAAAGTACCATGTTATTTCTATTTTTGCTTTATGAAATCGCGGAAGTGAAACACTTGTATATATATATATATATATATGTATATCCAAGCGTTCTAGAGGCGCGTTTGGACCGATTTCGATGATTTATACTACAATCTATTTGTTTGAATTAATCGATTTGTGAATATCAACAAAAACATGACAGTAATTAAAAATCGATCTGGCGACAACCAGACGCCATATCGTGACAAGGAAAAAAACGAAAGTCTGCGAACTATGTCGGATGGGGTATCATTGAAAAGGTTTTCAAAAATCTTTATAGTTTTCTCAAATCATTTTATTTTTTAATAACCGCGGAATGATTAAACCTGAACGATTTAATTTGGTTAGCAACCGTTTTCTCTTAAATTTTTATTAATTCATATTTACCTACAATATAACAAAATATATAAAATGATTAGATTTACCTCTTTACAATAACTGAAAAAGTAAAACATACATTATTTTTTTTAATTATAAAAATCTCGGCGACGTAAAAATCGAACCTAAAAAGAGATGGAAACAAGAAGTCCTACTTGTCTCTCCGATCCCGCAGCCCGCGAGTACAACCTAAAAAATTTCATTCTATAAAAAATACCTATAATGCAATCAAAACAAAAAAATATCTTGGATCCATGTTTTTTTAAGATCGCTTTCTAAGCAGTCGGGTTTTATTTTGTTATTTTTGTTATTAATACCAAGCAGGTTGTGTCTGTGCGTGATGGAAAATCAATTACCCTTCACTTTTATCGGATCAAATATCCCTAAAGTACGTATTTCAATAACTTCCTCTCTCTTTTTAACGATGGTTGAAAACTAACTACGGAAATACTATTCGTTTGCCTGTGAATATTCATTAGTTAAATGAATAAAAGGATCTTCAAGCTTATAAGTTTCTGAGCTTAAAAGCACTGGCGTAAAAATTGTGTGCAATAAAAACTTGGAAGTGCTAGTTGGACGAGCGCGCTGAGAAATTATTCATTTCTGAAACTGTTCATCTTTAAGAAGTATGAAGAGTATGTACAGCATTCAAAATGTTACTTTTCATATATTTGTATCACCTATAAGCAATTTTTGTATGCTATTACAATTTTTCATATACTTTATATATCAGACTTTTTCCTTATTACTAAAGTTAATTACAGTTAATTACTTATTACTTAAAGTTAATTACCCTACATACTTGCAAATCGAAATAAGATGAAATTGCTAAAAAAAGCTTGTATAGATCAAGCAATGAAAAATAATAAAAAACTGTAGCGTAAAATCCACATGTATTTTCCTGAACATTGCTTTTGTAATTCAATCAAGTCAGATTCTACTAAACGTTCCTTCGGAAATACATGAATGATACGGACGTGTAATTATGTCCAGTAAAAATAATACAAACCGACGACGTTAAAATATGAATAGAGAGAAAAAATTCACTCTCTAAGCCCGCGCGCTCGTGTGTCGGCGCCCGGCCATATTGTAGGTCGTAAAGAATGCGAGGTCACGACTCATGCGGCCTGTGCTAGTAATAATGGCTGAGAGTTTTCCCGCTTGTTGCCATACGGAGGTTGCATTTTCTCAGAAAATCACGCCTGCCTTCTACTGAATTCCGGAAAGATTTTTTATCCTTATAAAAATAACGCGTAGTAAGAAAGAACCTACAATTTGTTTAAGAAATCTTAGCGGCCCCCTTCAAATCAATTTAATTTAAAGTACGTATATATAAAATGCATGCAAGGCATGATACCTTAAGTATGTACTGGTATATCACACTGATCGACCGAAATTGAATCCGGAGCATAGATTTTTGTAAGTGAATTAATTCCAAGGCATCATAGACAAATTCAAAATTAGTTAAGTAACTAAATAATAAACAGTCCTTTAAAAGGAAAAGCCAATTTTAGTATTACTACAAGTAAAATACCGTTTCGTAACGACAATTGATGTGCATATACCAAAATTTAGGAAAAGCTTCGTTATGGTACTTTAAATTGTAGAACAACTTTTTTTTTATTTAGGGACATTATAATTTTTAGTGCCGAAACGAAGATGTGGCCAAATTTTCTTAAATGCCTCACTAACTAGTTACGGTTTTTTACTCAGTTTTCAAATATTAACTGTGCTATGTCAGAAATCTGTCTTTAAAGTCGAAGTTCGAATGATTTCGAACATTCATCTCGTGTCTCTCTAACAGGAAGACTGAGTATTTGCATGGCTTCATCTATTATGTTTAGTTGCCAAGAAGAACGGCTCTTAAATTTTTTTCGAAGTTCGAACTGAAATTACTTATTAGAAATTCTAGATTTTGAATTATAAATCTAATTTGAAGACAATATTTGTCTTATTCTCCTTGAAAACGAATAATTTTCTGAAAATTACTAGCTCCATGGATTCTGAATTTTTGAGTTAAATGACTTCCCGAAACTTAAATTTCGAAACTCGTCGCCTTATAGCTTGCGCATACTGCAGCATTAAACCGGGGCAGACACCGACTCTACGTAATTCTCGACGAATTACGATGTAGCGATTCGGCGGTGGCATTCGCAGAGTTGACTTTCAATTGAAACAACCTTAGGCCATGTCCGTACTTTACGAGCCTGGTATGTTGCCTGGTGTGGCACCGGCTTGGGTCCAGCCAGAACTGCACTTAGTTAACACATTGAACATAAGTCATGAAACGGAGTACGGATCCAGAAGGTATCGTGTAGTTGTGTATACTATTAGTGTAATTTTCATTCAAAATATGTTTATACAGTTATCATTTATTTGTTAGACGAATGTTAATCATAGCAGGTCAGCGGTTATTTTTCATATTATGTTGGTTGCTGAAAACATCGGTCGGCGACGTTCTCAGGCTGGCCTGTCATCCACATCGAATATTATAAGTACCCGTACCTGATAGTCATACGACAAATTCTTTCACAATCCTTGATACATTCTACTAGATTCAAGATGAAAGACGTACGTATATACTTACAATAAACATTTTTACAGGTGTATCAGAAAAGTACCTAATAGGAATCGGTTAACATCGCATAACAGTGTCGTGATAGGCTGTGAGACTGTGGTTCGAATCCGGGCGTGTACCTATGAGTCTTTTCTGACTTAAGTCCATAAATTTTCACTGACTCTGTGCCTTGGAGAGCACGTTAAGTAGTCGGTCCCGGTCGCTGCCAATAGATGGTCGTCGTTACAATCC
This sequence comes from Luffia ferchaultella, assembly GCA_949709985.1. Classification (NCBI taxonomy): domain Eukaryota; kingdom Metazoa; phylum Arthropoda; class Insecta; order Lepidoptera; family Psychidae; genus Luffia; species Luffia ferchaultella. The sequence continues at coordinate 7,477,584 of OX453243.1, forward strand.
GCCAACCCGCATTGGAAAAGCATGTTGAATTTAAGCTCCAAGCCCCTCATCTTGAGGTGAGGCCTAAGGGCTAATAGAATGGAATGGATAACATCGGACGCGCAGGTTTGCCCGAAGTTATTCAGTGAAATAATTTTAATAAGAAAAGTTACAAATTATAACGAAAATGCTGTAAAAAAAATTTATTATTAAACACAAAGCTTTGAACCACTAAAAATATTCTACTAAATAGGATGTGCGTGTTATACGTAGTTCGTGTGGGCGAACCCAAAGGCGTTCGCTTGTTTACTATTATGAATTATTTCCTTCGAAGAGTACATTACTATACACACATACATGTGCATGTAATTTTGTATGTTTTTTTATTTCTTGTTTTTTTTTTATGTTTAATTTTGTTTATACGACTATGGTCGCTCATTAAAATTAAATTGTCTATGGGAAAAAAATCTCATGCCGTGTTTCACCGGCGAGTTGTTATCGAAAAGAACAAAAACCGAATGCGAACAAACTCTGTATCGGAGCCAAAAACATCTCATTTATTCCGCTTTAGATGGCAGGAGAGCGCTACGTATTGTGGTTGGATTTTTCCGCGTGTCACCTGTCAGATTGCGCGAAGAGATGACGAAGGCGTGCTGGGGTGGCGCTCTAAAGATGTATAAATTGATTTTATTTTGTTGCACGTAAGAAAGGAAGAGGAATAGGCCAACCGCTACCCAACGAATGGCCAGAAAACATGTCCGGAATTATTTATGCCGCGACATGAAACGGTCGTATGGCTTAAAGACAAACTTACATTCTGCGGATCGGCTATCACAATTCTTCTCATAGTTTGATTGTAAAAAGCAGTTATCCCAAGAAGAAGTCGTAGATTCTACTCATTACTTCTCACTTGTCGATTGTTAGATATTAATTTAAATACAAATTATAAATTAAAATAAATTAATAACTTAATTATTCAGATAAAGGTTTATATTAGTTATTTTAAACCTTCGATTTGTAAAGTAAATATTTATAAGTGATTACAAAATTTTTAAATTGACGACCGCTTAGCCTAGTGGGTAGCGACCCTGCCTACGAAGCTGGAGGTTCCGGGTTCGAATCCTAGGTCGGGTCAGTATTAATATGATTATTATTGATACTGGTACCGGGTCTTGGTTGTTATATGTATGCGGTGTCTTCGCTTGGTACTTACCCAAAAATATTTATATATGTAATATATATGTATATATTATAAAGAATATTTAGGTATGTATATCAGTTGTCTAGTAACCCATAACAAAAGCATAATACTTGCTTACTTTGGGACTAGATGACGCTGTGTGGGAAGTCCCATGTATTATTATTATTAAATTACCCATTATATGTTAGGGTTTTAATAAAATGTTTAGGTACTTAGACATATTTACACATATTGTGAAGGTAGCGATAATTTTGATGCGTGTGTCATTCCGTCTGAAACATACACGATAGATAGCGCTTCGTGTAACTCATTCATATGCTGTCATTTCAATAAGACAGCGTCAGTGTCTTTAGTGACGAAATAATTAATCATATGAATCTCGTAATTACCAATAAGTATTACATACGTTTACATCTTATATTGTAAAAAATTACATTGTATTTAAATTAGATGAGCCGGTTATTTATTGTCATCTGATTCAGAAATTATATCAAATCACCTTAAAATACATAAAATGTCTGAGTTAAGAAGATAAAAAAATATTCACGTTTAGATCGTTGTAAGAGCTGCGTTCGTATAGCGCTCAAGCGGTGCCTAGGTATTAATTGTAGTAATAGAAAAAAGGCCAAGACCCGAATCTCTGCTCTTCCTGAAACCTGTTATCAACCTGTTACAAAATGTAACATCTCTAGCAAAATATTTTGTGAAAATGTAACATGTATTTATTAAACGTGTATTAGGATGTAACTACTATTTTCTGTTATATGTTTATATTTTTTTTACTATTTTCTTAGATCGAGTGAAATTTTGTAATATGTTACGTTACCAATATTATATTTTAAACTATTTAAAAAGGATTGTCGTATCTTATCAGAACTGCGCCTTACTTTACGTTATTTTGTTGCAACGACTGCCTACGAAGCTGGAGGTACCGGGTTCGATTCCCAGGTCTGGTCAGTATTTAAATGACGAATATTGATACTGGTACCGGGTCTTGTTGTTATATGTATGTGGTGTCTTCGCTTGGTACCCAGAACACAAGCTAATGCTTAGTTCGGGGCCCAGACGTTCTTGTGATGAATACGTTATTATTATTGCTATTACTATTAAAAATAAAATAAAAGTTTGATACTTGGTATTTATTATAGATTATCTTGTATAGGAAATGAAATATAGTAATTCTAAGAATCAATTAAAAGGCACTTTAATCATTATACTATTTCATCTCAGAAAATTCTTTTTTAGAGCTTTACAACATTAATTAAATATTGATTAGTTTTCTATATCACACACTTTCGACTAAGACATGCAGTGGCCATAGATTACAAGTACCTAGAGTTTCTAACTACTTTGGAGATAGAACGCTAAAGAAACGTTTACCGTATTTACTCAATAGTCTACCCGAGGGCATCCGCTTCGAGCCTGATAGTGTTAAGTTTAAAAACAAATTAAAAAATATTTATTAAGTACACTCCCTTAGTTAACTTAAATTTTGTATACACATTATGACACATTATATGTAATTCTTCCTGCAGTCAAACTGTTGAAACAGTTTTGCAGGGTATTGTAGTACGTTATAGTATATGATTAATAAATAAATAAATAAATAAATAAAATATTACTCATCCATCCCAACAACTACGTATCTTCTTAATTACTTCACTTCGTTTTGCAGCTCCTGTACAACAACGACGTGACGTACGACAGCTAGACAGCTAGTAACATCAGCTAAAAAATTCAGTCAAGTATGAGTCGGACTGGCACACGAAGGGTTCCGTACCATAGTACAATATTTAAAAAACGCGTTTCTTGTATCGGGATTGTACCCCTATTTTTAAACTTTATTTAATTTTTATTATTTGTTGTTATAGCAGCAGCACTAGTCTCACAACCAATCACAAAAAACGTTGCATAAATTATGTTTCTTTATGAGGACCCCCTTAAATTTTTCACTTCATTTTATTATTATTATTTGAGCGTACATCTTACAAGTGTGTGAAAATTTCAAGTGTAAAGTATATTATAAAATTAATTATTTGTATTATATTTAATAATCGCTGGGAACGGAACCTTAAAACAAAAGTTTAAAAGCGTGATAAGTTTTAGGTTTTGTTGTCCTGAGTCAAAGTATTCATCAAAACAAAACGTGAGACCAACAAGATATTGTTTTAACGAAAGTTACTGTTTGGCTACGTCTATGCTTATGCCTGAATAATTACTAATAAATGCCAATATTGTTTCAAACTAAAGTTCTGTCCATTTGAGATTCTATAAAAGAACGTGTTGTCTCTAAAAAAATATATATTATGAAACTGTCGTTTAAAAGCAAATTTATCTTCCGTCTACGGACGGAAGGACTGTTAAATAAAAACTAACTTGATTTGAACTTTATGCAAACAGTCACTGAGAGGAAGTATTACGTTGAATTCATTATAACTTTTCTTTAAAGTGATGAAAAAGATGAGCAGATTTGATCTAGTTTTATAGAATTAAATAAAAAAGTGGCTAGTAGGTACATGAAGAGGATTCCGTGCTATAAACCATCGTATTACCTATATCAATTTTTTGAAGTCTCAAATTTCGTCCTCAACCTTAATTTAGGTCTGAATTTGAACATTTCTCCTTCATTTATGTAGGTTACCACAGCAACCACTAGACCAATAGAAATTATTACGTCTTAGTGAAATTAATCCACTCATTGTTTCGCATTTTCCCTTCACAAATATTTTCTTTTTCCAGCGGGGATCCAAAAGCTTGGGATTTTGGTTGAGGTTTTCCTGTAAACTATCAGTGAAGTCATATAATCCGTATTTTTTCAAGATTTTTGGCTGTAGTTTCGGAAGGCTAGATTTTCGTATACTGTTCGTGATATCTTTTAAAAAATGCATTTTAAAACTATAAAATGTACCTAATATGAATCTTTCATTATAAGAACTATCATTTGATATGTCACATGATGCGTTTTTTTTAAATTTTCCAACGTTCTCTTAAAATGAAAATTCATTTTTCGTTTAAAATAAATTTCGTTTTCCTGTAAAATACAAACACCTTTAAGGCCTTGTATTTCGTACTATTTCTAATTTTAGACTCAGGAGTTTTGGACTTAAAGATTGATCGATAGGTAGATACCGTATATTTTAATTAATATCATTTAAACGACACACTTAAAACGGTCTGCTACACGTAAGTGCGATTTTTGTTACGACATCATAGCTCTCCAACATAAAATAATATCCCAACCATATAAACGTTCCATATTACCTTCCAAAATAACAACGAGCGCCATCTACCGGCACACTCAATAAAAAACTACAACGCCCTCGTCGCTACGTACGTGGACGCAACAGAACATCAAAAAATGGCTTCCGTCCATTAAGCCTTCTCATACTAAAATTATTAAAATTAGCACAAGCGATCGAAATAAGTGAGAAAACTAAAGAAAGAAAAGGCAGTAGAGTGAGACCTGGTAGCTCCCCCCGTGGTAAGTCCTTTCTCTTTTCCCTTTTTTCTGCTATTTTGTTTTAGCGTTTTTCTCATATCGCTTTCGGTCAAGGTTAAAACAAACCAAGCCATCGTTTCAAAAATATAGTAACCGACGACGACGTAGCATTAAAGGGTAATTCCCCAACAATTTTGTTGCAATTTTTTTGTACAAACATCTATCAGTGTTTTTTTTTATATTGAGATGAGGGTATATAAAGCACAGGAACAAGAGTAAGTAATTAACCACGCAAAGACGACATTCACTTTACGTCACATAATTCGAAAGCTATAATCGATCACGGTTGTCAGAAACACCATTCGAAAATAGACGTCTGCATTTACTCTACGTAGTTATCAGCTACTTGTATGTCATCATCAGGCCTTCAGGTCTCCACTAGAGTAAAAGCTCTTCCTCAACATTGAGTTAACGAGTTTGAACTGTAAGCCGACCACCACACTTGTATGATGCGTGTTCGGATTATTTAAACTCCACAACCACAGGATATTTATTGACTTAACTGTCTATAGATTTAAAGCTTATTGGTCAATACGGCTGCGGCGGAAATTGAATCCACGAACTTTGTAACCAATTGGGAGTGCTAAGCATTCTGCACAGTGTGTAATTAAATTTCTGCTCAAGGTTATGCTGCTGTATGTTATGCAACAGTAACAATAAACAAAACAACACTCGAAATCTCTACAGAATTCAATTTCAAATTCAAAAAGTTTTTATCTTTAGATTTCAGATTCCCAGATTAGGTAAGCTTTACAGAATGAAGATAGAATTTAAAAAATTCAATGAATTAATTTTGTGACAGCCTTGTTGGTTGAAAATATAAAATATTGCATTATTTCCGTGTTTCTTAAGTGTCTCATTATTATTTTTTTGGGTGAGTAGTCTATAGTGCAAGATCTAAATTAGAAGCTAATACGGCAAAATTCCGAAGAAAAAAAACCATGTAACAAATTCAGATAAAATCAATTATTACATTTCCTTACGTATTATAGACACACATTAAAGTTTTCTATAAGATGCGCTATTGTAACTCATTATCTAACGTTTATATGAGGTCTCCTGACTTTATGATATTTTTTGTGCTACTTTTATTCTAATTTTCAGCAAGAAAAATCCGCCTATTTTGAAATTATTTCTTAAACTAAACAAATTTGGCATTTGGGAGTTTTTCTGTTGTTTCTTGTCTTTCTGTTCTCTCTTTATCTTTTCGGGAATGTTTTCATTACAATCATAAAAACCGTCGGTTTGTGACCAAAAACGAGGAAGTCATTATTTTTATACTACACCTGCTCGGAAAGCGCTCTAATACTTTTTAAAGAAGAAAGCGAAAAGTCCTTCTTTATTCCCGTGGGAGAAAAAAATGTAAGAACATCTATTACTCCCGCCAGCAGCGTGAGGAATGTTGTATGAAAATCCAATACTCCCGCTGTCTTTTCTAATATAAACATACGATTTTTTTATATGAACACGCAAAACAGTACTGGCCAATTATTTTTTTATTCTGAAAAAAATTTATAAAAAAAGCAAAATAACGTCAGAGCCATCAAACTTCGTCAATCTATATAAAAAAGCGAGCGGATTTCTTTTAGTGATATGAAAATAGCTTAATTTACATAATAATTTCACTAAAAATGTCCTCTAGAAGCGATAGTGACTTTTTTTGACTCCAATAGAATTAAAAGAAGCTGTCAAGCTGTTATTGGCAACTTGTTGGAACTAGGAAAAATTTCTGTAAGTTTTAATAATTGTAGTAATTTTAATATTACCTTTAGTTCATAAACATTTTATTAGTTTCATTTCCCTCGTACGTATAGTATAAAGTAGTATGTATCACTCTGGAGAAAATACGATTCCTGCTTCGTGTGTTTAGTGAACAATGTACTATTTTTGAGTTTTGTGTAAGTAAGAATTCAGTTGAACGTTTCTCTGTCAGTAAATCATTTCCTATACTTGTGTGAAATAACAAACTAGTCGAATTGTTTTGCAATTTCAATGTTGCTTGCTCATAACATAAATATTTCGCATTTTTTCCTTGTAAAAAATACATAAAATTTTAACTCTTAAATCCAATAACGGAGCCTACAGTTGTTAATGCACAACCCGGGAATGAAACAAGTTCTCTAATTACGCGGAATAAAAAACGTTACTTAGGGTACATTACGCTACGAACGTGGCGTACTTAGTTAAGTTGGCAAACGGGGGCGATAATTTTGCCAGGGTGTAAAGGTTTTAGTGGAAATTTCACTCGTTAAAGCTCTGACGGTAGACGGTGTGCGGTCTACACCCCTTACAGCTAGGGGACCGCCCGTCGCTTCAATTTATTTATTATATAAATATTAGATTTCTAATAAATGATCACAGGCGAAGTGCCCGCCGTGCAGAAAAGAAATTATATACAATACGAAAATATATTTAATATTATATCATGTTTGTTTTTATCAATACATTAAAACAGGCAAAGTAGCCTTGGGTTTACTCTCACCAAAATTTTGGCCAAAGGTTCCAGTATGGATAGCCAACGGCCCATCAAATTGTCTATAATTAAAATTATGTCAAAATACGGTAAATCATAAACACTAAACAAAACTGAATACTAAAACAGGTAAAATTAATTGTCTTAACCGAGATGAGTGCAAGCATGCAATAGCTACATTTTATCTCTCTTTACATTTTGGATGTCTCTATGTTTATCAGTTTAAATTTTTAAGTAGATAAAAACAATTAATACAACTTCGATAAGTCACGATTGTTTATTAATTTCAAAGTTCAAATCAAATATGCCTTTATCGTTTAATTGAATTAAACATGGTCGTGCACGAGGCGAAATAAGGAAGGATTTCAGTAAGTTTAATTAATTTTAAGAAAGCTATCAAACTTCGAATCTATCTTAAGCTGCACAGTGATCACGGATATTGGAAAGGAACAAAATTATTGAAATATTGTGTAAAGTTTATTAAAGTATATATATATATAATTTAAATCAGTTACACCAGGAATATAAAGTAAAAGTTATTTAATTAGTTGAAAAGAGGAGCACAAGTAAGATACTTGTGTACAATTTATAAAGATAATTAATACTTGGGACGTCACACACACGGCTCTCCTAATTCCAAACTAGGCTTAGCATGTGTATTGTGGGTACTAATTGACAATGGTATATATCTGATATATTACAAGATATATATTCTGAGATATATATTTTTTATATATAACATACATGTGTGGATAATTTATACTCAGACATGGAACAAAAAACCACAGAGTACACATATTCATGTACATAAATATTTGTTGAGTCAGTCGGGGATACGGTACGCAAAAATGAATCAAGTCAGGATAAATACACTTTTACGCAGTGTTCATATTTCTCTTATAGCTATAGAAATGTAAAGAGAAGTGAATTTGTTTTAACTATACATCGGCCGTCGAGAGTTTGCGTTTCTGACAGGTCGTAATCGGCATTGTAATCGGATGGTTAATGTGAATTTGTACCGTCGCGTCGGTCGATTACCGTTTTCAAGTATTATTATCGTTTACATGCACGAATGACACAAAATTAAATTAATAATTATATTATTATGTCAACTCACAACAAACATGATGTAATGTGTAAACAGTTATGAATCTCATGTGTTAAGAACGCAAACTCTCGGCGGCCGATGTATAGTAAGGTCTGTGTGCTAACAACCGGGCAGTCTACGTGCAGTTTTTGATTTGTTAAGTTGCTTATAAGTATAACAACTTATACAACTGAAAACAAATACGAAATTGTTTAATACGTAGCTAATGTTTGCTATCTACTTTTAAACGATTTTGCCTTTACAGTTTATGATTTTTAGCTCTCGAATTAAATACGGACGAAGGCCCATTGGTTATCATATTTAACCACTTGTTGGTTGCCATCAATAGATGTCAGTCATTAAAAACCACCAACCCGCACTGGAGCAGCGTGGTAAGCTCCAAGCCCTCCCGTCCCGAGGGGAGGCCTACGCCTCTGCAGTAGGGCATTTACGGCCTGATTGTATGTTATGGTATTTGCCACTTTATCTGTTTTGACTGTGATACCTCTATGGTGTTTATATACTTGTAAAACCCGACATTACAGTTAATTCTTGTCTGTATAAAAGAAGTAAACTCGCGTAATTCTCGCGCATTTCTCAGTCCACTTAAATCTCTACAAACCGGAAACAACGGCAAAGCAACATAAATTCAATTAAGTTAGCGGAGGAGAAAAAGTAAAAAAAAATCATGAATATATATCACTCAACCCTTGGCAAGAACACCTTACTCTGGAGTTTTTTCTCTGCACGGTTTCCTATTCGCAACTATATCTTTTCAGGCATCGCACCTCTGTAATTTCACGACTGGAATAATTTAATTTTATTCGTTACACAGCGAACGGTGAGAGCGTTCTTGAAAGTGCAAAAAAGTCAGATCCCTTATTACGTTTTAGATGGCGAACAGCGCCTTCGCTCTTTTGCGAATAATTCAATATTATTATCATCGCCCGTCCTCTCACTGACCTGTGATAAATTAAACCGGAATCAATATGAATAAAGACGTTTGTATGTACAGATGACAGAGTTAAATTAGGCGCTCACTGTGAGATAGAATTACTGACTTAGAAATCTACAGAAGAATTGGAGAAATCGACTTAGTTGGCAGAATTAGCAAATTGTAGTGTTAATGGGCAGGCCACAATCCTCGCAGAACTGATTTGATTAAGCATTGGGGAAATGTTTTCGAGTGGCCACCACGAATGCACGTCGTTGCTCAGATGGCTAGCTGGACTGAAGTCCTGGAAAAGGCCGCAGTGTACATCTGGTGGGTACTGGCATAGAAGGTCAAAACAGATTTAAACCAAAAGTATTGCTGAGAAAGAAAATAAATGAAAAGATGTTGAATTTGGTGTTATATTTTAAAAAAATACTCAAAGCCCTGGTGAGAGGTCATCGAATATTATTGAATTTCAGTCCCAAAGGGACCTATGAATTAACGGGAAAGCAATATCATTCGAGTGGATTCACTCGATTTGTCGGCGGTACGACAAATACCTTATCGTCTTCTCCCAATAAAATTTGGAAATCTCGCGTATTAACAATCGATTTGTACCTTTTCTACGAATGTATTTTACTTGTAAGGTAATTTTATATTACGTGAAAAATGCATACACAGGGTCAATAATATTACATCATTATCCAAAATTCTGCTCTCGCAAAACATATATCAAGAGAGGAGCTTTGCCCATGTCGGGATAATGAGCGACCTGTATCGCCTAGAGGGATTATTACTTATTGTTTTCTCACTAATTAGATGAAGAAATGCTGCGTTAAATTTCATTTCACATTTTATGGTGAAATATCATTATGAAAAATGAAAGAACTTTATCATTTATTTCTTGATAATGTAATTATTTTTATAATTAATAACAATAATTATATTATAACATTTTTGTAATCTAAGAACTAATTAACAATATTTACAATATTTACAACATAAAAATAATTGATTTTTTTAAACAATTTTCTATTTTATTGAATAAAGTGACTAAAGTATCAACTAGATTTTAAGCATAGCTGCGTGGAGTTAAATTATGCAGTATGCTTACAGCATGAAATTGCTAAAATTCAGCTTTATTTAGTCTTTAGTGCAAGTTTTAGGTGTTCAGATGTGTCTATAGATATGTTCCATGTTATGTGCCGTGGATGATATGAATTTGGTTTGAGGTATAAGGTATGACAGACGAGGACAAACAAAAAGTACAAAAGATATTTGTAATAATAATCTTTATTTTCACATATAGACTACCGCGAAACATATTTTGGTTATTGGTTTGTTTTCCATAGAGTAAATAAATTTGACAGCAGCGTTTGAAAAAACGTTGCATGATGCATTCTACGTAGTTCTAGAATAATTCTATAGAATAAAGCTTGTTCTTCTTTTTTCAGTTAAATACTCCTTTTATTAGTTAAGTAGTTTTGCAGTCGAGTTTTCTGTTTTTTTTTTTTAAATAACTTAGTTCATTTCCAACTTTTTAATTCTATTGATTGGCACGCGTTATCTTTTGATTTCTTTAGAGCCCAACAAAGATATAACATACCGTCTTTGCGTTAAGTACACAGGTGGCACAAAATAACGTTTACCGTGTGAGAAAAAATCACAAAACAGCCAACCCAAATGCTTGGTCACCCTATTGTTAAGATATCTTATACTATTTCGAGACAACTGGTCTACGGTTAACCACTAAAATCAACACAAAAAAATAACACAAAAAAATCCACTAACATTTCAATTCAAAGAATAGTCGGTCATTGACTTTACCAGCTATTTCACGAGTACGATTTCTTCAATTTTGTGATGTTTTATTGAGTTCGTAAGTAGACCTGATTAAATCGAAAGGTGTTACTTTCATATTGTAATTCTAAATTAGGGTTTTTATTGGTTGCTATAAAAAATAAGTGATAAAAAATGACACTTTAAACATATTGTCTTCGGTAACCGTTAGTTTGAGCTATCTGCTCACTTGAAACTTTTTGTTTAGTTCGTTAAGCTCTACACGCACTATAAATTTGTGGTAGATTCAGCCAAAAACGGTATATATATTTCGAATGGGCTATTTAATGGCTTCCATTTGATACCCAAAATTTTTGTAATAACAAATGAAAATTTTTCTCCATCTCTTTTTTGATTTGCATACGCCATTTTGAGATATGATATACCCAATGTCATTCCGATAGTTAAAACAAATCTAACGACACCTCTTCGGCGTTTGGTTTTTATGAGTCCGAAATGTCTTTTTACAGTATCAAAATGACATTACGCATTTTTGCAGGGTTAAAGACCGGCGTGCGGGGATTTCGCTAGGGTAAAGGCCGGCGAGCAGGTACCTCGCGTACTGAAACTCAAACTGAAACTCGCTATCTTTCACCACCTAGCTGGAGTATGGATAATAAAGTAAAAAAGACAGTAAACGCAGAAGAGAGATGCTAGTCAATTCGTACTTTTATTTACAAGGCTTACCTACTAAAGAAATATGTAGGATACATATATACATAAATAAATACATAAATACACAAATAATGTCAAACAGAATCAAAAGCTTTTTCGATGGTCAGTAAAATCATGACAGTAGAAAAACCACGGTTTAACCCATGAGGTATTTGTTCAATTAGTCTGACTGTTGTGTAGTCGAGTGTGAGGTTCAAAAACCAAACTGTAGGGAGATCAAATTGTGCATATTATAGTTGTCTTGGAGATACGGGACAAGATAATAGATTCTAGAAGCTTTCCTGTGCTTGGTAGTAAACTGATTGGTCGGTAGCTGGCTGGAATGGAAGTGTCTTGCCTTGGTTTCTTAATAGCTGTAATTTTAGAATGATTTAAAGTTTTCGGGAAGTATGTAATACGCAAGTGACCATTAAAAACTTTGTTGATATACAGAATTGCTTTCTGAGGGAGGTTCTTCAGTAAGCCATTACTTAGACCATCAAAACCAGGGACTTTTTGTACTTAACTTTAATTTTCTTACGAGTTTAAGAATCTTGTTCAAACGTATCGATTCCCTGCCAACACTTACGTATCTGCGTCCCTGTTCCAGTGCTTAGTTAGGTTCAAGTTTTCCAGGAAATTATTGGATAGTGCCTTGGATTTTTCTATTACAGACGAAGTGATCGTTCGTTAGTATTCGACATTGTTAGAGGCGGCATTAATTAAGGTTGATGCTTGATTGACTTGACCACTCTCCATAATTCTTAAGTAGAGTAAGTTATTTTAGTTTAGTATATTTTAGTTTGTTGTTCCAGACATTGTCATTTAAAGCTTGAATCTTTCATTTTATACATTTTTTCATGTAATTTACTTCTGACAAAAGCTGACGACGATTATATGGATGATTCTTTTAAAGCTAATCTACGCAAAGGATTTTTTTTTTAAATTTGTGTTCTGATCCGTGGAGGGAGTTTATGGCCACCTGCATTGGACATTGTGGGAACGGTTTTGTCTCATGCATTGAGGATTAAGTTAGATGTTCTACGGTGAGGTCAATTTCCGCTGATGTAATGAATGTTGCTTGGTTTAGATACATCTTCTCATTCATGCGCGAGTAAGTGTGAAAGGCAATTTCCTTGGTACGTAGATTTTCTTTGATGGCTTCGTAACTTTCAGATGTGTAATACACAACAGCTACTCAATTATTACGGCTATACTGTAGGTGAAAGTTTTTCGAGTAAGACCTGATTATAGTTCTGATATACTCATGCGTCCAGGTGGGCTGTATCTCAAATACAATAGGGGGACACGGCTGACCTTTTTGTTGACAGCACCATGAAATTTAGTGCTGGAATCAGCACAATTGTTACCAGGCAGAGGTATAAAGCTGTTGGAATTTAAATGAATCAATTTTGATATACACATTCACTCGCAATTTGAAACTTATGAAAAATATGTATGTGTTGCCTTCGCTTGGTACCCAAAACACAAGCTAATACTTAGTTTGGGGCCTAGACGTTGTTGTGTTGTATACATTATTATTATTATTATTATTATTATATAAATATTCTTTCTGTAAAATCATTACAAAAAAAATGACAAAAATGTTTTTGTTAAATAGATATATAGACTTACAAGTCGATTTTTTTCTGTATTAAGTAACAATATCTACCTAATTGTTCCCTTTTTCTAGAAGGTGATATATTAGCCAAAAGCTTAGTTTATGAAATTGAATTCAACGTAACTTCAGCCTGCGTTGTACGTTTACTTCGTTATTATTTGATTAGGTCGAATGGGCCGGGTGTATTCGGCTCGTAGGTATTTTGCCTCAGGGATGTCGGTGTGCCAAAACAATCCACAACCGGCTTTATACATATCGTGAAATTCGTTTCGCAGGTATTTTGAGGTAGTTGATTAAAAATGTAAGAAACGGTCTTGTTAAATTATTTATTGTGCATCATACTCCTGTTTGTTAAACGAAATTATATTTAAAATTAAAAACACACTGTTGGTACAAATTTCTGAATAATACAGAATATTTTTAAGTTACCGTGGAGTAAATTTTGTGATAATCGGCCCTTTTAAGACAACTTCCTTCATCAATGTTGCAACTACTGTTAAAAAAAAACCTACCTGAATTGCTTTGTTATTAAACGAATAATTTATATCAAGAACTTTTGTATGTATTCAAGACTAAAACATCTTAAATTCTATGTACTGACCTGTACTTGACTGACCGATTGACCGAGTGGTTGGAGACCCTAACTGTGGAGCTGCAGGTCGCGGGTTCGATTCCCGCTCGGGACGAATATTTGTGTGCATGAACACGTATATTTGTTCCATATCTAGGTGCAAATTATCTATATATGTATATATTATAAAAAAATTTCAAGCATGCATATCAGTTCTCTGGCACCCATAATACAAGCTTTGGTTAGTTTGCGACTAGATTGCGTTGTGTGGGATGTCCTAAGTATGATAATAATAATTAATAGCATCTAAAAATATAAAGTAGTTTCTATGCTCATTTACTAGTATTAATAACAGAAGTGGCCTGGGTTGCAAGTGGCAGTCCACCTATTTTGAAGGCTAGCCAGTCGTTGGCAAACATTTTGATCATCGGCTATAAGCCTATAATTAATGAGGTCGACCGTAGGTAAATCGGCACGCTTGACACGATAATAAAAGCTTAAACTAAAATCAAAATAGTTTGAAAACTAAAGATGTTTTAACATTCTTTATTGTTTCTTGCAAAATAAAGTTTAGCATTATTTCGAAAGATCGTATCGAGACGTGACGTCACATATAGATATTCTAATTGGAGATTTGAAACTATCAAAACTTGATAATTGATAATAATTATGTAAGCGAATTATTTAATCTAAAATAATAACAATAACAAAATAGTCAACATACCTGTTGGCATCGAAGCTGTAGACCAAGTTAGTATTACAACGTAAAAAGCACTCCGAGTGCTTTTTACGTTGTAATACTAACTTGGTATTCACTCCGATTCATTCAAAAGCACTCCGAGTGCTTTTTACGTTGTAATACTAACTTGGTCTACAGCTTCGATGCCAACAGGTATGTTGACTATTTTGTTATTGTTATTATTTTAGATTAAATAATTCGCTTACATAATTATTATCAATTATCAAGTTTTGATAGTTTCAAATCTCCAATTAGAATATCTATATGTGACGTCACGTCTCGATACGATCTTTCGAAATAATGCTAAACTTTATTTTGCAAGAAACAATAAAGAATGTTAAAACATCTTTAGTTTTCAAACTATTTTGATTTTAGTTTAAGCTTTTATTATCGTGTCAAGCGTGCCGATTTACCTACGGTCGACATAATTTAAAACGCCATTGGCCAGATTCGTATAAATCGAAAGACCCCGAATCTCAAATGAGGCGACAAACATATTGTTAACACTATGTAGTTGAACATTTTTGCGCCAAATCACGGATAGACGGACAGATAACACACAAACCCCCACCCGTTTAGAACCCCTTGTTTTTACAATAAGTTTTCATCGTCTTACCTATTCTATGGCCTTGCCGCATGGCGCAACAGAACGAGTAAACTCGTCTCCCGCGTTATACCATATAAATTTGTAAAGTAAAAAAGTTAGTACCTAGATCTTTATACGGTGCAATATGGCAAAAAAAACACTCATTCAAACAAGATTTTCAAAGTGAGTTATATAATGTATTAGAGACTGCACATTCCGATGTTTTATATAAAATTAAAATACAAGACGATACATTATTTCTATTAACCAGAGAGAACCATGGCGTCTGGCTGATGTAGGGGAGAGTGGGGGAAACACGAACGCGGGGTAATCTCGAATTCAATGGTTCTAATGTGTAAGAAAGAGATAGCCATTTTTCACTTGCCACCATTTCGGAGATCACGCCACCTTTAGTGCCAGTCAACAACACGGGAGACGCGGACGCACGTATTTGTCAAGGTATGTATTTTTAAATATTTTGCATGTTTTTGATGTAATTTTTTTGGTAAATTCAAGTTGGGGCTGCTTTATTTCTATTTACGATAGTAATTTAACTTTAACATAGTGGAATACTCACATATTAATCAGCTAAATGACAATGACGCAATCTGCAAAAGAAGTATAACCTAAAATTTTTTTTCGATATTATTGTTTTTGATCCAGCAGGGTAAAGACGAACACTTCCTATCGGGCAATCTCGAACGTTCGGCATTACCCCCCTCCATTTTGTTGATTCCCCTATTATCTTTTAATTATTATTCTTTCAGATGCCTCGTAATTATAAAAGAAAGACCAAACCGAAGTACAGTCTTGAAGATCTCAAAAAGGCTATACACGATGTTAAAATGAAAAAACTCAGCATCGGCAGAGCAGCAGAAACTTATAATGTTCCAAAAACAACAATTTTTATCATTATCATTACATATCAAAACAAAATTGCCTATCATGGCTCCAAAAATATCAAAACGCAAAATTAGGAAGAAAAAATCAACTATTCTTACGAGCACCCCTATAAAAGATCAATTAGAGGAAAAGGAAAACAGGAAAAAAGCTAAAGCATTGGAAATCAAGAAAAAACCAGAAAAAATGCCAAAAAAGGGATCTCAAATAAAAAGACTGAAATGTAATGACAAGAAGCCTTTAAATAAAGAGACTAGAAAAGTATTAAAAAATTTCAAGAATATAGAAGTCTTTAGTGACCCTAGTCAAAATACGAAAGAAAAAGAAAGAGAAAAAGGCGAAGAGGAAAATGAAGACTACTTTTGTATGTTTTGTGGAGATAAATATATAGATCCCCCCATTGAAGACTAGATTATGTGCTACGTGTGTAAAAAATGGGCTCACGAGAATTGTACTGACGGACAGTCAACATCGTTGGGTTATAAATGTGATCACTGTCGTTATTAATGTTAGTATCTAATTACCTCACTTGATGTTCGTGTTTACCCAACTACTGTCGGGTAAAGCTGAACACCAAGAGTTTTGTTTTTTTTTTTTCATATTCTGACAATTTATTAAAAATATAAATGTTGATTAGTGAATTCGTTAGACAGATAAGTAAACTTTATAATGGAACAATATAGAAACTCTATGATCAAATTCCACTGTTTTATTTAAGTTTTCCCTTAAGTGTTCGTGTATTCCCCACTTTCCCCTAGACAAAAAATTAACCGCAAAAGAAGATAGATTGCAAGACAAAATTAGAGAAACAGAAGAAAAGGTTAAACGACTAGTCACCAATGCTGAATCGATTTCTTTGCATTATCATCAACCTTAAAAAAAAACGTTTCATTTTGGAAAAGGATATATTCCATCTAAAAAAGGGATATAAAACACTTTGTATGATAAGGTGTTGTTGAAGTTATGTTTTTTTATGTAGTTTCTTTAAAAACATTTATTTTATTTTTACGCCTAAAGATCGACGAAAGTTTCCTGCAGAAAAGCGTTTCTTCTTGGGAAGAAAATGAAGTCTACGTGAAAGCTAAAAGTCGATCTGAATCCTCATATTATTATAATAAGAATACTAGCGGCCCGTCCCGGCTTCGCACGGATAGTATTCGTTTCTCATAAGAATCACTTTTTTTTATCTCAGTCTGATCTCATTCCCGTTCTTCCTTCCTCTTTTTCGTTCCCATCGCAAAAATACTTTATTGTTTCCGTTCTTGGCCCTGTTGTCGTTTTGTTTTCGTTTCCATTCCGATTCCAATTTCGATTCCGTCCTCAAGAATAACTTTTTTATCTCAGTCTTAACTCATTCCTGTTCTTCCCTTTCCCGTTTTCGTTCCCGCGACACAAATGCTTTATCGTCTCAATTTCTGTCAGTCGTAACTCATTCCCGTTACACACTAATAGGGACACACTATTTCCATAATTTCCATATCAACACTATTTCCGCACATAATCCTATTAAAAGTAGCACCAGTAGTGTTGTGGCATAAGATGATTGCACAGGGATGCTCCGAAACTTTACACAACAAATTGTCAATAAAAGTTAATCTTACTATAGGTTTAAGCAAAGAGTAAAGTTTTCCCACTAGCCGTTACTCGTAGCTTTATTCGATTATAATTGTATGCTATATTATTATGCACCACTGCAGGGGCTTAGGCCTCCCCTCAGGATGAAGGTGATTGGAGCTTGTTTACCACGCTACTCAAATGCGATTCTGTGTATTTTTACCGGGACCGACGCGACGGCTAGCGTACTCTCCGAGGCATGGAGTCAGTGATAGTTATGTACTTAAGTCAGAAAAAAACTCATTGGTACATGGTGGTTTCTGGGATACGAACTACGACCTTCTCAACAAGAACCGGCCTCGCCGCTACTCGGCTATCACGACATAATTTTTTTTTCTACTCATGAAATTTTTAAAACTCTTGATAAAAGGGTTTATGCTCTCATACGGATCTTGTGCTATGCCAATAGCACTATCAGCAGTGAATTCTTAAAAAACCTCATATTAAATATTATAAAACTTCATAAATGTAATCGTGTTTCGTGAATGCTCATGTTAAGGTATCGATCGCGTCTATTCAACGGCAAACAGGTGCGGATGGGGAAATCTGCCCACAGTGGTTTTAAACGTGTAGCGTCTGTTCGCAAATTTTATATTAACTCCTTACCTGTCCTTACCTTGTTTAATTTGCTGCGTGACCTCGGTGCACTTTTGAAAAAATAGAATTTGCAGTTGATTTCTCTTTAACCTGAAACTTTATCAGATTGATGAAAACCAAAATGATGGTTGAAACATGAAATTTCAAAGTTTATTACTAAAAGTACTAAATTTTCACTTTTATTTGCAGTCTCTATAACTGTCAATTGTTTCGGTTTTTTAAGTTAATTAAGTATCTTAAAGTGAAGCCAAGTGTGACTGTCCAAATACGATTATATAATATTACATAAAATCGCCCGATTTTTTAAGTTATAATGGATGAAAACATCGTGATACCATATTATACTTAAATGTTTTTTTCAACTGACGGACTAACTCTGTGAGTAGTACCGAACGACTTTGGAACAACGAGTTTACATCTTAGTTTAACCCTTTAATTAAACTTTGCTCCTCGGCCTTTGAGTGTCAGACTTCTCATTCAAACGTACTTTTTAAACTCCCAAATTTCTGAGCATATATACACAAGCCGAATTATTTCAATGTATTCCGCATTGCTTTTAAAGTATTAATAGTAATAATATATTAATATATACAGGATGAGATTTTAGTAACCAGCCACAATTTTTCTAGATATTAGGTGTCACCAATAGACCTCATTACGTAAATAAAAATTTAGGTAAAATATTCCCAATCAATAATTACATCTTAAATATTTTTTAACAAAATTTGACTACTTTCTACTTACATAAAGCGAAAGGCGAGGCATTGGGCATGTGGGTGGTGCGCGTGCATGTGCACTGGCACCCTCGTGAAGGGTGACTAGTATATTGGTAGTTTTGGGAAGGTTTACGTAGTGTTAACTGAATATTTTTCTATTGAACGATACTAAAAAGGAACAAGACGGCCAACGGATTTTTATCAAAGGTCATTATTTTTATATTCGCCTGGTCATTAAAACCTCATCCTGTATAATAAATTTCAATCGCCCATTAGTATAGCTATTAATTTAAACAACAATCCTTAAAAACGTTAATTACCCTCTTCTGCGCTTACCGCCTAAGGAAATTCGGTGTGTGTTTGGCAGAATTTTTGAAATTCACGTATGTATCAGGATGTCCCGTGGTGTTTTTCCAATCTGTACACTAAGATGCTAAAAGCGCCATCAACAAACGATTACGATATTCCTTGTAAAATTATAACTTAACTGATCTTAAATTGTATTATTATATGTCTATAATATGTACTTATACTTGTTTAGCTGCGATCCCGTCCTTACAGTCAGTTGTATCGCTGAAATTAATCTCGCGGGGGCCATCGGGGCGTGAAAGATGAGAAAGTCAAGCTACTAGAGGAAACAAAGAAACATGGCGCCAAGGTGTATAATCGATGCACACTTAAACGACAGATGCTGCCAACGGGGACCATCAATATATTTCCCCAGGGATTCCCCGGCCCCGGTCGGGCCCTCCTTCGCGATTGTTATCCACGTTCCATTACCTCAATTTTTTAAAGCGTCAAAAGAAACCCTTTTGCACACGAAACTCGACCCGTACAAATGAAAAGCAAATTAATATATATCTTTTCCATTAAATGCAGATATGGAGGTGATGAAGATGTGGAATATGACTACATATTATAAAATAAAGTCCCCCGCCGCGTCTGTCTGTCTGTCTGAACACGATAAACTCAAAAACTACCAAACGGATTGGCATATTCTTGACACCAATGGACAGTGTGACTCAACACAAAGGTTTACGTGTATAATTTATTAATGTTTTGTGCAAATTTGTTGAAATATGACGATTTTGACGATATTGTTGAAGAATTCGGAAAAAAATCAAGCCGGCTGGGATATTTCATCGGTTATATGTATTTATTCTTCACTTTTTCAAATATTTATAGAATTAGAAATGAAATACTTTAAAAATAGTCCAAGTAGAATGAGCTTACGTCACATTTAAAGGTGTTTAAATCCAATCCACATGTTCGACGCAACAAGCTGATATGACACTTCGACAGAAAAAAACATTACGGCTTAAATACTCTCCAACCCGTGCGAAGCCGGGGCGGGTCGCTAGTAAAATATAAAAGTTGACTGGCGCGTCCATTACAGCCGTAGATTTTAGTCGTTCCGCTTGTCCAGCTAAATACTGTTTACTTCGTTTTGTAATGTAAGATGTAAAATGGTTTGTGGGGGAAACCGCTGACTGAGCGATTATTCTAAGAAAATATTTTTTAGTATCTTAGAACCCAGACGAAGAATTTAAATGAGTACTCGATAAACTGTACAATTTAAAACTTCAAAGTACCTATAGCTACTGGGACACTCTTTCCTTGGCCACAAAATACAAAAAAAGAATACTACTAGCATGATGCTACTTTACGACGAATATTTCAAAACATCAACTGGTGTATATTTGGTCTACGGCGTATATTTTTTTGCTCACTCTTTTGTTGTCACAACGCGTCAATCTTTATCTGATGATGCAGTGGGCATTATTATACCTACTGTGGATTTTATGATACAGTGGACATTTTGAACCTAAAAGAATATTATATCGTTTTTGTACATGTAGTTATTACTATCCTATTATCTCACTGAAATGCACGAATTCTCATCAGCAATTTTTTGCAACATTTACAGCGAAATCATACAAGTACGAATTAACGAGACGCCCTCTTCTGCGTTTACCGTCTAACCACTCTTCTTATAGCTAACTGGTGTACCAGTTTGGCGTGATGGCGACTTTCAGTCCGGTTTTAGGCCATGAGGTCCCCGCGTGCTAGAAATAAATCTACATAGCTTAACGTAAAATCCACTCATCACTTCTACACCAAAATTCCGCAAATTTTTCTTACTGTATTTGACTGGTACCAGATACATCCAAATGATTAACTGTGCTTGAGAAGCGGGTTTTTTATATTCCGCGGCTTATACTTTCTAGAGATTTCCAAAACACTCCTATCTAATTAAATCGTTTGTCGCTTGTCCTTCACGCCAAATTTTGGATCACAATTAGTGCAGGCAAAGTGTTATTAATCTACGGTGTTTATGTTCAGGTATCAACGTTCTAACAAAGAAATACGCCTCAGCTACATCGTCGGATGTTACTTATGTTTTTGAACGACAAAGTCCTTTTATTTGTATTTAGACCATACACTTATAAAAAGGATATGCGGTTTAGGTCGTCGCTATGCAATATAACTCGTCGTCTTATAGGTAGTGTCATGACCGTATTGCTGTTAACGAAAAATTCAGATTTTCTGGACTAAAAATTTCGAGAAGTCGTATTCACGTTCCTTCCTCTGCAATGCTACTCGAATTATTCTGAAGTGAACAAACAGTTTTAGCGCAATAGTATGTAATTGATAATTTTAAACAACTTTATATGGGTTAGCTCAGGTCTGAGTGCTTGCTTATAGGTAAAGTTATTATAATTATTTTTTTAAAATTTCAATTACGATCACTGCCTTAAAACGCAGAAATAATACGGGAAGCCTTAACAATAATAAATTCAGCCACGCCAAATGAATTACAAATATTAGGAAACCGTATTGAGCGTGGACTAATTAAATGTAAACTTTCCGAGCTTCTTTGATGTAAACTGAGCTAGAATTTATTAACAAGAATTCATATGTGTATTTAAGTTAACTTCAGAGTAATAAAATTGACAGCAGCATACAATAGAGAGTCCGTTTGGTATGAAGCGAGAGTGTTCCGAAACGGTGGCTATGTATTCGAGCGCAAAGACCGAGATGCTGAAGCTGGGGTCACATTGCTCGCGCTTTAACAAATTATACTTATATCGACTCGTTGACTTGCGATTGCTGTAAAGTGAACCAAACATCGTATACCGATTAAAGATTGTATTTTTTTTTAGTTCTACATGTAATAATAATATTACACGGGATATCCCACACAGCGCCATCCAGTCCCAAAGTAAGCAAGTATTATGCTTGTGTTAAGGGTTACTAGACAACTGATACACTCAGATATACATATCACTCAGATAATTTGAGAGGCTCAAAATTTTCAACTCGAACTCGAAAACCGTTTCGATGCTTTCCGATCGAGCGTTAACGTTGACGAGATGAACATTAGGCTGGTGAAAACCGTTTGCGAGGTCGGCTGTGCATACTACAGTAATCGCAGGACAAAGACTCAGAAGCTTTCAGGTCAGACTCTAGAACTCATGCGAGAACGACGTGAGATGTTAGTGCAATCTTCGCCTACATCGGGCGAGTACAGGCAGCTCAACAGAGAGCTAAATATCTCAATCCTGGGCAGAGCCAACTATCGAAGCTGAAGACCGATGTCGGCACAGTCATTTTCTCCACACCAGAGATCTTGCATGAAATCGAGAGCTTCTATAAAAGGTTATACATCTCTATCAAATCGCCTACGAGCTTAACCAGAGACCAGAGAACCAAGTTAACCCGACAACACACAGACGTTAGTCTGTAGAAGATTAGGATGACCCTCAAACAGCTGAAAAACAACAAAGCACCCGGTGCGTATGGCATTACTACAGAACATCTAAAGGCGGACGGAAAGCCGATCCTTTTGAAGCTACAACAACTGTTAATGCCGTTGTCCAAAACGGCACTGCGCCGGGTGCATGGAGCGAGAGTGTGGTTATACTATTCTTCAAGAAAGGAGATAACGCCTTATTGAAGAATTACAGGCCTATCGTACTCCTAAGCCACGTGTGCAAACTGTTTTCGAGGTTCATTACGAATCGTCTCGCGCATAGATTTGACAAATTTCAACCATCCGAACAAGCCAGCTTCCGAAAAGGCTTCAGCATTATAGATCATATCCACACACTATGGCAAATTATACAAAAGTCCGAAGAGTATAATCAGCCTTAGTGCCTAGCGTTTGTAGATTATGAAAAAGCCTTTGATTCGAGAAACATAAATAATTAGTACCTAACAAAGTTACTAATGTTTAAAATGTCCTTTTAGACCGTGGTGTGACATCAGGCCATTTAAAATAATTTTGTAATTGTTTATAACTGATTTTAACCAATAGCAGCGCGCCGTATTTTAGTTGTTATGCTATTACAAATTAAAGCGCTCATACGCTGCATTGCGGTACATAAATGTTTTAGAACAAAACTTTTCTAGCGTTAACAATATTCGTAGAATTTATAAGCTTATAAAGCATTTCACATATGTGGTACAAAACTTACGTCAAGTTCGCAATCGCACGGCCGACTTACGACATAGTATCCACAAAGTAAAATGAAACTAAATGCGTAAACAAATAATGTTGTTATATTATGTTTAAAAAAAAATCTAGTAACATAATATAAATCATGATATTAAAGAATAGATTGAATATTATAGGTAAATTGAAATGTCAATTAAAACATTTCTTGTAGAAAGGTCATTGCGAAAGGTAACCCGATCGGGATGTTTTACTATGACTGAATGAATGTACATTTTCAAATGAATTTTCATTAAATAAATAAAACACACAAAAATAGTGTTAAATTTATAAACATTTAATTCCTTCGATACACGCACCTACATACATATATACATATTGTTTACATAGATACATATTTTTTAACCACTTCTTTAACTTTTAAATTGTTTTTTAATTTGAACAATTTTGGATAAACAACTAGGCGAAAAAATAACTTACAGAGTTAATGTGAATTGACGCGGTAAACAAATTTAATGTTGGAATGGTCGATTAAAATTATCGCTTAAGTAAGAATGCGCCAGCGCCGATCTTGCAGTGGTGCTTAGAAGAAATAAGTGCAATATGACTAATTAATTAATTATTGCAATTACCAATAGATGTAGTGTCGAGTGATTTGCAACACACCGAAGATCTTGTTAAAATTGCACTTTGTGGGCGATATGACAATCAGTGCCAGGTCACTAGCGTCCAAACTGATAAGATACTTTTTGTCTTTGGTCGCTACTGACCATAAAAATATAATTAATATAGGCTAGAATGCACTAACAGAATGTGCGATAACTGTATACACCAAATTAACTGACTCTCTTTATATACATACAAACCTAATTTAGCTGCCATTACATTACAAATAAAGGCTGGCGACTGTGTAAAATATATTTACTGCTGAAGTGGTTTTGAAAACAAGATTTGGAATAAATGTCAGGAGATAAAGGTAAGGCATTCGAAAGAATAATAATAATAATAATACATGGGACAACCCACACAGCGCCACCTAGTCCCAAAGTAAGCAAGTATTATGCTTGTGTTATGGGTTACTAGACAAGTGATATATATACTTAAATATTTTTTTTTAATAATATATACATAGATAAATATTATACACCCAGACACGGAACGAAATAAACATGTTCATGCACACAAATATTTGTCCCGGGCGGGAATCGAACCCGCGACCGTTGGCTCCGCAGTTAGGGTCTCTAACCACTCGGCCATTCAGTCGTCTGATGATTTTACAAAACCTTTGTCATCGAAAATACTCGGGTATCTTCGAAAAATATAGTATTAAACTAGTTAACTTTTTTTAAAAAATTATTTTATATGAAAGGGTTTTCTAAATATTAGAACAGAGAAACAGTGAAAAAGAATTTTAAAAATAAATCATTTTTAAAAAAGTAATGAATGCTTAAAATGTCCTGTTAGACAGACAGGGCGACACCGCACGGCATATCTATGTGTGACGTCAAGACATTTAAAATAATGTTAAATACCGCTTTACAAGAAAAAGACTCAGATAACATTTTAATAGCTTATAGTTTCCATATTCTTCAACCGAATATAACTTTGTTTATACATTTTGTTATCGTATAAAGTCTATTTTTATATTTTATTCATGAATATATACTCATTAGTAGCCAAATACCCTATTATGATTCGAAAGTTTCTTAGAAATGCGCGATGTTCAAAAATTGTGAAAATTCTGTTTTAACCCGAAGATTTTAGATGGCAAAGGTTTAAGTAAATTTTTGACATTATGAAAGCGTAATTTAAAAAAAAAATCTGTGGCAATTTCTAAATAATTCAAATTTTTTTATGAATCAGTGACTCACATATTTTTCTTTCTGTTATGAGAATTCATAGAACTATTTCGAGTTTTAGCTAAATGAATATATTTATGTCTCTGATTTCTCATTCGTATTTAAAAAACATTTGCTTGCATTATGTTTCTCATAATTTACATTATTCTTAGTCTTACACCCTTGGCGGAGTGCTCGTGAGCATGGATTGTCTGAAAGGAAGCCTTTCCATGACTCTCATGGGAAAATAGTAGCAGTGGTTTCCTGTTGTCTTCTGTTCTAGTACTACTTTTCTCTACTTTTAGTAGTTTCTAGTTCTACTTTTAGAGGATATTGAGACCTCAATGCTGCCGTCGACTCATCTACTCTAGGTAAGTGAGTGGTAATACCGGTAATACTTACTCCGTCGCCAGAGCCTCGTGGGTTATCCAGCAGGGAATGCCAGGGAAGCCGATTATCTTTCCGCCATTTGGCGCGTCCAGGTGAGGTTAATATTTGAAATAGTAGAAATGATAATTGCATTCTCCCCCTACTCCCATTTACATAATTTACATTACTGAGTTTTTAATCTGAATATTAAGATAAATAGTGGTTACCTATCTGATTTATTCTGTGAACTTTCTTCTAGAACGCTTTTCTTCTTAGCGCTCCTTTCTTTAAAATTATATAACAAAACTTGGGACATCCCACATTGGGACATTTGGGCAATATTCATTTTTTTTTATAATATATACATACATGAATACTTTTACACCCAGGAACGGAACAAATAGAAATGTTCATGCAACAAATATTTGTCCCGGGCGTGATTCGCGTTCTATTTCAATATAAAAGTTTCACTCAGACCCTATCAGTACTTATAATTTTACTGTTATATTTAAAAAAGATTCACACAAACAGAAAAAAAATGTGTATTTGCGTACCACCGCCACGTAGGTTCGAACCGCATATTTTTTTTTTAAATTCTGTAATTCAAGAGGAAAAAAGGAACTATTTTAGAATCACTTTGCGTGGAGGTATCAATTTAACATTTAGGTCTACGGTTTTTTGGATCTGTAAGAAATCATGCTTCGAAGTCAATCTAATAAAATATTTTAAGTGGCATATTTTGACACTCGCTAATAAATTAAAACCTATAGGGTATTTCCCATTGATCTAGAATCATGGGATTTGGCAAGAAGGAAGATATAATAGCACAAATTCAAGAATAAGCAGTAAATTTGTAGGTAAGGGTTATAGATTATATGAACCCTTATTATTCCAGTCCCAGCTCCGTGACTTTTATAATTAAATTCACTATATTATTATTTATATGAAATTCCATTGGCGGACGTTCTTGGCATTTGGGAAATCTCGTATATGAAGACAAAAGTTGGGCGCTCCAAAGTTATTCGTTACGGTCTTTGGTAGGCTACACTTTTGGTTAAATTCACACTCACCTGTTACAGCAGGTCAATTTGAAGTTGAGTCTTCCATGCATGCCACTTCGAGCAATTGGTCGATTTGACGTAATACCCTAGTATGTGCTATAATGAATAAGTACCTTTTTTGTCAAATAGCATCAACATTTCGTAATGTACAGAAACCTACGTTTTCATAGTACGAGAGAAAGTCTCTGGTACAGACGCCTGCGCTGTAATCTGAACACTTTGCATTTTGATCACTTTCAAATAGCAGCTAAAATCGTGAAAAAGAAAATAGCACGTGCCGTCACCTACCGCAACGTAGACCCCTACGTCCCCTCTGTCAGCTACAATTAATGTGCAGGGCCAGAATGGTAGACTTGTTGGTGAGATGTACTTCTCTGTTTACCCGTTGACCGTTTTGGACGGTGTTCAGATATGATAGCAGGCGTCTGTACGTGTCCGTCTAATACAGTTCCAAGGCATCTTCGCATCGGGCAGCAGTATCAGTAGAAGTATGTCTATAAAACTGCGATCGATCATTAGTCCACACTAGTCAAGCGTGGTGACAAATGGTGGTGAAACATCAAAATCTCTCCGTGTGATACGATACTTACTGAACTTAACAGTGACTGTGATTATCTATACTATTATTAGACACCATTAATTATAGATATGTTTTTTTTTCATCACAATTTTTTTATATTAGGAGTTTAATAACAGCAAAACTTCTTTTTTTTCCAGGTAATTTAATTCGTTGGTTTTCGGCGAAGCGAGTTTCTTTATAAAGGTAACAATGGTGACCATAACTAATTACTGAATGTTATTGTATAGATCCCTTGTTTTTCAGTAATGTATGTAAGGTTTTTAATATGACGTATATTCTGCGCCATGAGAAACACGCGAAAATCCAGCTTCTCTTGTTAAGCTGCTTTAGTATGCAGTTTACAATTACATAAGTATTTTATTTTTATAATAAAAGTCCTAAATAAATGTTGAACTTAACTTCAAATCAATTTATAAAGCGATCAAGAGTCCAACTCATGAAAAAAGCTTACTATTGTATTAGCGAATATTTAAATGATAAGTAGACATGGACATTATTGTAATAGTTGAAGCATTATAAATTTTAAAATAAGGATTAAGAAAAACATATATTCAAATTAAATAAGCAGGGAGGAGTTTCTTGCCGGTTCTTCTCCTTCTAGTTTTTGAACCGGTGCCTATTCAATTCATTTTGATTTTCAATAAGTGTGTGTAAACTTATATTGAATAAAAGCTTTTTGAATTTGAATTGAATTTGAATTTGAAATATAGACATAACTAGCGACCGCCCGCAGCTTCGCTTGCGTAGACTACGAATTCCTGTTATAGGTACTATTAACGTTCGAGATGGTTTATACGTACTTTTTGCTGGAACCAATTTTGGTTACACCCATTCAAACTTTCAATCTTCATTCCCCTTCCAACCTTTAAAAAAACCGATACAATTTTTCACCTCCCGTTTCCCACCCTTAAAATGTGGAAATCTAAAAACCCTGAAACACGTCATTATTTGAGTCCCTCCATTCCCATCCTTAAGTTTGAAATTTCTAAAAAAGCCTTACTTAACTTCATGCTCACGTTATAAAATAAACCTATGTTCCAAATTTAAGCTTCCTGGACTTAGTAGTTTTGGCTGTAGTAGTTGATAGATCAGTGTGGACAAACGACAGACAGATAGACAGACAAACAAACACAAAAAGTTGCTTATGACACTCTTGACAATCTTCTTTCACGTCTGCAAAGTTTCATTAAAATCTGTTCAGCCGTATTGAAAATTAGCTCGAATAGATAAAATTGAATTGAATAGACACATAGACGTACAGAAAAACAGACGGACAAAAAGTAGCTAATGTCAAATCTCTTGACAACCTTCTTTCCCGTCTGCGAAGTTTCCTTAAAATCTGTTTAGCCGTTTTGGAGATTAGCTCAAATAGACAGATACACGTACAGACAGACAGACGGACAAAAAGTAAAATTTGTTAGTTTTGACGACGACGACTTGCATTAAAATCGGTTTAGACAGATGGACGTACAGACAGACATACAAAAAGTTCTGTATGTCACTTTTGACTACATCCTTTCCATATCTGTAAAGTTGCATCAAAATCGGTTAAGCTGTTTTGGCCGAAACCTATTTGGTCGAATAGACAGACAGTTCGTTTTCATATATATAGCCTGTAACCCTCCGCTAGATTCAGGCTATCAAAGGCAAAAAAAAAAAATTCAAATCCGACTGGTAGTTTCAGAGATTAGCGCATTCAAACAAACGAACAAACACTTCAGCTTTATAATAAGTATTTCTATTATATAGATTAATAGATTATAAGATAATAAGATAATACTGAAAACCGTATCAAAGTCTATTGCGTGGTTTGGAAGTAAAAAGTTAACGAACAGAGGCAGACAGCGAATTTATTTTCTCCCGCTATAGTTTTCATATTTCGATAAAAACTGCTAAGATATTAATTTAAATTGTGTGGTGTAAAGGGCAACTATAATATGCATGAAATGCTTAAGACAACTAACGTATTTAATTTGTTAAGGATTAATATTACGTTTAAAAAACATCTTCGGAAATAGTACATAATCTTAGAACAAATTTGATTGTCATAAAAAAGGTTATAGTAAGTTAACCTTAAAAGATACACATATGCTGTCGTGGACTTTTGGTTGGAACTTTTAAAGGGGAACAATTCCGTAGTACATGATTTTTGGTTAACATCAACCGTTTACGCAGCGCGCGCCACGGAAGCTCTCAAAAGGAATAATTTTTCCCGTTTTTGCAACATTTTTCATTGATGCTCCACTCCTATTGGTCGTAGCGTGATGTAGTATAGCCTATAGCCTTCCTCGATAAATGGACTATCCAACACAACTATAATTTTTCAATTTGAACCAGTAGTTCCTGAGATTTGCGCGTTCAAACAAACAAACAAACAAACAAACTCTTCAGCTTTATAATATTAGTATAGATATTGCAATCAATCCAATGATTTATAAAAGTTGCGTTCGTGTGTCCTATAAGTCAGACAGGGCATTATCATAGTGTAGTACTAATATTAAAGTAAAAATTGAGGTCTGAAAAATGAAATGAAAAATATCGTGGTATCGTGGCAGTAAATCACAGATATGAAAATGTGCTGTAAATTAGTTGTCGTTCTTATACACAATAGTGTTTCACAGAAACATTAATTACAAAGCTTAGTTTATATTGTGCTAAGATATTTTTCGTGTATAAAACCGATTCTATACGGTAGTTCTCAGAAACTTTTGTGGGTCCAAAATCAAGCTTAAATATAAATAATGAATGTCCTTGACAATCAAACACAATGTTTAATTGGACAGTTTATCACAACTTGAAATATGAAATTAATTTACTTAACTAGTTACAGGTAAATATGCACGTACTAACATAGCTTTTATGTTTAAGAAGTGAGGAGTGAATCAACATACTTCGACTTCATTACGTATGTATTTCTTTTTCTGCCACGGTAACTCGTTTATTTCCAATTCTTGACTCTGATTTCCTCTATGAGGGTGGTTAAAAATGTTTTTTTTTTTGCAAAACCTACGAACACTAGTATAGCTCACATCGAGGCAAAAATTTTACAAACCAAGGAAAGTTTTAAAGTGGTTGACAGTTTTTGATATTTATTTTAACGTTTGTTGGAATTAAGTAAACAAAAACTGATAGGCATATGACTAAATGTAAAAATGGCTATTGTAACGCATACTATAATACGCAGCGTAGTGTATTGAACGAAGTCTTAAAAAATGGCAACAGAAAGTTTTATAAAAATATTACGTATTGATTACATAATAATCTTCACCACATATAAAATCATTGATCAGAGAAAAGTTTCAGGAGTATTTATATTAATGTTAATCTGGTACTCTACGCACATTTAAAACATCTGACTCGATCAATAGCATGAAAACAGTTCATACTAAATCCACTAAGTCAATAAGAAATATTTATAGTAAAAACCATTGACAAGGTCTTTTTCCCATTTACAATATCTTCAGAATTCCTCGTTTGCTACAACATTTTTTCAACATTTTATCTATACATTGTTTCATTATAATGACTAATAATTAAATGAAAATTGTCATTTTATTTAAAAAAAATCATTAGTTAGTTGTATAATGCTATGGACGTTTGTTAACAATAACCAATGATAATAAAACAATTCAATAATCAAGACAATCGCTACCAATTAAAGAGAATGCCAAACAAAATGTACATATTTTCTTAAACATGATTAATAACAAAAACATCGTATTAAAACTTTTCTTCCATTTTGGTTTCTTTCTGCTCCAGTAAGCTATTAATGAAAAATGTAACGTCAATTATTCTGCGGATCATTCTTAGTTTAATAATGGGTTTTGTTTATTATAAACAAATACGATGGTACTGCAATCATTTTATATTCAAACAAATGTAGCAAATTGACAGCCCATAATCCAAATCATGTGTGCTAACACTAACTGTTAAACACATAGTACAAATAAGGTAAATGTTACAAATGGAATATGCGAGTTCTACCATGAATTGTTCAATCAATGGATGCAATGCAAACTTATTAAAATAAAAGAATAAACACATTTATTTTGTTTTTTTTAAAACTGTCCAGAAAGAATATGAGGGGTCAAGGACAATCCTGATTCAAACAATTTATATTCATGAAATTCAGTAATTTTTGGCTGAGAAACAAGTTCATCACCGGGCTGAGTAAATACTGATAATGAAGTAGGCGACAGGTGAACTTTCTGTTCTTTTGCAGGATTTTTGATAGCTGGAGCTTTAAATATATCTTGTGAATGAGAATACAACTCAGGTTGAGAGATAGACGACGGTTGATGGCACCTAATGGGCACTTGGGAAACCTTATTCGTCATATCGGCTTTTCGCAACACAGAAGTCGGCGCCTGTCGTTGCCTCGTAAATACTTGGGTATATATAGGTGGGATCCGTTTGCGCATTGCAGGTGATTGAGCATTGTACGATGAACGCCGAAATCTTGGAGGGACTTCTACAACTCGAGAAGATCTTGGAAGTTTTTTAAATGTTTTTAATGCAGGGGCGGCCTGAGACAAATTGTATCGTGGAGATACTTGGTCATCTTCATTATATTTTGAATGCTGTTTAGGCAAAGAAACGGACATATGCTGTTGTTTTGCACGGTCCTCGACATTTTGAAAAACCCCAAAAACTTTTTTCGGACGAGACAAAGATGTGCACCTTTTTGGCATTTGGACAATGTTGGAATTTTCGAATGATTCTTGTGGTTTAGACTGATAATAAAATGAAGGACAAATATGCTTAACGAGTGCTTTATCAACCTGAGAAGCTTTGGAAAACTCAACGGTTGGCGACATAGGCATATTTGTTGACTGAAAATATTTTTCATATAGTTCGGCAACATGAGGATTTCTGAAAAGTTCTGGCGGCAAAGAGAGTGGGGAAGAAGGAGATTGACACTCTGTTATGTTCATTCGATTGATCGGAGAAGCTCCGGTATTTTTTTGAAGCTCTAACGCTGATAAAGGGACGGAACTTGTACATGTTACAGGCATTCCAACAAAATTTATTTCTCCAGATACTCCTGTCGGAGAAGACAGAGGAAAAGGCGAAGGAACCAGATGACTTACTGGCACTTGAGGTACGAAGTAACCTTTTGTTACAGGCATTCCAACAAAATTTATTTCTCCAGATACTCCTGTCGACGAAGACGGAGGAAAAGGCGAAGGAACCAGATGACTTACTGGCACTTGAGGTACGAAGTAACCTTTGGGCGCTACTTGAGGCTGGGGCGCTACAAAAAATGGGTCCTGCTCGTACTGTAATTGCGTGTTTGATGAATTGCACCTTCGTACGTGCATTGACGGATTTATATGATTGTGCGTGTAATTTGTTTCAACTCGTGGATTCACCTGTGCGAGCATATGCTGTTTTGTACGACTAGGAAACTTCATATGCTGTCCATGCATCAGCATATTGCATTCTTTGTAAAGCTCCTTTTGCAGGTTACTCCAGGGGAACATGTCTTCAGACTGTAAATTATATCATAAAAAATACTGAGTGAGTGACGAGGTACTCAAAAAAATAATTCATGCGTAAACATAAAGTGAAATCATACCACAAAGAGAACAGCCGGTTAGATTTTCTGAACTGAGGTTCAATATTTTTATTTATTTTAAATTAATTAAGACTTAATTTAATAAGACCGTTTTCATATATCACTTCATAAACGAAATCAAATGTATAATATCAAATATTATTTAACTCAATCGACAATTACATATTCGTGACAAATAAGCCGGCGAATCCGATTTTTCTATTATGTAGTTTAACATAAAAAAAAAAATACACACCGCGAGTGGCAGGCTTGAGTCATATAGCTCTTTAAAATGTGCTTCGATTTCTTTTAAATCCCAAGTACACCCAAGGTCCACCCATGCTGCAAAAGCCCGTCCGTACACTTCGTCCGGATACTGAGGAGCCTGGTTGTTCTCGTGTTGCATTGCTATATCTAGAAAGAAATGTCCAGTAATAAATATACTTAAATTTTTAAAGTACTCCCAAACTTACGGTATTAAAAAAAATAATAATAAATTGGTTGTAGCATATCTTGGTTTAGGGGCAGTAGGGTTTCATTGTAAACGAATAATCTTTTTCATCGGGGTACGATTGTAATATGATTTCTTTATGAAAAGGTAATTTTGTATATCTGGAGTCCTTATCACCAAATTTTACAACCTTTTATTAGTTTGTGTTGTAATCATAACTGTCATGAAAGTACGTACCCAGTCGTCAAAATGGAAACCTTACTATTTCGTCCCGTCCGTCTGTTTGTTTGTCATACAATAGGGTAACGTAATTTCATAAACATTTTTTGTGGTATGTCTCCATACATGTAACTGAAGGACGAAAAAATTCCATTTACGGTGAGGTATAGGTATAGACAATAATAGACTTATTAAAATTGATAAAAATTCTGTATTAAAGAGGTTTTAAAACTAGTTTTTTATTTAGCCGCCCGAACGATCCACCGAGTGGTTAGAGACACTAACTGCGGAGCCAAGGGTATCGGATTCGATTCTCGCACGGGACAAATATTTGCGTGGATGAACTTTTGCTTCCATGTCTGGGTGTAAAAGTATTTATATCCGTTATTTAGTAACTCATAATACAAACATAATACTTGCTTACTTTGGGATTTGATTACGCTGTGTGAGGTGTGCCATGTTTATTATTATTTGTCAATAGCTGTTGAGATATACGCTCCTAGAGTTATAAAAAGTGACCTTCTTATTCAACTTTTAAATTACGAGATCTAAAATTCTGAAAAAATAGGTCAACAAATAAAGAAACTTTCAGGAAAATTGTTTTGTATAATATACAGTATGGATACCATCCTTTGTTTGTCCCAAATTTAGCGTGTTGTACTAATGGTTTTTTTGGCTTTTAGACAACAGGGGCAAGAAAAAATGTTATACATGAAAAACATGAAAAAAGTAATTAATTCCCAGTCTCGTCAAACCTATGCAGCGCGCGCGTAACGTAACGTAAAACATATACCTACTAGGTAGTATGCCGCGTCCGGACGCGCGCGCACAGACAGCGACTGCTTACTGCTTGCTTGCGGCATGCTTATTTGTGAATAATATGCAGTAGACTTACAAAAAATCCTCGGTTTTGTAAAATACACCAGGAACGATGGATGATTTATTCATAATGGTGTTACTACGAAGTCACAATAATCCACAGAACACGCTATTAACACAAATAGTATTAAGAATTTATTTTCTCAAAAACGGTTACAAATAAAAATATAGTTTCTTCGGCGAAATTGTTTTCGAATACTAGCAGATTTTAAATTTAACGGGACTCTGGATGGTTGGTATCCAAACTGTATACCTAAGGAATCCTTTTTGAAATATTTATTATAAAACTTATTTGAATTTTAACCATGAACATTCATACTGACTACGAAATCCTTTACATGGTCCGTGGTGGAGTGGTCTGACATGCACTTGGCCGATTTTTATTCAGTTTTCCCGCCCTTTGTGCTGCAGTACAACCCTACCTGAACATAGAGTTAAAGAGCATGGACCATAAACCCACCATGCATGCTGGTCTACACTACATAACACTTCCACAAATACACTTACAACAATTCATTTACTCGTAAAATCTTATAGTAACTTGCTCAAAATAACAATAAAATACGTATCAAATGTTTTTGAAGTTATGCTGATTTATATTTTAATTACGCATCTAGATTTTAACTTTTTTTTCTTTTTTTCATAAGTTGATTCAACGGCGCGTCTATAAGGGAATATTTACACCTTTGTCACTCATACCTAAACCGTTGGCTATCAACATCTTAAAAGTGACAGAACTTACATTTTTCGTTTTACAGATTGCTATCAGTCACACACTAATTAATACATTGGGGTGTGACGCCATTTTGAATATGTAATATTAAAATAAATACAAAAATAACTTTCTGAAACCTAATTTTTATTATTATTACTTAGGTATTATCTGTACAAAACTTGTGTCACGATGTATGTCTGAGATAAACTCCGAAACTACTTAATCGATATCGATAAAATTTTGTAATTATATGTACTTTGGTCTAACTTAAAAGATAGGGTAGTTTTTATCTCGATTATTGATGTCAAGAATGGCTATTTCAAATTAAAAGTTTATTATAGGACAATGGTGTATATTAATTTGTAAGGTCTATGAATTCCTAACCGAAGGCAGTGTGAGTCAATTCACGACACAATACTAATATCTTTTGACAGCGAGTTAGATATCTACCTCTACTAGATGGCGTTGTGTTTCGATTTCTAGATGCTACAATCTATTCCACGTCATATTTGTTTATGTTTACGACTTAATAGTGCTATTTAAATTTTTCTAACATTATTTAGGTTAACCTCTTCTAACCAAGCAACGGATTATAATACGGTTTCTACTGTAATTTAGTAAATTCCTTCCGGAAAGTTTAAATGTACAATACATACAGTAGCTTTAGCCTCGAGCTTTGCCTGCGTAATTGTAGATTTTGTAATATTTGTCGGACTTTGATAGATTTTTTTTTAATACGAACATGTATTGTATATGATATACGAAATCCATAAAATTGGTTTTGTGTAAGTCTCCATGCTTTCTTCCCCGCCTACTTTGTTTGATGGGAAAGGAAACGAAAACAGGATGGAACCAGGGCCAAGAACGTAAACGGGTAATTCCACGCGAGCGAACCTGCAGGCGGGTCGCTAGTAACTTATAAAAACCGGCCGTTACATATTAGTGATGAGCATATTTGCTCACGTGATTCTCAATCATAGCGATAGTTGTGTCATTGTTTAAAATGCAATTTATAATATGCTAGCATTTTTTCAAAGTTATTTTAAATGCTTTACTGAGTTCATTATTTAAATGTACACATAAAATAGATTGCCTGTAAAATAAGATTATCCTTCAAAAAAATGTTAAGTTTATCCCCTCTGTTTTGTATACCGCTCTGCTTATAAAAACAACAGCATGATTATAGGATTTAGATACTAAAATTCCGAAGAAGATAACTTATTACAACAGCTCAGCTGTTTGGCAAACTTAGGATCATGCCAACAAAAAGATAGGTTGCCTATGTTTATCTGGCATAATTCCAAGGTTATATTTTCTCTTATCTTAAATATTGTACCCTAGACTGGTATGATTTTCTTAAATTCTTTCAGGCTACTGAACCACATTTGATTGAGCGACTCATGTACAATTCGTTTGATTATACATTAATTATAATTTAATTTAAATATACCTATTTATCATGTAAAATACATAGGTATAAGGTTGACATAGGTCTGAACCTTAGGCCACAACTTAGACTATAAACAGCGTACCAAAAATAAAAGAAAACAATTTATATATTTGTAAATAAATCGAGGATAATATAATTATTGAAATAAAAATAGTTGTTTCCAGAATTCAATGTTTTTAAGATATACATTCATCAACTGCAGATACAGCAAGTTTTCCTCACTCCTTATGATTTACTATGCCCAACAGGGCCTGATATACGTGTATATGGAAAATTAAAAAAAATAAATCATGTTTTGTATTCGTTTCATAGAATATTATACAAATGAGATTGAGTATTGACCGTCATCAACGTATTCTTTTTTTAAAAACGTAATGTCGTAGCGAGCCAGCTTCTTGTTTAGAAGGCCGTGGTTCGAATCCCAGAGTATGTAGGCACCAATGAGTTTTTTCTGACTTATGTACATAACTATCGATAACTCTGTGCCTCGAAGAGCACGTTAAGCAGTCCGGTCCGATTAAAATCCACCAATCCGCATTGGAGTACAGTTGTGGATTAAACTCCAAGCCCACTCACCTCGAGGTTAGGCTTAAGCCCCAGCAGTGGGCCATTAATGGACTGACGGTATGGTATAATTTATTCTTAAAACAGTCGCTTTTCGATAAAATTGACGGTAAACAAACCGTACCAATGACAACAATAATGGCGGAACCACCGAACAGCGACGTTCATAATAATCGTTGAAGTATATATATATATATGTAAAGGGGTGTAAACGAAAAAACAAAACAGGTCCGACAAGTTGCGTCGGCGCTACTCACAAGGTGCGGAACGAAAGAGACAGCTGTATGCCTATAAATATATGAGGAGATAAAAACTGACGCGGTAGGCGGAGGCGAGATACCTACCTGTAACGGGCATCCCAACCATTCATTGATCCCAACACAATTTATTAAATTTAGGGGAAATAATGATGAAGTGCTGTTTAGTTTCGAAGTACATTCTCTGCTACATTAAATTTAAGTTTGCATAGGTTTTAAAGTTCCGTAGTAATATATAAGGACTAATAATTTCACTATGTCCGTCCAATGGGCTGTCTGTTTAAATTTATGACTTTCTTGGATTATACACGAATATAACACGCACAAGATTATGAAATGACATCGGTAAAAAAATTGTTCTTTTATTACTTCGTCCCCTACATTAATATACCTATAAAATATGAATTTTTATTTATTGGTATATCGCGTCGTGCATGTTATCTTGACCATAGTTATTCTTAAAATATAGGATACACCTATAGCATGAACATTTTTTCGTTACTGAGATCCTTATATTTATATGGATAGGAAGAACCCTAGAGTAAATTAATTTGACACTAACCTGTTATATATATATATATATATATATATATATATATATAACAGGTTAGTGTCAAATTAATTATTCTATATATATGCTCTATTATATATGTACTCTATGTATAATAGTATAATATAGTAATAGTATTAGTAGTAGTAAGTAAATAGTAGTAGTAATATAATATATATATATATATAATAGAGTCATAAATGACACCTCACAGTATCGAAATTTCGCGGGAGTGAAAACCGGAGCGTCGAGACTTCGAGGATTGAAAATCGCCATCTTACACCAGCTAGCTAGAGTATGAGTGGTTAGACGGTAAACGCAGGAGAGGGCTTGTATTTTATGGGTATCTAATATTTATTTCACAATATACTATCAATGTTGCTGTAAAATGGCCATTTCTGTTAGAGTTAAAACGTGTCCCCATCGCCCGTCAGCTAAAGCACTGAATATCTGAGACCGCTTTAAAGGGAAAAAATTAGTTGGCTCTCGTAATTTCAAAATATCCTATTTCAACATTTCCTATGTACGACTGCGTTTTTAAGTCTTGACTAAAGCAAATACACATATAGATAGGTACGCATATAGCACGTGGTCCAACAGGTGCTTCGCTTAAACTATAACACCTACACGTTCACTGATATAATACAAAAGTTATACATACCATATACATTTAGCTAATCCGCCAACGCTATGTGGAAGCTACCCACCTCTTCTTAGGCGCTTTCAATAAAAACCTGAATCTGATGTAGTCCGCCTGCTAACTGTAACGAGAAATATGATAAAAGCTAATTAGAAAAATCATAATAAAATATTGCAGCCTTTACACATTTGTGCGCCATATAAAATTTAACATAAGATCTTTCTATTTGTTTGAACCTCGAAAAATAGATATTTATTTATAACTTTGAAGCAACCATGTTTACACATTTCGTTATGAAGCTATTTTGTGCACAATATTTTGTAAGGAATGGCATAAACAGGAAATGAAATTATTATGAGTCAAAACAAAAACTCAGAATGATCCGAAGTCGAAAGACGCAGTGGCTCCAGCGCAGCCTAGCCCCGTGATGGCGAAAGGATCACGCGATCACGCTGCGAACTTTTTTCGCTTTGTCACGTCATTGTTGACGAAGGTCTGTTGTTTACTGGTCCTATAAACTAGTCCTATGGCACCGAACTGATACGGAAATTCAAAATCAAGTAGTTATTGGTTTCATATTTTTGTTGCACAATATTTCATTTTATTAATTGCTATTGCAAGAAAATTTTGTTTTTGAATTGGGCACCCCGTGTTCCTTACAGCAATATCTCACTTATACTTGACTTATACCTAACGTGACATAAACATAACGACCTTATTACATTATACTTTTAGTAATAACAGTTTATATCTTATTTGTTGTCTTTGGATCCTAAATGTAAAAAATTGTGATTAATGTAATAAAGTAATATTTATTCTATTTTTGTTACTAATAAATAGCATGTTGATTGCTTCAGAAATTATAAATAAATATCTATTTATAGCGATTTCAGTAATATAATCTGAAATTTTATATGGCGCATAAATGTGTACGTAAAATAGCCGCAGTTGGTAGGTACATTGTACGATTGGTGGTTTCAATAAAACAACTTAAAAAATCTTATTTCAAAACTTTGCCTATGTGTTAAAAAGTTAAAAATATTATTTCTATTACCCACTTAACATAAAAAACCATTAAAGGACAAAATACAAAATTATTTATAATTACTTAATAAATAATTACAATACCTAATAAGTTATTTTTGTAGTCAGTTCTAGCAAAGGCAAATTTATAAAACTATAGCGATTTGAGTTTTTATTAATATGTATTTAATTTCCTGCCCTAGCACCCTCTCCAATAAATAAAAAACCAACAGGGAAATAAATGCAATTATTTGAGGGTTGGGCGCTTAACCGCAGTGAAGAATAAAGTGGGTGAACGGAAAAGTAGGAAAAAAAATGACGACTCCCAGCGAAAACCCAGATGAAAGTTCTCATGAAAATATATCTTGGGCCTAAATACGAGGTACCTAGGTAAGTGCTGTACACCGTTTAGGTATTCCTCGCGATTGCTTACCATTCCTATCATCTTATCAGCTTTAGGTTACTGTAATTTTATTATCATTGGAACTACATCTATGAGCCAAGTTTTGTGGAATTCTATAAATCAAATTCTTTTCGTAATTTTCTACACTTAAGGTGGAATATTTTCTTTAAATTTACACTGAAAAAAGTATAATATCAAAACTACTCTGTGTTACCATGAAAATAGCTAAACTTCAATAGTTTTTAAAGAAAGTTCGTTAAAATTCAAGACTTGCTGGTAAGCTAGTACAAGTACAACTGAGTTTGATTATTTATAGAAGTAGTTATGTTGTCACCATTTTTACTAGTAATCAAATTTTATGTTACTTATAACCATAAACTTTTTTCTGTGTACCAAAGAAACCAGTTGCATTGTAAAGCTCCTTCTTTTTGAAGTCAGTTAAAAAGTAGATAGGTAGATAAATTTTCATAATTTTTAAAGTATTTATAAGCTAAAGAAGTTGACTGATTAGGCCGTCTGTGTGCGAGAAATTCAATGTGTAATAGACGAGGTCAATTCTTAACATTCAAAGCTTGAAACAAATACAAAAAAAAACTGCATACAAAAAATCTGAAATAATAACTGTTTATGTAGCTTTCATACGTAAGTAAACTGATATCTTAGTACCTACCTATATTTTGTTGTAACGTAACACAATAAAATTCAAGAGATTTTTTTTTTGGGTTCGGGGGGTTTATTAAATTTTAGCTGCTGCGACGCTCGCTATTCGCCTCAACTTCAGAGTGAACACGAAGATCGACGTCATTATATCCGTTACCTAAAATAGCCTGAAATTAATTGTGGGATGTTGCAGGTTGCCTGAGTTGATTTGTTTGGGGTCACCGTAAATCTGACATGCGGGAAGGAGTCTAGCGTGTGTTGCCTCGATGCCTGATTATTTAGATCTCCCACATAAACGAATCTAAATAATCGGAGTTTGGGTTCGCGCGTAAAATGAATAAGTAATAGAGTCTGAGTTCTCACTAATTTATTATTTGATAAATTATAGTGTACAGACTTAGTTTAGCGTTTTCACTTATATATAGATTACAAAGAATAGAAATAGCGAGTTGAGTAATTACGTCGGCAGACAATATCGATTCGCGACTTATCGTGCTGAGGATTGCGTAATAACTCTTTCTCTCGTGTCTTCGTCAGTCGAGACGAGATCCTAGGGGTTTTTCGTAACGGTAACTGTTAACGGTACCGTGGGTCGGCATCGCTTCTTTGAGGGATGCCGCGTTTACTACAAATAGAATATCGCTAACATTGTGCAAGTCTAACGGTTTGTTTGTAAATGTCCGTCGACGTCAATAATCGTAAAACCTTTGATTTTGCAAAGGAAGAAAAATATTTTAAGCTAGCATGCAATTTACACCATTAAACAAGGGATCTTACAAAGATAAAAATGTTTGTACAATTTGCGAAATACCGACAAAGGAATACCGACTATTAGCTAAATTAATATTACATAACTTAGGTAAGATAGTGTACTGCTATCGCCACATCACTCGCCGCCAATGAACGCGTCGTTCATGAAAAGCCAGCTTGATAGTAATTGGGAAAACGTACTTGGCGTTTTGGCCTTTCGGGAGCGTGTGTCTGAATGTCGGTATTGCTAGATGTCGTTGGTTGTTGTACAGTGGGCACTTGTCTTATAATGATATCAGTTGTGATGTCGTTGTGTTGTGTCTGCGGGCTCGTGATTGATTCGTTGAGCAGGTATGCAGGTTTCAGTCTGTCAATAGAAACCGTGACGTTCCGTCCGTTTAGGTCCAGTACAAACGTTTTGTCTGTGCGTGAAATTACACGAAATGGTCCGTCGTATGCGTTTTGCAGGGGTCGCTTGACAGTGTCGACTCGTAGAAAGACGTGACTAGTCGTCATTAAGTCTTTATATACGAAAGTCTTTTTGCTGCCGTGACGTATACCTTCCGTCGGTCTAAGGTCGCGGAAATGTCGTCGTAATATATCGGCAAAGTCGTGTGTCGGGGTCATAT
Organism: Luffia ferchaultella; assembly: GCA_949709985.1. NCBI lineage: Eukaryota > Metazoa > Arthropoda > Insecta > Lepidoptera > Psychidae > Luffia > Luffia ferchaultella. The sequence goes on from OX453243.1 coordinate 7,519,645, forward strand.
CTGTCTGGTTTGAGATTGAAGTCAGAAATTCGCCCGGTAATCGTATTGTTTGACCGTATACTAATTCGGCTGCAGTAGTTTTGAGATCGTCTCTGAATGCGGCGCGAATACCTAAGAGTACAGTCGGTAGAACGTCGATCCATGAGTCGTTTTGGTGGCATTTAATCGCCGTTTTCAAAAATTTGTTTACTATCTCGACCTGACCGTTGGAGGCTGGGTGGTAACTTGTAGTTTTGATGTGAGTTACACCTGTCAAGGCACATAAGCTCTTGAACAGCTGTGACTCAAACTGTTTACCTCTGTCCGTCGTAACACGAAGAGGGGCACCGAATCTCGAAATCCAGTGATTGTAAAAGGCTTTAGCTACTGTTTCGGCGTCCTGTTTTTCGATAGGGATGGCTTCAGGCCATCTGGAAAATCGGTCGACGCAGGTCAGACAATATCGATAACCTTGCGAGTATGGCATCACTATTATGTCTATATGTACGTGTTCGAACCTAGCTGTAGGTAATCTGAACTCACCTGGTGTCGTTATCACGTGTCGAGTCACTTTCGCCCTCTGGCATTGTATGCAGGTGCGGGCGAAGCGTCTGCAGTCCACTTTGATGCGCGGCCAGACGAACCGTTGTATTGCCATCTTGACGGTTGCGTTTGCCCCCGGATGGGCGAGGCAGTGTATAACGTCGAAGGCTGCTTTTCGGAAAGGCTCGGTTATGTACGGTCTGACGTTGTCGGTTGATACGTCACAGTAAATTTTGTCGTCGAGTCCAGGAATTTGAATTAACTTTAGTTGGAGCGTCGAGTCAGAATTTAATAAATTGCGTAACGTAGTGTCAGTCTTTTGCGAGTTTGCAAGAGCTGTCCAGTCAATACTGTTGTTAGTATTTTGTATAGATTGTACTCTTGATAAACTGTCGGCTATTACATTGTCGTCGCCTCGGATAAATCTTATGTCAGTCGTGAATTGACTAATAAAATCTAAATACCTAAATTGTCTAGGCGTCGTTTGATTGCTTTTCTTAGAGAAAGCGAAAGTTATTGGTTTGTGATCTGTATAGATCGTAAAGTTTCTGCCTTCTAAGTAATGCCTAAAATATCTAATTGCTTCATAGATTGCAAGTAATTCGCGGTCATAAGCTGAATAGTTTACCTGCGCACCTGTGAGCTTCCGCGAAAAAAATGATAACGGCTTCCATTGTCCGTCATCGTATTGTTTAACTACGGCGCCTGTCCCCGAGTCGCTAGCGTCACAGAACAATGACAAAAGCGCATTTGCTTTCGGGTGCACTAATAAAGTTGCGTTAGCAAGCTGTTTTTTGCATAAGTCGAAACTGTGTTGTTCTGTTTGCGACCAGCTGATTTTAGCGTTACCTTTAATATTGTTTTTCAAAAGTGAATTTAGCGCTGCTTGAGCCTGCGCGGCAGAGGGTATAAATCTGCGATAGAAATTAATTATTCCCAGGAATCGTCTCAATTGTTTTGCTGTTTGCGGTCTGGGAAAGTCGAGTATTGTTTGGACCTTTTCGGCTGAAGGTGTAGTACCGTTAGCAGACACTGTATAGCCTAAGAAATTAATGCTAGATTGTCCGAAAGTACACTTATTAGTATTTATAACTACACCGTAGTCGCTTAGCCTAGTAAATACAGTCTCTAGGTGTTTTAAATGCTCTTGTTCACTGTTTGACGCCACTAAAATATTATCAATGTAACTGTACACAAAATCTAAACCGAATAACACTTCGTCCATAAAACGCTGAAATGTCTGACTAGCATTACGTAGGCCGTAATTCATAAATTTATAGTTAAAGGTTCCAAAAGGCGTAGTCACTGCCGTTTTAGGTATATCCTGTTCGCTAATGGGAATCTGATTAAATGCCTTAACGAGGTCGATCTCGGAAAAGATAGATTTTCCCTCGAGCTGCTGCGAGAAATCGTGTATGTGACGTAATGCATAATTGTCAACTTCTGTGCGCGCGTTGAGGGCTCTGTAATCACCACAGGGTCGTATTTCTCCATTTGATTTAGGTACGACGTGTAGTGGAGATGCCCATTCGCTATTCGAGGGCTCTATAATGCCTAATTTTAGCAAATTTTCGAATTCTTTTTTCGCAGCTTTCAGCTTATCAGGCGCTAGTCGGCGTGGCTTGAATCGAATCGGCGGTCCAGGTTTAGTGACAATGTGGTGTACGGTATTGTGTTTGATCGGTCGATGTAACCCTTCCGGCTTCGTTATATTTGGAAACTTTCTGAGAAGCTCGTGGTACACACTTTTGTTGACCACCGTAAAAATTGTCTGTGAAACAGATGGCGCAGCTAAATGCCCATGTTGCCGTAGTTGAGTTTCTTTATCTATAAGCTGTCCGGCGCGTATGTCGACTAACAAATTGTAAAATGACAGAAAATCTACGCCGATGATGGGCTTATCTATGTCAGCTATTACAAATTGCCAGGAAAAATCTCTTCTTAAACCTAAGCCTAATGTCAATAGCTTAGTGCCGTAGGTTTTGATTGGACTACCATTTGCTGCGAAAAGTTCATAGTTTGAGGCAATTAGCGGTCCTGCCATATGTGACTTTGGTATTACACACAGATCGCTTCCGGTATCAATTAAAAATTGTAGTCCGGTCTGTGGGTCAAAAATAAAAATGCGGCCTTGTTTTTGGTTAGTGGGGCTCTTAAATTGCTCCATAGCCGAGTTTGGAGCAGCCCGTTCTAGTTTTCCGAAGTATGTAGACTCACCTCGGTGCACGGCGAAATACATTTACGTGCATCGGCGCCAAATGTACGGTGATACTAGCATTTTGCGTCGGCGCCACGTTGTCTGACGGCGGTGTCTCGGCCGTCGCTGGGCACGGCGGGCACAATGCGCGGTACCTGCGCGCGGGCCGGGTTGCGGCGGCCGTCGCTTCGCCCGGCGGACGCAGCACGGGGTACCTGCGCGTGGCCCGGGACGAAGTCCATTGTCTGCGCCCGGTAGCGGGCGCGCAGGTACGGCGAGCGATTACGAAGATGGTTGGGCGAGCGCGGCACGTTACGAACAGCTGTGCGTAGCTCTGCGATCTCACTTTGTAAAGCCGCTAAAACATTTTGGTTAGTGCGTGCAGAAACGTGGAGGCGCTGAATTTCGTCAATAAGGAGTCTCTCGGAGTTTGATACTGCCGCGACCGTAGGTTTTGACGCGGTCGCTTCACTGATAGCGTCGGCCAGCTCGGCTATTTTGTCCAGCGAGCTCTCTTTTTGTGTTGCTAATATGGCTTGAGTGGGTTGCGGCAAGCGGTCAAGCCAAAGCGTTCGCAACAAGTTGTCGGGCACGGCGGTGCCGGCTAGATTGCGCAAATGTCGGAGAAACTGCGATGGTTTGCGGTCTACTATGCTTTCACGTTCTAGCAGTTGTCGCGTCTTTTGTTCTTGCGACGTGCTTAATCGCTTTATGAGCTCTGACTTAAGTTTTTCATATCGACCGGTGACGGGTGGATTAGCTAAAATATCTCTCACCTCCATAGCGTGTTTTGGGCCGATGTTGCTGACGATGTACCCGAATCTGGTTATGTCGTCAGTAATGTGGGCTGCGGTGAAAGTAGCTTCGGCCATCAGGAACCATAGCTCCGGATCGTCCTCGATGAACGCTGGTAGGCGTACCGTTACGCGTTCGAGCCTCTCGACGGAGTTGGCGCTCAGTTGACCTGCTGCAGCTGCTGGGTTCGGCATTTTGATGTCACTTTAGTTTTACGCGGCGAATTTAATTATTTAATCGAGACACGCAAATCACGTCGGGTCGGTCACCAATTTGTGGGATGTTGCAGGTTGCCTGAGTTGATTTGTTTGGGGTCACCGTAAATCTGACATGCGGGAAGGAGTCTAGCGTGTGTTGCCTCGATGCCTGATTATTTAGATCTCCCACATAAACGAATCTAAATAATCGGAGTTTGGGTTCGCGCGTAAAATGAATAAGTAATAGAGTCTGAGTTCTCACTAATTTATTATTTGATAAATTATAGTGTACAGACTTAGTTTAGCGTTTTCACTTATATATAGATTACAAAGAATAGAAATAGCGAGTTGAGTAATTACGTCGGCAGACAATATCGATTCGCGACTTATCGTGCTGAGGATTGCGTAACAACTCTTTCTCCCGTGTCTTCGTCAGTCGAGACGAGATCCTAGGGGTTTTTCGTAACGGTAACTGTTAACGGTACCGTGGGTCGGCATCGCTTCATTGAGGGATGCCGCGTTTACTACAAATAGAATATCGCTAACATTGTGCAAGTCTAACGGTTTGTTTGTAAATGTCCGTCGACGTCAATAATCGTAAAACCTTTGATTTTGCAAAGGAAGAAAAATATTTTAAGCTAGCATGCAATTTACACCATTAAACAAGGGATCTTACAAAGATAAAAATGTTTGTACAATTTGCGAAATACCGACAAAGGAATACCGACTATTAGCTAAATTAATATTACATAACTTAGGTAAGATAGTGTACTGCTATCGCCACATAATAATGGCCAATGCCTAACTTTTTAAATAATGTGACAGAATGGTGACATCTGCGCGGACAATGTTTTTTTATTTACGTTCTACATAAAATTTACATTAAACCCAAAGTACTTACCTGGGCTCGGAAATCCATTACGTACATATCTATACCCATTTTAATTTGTAATTTAACTATCGCGATTTTTTTTGTGAATCACAATTTTGGTCCTGAACAAATACACAGAATTTTTTTTTCTTAGAATCCTTTTTTGTATATATTTCGTTATACAAACCAAGTAATGTACAATAAAAACTGCAAAACGGAAAACAACACAAACCGCCATGATAATGCGTTACTGTAACTCGCTCGCACTCAAGCAATCCATATATAAGCCGTCCTCTTTGCTCCTGTGTAACCGTTTTTGCTTTAACATTTATACTATTTTGACATATTTGATTGTAAATACAGTGGATGTTCTTTTTATTATGAAATAAACACAAGTTTATTCAACAATTTCAATCCAATCAAAAAAAGTATTTCCACCCAACACAAGATCGGATTGTCATGGAAAATCTAGTAACAACTATATCGCCAATTTAGACACACATTTTAGATATTTCTTTACAAAAAACACTTCACGTAATACAGTATCCCTGTTTTGCAGTTTTTTCCGCGTATTTTGACACATAACACTTGAGAACACTCGCGATTTACCTCTTTAATCGTTTGGAATTCGTAAACAATTCAATCAACACCGAATGGCGGACTTCGGGTGAACTGAATGTTAAAGCATTTTATTTCTGTCTTAATTTACTTATTTTTTTATTTCATGATGTACTGTGGTCTTAAAAACTGAATGTCTAATTTAATACAGAATATATGTAAAATTTGAGGAAACGCTTTCGATCCACACATTCTCAAGAAAGAAAAAAAAAACGAAATTGTCGCCCTGTGACTTTAAGGCGTCGCAGACGTATGAGCGTATAAGCACATTCAGCATTCCGTGGAATATAGGACGCTGATAATTTTAAATTTATCTGTTTTAAATTAAAAAAATACAAAATGTACATAACTTCCTGACGCGAGAAAAATATTGTACATGCTATTAACTATATAGTGTTTTTTAAAATTTTTTCCTGTTTTTAAAATATTTACCAAGATTATTTCGATAAAAAAAAAATACAAGATCATTTAATACGCTTTCAAACCATTATATTATTTTTTTATATATTTTATGGTAATTTGCTGAAATTAAGAGAATTTACTTGTATATATGTTGTTATTACATTGTTAAAATACTTTCTATATTTTATATATTTAAAATGTGTAATTTACGTACCCACTGCAGACCACTTCTTCTAAAGCCAGGATTTTCAGTACAGAAATTATAAGGGCGTTGATATTTCATAAAGTCGAAACTTCACAGTCAACTAACTGTAAATAATTAAGAAATTTAATCATTCATTTGTTTATATTCGCATATATATAAATATGAAAATTACTACTATGAACAAAGTTTTGATTAAGACTAGGCGAGTAAGTGTAAAATTACTCAACTATTCGTTAAATTTTTAATGAACTTAAGAATTAAATGAAAGTTGATTTTTTCCGATTGTAATCCTGGTCACACTACAGTTACATTCAAAGAAATCAGCTATATCCAAAAATTGTTCTCAGAAAATTTTCGATTTTGCGTAGTTATTTGATACAATTCCATTAGCTATCAAAGTTTTACTAAAGCTCACAATAATCACTAATTATACATGGTATACAATTATACACTAATTATACAACAATATATTATACAATTATACATATAACACAATGGTCAAAATAATTGTATGATATGAAAGGGCATGCATTAAATGCATTCATCACGCCCGCGAAAGGATTTCGTGTCACGCAGGGAGTGTTGTTGAGATCTTGGAGGTTATTTGTTAATAAACAATAATACGTACTAAGAATTTTGTCTTAAATAATATGTTATTGTGGCAGCTGCTGTGTGTGACTCCGATTTGTAAAAAATAACTAAGCTTGTAGAACTATTAGATTGTTACCAGTTAATTCCTTTCGGGGTCCTTGGTCCAAGGATGCCAAATTACTTGTATTTGTTTTCAGTGTCGCGCTGCGTTTATTGACAGGGGATCCTTTAAGTACGAAATACCTTGTTCAGAGGATCAGTCTTGCAATACAGCGCAGCAATGCGGCTAGAATCCTTGACACCCTGGACCCGTCGTCTCCTTAAATTTTCCCGGATTATCATTATTTAGATAGTAATAATAATAATACATGGGATTTCCCACACAGCCCCTTCTAGTCCCAAAGTAAGCAAGTATTATGCTTGTGTTATGGGTTACTAGACAACTAATATACATACTTAAATATTCTTTATAATATATACATATATAAATATTTTTGCGAAGACACCACATACATATAACAACCAAGACCCGGCACCAGTATCAATATTCATCATACAAATACTGATCCGACCTGGGATTCGAACCCGGGACCTCCAGCTTCGTAGGCAGGGTCGCTACCCACTAGGCTAAGCGGTCGTATTTTTAACTTGTATTTCTAGTTTTTTTTATTAGATTTACAGTTTCTTAGTGATGTTTATATTTGATGTTCAAGACATTATTTACTAATAATGAAGTTAACTAATTATTATTACTTTATAGTTGTATTACGACCGCATGTACAAATATGTCCGATTTGTACCGTAGACCCTTCTCACGCGGTGAAGTGAATTATATTGTGATTTGAATTGATAATGGTGTCATTCCCCTTTTTATGTTTTATTTTGTAAATTTTAATACCTACGTGTGCCCAAGGACATTATAATTTACGATGGTGTTTGGTTGCGAGGATGTAGGCACTTAAAACATGAACGAAATACGATAACAGTGAAGTGATATAAACAAAAAATCGGTCGTTCAGACTCCAAAGTTTCGATTACTCATAAGCACGGCAAGCCACAACAGTTCAAAGAACTTACACAAACAGAATGAATATACATTAGGCGATTATTGTGCACAAAATGACACACACACTGCACTTATTGGGCTGCGCCCGTAAATATAGTTTTTGCCAGCTTTGTGCTGAGATAGATTAATCTTCTTGAGAATAATAATAATAATAAATGGGACATACCACACAGTGCCATCTAGTTCCAAAGTAAGCAAGTATTATGCTTGTGTTATGGGTTACTAGACAACTGATATACATACGTCTTTTTTTATAATATCTACATATATAAATATTTGACATCCAGACATGGAATAGACATGTTCATGCACACAAATATTTGTCCCGCGCGGGTTTCGAACCGGCGACCATTGGCTCCGTAGTTAGGGTTTCTAACCATTTGGCCATTGGGCCAGCCTGAAATTAAATGAAACAATAATAACGATAACAAACTGACAGAATAACTTTGCTTCCCCCTGTTATTTAATAACACGCTATCATATCTATTACCTATCCTGGCTCCCTTTTCTGGCTAAAGATTTCACGAATACCCGCTGTCTCTCCCTCCCGTCATTCCCAATCCAGACTATAACCTACAATCCGTCCTATATCTACGTTCCCTTTGGTGTATCGGGACTTGTCTTTTTCAGACATTACGTCTGGCTGAAGGTCGAACGAATTGATTGATTCATTCATCGATTTTTTTTTATTTATTAACAACAACAACAACATAACAATTTATAAATATGTTTTACAAGAGTGAAAAGAAAAATGGAGGACCTCTGTGTCTGAACTAGGAGAACCTGCGCTTCAGACAACAGAGCTCTCCGTGACAATTGTTTCAAATTAACTTTTAAACTTAACTTAAATTTTAACTTAAATTAACATTTACACTTATACTAGACACAAAACAAGAACTATAATAAAATGAGTGAGAAATTAAATAAATATATCAGTAATTAATTAATTCACAAATTTCCCAATAGGTATAGTAACAAAATTTGTGCGCGAAGTGGTTGAGGCATGAGTGTGTGTGCGTTCAGGGTGTATGAGTGGGAGTGTGGTTGAGTGTTACCGTGAGAATGCGTGCGTGATACTGTATGATAAAGCAATTATAGGATCTCAATTCTGCAATCTGAGCAGGCCCTCAGTTTCCTCATAATTGAGCCTATGGAACCATGAAAACACCTTAGATTTTAATTCGTGTTTATTAAGAGGATAAATATTAATTTCTTCATTTACTTTATTATAGAGATAGGGACCTAGAAAAACAAAAAAATTATGTAGAAATACATGCTTAATATCTATTGCTAACGTGCAGATATTATCTTTACGTCTTTTATTTAAGGATGAAATAAATATTGAAATTTCATTAATGAAATACCATTTCCACCACTGAAATTAATCGTAAGACGACTGAGTAGGTGGCACGTGGGACTGAGGACGACCTAGCTATAGTTCTCCGTGTTTACAATGTGACTTCACTTATACCTAACGAAGTTTTGTAAAGTAACAAAGACGACAAGATATGTTCTTACGGAATTCTGTTCTGTCGACACTGTTTCATAAGAGTAAGTAATGTATAGGAGGTCAGACTTACGTCACAAATTTCGTAAGTTCCATCAATCCATAATCAAGTTCCAACAACCAAGAAAGCTTTCTACGCTACGAAAACAGTATTGAAAAATAAGTAGGTACCTACCTACCTTAGCCACCAGACTCTTCGAACTTGTGGGTGCAGGTAAAGTTTCAAGCTTTCTTTCCTTTAACTGTAAATAAGAAAATAAAACGATTTAAGTACTGAAGTTCGTTAAAACATTAACGTATTAATAATTATTGGAAAATAAGACCTTATTTTAAAACTAAGTTAAGGCTACTCCTCCGCCACTGCAGTTTAACAATTATTTCATCAAAATTTAATCAATTCAGTGTATAAATTTATAAAATTTTAGCACTAGTATAGTAAACTCGTGTTTCAATTCTTCTTTTAAAGCTACCTCTTCCAAGGACCGGTATCAATGTGTATTCAAAGTGTATAAATAACTCGTGGTGCCACGTGCTGGCAAAAACATATCAGGACCAAAGTACTCCTTTGTGCACATACCTTGAGTAGTTTTGAGTGCGGTTTCAGACGGTTGGTCCATAAGCTCCAAATCTTGTAAGCAACTAACAGTTTAAAAAATGTAAAATATTAAAATAAATAAATAACAATTTATTAAATTAATTATCATTAACTTTCGAAAATCAAGTTGTATTGACACCACTGAATTTTGACCTTGGATTGGTCGAAATCAACTGGAAACAAGAAATACATTCCTCATCAACATCGATGAAAGCTAAGAATTATGTTCTGGAAAAAGTACTGTAAGTTGTCAGTGGGCTTGGTTTAGCCCAGTTTGGACATTTTTTAACATAATTTTTATATTTTTGTTCCTTAAAATATAGACCTTTATCTTGAAATATAAAAAAACATTTAGTCTATATTTTTTTTTATTATAATTCTACAAAAGTTAATTCATAAAATATTTCTGTGACACGCAAATAATAAGCCTCTGGACAGATGCTTAATTATTATTAGCTCTCTAAAATCTTTTGTATTTACTTTTTGCTTTTGTTTTTTACTGTGGCAATCCAAATGGCAGTCCAAATGTCCAGAATAAGTCCAAAAGTGAAAAATAAAATTGTAAAAAAAAATTAGATATTTCCAGAGGTGGTTCTGAAATCATATCAATTTTTAAAACCAGTAACGAATGTGCCATTAACGAATCTATCGATCAGGGTTTTTAACTAACCCGCGGTTGTTGTTCCCAATCCAAAAAAATTTAGTAATCAGCTAACTGTAACAAACATTATGAAGCAATTACTCGTCATCACGTCATCAGCCCATTTTTACCCCACTGCATGGGCTTAGGCCTCCCCTAGGGTGAGAAGGGGGGCTTGGAGCTTAAACCACCACGCTGCTCCACTGCGGGTTGGGGAAGCAATTACTCACAATTGCTTAAATATGAAAATTAGACAATTATTCATTGATAACGTTTGCAATTTTCCTTCATATCATTATATATATGATATAACGACATTACCGAGAAGTTATTTACGTTGGTTACTTCAAACAAGAGATATATTTCGTACGCGGTCTCTCTTGAGGTTTTATGTGAAAAATGTTATTCATTATAACTGATTTATATTTATATTCAGTATACACAGGTTATACCATAACGAACGGAACATCATTTTTTGTTGTGTTTTTTCTTGATTAAACAATATATTACAAACTGACTTACACATTAAGATATTAATAAAAATCTACAGATTTCACACTACGCGTAACTATCAATCGGCATTGGAAAATGAATTTAGAAATACTAAAACTTGGGAAGAAGGAAATAAATATGTAAACCAAAAAAAAATTATTTCTTGCCACAAATACAATTCAGCAATAGGTTGCTAATATTATTTTTTTTAGCTTAAAGTTATACAATATACATTTTGTATGGTAAAATGGTTTTAAACAGTAGTTTAAATTCTAAACACCTGTTTATTTATTGGTGAACATGGCTCTTAGTATAGTAGAGGTAGAGCAGGCGAGGTAAATGACTCGTCGAAGAGCACGACTCATAGATGCCGCGCCCGAAAAAAAGTTACATTTTTTCACAATGACCGCTCTACAGCCTCAACTGCTCAACCGATTTCTAAAATTTTGGACTTATTCGACAGCCAACTAAAATCGCCTGACCGATTGTTTTCTTCATTTTGTCGCTATCGATTTTCGTTTTCGAGATAATCCACTCCAAAGTTTGAGATTTGAGCAGATATTCGAAAAAAATTTCGTTTTTGGAAAAAAAATTGAAAACTACACAACCGATTTTCAAAATTTTGATGTCAATCGATAGCTATTGTAATTACGTGTCATTTAAGTACTCTTCGAACCTCCTATCTTTAAAATTGGCACCATGAGCGCGATGTTGCACTATCCCGTAAAACGGGGCCTTAGCCCAGAACGATTAGAATAGCATTTTCCAATGCTTATATGTTTTCTTAATAGATAAATTTTATTTAAATAATTTTACTCGTTAATCGTAATAGCCAGATATATTCAGCAAGCGTACAAAGGAGATGGTTTTACGATGTATGGACATCTGGGCTAGGACATTGTTACTTCAAAAATACGCAATCAAGAAAATTTACAAGTTTAACCAGTTTAACTACCAATTCCAGCAATCTAGCGTGTTTTGTAGCTGTACAAAATATATATTGAGTTCAACAATCGCAACAGTCTGACATGAAAATGGTAGATAGAGATTTGATAGAGAATTGTAATCAAAACTGTCACATATCCTAACACTCTCATCTGCCGGGGCAGTGACCCTCCAAATAATTTTATTGTGGAGATGGCACTGCCTACGTATCGTGAAAAAAAGTAGGTGGATTTCGCGTATTTCATGCGTGCAAGAGATGGATGCCCAATGTAGGCAGCACTATCTCGACATAAAATTTATTTTGACACCATCTGAAGTTTGTCAGTTTTCACTGGTTTTGACATTTGTCTATCAATATATGCCATATCAGTGCTTTCGTTTTATATTGTAAAATGTTGATAGAAATCATTTTTGTACAACGAAGATACTAAACAAATAAAATTTTGTGTATTATTCCAAGATCCTTCTATTTTACGCCATTTTTTGACGAGGTGCACAAAAACCTAGCCCAGAATGAAAAAAAAATCTGTTAATCCTATATTTGTTTGTTTAACATAATATGACGCCAATTTGGCCTCAATACAATAAAAAAAAATATTTTAGTAAAATTATCACGTTAAAATATTTTCCCTCAATAAAATTGTCGAGTGTGTTTACAAAGAAAACATAAATGCTACATACGAGAAAGAGGGTTTAGCAGGAAGGGGTATCCCGCCGGTGGCTGCCTACTGACGTAATTGTCAAGCATCCACACGGCAATATGAGTAACTCTGTGGTGTAATGTTTTGTTACTGAGTAATATTTAAAAAAAAATGTTTTTTCACCAAAAAAACATAATTATGTATTAAATCATTGGAAGTGTTGAAAAAACAACCCGATGCATTTTTTTCCATTCAACAAAAAATAAAATGACATAAATAATTTACTCTGATTGCTCTATAAAATGTAGGTTTTTCCTGGAAAACTAGCGCGAGTTTTTCTCTTACGGCGCCCGTAGCGGTCGAAAAGACGCGTGTGTTACAATTAATAGTGAAAAATCCGAATTTGCCGCCCAAAAACGCTTCTCGAGCGACCGGCATTCAGCCAGATAATTTTCATTTAATTAGAAAAAGTTATTATAGTTGTGTTGCAGATCTTCAGTCTATTTTGAAAACTTCTTTAGCTTATTAGTTTTTTTATAGTTAAAAGCTATAGTTTTATTTAATTAAAATGCCTTTTGGGGTCAGGGACGACTAATTTAATGGATTACAATAAGGTTCCTAACAATATCTTTTATGCACCTACAAACAAAAGTACAAAATTGTTCAAGTCCTTTTTAAAACACTTTTACAAAAGACCAGTAAACCTACTATTGTACTTTACATTAGAATTCGTGGAATTTGTTCGCTATCTCTTTTCGGTATTTTATTTTCAGGAAATGATTGTCACAGCCGGTTCACTTCCTTTCGCATCAATATTCGTTTTGTTGCATGGCGCGAATGAATCACAGTTTACGGGAGTACGGCACAGTGTTTGTTTTTTATCCGGTGTATCCGAGAGGGTGAGCCTCCCTATTTTCTCTCAGGTAGAGATACGCCTTAATGATTAAACTTTCTAAAACATATTTGTAGGTAAGTATTGTGAATGTAGGTTCGCATAAAGAATCACGTATGACTCTTGCGCGGGGTATCTCAGAATCAAACAATTTGGATATTTCGATCTACTCCAGCACTACGCAACGGACTACGTGTCATAAATTATAATATTAATAATACCTAGAGCGTTGCACACAGCGCACAGACAAGTCAACCTTATAGACCACGCTTTGACAGGGAGTAGCATTTGCCAAGGTTATGTAGTGACACTACATAACTACGTCTCTTGTGAGCGGTCAGTTGGAAGCACGTCGGAAGCCATTAAATTGTCAATTTTGAATGAGCCAATGAAAACTAGCCGACCTCTCCCCGCACCCCGCCACGTTTTGGCGATTTCGTTTTCGTACTGACGTTCATTAAAGTGTGGTATATAGGTTGACTGGTCTGTGACACAGCGTCATCCAGTCCCAAATTAAGCTAAGCTTATGGGTACAAGACAACTAATATACATAAGTACTCAAATATTTTTTTACTTAAATAGATATTTTACAACCAGGCAACGCAGGTACAAATAGCCATGTTCAAGTACACAAATATTTACCCTGGGCGGGAATCGAACCCATAATCTTTGATTCTGCGGTTAGGGTCTCTAACCACTTGGTCAGTCCGTAATCAATTCAATGATAACGGACTGACCGAATGAATAATGGTCGAAGTTGAAATTTAAAGTGGTTCAGACACACTGGATTATTTTAGGCCCACAGCTGTGTGTTTTAGGAAGTAACATGTAATTATGTAATTTTACACAATGAAATAACAGAACAGAGGTCACTTAACACGTAAACGGCACGCGACCGCCTGCACAGACGATGACGTAAACATACATAGTTACGCGTGGAAGGAAGCAAAAAAGCTATCACGGTAAAAAATTTAAGTCGCCTGGTGTACCTACCCATATTTATTGGACAGAAAATATTATTCGTATTTTTTTTACCGTACTTTTAGAATGACAAGAGAGTTGACATTGTGAAATGTATACATAGAATTATTAAATTACTAAGCTCTAATTCAGTTTTAATTTCAGCTTTAGACGAGAATTACCAACCCAATACATGTTGTCACAATAGTTGGAGTCGAACCATTTGGTATATCACTAAACCGACGAATTCAACGATGATTTACGTAACAATAACACAAAAAAACATAGCAATATAAAGTTCCAAATATTATTAATTAATTCCGATCAACGAATCCTTTAACTCATAAAAATTAATATTACCTACCGAACCACCGCAATGACGCACACAAGTGTGTGCCCACATTCAAGAATCTTAAAGCCGCCAAATATAAGCTCTTTTATTTTAGATCGACAATCTATACCCGCATTTCTTTTTATCGACTTAAACGCATTTTTAATTTTCTTCTTCGTTTGTTTGTAATCTTAGAACTTAATAACTACTTAACATATTTGTATAAAACTTTCACACATGTAAAGAGAACTTTCACAAAAAAAAAATCAAATCCAAAAAAAAGTTTATCTTAATGGATGAAACATGAAATCAAACGCTGCTGTCAAATTTATTTACGCTATGGAAACATGTAATAATATTGAAGTATATTGATTTCGCGCAATGTAAAACCATGCTGGTAACTAAAATCTAGTATGAAATTAAACAGTTTCTTCAACTTACATAATTGAAAACAATGAGCAGGTTAAAAACAAATCGATTGCAATATTTTTTTGCTCTGGTCGTGCACGAATGGACGTCTCTCATTGAATACTGAAATGAACTGAAGAGGGGCCAATATGTTTACTTAAGTTTGCTGTACCGAGAATCGAAATTACAAGTGCTGAGCTTTAAGCTCTCAGTATTTGTAAACTAAGGCGTCTAAAATTCGTCAAAGTTCGTTTACGTCATAGTAATGCGGTATAAAACACTTTACTTTTTCGATATTATTAATTTATTTAGATTATATCGTTTTAGAGCTATTTCATATTATAAATACGAAAGTGTATTAATTTGTTTGTCATTTTTTCTTTGTGTTGGTTTAAGGTATGATGCCTAACACATTTAATGAGTGTAGATCTCATGAAGTAAAGTACAGAAATAAGTATATATTGGTGGAAGGAGCTGCAAACAAAACCTTGTAAAATATTTTGTAAATTGCCGATTGTAGTCTGTGATACTGTGCGTGACTTCCATCAGCCCTTTTTTATACCCCACTGCAGGGGCTTAGGCCTCCCCTCAAGATGAGGAGGCTTGGAGCTTAAATCCACCACGCTGCTCCAACGCGTGTTGGCGGATTGGCGGTGCGTGACTTATAAAATATAAATTTATTACATATTAATAAAATTGTCTTCAACATTGGAAATGTCTTATAAGAATCTATATATACCTATGTATAAATTATGAAGAATATTTAAGTACGTATATAAACTTTCTAATACTATAATACTAGCCTTACTCGTTTACTTTGGAACTAGATGGCGCTATGCGCGAGGTATCTTATTATTATTGTCGTTAAATACAGAACCTCAGTTTCATACGTGTTTTTCTGTGAGGAACTAGCACTTTTTGAATGCGCCTTGGTGACGACGTTTTCACACTAAGTAATGAATTGACTCTCGTGGCGTATTTCAAGATTATTTTACATAACCACGAAGTAATGATATTTGATTGATTGATTAATTGACCATAATTTCCAAAATAAACGACAGAAGTGTGTCATATAAAAGGGCGGAAACACTTATTGATTAATGACTACATCAAATAAATAAATGCGTGTAAATTTAAAACTTTAATTAAATGCGCAAAATGAAACGTAAATATTAATTTAAATTTTTTATGTTTCCCGAATATGCAAGAGTGTGCAAATATAGAATTTTTCTCCTTTTCCTTATTTTAATACATTTACCAAGTACGTCTCTGATTGTCACAACCGTACCTACCACAAAAGGGACCACTTCACTTCATCAGCCCATTTTTACCCCACTGCAGGGGCTTAGGCTTCCCCCGGGGTGAGCGGGGCTTGGAGCTTAAATCCACCACGCTGCTCCACTGCGGGTTGGGGACTGTAACGACCGCCATCTACTGACAGCGTCCAATAATAAATTTTCAGGCTAATTAAAATCGTATACATACCCATTGTATTTAATGCTAAAATTAGTCAAAATATTTAAAAATTAATTGTGCTTATAGTCGTCAAATGTTACAAAAAAAATATTACTAGCGCTTCAGATGTAATATATTAAATTGAAGACTTTGTGTTTTAATAAAAAAACGGAACCATTACATGATAACTTTGTTGTCCGTCCGTCTGTCAGTCTGTGAACATATTTTTGTTCAAAAACGGGTACAAGTATCAAGTCAGAACTAGTAATAAATACCTACGGAAGTCCTTAAGCAGGAGCGATAGCCCTGTAAGAGTTCTATACTGCACTGCGATACATTCACAGCAGACAAATATAAATAACAAAACAAAAAAAGAAGTTCATTGCATGTGCATTTTTCATATTGAGCACTTTAATTTGTCAGGGGTTTAATTTGTAAAGGGTTTCATATTTATTAATTTGCCCCTAAAATTATAAATCGTTCATCGCTTAGGTTTTCTTGTAAAATAGAAGTGAATCCCTATATTTAATATTTTTTTTATGATGTTAGTTTTATCAGATACTTCAAATTGTCAAATTGTGAATATTTTAATTTACCTTGTAAATTAGGCATCCTTAAATCGCAAAAGACCAACTTTTTTATTCGTTGTGAAACTTAATGTTTTTGGTAAAACTTTTCTTTATTTGATAATTTCCTCTCAAAATTAATCCCTAAAACGTGAATTTGTTTATTTTTTAAGTTCTTTCTGTAAAATATATTTTACGCCTATATTTCCATTTTTTTTTAAATTGAAAACAAATGGTCTCAGAGATAAGGGGGGAATAGTAAATTATCCTATATTTTTGTCAACTTCATATAAACCATACATTTTGAAATTATAAACATATATATATTTGTTTTTCTGATAACAAGCATTTTCATTTGTTAAATTAAATCATACATTGTACTTGTGAAAAGTTTTTTTTTTTATACTCTTTATCCTCTGAAATTAACCACCAAAATTAAAATCGTCTATTTCACGCTATACATCCGTGATTGGGTCATCAAACTCTGTATAAGTACTAACGGAGTTTCAACCATTTTCGTCCAGCAGATTCGGAGAAAATAGGCGTTGATAACCGACAGACAGACAGACAGACAGACACCAAAGTAATCATTTTGTATCGTATCCTTTTTTTGTATCGGATGTACGAAAGCCTAAAAATGGTATTAATTTTTATGCATAAGCGTTGAATACACAATGGTTAAGTTATGTGGAAATTAAATAAATTTAAAAAAATTAAATCACTAATTTTTCCTTAATATTGAAGTGCCTGTTGTTTTGTGGTAAAAGTACCAAATCAAGGAAAATTTTCAATAAACTTCGACATAATAAAAATACGTGTACGTGTGTACGTGTAAAATTACAAAATCATATACCATAAATTTAAATTAACACAATAATTGCAATTAACGATTTACAACTAGGCCAATTGTAAATCACTAATTGCAATTTTTGTGTTCAATTACAACATTGTTTTTGAACGCGCTAAAGCAAACGCAATCACTTTTAGGCAATGCAACACCATCAAATATTCGTCGTTATGCAAACAAGAACCAATTCACTTTAAACTTCCAAAAAGGCCTCATCGCTCGAAATAATTTTATTAGTGGATTATATTTCCAGTGCTCAATGCATTAGAAATATAATGATAATAATAATAATATAATAATGAACTCGATTTGGATGATTCCTTCCAGTCCAGTTCGCTACCTAGGAAAATTTTAAAACAACACTAGTTAATTAACCATTTTTTTTTTAAGTTTTGACGTACAAATTTAAATGTAATAAAATTTATTCGTATTTTTGCAAAAAAACGCAATGTCGATGTAATACATGTTTAGATGTTCGCCAAAAAAAGTGATTTGTACAAGTCAAATAGGTTAAGGGTGACAGATTCAAGCTGCTTTGTATGCGAACCACTTTTCCTTGTTGCTATTTTTCATTTGACGGAGACAGGTTCAACTTTAGCGAAAGCAATCACGAAAAACAAGGAATTGGTCAAATGTGCTTACCCTTATACAACTTGCTACATAATACCTATAAAGCATTAATAACTTAATCCGTTTTAAGCAATTTCAATTTTGGGGGTTTTGTTTGTACCTCAAAAGGGAAAAGGAACGATTGCCTACTATAGAATCATTTCGTTTTCCGTCTGTCTGCTGTGCGACTGTCTGTCTGTCAATACCCTTTTCTCAGGAACGCATTGAGACATCAAGTTGAAATTAATATCAAATATTTAGGTCTATGGTCCCTTGAAAATGTATAAAACCAAGCGTCTAAGGCAAAAAGCAAGGTCGCACACACAAGTAAAAAGCAACACAAGTTAACGAAAAATTCTAAAATCGTTAATTTGTAGGTATATGCTTATATATATACAAAAGGACTGTTAGGACTAGTCGATAGATACTTTTACACTCAGACACGGAACAAATAGACATGTTCATGCACATTAATATTTGTCCCGGGAGGGAATCGAACCCGCGACCCTCTGCTCCGCAGCTAGGGTCTGTAACCACTCGGGCAATCAGCCAATGGTTATATCACATACTTTACTCAATTTTTTTAAAGAGACATTTGGTGGAGAGTAGCGAAAAATACGTTATATCAGTATGGAAACGTCGAGCTGCGAATCGGACTCGCACTTGGCTAGTTTTCCATATGTTATTTTAACACTGGATTTTTTTTACTGGGCATTTTTAGTGAGTTCAAGGTATAAAAGGGATAAGGAAAGCCCGAACAAGCGATTTACTAACACATATGCATATAAGTATAACCATGGGTGTAAAAGAAGCAAACGATATATTTGGTTTTCCGTACGCATATGTAAAAGCTGTCAGATTGTATTTTTATACCAAGATTATGAAGAACAAGTTAAAGTATTTAATATTAACTTAATAATAGCGTGAGAATGGACGTTTAAAGTACCATATTCCTAAGTTAATGTAAATAATCCATCCATCTGATAAAGGATTAACCGATTTGCGTTTTCAATTTCATTCAATTCGAAAATACTAAATATTTCACTCAAATCTGCCAAGTAAAATTTGAGTTATTTAAAAAATAAAAATTTTACATTATTTCTTTAATAACTTTCAATCTAAAGTTTTTTTCAATTCTGAAATCAAACCAGAATGAATACCGCAAAACACAAGCAAATCTGTAAATTGTGTCGAAATATGAAGATGGAAAAAAAATTCCTATAAGTGATTTTTTTGCAAATCACTTCTAAAAATTTGCAAAATACATATTACAATCGGGTTCGCAACCTTTGGAAAAAATTGATTCAATTTGAATATTCGGAATTTGACCTTATCGGTGACCTACTAGATTTTGAGTATCTTAATAATTATTAAAATTATTGAAAGTTATTACGTTTTTTTTTATTGTTGATCGATCAAATCGATCTATTCTAAAAAATAGTCAGTTGCAATGACCAAAAAACTACTTCGAATAGTAAAATTTTATCACATAGAATTCGGAATTACCTAATATTTACAAGAGTATATTTAATTTAAATAACTATGGAAAATCGAGTTTGCGGAGTTTGAAAAATTTTGAGTTTTGCGCGTCTAATTCAATAATGCCTTCAGGATGCTGTTGGGACTGCCATGGTGTTGTAGTGCCTCGGGAATGTGCGCAGAGGCTCGCATTAATAGTTTCCATGCCATCATGCGAAAGAAAACGGCTTTTTTCCTGGAAGTCTACAACAGCATCCTAAAAATGTTTACTGCCAAACCAGACTGTCCCTTTAAAACATACTGGGTGGGAACAGCTATTGGTTGATTATATAATATTAAGCAATTTTGTTTTATTTTATTTTATTTGTTTTATTTTGTGTTATCAGACAATTTTATTTAATTGTGTATTTTCCTTAGCTTTAAGATAACGATCTTTAAGAACGAATTATGGACCCTATCGTGAAATAAATGTTTATTTATTTATTTTAAATAGCCTAAAAAATTAATTTAGATCACACGAACAAATTTTGCGTTATTTCAAAATGAATCTTGGAAAAAAAGTTCGATCTGTTGAATCGATCTATTTAGGAATATAATCAGCGACAGTGCCCAAAAATGTGCGTCTGCGGCCACATCGCAACCACACAGGTGAGCACTTTTCATTCCTTAAGATCTATCTTCTATTAAGTTGATCATCTATTAAGAGTTGTTTTTAAAAGCGCCATACCTTGTGTTACAGATTAAGTTCATTCTTAAGTTAATCACTCGAATGCACGGAGCTTTTGTGAAAAAATGCCTTCTAAGATAAATCTAGTGAAGCAAGTTCGGTGGGTTTATTGTAACCATTGACGGGTTCCGTCATCCACCTTCTAGCTCCATCATCAGATCAGCTTGATGGTACCATAATTACAGATTTTCATCTGAATCATATATATTTCTAACCTTTTCTCTTAAGAGAGAATTTGTCTTGTAAGAAAATAATTCTGGCCGGACGTACAGGATCTGATCATCAGATTATTGCATTGTCATCGGAACCACATAAGTCTCCGAAATTTCAATTTTATAAGTCTAGAAGAAGTGGCTTGAAATCCAAATGTAGCAACAAGTGAAGCTAAATTAAAAGTTCTAAAAACATAAAGGTTTCAGCAAATATGCATTTCCAATTAAATTGTTCTTGGTCCCTTTCTGCGCAACGCAATTTACAAATAATCATCTGCGACCAGTAGATAGGTACTTACCAACGCTATCGCATTATTTTTAATAATTCAGACTAAGTTGGACGTTATTTTTGTCGGATTCAAGCTTCAGTGGAAGAGAATAATTTTTCCTAATCAATTCGAAGAATTAATGTACCCTGGTGTTTTGTAACGGTTTTATAACAATGAATACGAGTCGTGTACCTTTGCTTTATCCGACGAAGAAGTGTGAAGTTATGAAAGATGGACTAGAAATCGTCATTAGCCAATCGCCGTCCGCCAAGAAGGTAGAGCCTTTAGATTCTGCTGAGAGAACTGATATAAGAACCGGAATGGCAATAGCTATATGTGCCATTGCTATTATCATTTCGATTATAGTCCTTATTGTGGCGGGAGTGATTTTGAAGAAAAATAATCTGTAACGAACATCAATGTAAATATAAAGTTTGCAATTTAATTTAGTGTTTCATTGAATACTAGCGACCGCCCACGTAGACAAGGTGTTTATATATATCGTAATTTCACAAAATTACTTCCTAGTATAATAAGAAGCAAATCCATTTCTTTTCGTCCTCTCTTATATTTATCGCTTCTCCGCTGATTGCTGGTCATTTCAAAACTGAAGTAAGAATCCTGAAATAAATGAGCTCATAAAAAGCATATTACTTTCCACAAAATTTTTTCTCTTCCAATGAAAGTCCCATGAAAATCGAAATCGACAAAAAACACACAAACATACTACCGCGATAATATGAGCCTTTATCCGTTCTAAAAACCCATTATAAATGATTTATAATGTAAAAGAATTTTTGAAATCGGATAAGTAGTTTCGGAAATTACTTCCTACATGTAAATTTACAAACTTACATTTTTATAATGTTTAGAGTAGTATTTCTTATTATTTCAACTTCCGTGAAAAACGTTTGATAACGGAGCCGAGGTTCAAGGATATTTTGTAAAGAATAAAAATAATGAAATGGTGTAAATGTGTGCGTTAAGGTGACGTGTCGATTTGAGAAGTGGACATGAATGAAGCGCTTAATTATTTTTTTCTTAGTAATAGAGTAGATAAGAGCTCGCTGTGCGTTTCATTGAGCACCCTTTTAATCAGATCCCGGCGTTGCAAAATTATTAGTTTCTGAGTTCAATGAACTTTATATTCATTTCAGTTAAAGCGTATAGTTGTGTCACAAACACAATCAAGCTGACTTGCGCTTTTGCAATAACGAATGTAACTCGGTTACACTTGGCCACACCATTGTACTGTTGTTTATTTTCACAATCTGTAAAAAGAAAAACATACTAAGTATATAGTTATCCTTATCGTTATGAAAGAACAATAGACGTAAACTTTTTACTAAACTCTAAATAATACAAAAGTCGCTGTGGCCGCGTTTGTTCTCATTTATATTTCTCGGCTTACTTCTTCTAAACCACGCGGCGAATTTCGATACCGTGTTTACTATCATTTAAAGAAATTATTACCAAAACTTAGTATTATATTCTATGTTATTATATGATAGACAAAATTCGATGTTTTGTAATCATAATCACCATCGTCACCCCGTGTCTCTCCACTGCAAGGTATAGGCCTCTCCCAAGGCTCACCACCACACACTGTCCTTCGCCTTTCGCATGCGACTACGGTGGTGGACTGATGACGTACCTGACGCACCATAATGGGGGTAGTTGGACGTTTTGTAATCGTCATCATGAAATCGATTATAGAACGCATACATAGTTTACGCTGATTATACCGCAAGAAATACATTGAAATAATCTGCTAAAGGATTGTAGTTCTTTAAAAAGCCAAAGAAAAATCCACTATGGTTTATGTCCATCTCCTAAGGATAACTGACAGTGACATTTTTATCTTTTACGTAAGAGTAAGAATGAAAATGATGAACACAAGAGAAAAGAAAAAAAGATTTCTCCCTTCTCGTATTAAGAAATGATTAGGTTTAATTATGAGTGTAAAAATGTACTTTTTGGAATTTACCATACCAATGCAAATAGAATTTATGTTGAGACCGAAATAATATGAATATGAAGACTACGCAGACGAAGCCACGGTCGGCCGCGAGTATAAGAATAAAATATTGTGTGAGGATTTTAAAGGATGGAATGATGAATCAGTCAAGATAAAGCTATTGAACAGACTGGAGGATTGCAACCATAACAGTGTGATCAGTAATAACATTTTTGATTTATATATGTCGGAGCACGGTTATGCAGATCAAAGAGTTTGATTTGCAGGTAGCACGTACAAATCTTATCGTAGCAACCCCAGCTGGCACGAACGAGCTTCGTTGCTGGCAATGGGAGTAGACGTTAGAAGATATAGACTAGTTGCTGAATTAGATGCATATATTTTGTCCTCCCTTGCGAACGTTGTTCAATGTCCGTATTGATCATATTGTAATGAATGTGAATGCAGTTATTAATCTGTTTTAAATTACTTGCTGCAAACAACAAACGAGGTCTAAAATGAGCAACAGCCTATAGCAAACACCCCTTTCAAAACGAACGTTCTTAAACTCAATTCGGATTACGGTATCGCTTCCCATTGGTCTTACCCTCTCTCCTGCTCCAGTCCGCATTCCACAGAAGTCGTGGTTCCCAATAGACCATACAGCATGTGTCTGAAAAATAACGAATTTCGATATTTTAACCCAAAAAAGGTATGTAGATTGTGTTTTGTATAACAAAGAGTAAGCTATGTTATTATCGAGATGCACCCACTTTATTGTAGTTATATTTGCATGAAAATATCAAAAGTTTTTTAGGTTCGGTTTTATAAGAACGTGAGCACAACGCAAAAGGCAAAGCTAGTAAGTCTGCTATGACCGCTGTTAAATGGAAAGAAAGGTTTAAAAAAATTAACTAATATGTTATTCTTTGATGGTGAGTAAATACAACAACAAAATTCATAACATGGTTCCTGGGCTGAAAGCATGATTACAAAAGTGATATATGAGAAAATAAATATTATCTACGATTGCCTTCCGTGTCTTTTCATAAAGTAATTCCTTACTATTCGTCATTTATTTCTACGAAGAATAAAAAGCGAGCATTCAAAATGGTTTAGTATTTGAGTTTCTGGTTCATATTTTTGAGACATTCGAATAATTACACACTGATTATCAAACCTACATAAATTTTTGTGTCCAATGGCAGTTTTTATCGTTTATGTACTAACAAATCTTTTTATTTATCCTTGCGGTGCGCACTTTGTGTTTCCTTCCCTACGATCGAAATAGATGCCGAATCTAACATCATACCTGGTTCCTGTTCTGGATTGCAAGTTATCAGTCGGCCTATAAATCCCACAGTATACGTTTTGCGAGGGTATAATAAAACCGATGATGAAGTATCGATAGCATGTAAAACCATACAACATATCGAAAAAAAAATCGATTTCAATTAGCACCGATTCTCTGTCATCGCTATCAATAAGATCTCTCATCAAAAATACAAAGTGTGGACTAGCATACGGTAAAATTTTCGAAGAACATTCTAATACGTCCCAATATCGATAATGTTAGCCGAGACTCGACGCGCAGAGTAACAATTTCTCCGCTATGTGCATTACAGCATTAAAAGTTTTTCTTTCCGCACCTCGCCCTGATTTCGCGAAACTCTAGTACTGGAAGCTTCTGTTTATTTATTGAATGTGTATTCCATTGTAAACTTCACGAAGTGCAGGTAAATTTCGGTTCCATCTGTATGTTTTCAACATCGACATATAAATACACCCACAAAGATACGATGGTTGTAAAGATGCCGCCTTGTGAAACGTTTCTAAAACTTGCAGAGTTAGCATGCATTACCTCGACGCATTATCTTGAACCAAAACGAGATATCTTTATATGTCACGTATAAAGCTATGTATATGAGCGGTTCTTCATTAGACGGCCCGACACGACACCAACGTTGTCGGCGGGGACAGTATCGGCGCCGACACCGACAGATACATTCTTTATTTGGCGACACGACACCGATTTTGCGCCGACACGACACGATGACATCATCATTCTAGAGTGGCATTTGAAGCGATGGCAACGTTTAATAAATTGTATTTATTGTACTTAAGACGCAAAAAACCAAGTATCCTAAAGCGGTTTTGGGTACACCCCATTATAAAAGTTAGATATTTAGATGCGATGGTGTATTATAATTTGTTTGAAAAGTTAATTGCGGATCCGGAAATCGAAACATTTACCAAACAATGGAAGTCAAATATTGCAATGCTACCTGTTTTAGTGATGTCTGTATATAGTTCATTGATGACCACCAAATCATAGCAAACAAAGAACAAAGTTTAGTATGGACCCACATATTTTTGATTGCAATTTTGTGATTTTATATGAAGCGGAATTTAAAAAAGTCTGGAAAAAGTATTGAAATGGTGATTGATGGATTAGATCAACCTCCTAATAGACGCAGCGAAAAAAAACTGAAATGGAATTAGCTATTATATTTTACCACAGATAGCTCTTTCTAACTAGTTATTACCTAGCATAACAGACAGCACTATTACTAGCGCTGTCTTGGATAAACCGTTGTTATTAAATTTTTAAGAAAAATATAAGCTATCAAATACGTGACATGGATTATTTCAGAAAAATTAATATTGTTTGAAATAAAAACATTCAACAACTGTGTAACATACAAAAATGATGCCACATGTGTAAGTTTTAAGTTATGGAATCTAAAAACGCCGCTTTCTTCCAATTTTCATACTTAACTGACAATTATAAAAAAAGACGAATTTTTCAATGACATGATACGAGTATGTTTCAATTTGAGGCAACTTTTAGTCACGTAATAATAACTTAGGTAAGTTGCAAATGACGGAATGGTCATTGTCATTTACGCACTACCTTCATCTTGACAAATAGTTATGACAACCAAAATATAAAAAAATAAAAATAAAATCTGTATATTTTGTTAGTAATAATTTTTAAAAACATAGAGCTAAAGTTAGTGAATTCATTACAATGTGTTAGTAATAGACACTTATATAACTACATTGGTAGGTACACTCACTTAAACGTAGGCCAGTTCAGTGCCTAAGGAAGCGACTGCCCTGCCTCTAGGATAGTCCGATAGCAGAGCGCCGCAGCACAACAGCATTCCCGAATGACAGCCGCGAAGCCGTCTACATGGACATTTCCATACATTCCCGACGCACTGCAGTCCCGCGGCAAACCCAACAGCACCCTAAATGCATTATTGTACTGGACTCGCAAGGCACTGTGCAATCTCTGCGCATACGCAGTCTACAGGCTATAGGCGAAAAAGTGTTATTTTGTCTCGAGCTGTATGTACATCTACGGATTTGCCGCTTCGGTCTGATGGCCCCACTGATCATCTCCACCAGTGGGGTCACGAGGACTTTCAAGTACTAATGTCTCCACTGTAGTAAGCCAGTGGAGCCATGAGGATTTGCTAATTGCTATTGATTGCTAAAGACTCCACTCATATTGTATAAGCACTGATCGCTATTTAATATACTATAAGTACAACATCAATTTGCTGTCAATATTTGTTGAAAAAATAATTGTCAATGGGAAAATCAATTTACATTTACTCGGATCGTGTGGAATGGAGCCAATTTCTGAACAATTAGAATTAGTATATAGAAAAGGTGGAGAGGTACTATTTTACAAAAGTTACCTGTATTACAAGCATTGTTGCGGCTCCTGTATGAAGCCTAGCATCTCTATTATAGGAGAAAAGTAGCAAGTCTTTGTTTCTTATTTTCTATATGAGTGTCGTTCTTTCCGATAAGCTAGATCAGTAAGCTACTAGGTTTTTCTTTCCCTGTCATTCTCATAAAATTTTCAGATTATTTACATATTCAACACACTACCACAATGTCTGAAGACCAAGGTCTTCAACCAATGCGTCCTGCCTATAATGACATACGGTGCCGCGGGCTATCATATTCGCCCTAACCGACAGCGTCCTGGGCTCCCTCTTTGTATCCGCATCATCACTTAGATCATCTATCAGAAAGTACCCCAAATATTTAAAAGAACACGCCTTTTCTAGAGATTTTTCGTTGAGAACAATTAGAGGAACATAAACAGGACTATTAATACCAGCTTTGAAAACCATAAGTTCGCTCTTAGTTTCATTATATTTAAACCCATGACACACTGCATAGTCCTCACATAACTTCAGTAGTTTTCTTAACCCCCTGATATAGACCAACCAAACAAATTATAACGACGACGAATTCAGTTACGTTCACAACTATATTTGCAGATATATTGGAGGATTAGCAATTCGACTAAAGCATTGTCCAGACACCTTCAGAGGCGAGAGCTATTCCGATTGGAATTAAACGTGCAAACGGACGGCGGGTCAAAGCTAAAAAAGCTTTGAATAACCAGTAAGACTACAAAAACCAGTTAAGTGCGAGTCGGACTAACTCACAAAGGGTTCCGTACCACCGTACAAATAGATATAAAATAACACATTTCTTGTATGGGGATCCCCTTTAATTTATTACTTTGTTTTATTTTTTGTTGTTTTGTCTGTTAAACTAAATATGTCATTTTTACTGCATAAAGACAGTTTCCATATAATCAGTGATTTTTAAATAAATTCAGATGTGTTTCCTTGACTGACCGATGGGCCGAGTGCCTAGAAACCCTATATAACTGCAGAGCCAAGAGTCGCGAGTTCGATTCCCGCCCGGGACAAATATTTGTGTGTGTGAACATGTCTACTTCTTCCGTGTCTGGGTGTAAAATATCTACATAAGTCTGGTACTCATGATACAAGCTTTGCTTAATTTGGGACTAGATGGCACTGTGTGACATGTCCGAAACATTATATTATTATATATATTATTGTACAATTTAGTAGTCATTGAAATAACATTCATCATCATCATCAGCCCACTTTTACCCCACTGCAGGGGCTTAGGCCTCCCCCAGGGTGAGGAGGGGGGCTTAGAGCTTAAGTCCACCACGCTGCTCCACTGCGGGTTGGGAACTGTAACGACCACCATCTATTGACAGCGTCCGGGACCGCCTACTTAACGTGCCCTCCGAAGCACGGTGTCAGTGATATTGTGTACTTAAGTCAGAAAAACTCATTGGTAGGTACACGCCCGGATTTGAACCATGGCCTTATAAATTTGAGACAGGTTCGTTGCGCTCTGGGCTATCACGACATTATAAATACGAATTATGAAATAACATTAATAAGTATAAACTGTCACCACCACGGTATTATTATCCGAGGTATTATTTATTACCCTGAACTAACCACATGCATTCTTATTGACTGGTAGGTGTCGCGCCTCCCTGGCGCCGGCGATGCTTATGTAGCATGCAGTGCTTTGGCGAGACGGGAAGTTCTTTATCATGTTTCTTTATAACATGATAAAAGACTGCGTGGGTTGGACCGATTGCGACTAAGTTCTACTCAGGTTACTTGGAATACTTCGACGTATAATATTCGCAGTAAACATAATTAAAAGGGTAATGTGGTATGACAGAAATGATAAATAGTTAGTAGTAGTGGTAAAAAGTTTTAAAAAATAAATATTTGCACGCATTAATATGTCTTTGTTCCCTGTCAAAATGTAACAAACTTATACATCATGAAAATATTAAGGTATGTATAATTAGTTGTCAAGTGATCATAGTACAGACTGTCTAGTTTAATACTAGATGAACTTGTGTGCCATATAACTCCGACCCACTTTTATTATAGGCCCATTAATATCTCATCATCATCATCATCATCATCATCAGCCCATTTTTACCCCACTGCAGGGGCTTAGGCCTC
The DNA here is from genome assembly GCA_949709985.1 of Luffia ferchaultella. NCBI lineage: Eukaryota > Metazoa > Arthropoda > Insecta > Lepidoptera > Psychidae > Luffia > Luffia ferchaultella. The sequence continues at coordinate 7,548,481 of OX453243.1, forward strand.
CCTCAGGGTGAGGAGGGGGGCTTGGAGCTTAAGTCCACCACGCTGCTCCACTGCGTGTTGGGAACTGTAACGACCGCCATCTATTGACAGCGTCCGGGACCGACTGCTTAACGTGCCCTCCGAAGCACGGTGTCAGTGATATTGTGTACTTAAGTCAGAAAAACTCATTGGTACACGCCCGGATTCGAACCATGGCCCGATTGGGCCTTATAAATTTGAGACAGGCTCGTTGCGCTCTGGGCTATCACGACATTAATATCTCACGTATTATTATTCCGTAATAAAAACATACCGTGAACACTTTGCCTATAGATGCCTAAAAGTAGATCAGTAGATGCCTTTTTTATAAATAAAAATATATCAAATATTTTATATCATATAATATAATTTAAACAAGCAATTTTAAACAACCATATTGCCTGTTATTTGAGACTGGTTGGTTTAATAAGCAGCGCTTCTTGCAATCAGTGTAACTTTGATAAGACAGTGCTACTAATAAACGCCAAGTGCACCGGCAACTTGCTGGTGCAATTAACATGTTGTATTTGAAAGAGAATGATTCCTATTTGCCAATAACTATGGCTGACTTGTAGACAAATTCGTCAGGAATATTTCCATGGCGTATATTCTTCTACTGTGGATAGAACGACAAGTAAAATTCCTGTCTAGAGAATTGGCTTTTATATCCCAAGTGAATGTATGCATCGCGTTTCAAATACATTGAAAATGCAGTAAACGATATAGGACGTAAGAAAGGATTGCAAAGCCAACGAGACGTAACAAATAACGTAAACAAACTTCCAGGGTCCGACAACAATTTTTGTGAAGAAATAATAATTAAGTACCTAGTAATTTTTTTGTATTACAATCAAATGTCGAAGATCTAAAATTGCGATCACTTTTAGTGTAAGCACGATCCTGTATCACGAACTGTGATCACGAATCACCAAGCGATATCGTCTTTCTGTCGTTACGCCCGTCAAGGATGAGCAGAAAATTTATATTTTATTTTTTATTAGTGCATTTACATTCTTGGTCTTAGCTGCAATTCTCAATGAATATAATATATAAAAGATCCTATGAATCTTTGAAAATTATCTTCCACGCGAGGCGAGCCGAGATTCCATATTAATTCAAATTATGATATATAGCCCACATTCCGGAACTTATAACACCGTGGCGTTAAAATCCTTTCCTTGTATCCATTAATTCGGTTAATGACCTCGCAAGGCCCATTAAACAATTGTTACAGTGAGTCGACCTTGGTATAATAATAAGCATTCATTTTCGTGTTTTCTTTTTTTGGTTTTTATTTCAAATATTTTATTTTACTACAGAGCGCAGTAAAATTAAAAAAAAACGTTTAAATGCGTTCACATAGGTTCTATACTAGTGGTATATGTATCATTTTGACTATTAATAAAAAAAATTATAGAAGAATGATTTACCATTTAGATGCACTTACTTAATAGGTTTTTGAAGTCTAATACATACGCATTGCGAAGCCCTGGAGTGCAATAGGACCACAACCTCGCATCTATCCCGCATCATTTGACATTCAGCGGCGTCCTGCATCAGCTATACCAATTCAAAGGAAAAATGTAAACATATGTTATAGAATGAATAAATGAATTTCCTGATGCGGTCATATAAATATTTTAGGCACAAATGAATGTGTTAGATCATTTGACATAGTTAACAGGCAAAACGTTTTAATTTAATGCACAATTAGTTGTTACTGAAACGCTAAAAAATCCAATTTATAACTTTTCACGACGTAGTCCGATATAAATGATTTTTTATTACTTGAGGTATACCTCCAAGTTTGTCCCGTTTAGTTGGAAAAAATCCTCTCCTTTAAATAGAGAATTGAAAAATAATAATAAAAAAAACTGGTATTTATTAAACTTTCAAAGTTTCAAAGCTTTTTAATCAGCGAACTTTTGCGATGGACGGCGGCACTCTATTTCCTTGCTAGTATTCAGGTAAGTAAAAACTCATGTTCTATGAAGGTGATCTTCCCTTCTCTCTTTCCCTGAACTTAAATAACCTAGATGCTGGCAAAAATACATCGCTGTCATGTGTGATAGAGCGAATTTCGGAGTGAGTACAGTAAAAAAAATAATGCAATTACAAGTGTGGAAATAATAATTTGAAAGCAATTTCAAATATGTAACTCTTTTGGTATCTAATATTCGTACAATGTACATAAATATAATTAATAGATGTAGGTTCGTTCTTAAAAAAAATGACTTAAGCATTTGGGGAAATGCTTTGCACATTTCCATAATATAAAATCAATGAAAATACTGTATTCAAGTAATAAACAAGCACTTTCGAATCACCAGAAGCTGCTGCTAGTTTCATAGTCGGTTATAAACAAAAAAGATTTTTCAAACGGAGTAAATGTTATTTCACATGGCTATATTGCGTCTTTTCATCTCAGTTTTCTTTGTACTTTAAACGACCAAAAAAAACAACGATGAAAAGAACGCCCTCAAAAAAAATAATTGAAAAGACAATTCCCTAAAAAGATTGAAATAAATAAATAACTATATTTTCACTTGATATAGATACTTGTAACCCTAAAACAATAAAAAATATTTTAATTTATCGCCGTGCTTGACTCGTGGACTGCGTACAATTCTATCGTATTAGGATTATAAACTAAAAATTTAGTTATTTAATTATTTTACCCTTTATCGAGACCAACCTTGTAATATTTTTTAAGTTGTATATACGTTCGTTGTGGGTTGTGTTCATAGAGTAAATAATTTGCCAGCAGCACTTGGTTTTGATAGAGTCATAAATGTCACTTCACAGTAGCCAAGTGAATTACGTAATTTTGCGGGGTGGAAGACCGGCGCATGGGGAGCTTGCGCACTGAAACTCGGACTAATACTCGCCTTCTTATACGAGCTAACTAGAGTATGAGTGGTTAGACGGTAAACGCAGAACAGGGCTTCTAGTCAATTCGTACTTTTATCCGGTTGTCTTGTTTAATGTTTAATTTTACTTTTTTAATTATTATTACCTTTTATCCGCGACAAAACGTAAACAGTAAATGACTTTTGGGTGAGAGGTTGTATGTGTGTTTATTTATATGTATGTCCGTAAATATTTTCGTCAAAAACTATTAGACCGATAATCGAAGTGGTTGTTCGTATTACGTATGTTTCACGGTTATAGGTCACAAGGAAGCGTTGCAATAAAATATTTATCTATAAAACGGATAGAATTTTAGAGCTGTTTTTTTGCATTACATAGGTATAAATTCATAGCGGGTTGTAATATTTGTTTTACGGTTAAGAGCAATCAGATTGCACTGCAGTAAATGTGTTTTTCTAAAATTAATTTGCCGGTTTTTATGAAGTATTTTGCATTATATAGTTATCACGTAATAAGAAGTTTTAAAACATGTTTTACAAGCGCTGCAGTTTATCTAAAGCGGCTTGGACTTTGATGCGGTTTTATTGTATTACATAAATACTATTTCAGAGCAGGCGTTTAGACCTGTTTTTGGTAATGGGTTACTAGACAGCATTGCACTACAATTAGATGTGTTTGGCTAATCAACGACTGAGCCGATTTCGAATAGATTTTTTGCATAGGTATCAACTCAGACCAGGTTTTAGATTAAGGTTATTAGCCGTCAAGGGGTTCTGCGGTAGGTGTTTCTTGCCGACTTTCTTCACCCACTAACCTTTATGAATTAATAAGTAATAACGTAAAATTAAAAATTTTGATAAACCGACGACGAATAGGTATATGTTTAAAATAACAAAAAGGTGGTCTTTTTACAAAATTTATATAATTAAATAACTGTGGGTATATATACCTGTTCAAAAACACTGAACCTAAATAATGCAATAAAGTGCATCAAAATCGACGCAGTTGTTTTAGAGAAACAAGTCTTCTACAATGGCAAGCATATCCTCATAACTCATAACCGTAAAACATATCTAAGATCTTAATCTGAAGTGACACCTATGTCATGCAATAATCAGCACCGAAACCGGTCTAATAGTTTTTGAAAAAATAGAAACCAGACAGACGCGTAAACAAACATACAACCTCATAAATATGCGTTTGGGATAACTCCCCAACGCATATGCCTAATCAGTTCCATTGCAGGTAAAAATGTCTTGCAACAAAAACACATTTATTTATTTTTAGAGAATATCCTCTTCAGTACGTACGAAATGATATGTTCTTGGTCACTTGACTGAAACTAGCTGTAAAATCGGTAGTTACTGTTATCTTTCCAAAACAATCGAACGTAATTAAAATAATACATTATTCAATACATTTATTTAAACATTTTAGTCACAAAAATATTCATCGATTTTGTAATAAAGAAGCTGTTGTAATTAAATATTCACTTCACTTCATCAACCAATTCACTCACTGCAGGGGCTTAGGCCTACCCCAGGGTGAGGGGGGGGGGGCTTGGAGCTTAAATCCACCACGCTTCTCCACTACGGATTGGGGATTGTAACGACCGCCATCATAGCGTCAGGGACCGACTGCTTAACGTGCTCTCCGTGGCACAGAGTCAGTGATAGTTATGTACTTAATTCAGAAATACTCATTGCTACATTGCCCGGATTCAAACCATGGCCCTATGGCCTTATAAATTTGAGACAGGTTCGTTTTGCTTTGGGCTAACACGACACTTATTTAAGAGCAAATTTAATATAAAAAAAAATATGTTTCGTCACACTTTTTAACGTGAAAATATACCTAAGCAAAGTTTTAACCACTGATACTAACTTTTTAAATATAATTATTTTATATATTAAGAAAGATTGTTATAATAAAAAATTCTTATTCGCCATTATTATGAAGTTACCTCAGTCTTCGTTTACATTTTATTTCGGTGATTTTAGCTTGTCACGATACAATCAAGTTACAGCGTCTGAAGGACAATACTACAAATTTATATGCACCCAATTTTGATAAGTATTTTAGATTCTTTTTCAAAACGTGATTATATTGAAAAGTGCTATGTATGTACTGCCATAAAATTGTCAATAAGGTGAAATCTTGGTATAATTATAAAAAAATAGACAATTTCGTTTATAAGTGATAAGTATAATATCCTTTAATCAAAATAGGTTTTAAATAATTTTGTCTAAACTGATTATATTATTTATAATCACTGTAACCAATTTTAAGTTTTCTAGTCACCCCATAAAATAATTGGATCGTTATCGTATCGAGTTTGAAAATATTACAAATTGGTATCTGAAATAATCTTAATTCAGTTGTTTTAGAAAGATATTGCGGGAAACAAAACTTTTAAGTAGGTCGGTGCTTCAAAGAGAATATGAAAAATTGAAAGAGGAGGAATAGTTTCTTGAGCGCACGGCGGGCCTGTGGTTGCAGCGTTTTAATCTTGGAGATTTCGCGTTTAAAGATCGGCCTCGCTCTGTATGCACCAAGTGAAGAAGCATAGATGCAAATAAATAAAAACCAGTTAAGTGCAAATAGGATTCGCGTGAAGAGGGTTCCGTACTATAAATCAGGATTTTTTTCATCTGATTTAATTTTAGGTTAGAGGAGAAAAAAGAATAAAATAAAAAAATAAATAAAAAGAACAAAATCAAAACAAAAATGTTAATTCAATATTTATTTTTGAATTATAACTTCTTTTATTTAAATTTTTATTTTATACTTTTTAGTGTTAGGTACTTTATTCACTTTAGGTTTTGGGTTAATTGCTTTTTTCGGTTTAACCAAAAGCGAGATAATCGCGGACAAACATACATACAAACATACATATCAAACTGAGAAGCTCCTTTTTTTAAGTCGGTCAAAAATAAAAATTTAAAATTACAACAATTTAATTTCTTTTCATGAAAAGAGAACCGCCTTTAAAAAACCGACCCACTGAAAAGCACAAAAAAATTTTATATACGCCACCCCTGTTTTTATCCAGTCCCTATCCCGTCTCTATTCCTACCCCGTCAAGCAAATTTCTACCAAAAACTAATTCATACCTAATAATAAGATAAGAAAATTTATAATAATCTGGGTAGGTATTTATTTAGCTTTTGAAGTCAGTGCCAAACCAAATTTTTAGGACAACGAAGAAAGCTGCGCATAATTTTGCAAAAAGTATATCAGTTGTCCAGTACCTATAATATTGTTTAAGCTATGCTTAGTTTGATACTAGATGGCGCTGTGTGAGATATCTCAGGTATTATGATTATGATGCTTACCTACAAATACACAACATTGCTTATATTGTATAAATATTTGAAATTTTGAAAATTTCCTCAGCCCCCCGACCAGGTGGACAGATGACCTGAAGCACCATACCGGGGGCGGTTGGATGCGAAAGGCGGAGGACTGTTTGTGGTGGCGAGCGTTGGTAGAGGCCTATATCCTGCAGTGGAGAGACACGGACAGATGATGATGATTCTTTAAAATTAAAATATTTCCGTTTTTGTATAATAATACATAATGTCGTGATAGTTCAGAGCGCAACGAACCTGTCTCAAATTTATAAAGCCCCATAGGGCCATGGTTCGAATCCGGGCGTGTACCAATGAGTTTTTCTGACTTAAGTACACGATATCACTGACAACGTGCTTCGGAGGGCACGTTAAGCAGTCGGTCCCGGACGCTGTCAATAGATGGCGGTCGTTACAGTTCCCAACCCGCAGTGGAGCAGCGTGGTGGACTTAAGCTCCAAGCCCCCCTCCTCACCCTGGGGGAGGCCTAGCCCCTGCAGTGGGGTAAAAAAAATAAAAAAAAGTAATACGTAAAAAAATAATCGTCAATGTTTTATCGTTTCGCCCAGGTATTGAAAAGTTGTCGAACCAATCAATTCGGAATTATTGTATATTTCAAAATATACATTTGGATATAAGCGTCGTAAATCTCAATCTTTGCGCCAAAGACTTAGTGGGTACTGTTTAAATGGAAAATAAATGTTGGATGCAACACATGTTGGACGTAATATAAAAAAAATTGTTCGTGAACACTATTGCCAAAGTCGCTCAGCGTGCTATGGAGCGGGCTATGCTCGGTGTTTCTTTGATGGATAAAATCAGAAATAGTGAAATCCGTCAAAGAACTAAAGTTGTCGACAAAGTTGCCGTAGAACTGATGACCGATGGGGTAGACGAGTTCTCGAATGGACGCCCCCCAGGCAGGTGGACAGATGACCTGAAGCTCCATACCGTGGGTAGTTGGATGCGAAAGGCGGAGGACCGTGTGTGGTGACGAGCCTTGGGAGAGGCCTATATCCTGCAGTGGAGAGACACAGGCTGATGATGATGATGATGATTGCCAATCTCCGCGTAAGTATGAGTTCGGGTGCGACTAAAAAATAAGACACCGTCGTGTTTTGGCGTTGTCGTCTGAAAAGACGAGACACCTGTGCCAAAGCATCATTATTCATAATCATATTTCACTTTAATTCAATCTTATCGAATTCATTTTACTCTTGCTCCATAAGGAGTGGTAGGCAAAGGTGACGTTGATACCTCAAGGATTTCGATCACTAGTTTCTATTATAATCATTTTGCAAGGTAAACATTTTTATAATTTTAGAACTTAATAATAAATCCGAAAATTTTCTTTCATCTCCTTTGGATCAAAAGCGGAAACTCCTTACCTAGACTCACGTTTGTGTTAGAGGAAATCCCGGGCAAGGGAACATTTAAAACTGGCAGGCGGCGGTTTCAGTTTGAGTTGGAACACACGTCAGAAAAAGGTCGGGGTCCACGCGTAATTAGGAGAACGGCTCGTCAACTTTGTTTGATGTGGGTTTAAAACCAATATCAAACAACTTTAAGTACATTCAAGGGAGCCCAAGGGGTGCGATGGCCCTCTAAGGTACGTTATTCATGTATTAATTGGCTTGCGTTTATAGAGACTTTATAACTAGTATAACGACTCTCAATAACAGTTCTATATCAAATTCCTTTCATTGGAGTTAATTACGAGCAATACAGTTTTAAAATGATATTATTATTTACTTGGCAAATAATACTCTAATTAATCATAATGTACGCGTTGAATGTGTATTAACGGTATAAAAATATGTGCATATGCGTATGTATACATAAAACTTTTTTTAAAAACAAGCTTTCATTAAAAACACAAAATTTATAATTAAAAAAAATAGCGTTTAAGTCTCAAAAGTATAGCTATTAAAAACGAAATTTCATATTTTGAACACTTAGATATATTTTAAAAGCTTGAGACTTTATTTAGGAAGTTTCAAAGTAGTATATTTATATCTGTAATGTTCAATATTAATAATAAATTCCATATGTTAATTGCTACACTTCTGAGACTTAAGCGCGCGGATGATCATTTCGAATTAATAAATAATTTTTCAATTACTAGTTCAGTATTCTTTATATAAAAGGTTATTTTAAAAAACTTATGTACTTTTTATTATACTTTTTACTATAAAAATACATAAGCATCTACGTTAGTGGCATATATGTGTTTGTTACCCCTGGCCATAAAACTTCTCCGCACGCACCTTAAGCGGTACTCGCGAGATTGTCTTCCCCATGTCATACACGTTACACAGCCTGGCCGAGGGTACCACAGTGGGTTTCAGAAGGGTTGTTAATCCAACTTTTGACTCCTTCACCTAAAGCTTTGTCACCGTTGCTGTGAAAAGCGTTCGTGAAGAGAAATCGAAAGACTTCAAACTTGGTTGGTTTACTGGTAGGCATTGATGGGTCTGTAAGTTATTTTGTTTACATTCAAACTCCAATACCGAACCCTCACTATGTGGTGTGAAAATTACTCTCGAAGATAAATCTGACGAGCCCTAATTCTATGGTTTTTCAAGTAGCCATAGAAGAGTTCTTTTTATCACCTTTCAGCTCTATCATTAGATCGTCTTGATAGTAGGTACTATAAGTTATCGATCGTCATACAAATCATGTATATCTGGAAAAGTTTCAATTTGATACAATTGAAGTCGCTCGCGCGGTTACGATTCTGGTTTCATCATCAGCACCTGGTCATTAAATTATTGCATTGGTAACATACTTGTGCAAAATTTTAACTTCTTACGTTAAAGATGAAGTGGCTGCTTTTACTGAACTTTTATTTTTTAAGGTTCTGTATCTCAATAGGAAAAAGGAACCCTTGTAAGATCCTTGGTTATCCGTCTGTCGGTCAGGAGCTTTTTTTATAAGAACGCGTGGAGGTATCAAGTTGAAATCAATATCAAATATTTATGTATATACATTCTCTCGAAGTTGTAAATAAATCAAGCTTCTAAGTGAACGCAACAAAAATACGGCTATTTATGCCGCATATTTTGAAATCCGCAAAGTAAATTTCAAACTTATGGGGTATATATGCTTTTCGTTTATTTATTTATTTTATTTATTCATTGATTCGATCTCGGTCCGACTCGCACTTGGCCTGTCAGTATTTACACGTAATCATTTTAAGTACGTTTTGTAGTACAAGAAAAAATTGCCATTTAATTAATTTTCGGATCTAAAAGAAAAGTAATATTTTTTTTCGATAAAAATCTCTCGCCCGAGCTTCGAGAGGCGACGAGCGAAGCTTTTAATAAAAATCATAAAGAATGACAAAGACCGTCTATTCAACGTCACGTGAACGACAAAATAGGAATTTCACATTAATGCCAACGGTAAAGTAACTTTCTATTATTGAAAGTAATGCATTAATAATCCAGAACGGAAGTTATACTCCAGAAGCCACTTAAAGAATTAAGTTGTTTTGCGAATTGATACTTGTGTGTACGGTACAGTAGAGGTCTAATGTCCGTTTGAACTTGTTTGAATGCAAACCAACCAAAAAGGCGGGTTTGAAGGCGGCGTCCTGGGATCCACCAGACAGTCTTTGGATGATTTGCCTCTGTATTTTAAACCAGAAAACGAATGTAATAAAGTGGTTGAAGGGAACGACCCGATATGTTACATCTCTGTGTATCAGTGATGTGCATCAGTGATGACATTAACATTACATAAAAAATATACCAGAAATGTCTCACATTTTGTTTTGATGAGTCCTTTTCATTACATAATAATATATAGAAAGAAAGTTGTCATCATAAAAAAACGTGAGATTTATTGGTAATTTTTGGGTAAAGTTACTACCTAGCGTCTGTACGCACCACTGCTATGTATTTATGGTATAGTAAAGAATGGGTTTGGCAGAATAAGCAAGAAAGTCAAATAAATATTGTGGAGATGCGACTTTACGTAGTATATAATTTAGGTATAAAAGTAGAAAATAAGTACTTAGAACGCCAAAAGTTTTTTTGTGTAGGGTAAACAGCAAAACAACGAACATGGATGCTTTGTTAGATAAGCCGAAAACAAATTGTAATCAGGAGTTCATTTATGCGACGTCCATGTCATAGTTATTATTTACTTGTATGGTGAAAAATATGCAGGTATCAAGGTATGGCAGGCAGGTATCAAGGCAAGTAATGCACTATATCAAATATCACCGCTTAGCTCAGATTATCACATGCCTCATTTGCTGAGCAGCTTACTTTGTGGCTTGTATGTTAATTTATAATTATGAATATCTAAACAGTCTGAAATAGTTTTAGTTGTTTCAATACAATAGATAAAAAAATATGTAACTCGGAGTCTGATCTAACGCCTCCTACTTTGACTAGGCTATGAAGTTTACGCGCGCTCTATTACAAAATATCTCTATAACAAGAAAATCCAATAAGCAATATTAGGTCAATGAAAATCCTTTTATTTAGGTACCAGCGAAGCCTGAAAACAGAATCGGATATCATTGAGACGCGAATATAACCTAATTCCGTAAAGAGGGCGTACGAATCGCATCTGCTGTGTGACGCGTCCCGCCGCCGGCTTATTTGGAGAAACGATTACGATCGGCGGAAATAGAAAATTTCGCTACATGACATAGAATACAATTTCCGAACTCGATGGAACGCTACATAAAGGGGTGCGGGAGCTTTCCAGCTACGTGATATTGTGTAATGACCATATTGAAAAACTCTTGTGTAACAAATCATTAATCGAAAACTAAAGAATGATGTGTCACAATATTATTTTAGGATGGCATATTTATGCCATTCTGCCGTTCTACCATCCTACCATTTGGTAGGATGGTTAAATATTTGAAAATAGTAATATTCATCATGAAACCCTGCTCAAGTGAAAGTAAGAAAATTTATAGCAACGACACATTACTTTTCCTGTTGATTCAAATGTGAAGTTTCATCAAACAGTTTTTTAGATTTCATGTTCTTTAGAAATGTCGTAATAGCCTTAATAGCAAGCCCGCTTCTTGTTTAAAAGGTCATGGTTCGAATCCCTGGGCATATACCAAGGAGTTTTTTCTGACTAAGTACATAACTACTGCTAACTGCGTACCTCGGAGAGCACGTTAAGCCGTCGGTCCCGGTTGTCAACCCGCACTGGAGCAGCCTGAGGTTAAGTTCCGAGCAACCTCATTCTGAGGGGAGGCTTAAGCCTCTGTAGTGGGGCATAATGAGCTGACATATAGTTGTTTAGTTTTAAAAGTTGTCAAACAAACGGACAAAATAATATTAGGATATATGTCCCAATGTATATTTCCTATAAGTAAATACAGACATCACTCTGTTACAGTTTTACATTAGAATAAAAAGAATGAATTCGGTGAACATTGATTTTATATATACGAAAAAAAAAATCGCCATTATCATAAAAATGGGAATCCCTACTTTGAGTCTCTCCTATAATATAGAAACATAAAAGCTACAACAAACGTGAGGGGAATGTGACTTCAATTCTTAGTGTGTCGTGTATCACCTTAACATAGGTACTGACTAAGATGCTGACTGAAAGATTGGCCGAGTGGTTAGAAACCTTACTTGCAGACCCAAAAGTCGCGGGTTCGATTTCTGCTCGAGACAAATATTTTGTGACCATGAACATATTTCTTTGTTTCGTGTCTGGCTGTACAATACTCAATATTTATATATCATAAGAAAATTTCGTATTTATATCAGTTGTATAGTTACCCATGACACAAGCATAACACTTGCTTACTTTGGGACTAGATGGCGTTGTGTGGGATGTGCCACGTATTATCAATAATAGTTTTTTTTATTGTCATATTGGGGCCTGTATATGTGGTGACCGGAAACTGGCATAGTAAAGTACACTTCCGCCCGTGACGATCGGTTCTCCATGACGAGAAATCGGTTTATCACCGCAATGGAAGTCAGGTAGTGGCTTCGAGAGAAACGAAGTGACATTGATATTAAGCGGACAATAAGGCAAAAGAAATAAGAAAGCCATTTACGTGCCTAGGGACGAGAACATGAGACGTCACTGAGTTGCAAGACCAAGCTTGGCACGCGAACCTGTGAATTGAATTACCGATCGATCGGAAAAAGCAGGTTATCCTAATGAGTGGTCGTGAGAGTATATAGATAATGAGTACACGCTTTCTTCCCATTATTATATATCAAGCTGTTAGATACCAGATGGGTCTGGTGGTTTGGTAAAGAGAGGAGTGTGTTCAGACGCTCTTATGGAGTTGGTCATCTTGGATCGGAACTGACACCAGTCAGATACATAAAAGTTCTCGAAGACCATGTTGTACCTGTTGTGGACTTTATCAGGGTTTCCTTCTAATCCATGATAACGATCACCTCAAAGATTACTTAGCTAATATAGGCATTCAAAAACTGCAAAGACCTGTCCGCAGCCCGCAGACATGAGTTCAATAGAACATGTTTGGATAATGTTTATGTGGTGCAAGAAAAATAATTTGGTTGTTAATTATTTATAAAAAATAAATTTATTAAAATAAATTTTTAAATTTTACACATTTATAATATTAGACAGCTTTTAATACAAGTTATCAGGACGAAAGCTAGCAAAAGAGTGAGGTGTGAGGTGTGATTCAGTATTTATAATGATGTCAAAACATCTACAGGATATACGTGGGTGGTGTTTTTCAACCTTCAGTCTTCCACTGAAGTATGATGAATTCGCGTGGGCAATCATCTCGACCATGAGATTCATAGCTTTGTCATTAGACTTTGTTACTTGTGCAGACATAAACAATTTTAATTGATTTCGCTAATGGTTATTGCATCCTGTGTTTTGGTGCTTGGTTTATGACTAAGTTTATACATTTTTATAAAAATCCTAATATTATAACAATTTACTTGCACCAGCACACAACCCTTTCCGCTAAAGTAACTTCTTGAGGTGAACTGTCTTTAAAGGTTTCTCAAGTTCAGATAGAGAATTCAGTACAAATCATGTTGGAATTTATTCAGGCCGCCATTGCATCTATGGATATGGCAAGCAATATGTTTATTTTAGATTCAAATGCAATATTTTAAATTTTCAAAAATCTTGAAACACGACGTAATTAATTTCTGACCCAAAGGTCAAATACCAAGTTTCGTGTTTCGATTATATATAAATTTATTAAATTCATATTTGTGTACAACATACAAAAACACAAGGTTCTGGTTCATATTCATACGTACATTCGACTCTGTATCCGTAAAATTCAATTTCTGCGCTAACATGCACTAACATTAAAAATTCCAGTCAACTTCTGCCTTTTTTGTGTTGGACCGAAATGAAAGTGCCCGGACACGAAGTATTGCTTTTTTTTACAAAAACGCAGATATCCTATACTTGCTGATAGATATAAATACTTGCACTTACTAGTGCAAGTATTGAATCCCAATAAAAGACACGAAGTTTTATAAGGATTTTTCTAAAACTAGGTACCCTGACAAATTACGAGGATTTCACGTCACGTCGCAGTAACGTAGTGTGTCAAGACCGAAGGATCAAAGTAAAAGTATATGTGTATTCCATTCTCACATATTTTCAGATATTTTGCCAAATGAAATTGCGGAAGCCCAACGGTAGCTTTAACACATATTTTTATGGTAAGCTCTTCCATAGTGTAAATAAATTTGACAGCAGCGACTGGTTTTAATAGAGTCAGAAATGTCACTTCACAGTATCGAAAATGTCAAACGCAATTTCGCGCAATTATCTATTTGCTCCATGTCTGAGTGTAAATTATTAATATATGTATAATAAAAGAATATTTAATTATGTATATCAGTTGTCTAGTAACCTATTACACAAGCTTAATACTGACTTACTTTGGAACTAGATGGTGCTGTGTGGAATCTCCCATATATTATTATTATTAAGTAGACCTATTACCAAAATATTCATCATTTCGTACTGTCGCACCAACATTGCCCTTCACTCACTTATTATAAAAATGTGCAAATGTTATGATGAAGGCAATGTAAACTACCCGGATCTAGATATATTTCACGAAACAAAGTGTTTAAAAAAAAAGTGCTGAGAGCAACATCATGGTGAGCACACTTACTGTTTTGGTTTTGTCGTTCGTTACCCTTTATGTTGGTTAGGTTTACTTATATTTATGCAATTACAAATTTACTTGAAAACTGGTGTTAACGTGAAATAACAGAACTACTGTCGACACTAACACGTGTCGTATTGTTGTGTTTACTAAGTAAGAAACTGTGAATGTATACATGTTTCATAACATAATGTAAATGTTATAATTAATAAATGAATTTATTATGTTGATAACAAAATAAATAAATAAGTATGATTAAACTTTTAGACTACAAGCCCGTGGAAAAAATTAACATGGGAAATGAACCACCGTGAACAACGCTTAGAACACTTACTATATCAGAGAATAACTCTGAGCACTATGCCGTCATTTCTGAGCGGTATTAGGTTTTTCGACATTTATTTTTAATCATCTATACACTATAACAAAGCCGTACATTAATAATTTGTCGTAATTTGTACCTGAGAAATTCCATTCACTCACGTACTCACCTGTACCGCTCAGAAATGACGGCATAATGCTCAGAGTTATTTTCTGATATAGTAACAGCCTTCTAAGCGTTATTCACGGTGGTTCATTTCACATGTTAATTTTTTCCACGGGCTTGTAGTCTATTATATTTATTTGATTTTATTTATTTTTTATTTAGAACCTTCTATTGTGGATTTCGAATCTATAATTAGCTGAATTTTCTAACAGACTGCTTGATTCTATCACCAGAGGACATATGGATATATTATTATATCCACAGAACTCATGGTCCTATATCCTTCCAGCGCATTGAAAATGAGTTTATTTCAACAAAATACTTAAAAATCGGAGGAGTTAAAAAATTATACCACATTTGCTGTAGTACGCCTGACTTTATCGCTAGTACAACCAACGAAATGGGCACGGAAACGTATCTACACTAACACCAATATTTGAACTTTTTTTTTCATCAAAGCTACTTTTTTTTTCATCAAAGGTACAAAGGTTACCCACCCACGAATTTGAATATTCATGTTCTATGAATAGAAGGCTGGAAAAAAAGCCCTTTAGTTCCAACAATAGAGCTAGTGAGACTGGATTATTGATATTTTTACGTGCGCTGGCTTATTTGAAGTATATAATAGTTCCCTGGCTATAAACGTTTATTCGTTTGAAGAAGTCTAAGTTACCTACCATGTCTGTTGATATGTAACTTTTCTTACTCGGTTTCGACGTAACAAAGTTGGTCGGTAAGACGCTCTCAACTGTGGCCGTGTTTAATTTAGATTTGTCCGGAATGGTCACTGCTCGCTTAGAAACGGCGCTGTGTGACCTTAATTAGTGCATTTCGTCGCTGAAATGTGGAAACAATTTTCAGTTACAGAATTCTACATAAACTTGCAGATTTAGCTTATAACAGTACTCGCAGGGAAAATTTATTCAGTTGACCCTCTAGTGACTATCAAGCTGTAGTGTTTTTTTTAAGGTGTACATCAAAAACAATAAATTATACGTTATAAATAACCGTTTCAATATGTAAACTATAATTTCTCGTATTAAATTATAGTTTACATATTGAATTGAAGTATTTTTCTAATTGAATACACTCGTTTCCGTGAATTATGTGTATTATTATGTCCATATTAGCTCATTATGGTCTACTACAAGGGCTTAGACCTCCTCTTGGAATGAGGGTGCTTGGACTTTAATCCATAACGCTGTTCAAGCGCGGGGTTGGTGGATTATAACAAATGCTAGGTCGTTTTATTTTTCTGATTTAAATGTTACTACTGAATATTTGTTCCATCTGAAATCAATTTCATATTTAACTTCGTGACCAAATTTTGTATGTTGATTTTTCACGTTCGTTTTGTTCTTTTTTATTACGTCTTCTGCACAAATAAGACATACTAAGTTTTTATCTATTTTAAAATACATACATTCTTTATTTTGATCGATGCCATCGTTGCTAAATTAATTTCATTTCGGTAGAACGTGCAACCGTTTTTCGCTCGTTCGGTCGCTCGCGGGGAATATTAATCATTTCGATTGGATTGCGTACAGATCTATCTGTATTTGTACTTAGTTAATTAATAATGAAATCATTCAACGTAATTATAGAATATTCGGTTTCATTTATCAATTGTGATATTAAATAACAATAGTCCATTTAATACATTCTAAATAAACGTACGGATGTTGTTTCAGCATTTTTAGAACAATAAAATTAAAATAAAGGATGGTTGAAAACTATAATATTATGTCAGGACTGGTTCACTACAAACAACCCAGTCAACAAAAAAAATCCTAAATTTTTCACTGTCAATTGTGCTCCTTCATTTTGACAATAAAATATTTAATAATAGCTATAGAATAATACAAGATCCTCACCTACCTTGCCAACCTTCAGGCGAAATATTGTTCATATACTATAAAACATATTAATAAACATTACTAAGGAGGGTTGGAACCCTAAATTCGGTCCAGACTGTTTTTAACGAAAACCGTCAAATTACATTAATTTTTTTTTAATATTGTGGGAATTCGTAATGATAATAAAAAATAACTATTTACAATATGTGTGTGAAAGAAAAACAAAAGATATATATAGTATCACTACATGTAAAATAAAGTCCCCCGTCGCGTCTGTCTGTCTGTCTGTCTGTCTGAACGCGATAAACTCAAAAGCTACCGAACGGGTTGGCATATTATTGACACCAATGGACAGAGTGATGCAACAGGAAGGTTTGCATTTTAATTTATAAATGTTTTGTGCAAATTTATTGAAATATCATGATTATAGTTGAAGAAGTCGGAAAAAAATTAAGCCGGCTGAGATATTTCATCAAAAGCGCTTGAGATGTTACAAAATAATGTATGAAGGAATTGTGTATTTTATATACTACCAAAGATAAATTGGCAATGGCATATGTCTATTTTTTATGGATAACTTACTATACCCATTGTTATATTTAAAAAAATGGTGTCATAGGATAGGATGATTGGAAAGCAATTTATACGGATACAGTATTAATCTTTATCAAATTAAATACGTTATTTACCTTCAGCATTTCATGCACATTATGATTGCCCTTTGCACTATACAATTTAAATTAATATCTTAGGAGCTATCGCGAAATACAAATATCGCGCAACCAGCCGGGCGGCCATACGGGACGACGCGACATGCGTAGTTAGGTTAGGTTAGGTTATGTTATATGTATTTATTCTTTACTTTTTGAAATATTTATAGAATTGAATTGGATTGGATTGAATTGGAAATGAAATACTTTAAAAATACCCCAAGTAGGATGAACTTACGTCACATTTAAAGGTAATTAAATCCAATCCACATGTTCGACGCAACAAGCTAATATGACACTACGACAGAAAAAATATTACGGCTTATATGCTCTGCTACCCGTGCGAAGCCGGGGCGGGTCGCTCGTTTACAATATAATATGCACTGTTTCCGCGCTGCACAACGATGCTCAGTTGCTGTGCGAAATAGGCGCCCGCTCTGGAATCGCAAGCAGTGCTGACCAGACGGATGGACCAATCCTTTATCTAATGATTAATCTAATTTAATCCTTTTTACCGGACATGGGATGGAGCCAGAGTATCCACACAGGTGGCATCCCAAATCAAAGCACGGCCCAGACACCCGGCACCAACGTTGCTCCGTCGGGTCTCTTGCCATCATCCCTGAACAAACCGTTCAACTCTGAAGATGAGGGGATAGAGGCAGTCATAGAATTAATAATTAGATTAACTATACCATTATGCATTTTTCTACCAAAAGTTATTGGATATTCCAAAATGTGTAACTTTCGATATATTCCGACATCAACAAAAGTACTAATTATTACTACATACTATAACTGTTCTAGTGGGAAAAAAGTTTAATTTTTACTAAGAATTCTTCGATTTCTTTTTTTGTGTTTGATTATAATTTTTTTATTGTAATATAATTACTTTTATTAGTTAATTAAAATAATTTAATTTAACAATTTCAATTAACAATTAGCTGGCACTAAATTTATAGTGAATTATGTAATCTTTATTAATGTTAATATATTTTGTATTAGTGAACAATACTTTGCCTGGGAAAAGAAAGAGGGGTTCACATAAATAAATTGGGATCTTAGACTTTAATAAAACATTATTAGACTTCGTAGACAAAACTGTAATCTTGGGTACATAGATTGAAAATTACTATGGAGACCTAAAGTGGTTCTTTTATCTGGAAACTTAACTCAACTGCTTATGCCGCGAGAAAGATTAGGGAAATCATTGCTATCGCTACCGTTTGTCTGCTATATTTGAATAACTTTCACAGTATCATGTCATACTGCATTTATAACGGAGGCGGGCAGCGGATATAGAATCAATATTTGTTCTCCCGAAAAGAGCCATTAGAGCAATTTATAATATTAAAACCCGCAAATCATTACGAGAGCTTTTTAAGTTAATAAACATAACGACGGTACGGTATGAAGTCAGAATTTAAACGAAAATGTTTTGAAACAAACAGCCGCTGTTTGGACTAATAAAAATTAATAATTAATTTGTGGGGGTCTTACACTAAACTACCTGATGATATCTTAAACTTCATTGGAAACAGGTTCTAGTTGTAGGTACATCAAATGTGGCATAAGTATGAGGTAAATGTCTTGGTTGTGATACGTATGTGGTGTCTTCGCTTGGTACCAAAACACAAGCTAATGCTTTATAGTTGTTGACTAGACGTTGTTGTCATGTATGCGTTCATTACGTAATTATTATTATTATAAATTAAATATTACTAGATTATTTAAATGATACTAGTTATGGATCTATTCTAGCTAACGATAGTTAAATCATTCTGAATTATTTTTTTATTTGACGTAGGTAAATTTAACTTTTGTTTTACATTAAATTTTGTTTTAAGTGCACTTTTTCTTTAAATTATTACAGTTTCTGAATGACTACTAAATTTAGACGTCTTCATTGTAATTTTGTAAAATTGTTGCCTGTAATTTTCTTATGTTTCATAATTTGTACTGTTACGGGCTAGCACTCATGATATTTATGGAAGCACGAAAACACTGATTTTAGTTGCACTTATACTTTATTACTTAACAAACTGTTATTAGACTAGCGTAACTTAAAATATTCAATAGTCTCGAGCGCAATCAATTGCGGTAAGCTCAACTATTCCTAAAGTTACACGTGTTCGTAGCTGTGTCACCAGACTCGCTAGTACTGCAATTTTATTGAACCATGAGCGCTTTTTGCTGACTTTTACATTCAATTAAATTCGGCTAGAACAACCAATGACATGTTCTATATGTCTATTCTATCTATACAAGGGAGTTTACCAGACCAGGTTCAGGGCTACATTATTCCTAGGTATTATTTGGAAACAGTTATAAATACGTTAAATATAGTAATAATATAAACGTGTCGTGATAGCCCGAAGCGCAACGAACCTGTCTCAAACTTATAAGGCCCCATAGGGCCATGGTTCGAATCCGGGCGTGTACCAATGAGTTTTTCTGACTTAAGTACATAACTATCACTGACTCCGTGCCTCGGAGAGCACATTAAGCAGTCGGTCCCGGACGCTGTCAATAGATGGCGGTCGTTACAGTCCCCAACCTGCAGTGGAGCAGCGTGATGGATTTAAGCTCCAAGCCCACTTCTTAAACCCTGGGGGAGGCCTAAGCCCCTGCAGTGGGGTAAAAATGGGCTGATGAAGTGAAGTGAAGACATTTAACATGAGAAAATTATATTACGTAATTAATACGCCTAAATTAAATTGTTTTGTTCTTGAGTACCCAATATTTAATTCACTGATATCCAACTTCTCTATTCTCAATTCCAGTAGTTGTAAGCACCTGAAAATACCTCCCGGAACAAGCGAGCGCCGGCGGAGCACGCTTCGGAACCAACTTTCGCAATAAAATGCAAATGTTAATATGAAAATATTTGGGGTCGAGCGCATTCGTGAACAGTGTGGAATTTTGGCCGCTGCCTCTATTGCCGTAGCTTTTCCCCTCGTAACATATGAAAACTGGCACCGTACCTTATCTAATAATTGTCATAAGGATAAACTTCACACTAGCGCTAGCAGCGTATTTTAAATGTTGCAGTAGAAACGAATAGCTATGTAGGAACGTAGACATAATTGAATAGAAGACAAAAGATTTTGCAGTTGTGTTTGGGTGTGGTGGCTTTAGGGAGGCTGTGTGGGGAAGCTTACCTACTTCTGATGTCGTATTTTAGGCTGTCTACCGCTTCATGAATAATTTTTAGTTTCTTTGTAAGCGCATATATACATGAGGGCTGCATAGCGAATGTCTGTGGTGTACCATATAAAAACACTAAAATAATTATTTTTACTACAGTAAAATTATATTACCTTTTTGGTAACTATTGTAGCTTAACCAATCCAGCGTTTTAGAATTACACGTATTAAGAGAGAGTCGCCGGTACATGCGATAGATGAAACATGCCGCTTTTCGCCAAATTTTATATTATATTTAATTCGTGTAGCACAGTGTATTGACACAACTTCTCGTTTAATGAGTACATTTCTGTTGGCATTTAAAGTCTTCACTAAGTACTAAATGAGTTCCAGAACAGGCGATTACGTGTCATAGGTAGACGAAAGCGTGTGACAGTTAAAATATCGTCAAAGAAAAAGGTATCTTCAAAGACAGAATTCACTATCAGCGGGGTTACGCATTATGCCATCGCTTAGTCAAGGCGATCGTTCGAATTATAACACTATCAAATGGTATAGCCTTAACTTAGTAAAGTATAACAGTACTAAGCGCCTACACAATTTGGTCTCTTATGGTTTCAATCGCCTAGCATAAGTATAACCGACTAAATTGTGTAGTCGCCTAGTACTGTGATCCTTTAATAACTTAACGTGGTTTACCAGTCGACAGTGTTATCCAATAGTTCGAACTACATAGGTGATAACACAATGTGTGACCACACAGTTTGTCTTAAGCCTGGAGTATGGGATCCCATTTCGGCTTCCACTCGGTTCTTGTAAAACCGTATGTTACACCGGTTAGTAACCGAAACGTGGAACGTAAGGTTTTTATTTAGCACAAAAATTTTAAAAGTAGACCCATCGATATCAAATTCACTCTAGTTTGCTTGTATCACTTCACTGTACTTCCTTGATTGAGTAAATAACTCGCCGCCAGCCATGGTGCATTGCTTTTTATAGCTACCAATCAGGTTCGAGAAACTTCCATCGATGTAATTCGGCTTCTACCTCTGTGCAAACCGCCGATTCTATAACTCGTGGGATTGTTCAGCAATCGGACCGTCCTTTCAATTATAGAGTTGAAAAAAGTCTATAATGAGCATCTCAGCACTGAGCTTTGAATTAGTTAATAAAGGAGTAATACTGGCCTTGATACCAAGCGCATCGGAGTTGACAGGATTTGTTGCCTCTGAGTCGTTAAGTTTTTTAAGCGTGCATTTTCTAATCTGCTATATTCAAAGTTCAGTGGCGTCTCAGTCTAAGACTATTTTAATTACTGTGTACAGTATTTGTTACAGTTACTTGGCTTGAAGCGCTAGTAATAAATGTAGAGTATATTCTGGAGTTTTATCCGTGGGAGTTTATTCTAGTATTTTATTTTATTTGTCCGTACGTCCCATTAAAAAGCTTGTGTATTCGTGTTTTAATTCTGAAAGCTATGGTTCTAATAAAAAAACGTATCGATACCGATCCAGTCTGGTCTGGGCCTTACCTATCGTAGTTTCCAATTATTCGCCGCCCGCACGATAAGCTGCCTATTACTAACGAAAAATACAGGATATTTTTTCGTCGCACTTTCTTTCAGAGAGAACTGATCTTCGTTACTACTTTAATCTTAAGGTAGAGAGTATATTTTTACAACTTAAAGATAAAAATGAAATAAGTTAATAAAGGATGTACGACCACTTCGTCTTACCTGTCCATGCAACAAAATGGTGACACCTTTCAATTTTTCACAAAAACTTCGTCAAAGTGAATATCTCATATCCACTAGATTCACACTTGAGAGATATTAATTTCAGTTCAATTGCATGTACCTAAACGTGTTAATTTTTAAAACTTGTTACGTTTTTACATTCAAAGGTTTACCCAATGCAGTTACAAGGAACTTTTATTTAGTTAATTATTACAGATTTATTACAAATTCGCTTGTGGAATTGCCTTAAGTAAACATTATATTAACATCAGACAACTTCATATCCACTGTAACTGTGTGTTACTAGCTAATGTTTTTAATTAAATTTAATAAATTAAGTAAATAAATAACAAATTAAGAATGAAATATTATTTTCTCTTTTCCCGATATAAAAAAAAGAAGTTTAAGTTAAAATATCTTTCCTTAACCTTTAGTATCTGATAAAAGTTTGCATTGATTAACGCTATTTATATTTCATGTCGTGATAGCCCAGAGCACAACGAACCTGTCTCAAATTTATAAGGCCCCACAGGGCCATGGTTCGAATCCGGGCGTGTACCAATGAGTTTTTCTGACTTAAGTACACAATATCACTGACACCGTGCTTCGGAGGGCACGTTAAGCAGTCGGTCCCGGACGCTGTCAATAGATGGCGGTCATTACAGTTCCCAACCCGCAGTGGAGCAGCGTGGTGGACTTAAGCTCCAAGCCCCCCTCCTCACCCTGGGGGAGGCCTAAGCCCCTGTAGTGGGGTAAAAATGGGCTGATTATTTATATTTCGTTTAAATACATTATTCTTTAATTTAAATTTAAATATTATTTTGAAATCTTCTATATTACGTCATTTAATAATAAACGTTTAATACTAAAGCCTTTGCCTATGTTTATTCAGTAGTTTTTATTAAAATATTATTCCTACATAAACAATTTCCAATGTTAATGGATAAACGCAATTTCACTTTAGTAAAATTAGTTTGTACTGTTCAGTTAAGTGTTTACTAAACTTTTATCGACCTGTCACAATTCCTTGAGGATATTGTTTTTGCGAGCTCTCTCGCAGTATCTACATATTTTTACATACAAAAAGTTTAGTCGTCGCTTTTTATGCTATGAATAACCGGGGAAAATATCGTCCTAACATCGGATTACTTTATATCCTTCAGGTGACGTAAATATAAAAGGGTTCAATTTGAAGGGTCACGCTTTAATTTCATCATTGTAGTACAATAATTTAATATAGCTCCCCTTGGGTGAGTTACAGCCAGCCTGTTTTGTTATAATGCTATGCATGAAAAAGGGAAGATCGAAACAGGAAATATCATAGAGCCATCAATGTTTTCGTGCCGCATTGAACTGGAGCTAAATAAAATAAATTTCGTATCAAAACATGGTTACCGATATCCAGGGGGAAGTGGAGTCTGCGATACGGTGCAACTAAATGAGACAACAGCGTGCGACAAATTTACTTTTTAATTGACGACCGCTTAGCCTAGTGGATAGCGACCCTGCCTGCAAAGCTGGAGGTCCCGGGTTCGAATCCCAGGTCGGGTCAGTATTTATATGATGAATATCGATACTGGTACCGGGTCGTGGTTGTTATATGTATGTGGTGTCTTCGCTTGGTACCCAAAACACAAGCTAATGCTTAGTTTGGGGCCTAGACGTTATTGTCATGCATACGTTATAAAAAAAAAAAATTATTGTCGTAAAACAAAATGTAAAAGCACTTGAGTTGGCCGTATACACTCAAAATCCTGAAGCGCAGTGGCAGGAGTGGCGGGTCGTCCTGTTACCCTTATTAATTGTTGAGCAGGACGATGGCTGCTTCTCCTTGTCATGTCTATGAAAAGACGTTGCGTGCGGGGATCAGGGCAGCTCGGGTCGCTTAGTGTCAAATAACAAACAATCAATTGTAAACATTTACTGTAACAAAACTTATTTACACGGGAAAAAAAAATTACAAGCCATTTATTCTCCCAATTATAAATATAACTTAAGGATACATAATAATAATAATAAAAGTAATAACAAAAAAATATACCATGCCATAGGTAATACATAGATTAAGTAAATAAGGTAAATAAGGCAAACTCACTAACGCAGGAGTACATTGCAAACGTGGCGGATGTGGCAAATTAGCTCTAATAATTTAAAGAATAAAAGCTCATGTAATGGCATGGACCTTGAGTCTATGGCAGTTAAAGTTATTTCAAAAAAAAAACGTCGTGTGATTAAACAAGAGAATTGAAAACGCAAACGAAAAACATGTAACGTTTTGTTTTATACACAAATTTGATTCTCGTAACCGTCCCAAACTTATTTACGGTCCTGATTAAATTCTGTATTGATACTGTCACTTTCAGGTAGATGCTTTACAAAGATTATTGGCCATTCTTCATCGGTATTTCTATTCCAGAAAGTTCCGTGAAAGACAAGTAACATTTAAGAGTGTTTTCTGGGAAGCACGAGAATATCCTTCTGATTCTTAAATAACATACGCTTAAGAAGCGAAAATTCTGATCCAGGTGAGATGTCAGTACAATTCTAAGAGATAGTTGAGTAATAACAGCGATGGTCAAATGTAGAGGAAGAATATGTAATTTGTTCGTTGAATTTCATTGAACAGATCTAGGTGTCGTACAATACGTACAAATAATATTTATTGATTTCCAATATTACGACGATCCTAGCTCAGCCACAAACACAACACAAAAAAAAGAAATTTTTGTTGTCAAGAAAATATAGTCTTCACTATATACAAATACTGCATAATCTTGGACCAATGCAATTTGCATTGATTTAAGAATTCTTTTTTTGTGTACACAGAAGAAAAAAATTTCTTAAATCAATGCAAATTGCATTGGCTCAAGAATATGTGGTATTTGTATATATTAAAGAATCTATTTTCTTGATACCAGAATTTTTTTTTCTATGTATTAAAATTGTTAATATTTTTCTACTATAGACATTTCAAAAAATACTCTGAACAATCACCAACAATGTGAACAAAATTTTACTGTGGTTTTCAATACAGTTGTAAGGTATGGTCATTTCATGATTACCCTAACTTCTTAAAAATTACTAAAACCGATTTGTTTTAGGTTAATAAATATAAATAAAAGCTATTTTTAAATAATTTCGTTTCTTCTTAAATTTTAACAATGAAAAATTTTAAGAGGCCGATTTAGACTCTAAGAGAAAAAAACGAAATTCTTCATGTGAAATAGCTGAAACAAAAACAAAATTGGTGAAACGCAATCAAGATAATTTAAACAAAGTATCTATTAGGAGGAGAGTTGCTAAAGGAATTTTGAGCAGATACGAAACTTTGTATAAAATTTGTTTAACAGTTTGTAAACCTAAAATTTAAGAACTGGCTAATAAAGGATGGCCCATTGAACCCTTGAATTTTTGAAATCGTGAATAGTTTTTTTTTGTGTTCTTGCTTGAAACATATTGAAATTTAAAAATAGTTTAATTTAGTATTTAATAAAATCAGGTCTAAAATTTTGCAGTCGGTATCAAAATTAATATTAATTTGGAAAAAAAATATATTTGAGGCAAGCTATGATTTGGACAGATAATATTAGCGAACTAAATATTTTGTAAATATTTCAAGGGTTTACAGTGGGCCCTCACCCTTCAACTAGCTCTTAAATTTTACATTTAGAAAGTTTTACACAAAGTTTTATGCTGTTTCATTTACCAACTCAAAAGTGCGTAATCAGCTCTTGGAGACTATTTCTGTGTATACGCGAAGCAAAATAAATCAAATGATTCATTCAACATAAAATTAACAACTTCAAGTGTTTATAATATAACTAAAAAACCAACTGACCGGTTGGCAGAGTGGTTAGAGACCCTAACTGCGGAGCCGAGGGTCGCGGGTTCGATCCCCGCCCGGGACAAATATTTGTGTGCATGAACATATTGTCTATTTGTTCCGTGTCTGGGTGTAAAAATATATATGTATACATTATAAAAAAAAGAATATATAACTATATATATCAGTTGTCTAGTACCCCATAATACAAGCATAATACTTGCTTACTTTATAGCTGTATAGATAGCGCTGTGTGGGATGTCCCAGATATTATTATTCTTTTTATTACTATTATTATCAAAATTAACCTATCTCAGCATAAAGCTGGCAAAAACTACATTTACGGGCGCAAGCCAAGTAAATTATTATTATTATTATAAAATAGCAAAGAATCAGTTTTAAAGTTTAAACAGTAATTAATTAATAAATTAAATTACTTAATTATTTTTATTTAATTATTTTAGTAAAAATGAATCTAAAATTAGTTTAATTGCATTTAAATTAAATAAAAAATTGAATTGTAAATTATCTAAATAATCCTTGCTAACCCAAGTAAAATAGCCCAATAATCCTTACCCTTACAAACTCAACAAAATCATCCAATTTACAATACCCCTTTTTATCTACAGCTTTTCCCCAACTGTCTTTGAATATTTAGAGAATGGCATGCATAAATCATACAATTTTTTCAAATGCCATAATTTTAAGCTTTGCAAACATATTTCAAATATCATGCATATAATAAGCCCTTCGATTGACTTACAGAACGACTGTTTTGGATTGCGCCGCGGCATAAGTAGGTCTTGAAATGGATTTTCAGTGTCGTTGCAACCGCCCCGCCCTCCGTAGCCCAAATGTCGCATCGACGTAAATCAATTTCCACTTGACATGCGTTGTGTTTAAAAGCATTTTTCTGTTTTATCCCTATCGCTTTTATCCGGGAATGTATAAATTAAGGCCTATCGATGTGTCGGGTATGACGACGGTTTGAAAATGATAATTCACTAAAGGAATGTGTTAAATAATAAACACATCTAATATTGAACGCAATCAATGTTATTTATAATTTTATAAAAAGGGAGCTTAGAATTAAAAAGCTCCGACGCTTTAAAAAGTCTGAAATAATAGAGGTTTATTAATTTCTAAATTATTTTTGATCGTTAAAGGCGTCGGAGACCAGTAGGTTTTATTCCTATGCATTTATGTTTTGTTGTGTTGTGACGTAACGTAGTTAAAGGCAGGAACTGATTTAGGGAGGTTACTTAGCAGTCTCCGACCCACCCTTAAATATCAAAAATTCTTTGAAAATTAATAAAATTCATTAATTTCAGATTTTTTAAATGTTAGTTTTTTGTGAAAGGAGATTTTTGACCTAAGAATCAAAGACCGCATTAACATCGGTTAATCCATTCGGGAGTTACGATGCCGTAGACAGACACACAGACAGAGAAATAAACACAAATGTAGCTATGATTGATTGCAATTAAATTAGCTTTCAATTGAAAAAACTTAATGAAATCAATCCATCTGTTTAGGTGCTAAAATGCCGCATACAACACATAGATCGACAAACAAACATAAAAGTAACTAAAAACCGTCCCGACTAAACCAGCTTTCATTTCAAAAATACCGCAATTAAGTCGGTGTATCCGCTTAGAAGCTACCATGCTACAGACAAACACACATACAGCCACATACCTAGGTCTCAAAATTATAAAACCCGTCGCGTCGTTTTCGACGTGTTTCCGTAGGAGTGCAAAAAATAATCTAATCTAAAACGGACATGTAATGTATTTTTATGTAAATAAACGGCTATAACTATGTATTTATACTTGTTTTCTCTATATTCATTAAATTGTTTCTTCGTAGCCGAATTTATAAATTTTTCCTTGTTAAGGTTTTTTTTAAATAAAAACGTAAATTTTCTGGTTTCTTACTAGGGTTAGGGCTACACACGCCTGTTTTTTTATGTAAAATTAAATGAAATAATTTTAAAATATTCAGAATTTTATTTCATTTATAAATAAATGTGTTCTTATAGAAACAAATGTTCACAACCGTTATTTAAGATATTGAAAATTTTATAAATAAATACAGACTATTCTTTGTAACTGAAATTTAAAATAAACGTCTAAATTTAGCGTAATGACACCTCTTCTTTGAAGGTGTGACTGAGCTTTACTAAAGAAAAACATTTGTTTACACCAAAGCGAAACACGAAACTTAACTACCGAAACACGATACGACTGTTTTTAAGAAAGGATCCTATCTCGAAAGCGATATAAATTCAAAGGAAAATATGAGAATGGAATGGCTTAACAAAGGAAATAATAATCTGCTGAACGGAGGGCATATCCTTTAAACACTCCATGAATAATAATAACTTTGACACTTAAAGTCTTTAAGAGATATATCACTTTGACACCCTAGTCCACAACGATATACTACTTTGACAGTTTAAGTCCTCTTGCTATGTATTACTTTGTCAGTTGAAGATTGTTACTAGGTATCGTTTCCGGGTTATAATGGCAAACAGGTGTCATTGCATGCGTTCAAAGTTGATTTCATAACAAATAATTAAATAAATGTGAAGTAAAAAAATACTGCAGATATATTTTCACTGTTGATTAATTACTTAGTAATTTTTTTTATCAATACGCATAATACCTACCTCGACTGACCGGTTGGCCAAGTGGTTAGAAACCTTAAATGCGGAGCCAAGGGTCGCGGGTTTGATCCCCGCCCGGAACAAGTATTTATGTGCATGAACATGTCTATTTGTTCCGTGTCTGGGTGTAAAAATATATATATGTATATGTATACATTATAAAAAAAAAAGAATATTTAAGTATATATATCAGTTGTATAGTAATACATAATACAAGCATAATACTTACTTACTTTGTGATTAGATGGCGCTGTGTGGGATGTCCCAAAAATTATTATTATTATTAATAATACTTTTTCCGCAAATGACGACGTGTAAAAATGTCGCCTTGTAAAATAAATCAATAACTGAAGTTAAGAACAAAGTGAACTCAGTCGCGCTTGTGACGACATGACTTTGTAGGAACTTTTAATACTAAATTATCGTCAGTGTAGTTATATTCTTTTGTAATATTTTATGATTAACATAATGTCGTGATAGCCGAGTGGTAACGAGCCTGCTTCTTGTTTAAAAAGCCGTGGTTCGAATCCCAGGGCATATACCAATGAGTTTTTTCTAACTTATGTACATAACTATTACTGACTCTGTGTCTCGGAGAGCACGTTAAGCCGTCGGT
Organism: Luffia ferchaultella; assembly: GCA_949709985.1. NCBI lineage: Eukaryota > Metazoa > Arthropoda > Insecta > Lepidoptera > Psychidae > Luffia > Luffia ferchaultella. The sequence continues at coordinate 7,577,886 of OX453243.1, forward strand.
CGTGGTTAAAATCTACCAACCCGCACTAGAGCAGCGTGGTGGATTAATCTCCAAGCTCCCTCATCCCAACGGGAGGCCTAAGCCCCCTGCATTGGGGCATTAATGGGCTTATGATATGGTAACATCACTATAAATATACCTTGCATGTATTAACTCAAGAATGATATCACAATACATGTTACGAAACCACGCTACGCCTAGATGAGTCATAGAAGTAGGAATGATAAGTAGTAAGACTAGAATGAGCGCCACTCTACTGAACTATTAGGACGTCGTAAACCATAAACGCGAAGGTATGCGGCGAAGTGTGGGCGAAGGCTCAACACGTTCACCGAAAGTAAGTCACTGAAAAGGGTAAGTAGGGCGTCAGAGTTATCGACGTTGATTTCCGTCCTTTTTTCTTCTTAAAATTAAAATTGTACCGGACCTCTAACAAGCGGTTTTACCAAATGCAGAGCGTCAACTACACCTCATTTAAGTGTAGTTCCTGTAAGCCAGCGTGAACGTTGTGTTCTAAGTATCTAACTTATATTGTTCCTGAATCTATGGTTCCAATACACACAATGTGCAACTACCAGAATTTTTGATACATGGCGCTAATATTTGCAAATGAACACTGCACTTTCATCGACAAAAGAATTTTCGTAATCTCTTCACTTTATCAACGTTCTAATCAAAATTACAATTTCTTTAGGCCAAATCACGACAATGTCCTACTTTACACCTCCTTACTTACTCACGGCGAAGCTTTTCTCCATTGTAAACCTATAGAAGCCGAGTTCTATCAAAATATTTTCGTGTACTTAAATTGAACGAATATAAAGAAACGTTCCTTAGCCGCCATGAAAGGGCTTTCAGCCATTACCGACTTGCCTTGCGTGTGCGGCATTACTTTAATCGGCTTGTTTGTGGTTGAATAAGCCAGTTTTGCACATAACGACTGCCAAATTAGCATCTTAATATTGCTACCAGTTGGCCTACTAAATAGAAGCGGACAACTGAAAGTCTTAACTACGGTAGTGTGGGAGGTTGTTAAGGCTTTGTTAGATACATTTTGTAAAAGAACCATGCCCGTCGAAGTGCGTACCACCAGTATCACGGTATTCATGCTACATCAATTCCAGAGTTGTTTTGAAACCTTCTTCTTTTTTTATGAAATATTAAAATGGGTATGGGTTCAGGAATCACTGACTAGTCGACTACAATATATTTTCAAACCTTATCGCATCATAACACACAGACATGATTGCGATACAGTTTTATAATAGTATAAGTTGTCGATTGTTTTCTACTTGCCTTGATATTTTAGGTGCACCTAAAAAAAATATTCTGCCGCCGCTGGCCGCCGCGCCGCCTCGCGCCGTGTCGGTGTCGTGTCGTCACGCCGAAAAGCGTCTGACCCCGCTTCGTGGCTCATTTTTTGAGTTTGAATAGCCGTTATATCTCTCAACGTCATTATTTTACGATGTTTAATATTTGTGAATTGTTTTTATTCACGAAGACTAACGTTCGGCTTTCACCATTGTAAGTAGCGGTTAATGATCGAGTGCCCCAGGTGGTCAGTAAACGAAACTTCTTGACGTAAGAAATTGATTTTTCTTTGGCCGGAGAGAAAAAAAGGGATTTTCGCTCAATATCAGGCTTGGGTTAACCGTTCTGCCAATGATTGATCGATTAATGTTTGGGTTTTCACAAATATAGTACACAGATAGAGTGAACTTGTAACAATAGTTGCAAACTATTTAGGGATTTTTTGATGTGATATTAAACTTCGGTGAAAAATAAAAGTTAAAGTAAACAATGATAGATATAGCGATATTGGCTATATTCGTAATCAGATGCCGATTTGTAATAATTTGCATGAATATATTATTTTATATGCGCACTGACTAGTCTATTGGCTGAGTGGTTAGAGACCCTAACTGCGGAGCCGAGAGTCGCAGAGTTCGATTCCCGCCAGGGATAAATATTTGTGTGCATGAACATTTGTTCCGTATCTGATTGTAAAAAGTATCTATGTCAAAAATAATATTTAATTATATTTACCAGTTACTAGTACCTCATATACAAACATATTTCAATTCACGAAAAAACGCGACAGTGTTGTCGGACCATGGACGCATTTTCTCTACTGGCTCTACAGCGAACATTAACATTTTTTATTTATATATTATGTCCTTATACATATTTAGAGCGTTACAGACGTAATAATTTCATAATTTATAAAAATTTCATAATTCATGTAAAATTATCCTTAAGGCTATATAAAAATAAAAGTGCTACGAGCTATGAGTCTACATATTTAAGATGCACGTAAACACCGATTTAAGTTATACCTACTTATACTTAAGTACGAAACAAAATCACAAACTGTCACAATTCACTTTTATTACACTCGCAGTTCGCACTTGATTTTCAAAAAAACTGACTGACTACGTTGCGCCGTGTTTTTTATATAGGCACCGAAATCCCCACCCTGCAGTAGGATCTCGAAGATTTTGTCGTCGAACATTCGATATTCAAAATTCTAATCCCAATTAACCGTGCGAATATGTCTTAACGCCAACGCCACCTTTGAGTTCGCGCGGTTCCGCCTCAAAAATAAATTTTTTCAAGCGCGCAAATTCCTTTGAGCAATTTCGTCGCTAAAATTGAATTTCATTTACAATTAATTTTGTTCTCGAATTTCTAGTTATTTTTGTATTCGATCGATGGGCCGCGGGATCATTCAGGTACTTTCTATAACATATCAATGTGCTTCTACGCATAGACGTCACAATAAGTTTAGCCTTAGAAGTGTATGACCAAAGTGTTCGGAAACAATTAATTTTCTTTGAGGTTTCGTTGGCCACTGCCGAAGCATCTATTGATGATCAATCGACGTATCAACCTTATAAATTGATGGGCGACCAGTGAATGATATCGATCGAAGTCGAGGTCGCGTGACTGTGGTAGCACCCTAACCTAACATCACAAACCATAAAATGGTTCAGTGATTTTATTTGGTGACAGATCAACCATTCGAAAAAAAACTTTTCTTTGATACAAAATAAAGTTAATTTAGGCATTCGTAATTGTAGATACTTGGAATAATCTGACCATATTTTTGTTTTCCTAACGCTGTGTGTGTGGGATGTCCCAGATATTATTTTTTTGCCCCTGGCAATATATTTGTCCCTGTCTGCGATACCTTATTGAATATGATGTTAGTGTCTTTTATTGCACATTCTATCGGTTATGAGCTTGATTTTGAGGTAGTTCATTAATTTTTAATAATAATAATAAAAATATATGGGACATTCCACACAGCGCCATCTAGTCCCAAAGTAAGCAAGTATTATGCTTGTATTATGGGGTACTAGACAATTGATATATATACTTAAATATTCTTTTTTTGTTATATAATGTATACATATATAGATACTTTTACACCCAGATACGGAACAAATAAACATGTTCATGCACACAAATATTTGTTCCGGACGGGAATCGAACCCGCGACCCTCGCCTCCGCAGTTAGGGTCTCTAACCACTCGGCCAACCGGTCAGTCAATTTTTACCCTGTCCGTTTTTACTTTTTAATTATTAATTTCTTGTTCGATATTCCATAATTCATATCAGTATGATTCCTGTATAAAAGTACAGTTCGCTAATGAACTTTCAGAATTGTAGATAAAAATTTCATACAAAGTGGTTAATCAAAGTTTATTTCTTTTTTTGTAGGCAGAATGAAAGGCGGACCACCAATGATAGTGCGGTTAGCGGCCGTGTCGCTTTTCGCAATCGCGATATCGAGTGGTGACCAAACCACGACGATATCGAGCCAACCTCCCAGATCTACTCAGGAGGTGACAAAAGCTGTGACATTGAAACCCGACCGTCAACGTGGTCGAGGCGCCAAAAGAAGGACCTCGACCACGACCACAACAACGGAAGTGAACGAAGAGGATGAGGAAATCGAAGACGAAACAACTACGCAATTGACCACAACAACTACTGTGGATCCCAGATCCTTTGATCACAGTAAGTGTTTATTTAAAGTCTAAGTAATATTAGTAAATAATTAGGGACTTGAGTATGAAATTACTATTCTAGCTACTGGCCACTTTTTAAATAAAAATACAACGTACATGGTGATAATTATTAATCTGAGACTTATTCAAATAAAAGCTAATGTATTCTAAATTGAATATCAATAAATGATTTTCAGTTGTTTTCACAATGCCGTCTACGTTAAAACACACAGCAAAAATCTCATGAAAAATTTTGTTTTCAATGGTCGGAAAAACAAATTATTATTTTCTCGGCGCCAGTAGGTAATAAACGTTTTAATGATTGATTTTACTTGAAGTGTTTTTCATCGTAGATTTAGAAAATGCTCCTCCTTACTACAATATTTTCTGTTAAGTGCTTCACCTGATTTCATACATCTTGTTTTATGCGTGAATAAATGTAGCACGGAAAAAATATATTCTTTATAATCAAAGGACAAGCACGTTGTTTCTGTCGTACCCATAAAAATATGAGAGAGATCGACCTTGTCCCTTGCATTATGCTTCGGTCGCATCCAACCAAATATGAATGTATCCACTAAGTATGTTTGGAATTATCACCTGATGTAAGCGCTTGGCGTCTTAGTCCGATGAGCTTCAATTTTGAATCCCATCGCAAACAGTGCAATGAGAAAGTTTATCTACATGAATAAACTTTAATTTTAAGAAAATTTGCACGGTTTATCATACATATACATATATTCCATATTCTTCGATCGAATATAATTTTGTTTATAAATTTTGTCTATTTTTATATTTTCTTGATAGGAATGGTTTAATGTGAAGGAATCAGAGGTATTTTTCGAAGCGAGATTGGAACCCTGCCCATAATACTTCATATTGTGAAATGTATAAAACTTATTTCTTAATTTCGTAGGCGTTTCGTATTTACGTACTAATATTATACACCCTAATTTAATTTTTACTTATAAAAAAAAATATTAATGACGAGCGCAAAGTGCCGAGAACGCTAGCAACGTTCCCGCTCTGAATGGCTAGGCTGATCCTTTGAACAAATATTCTTTGCTCATACACGATACCAATCTTAGCCTTGCGCCAATTTTGCGCGAAAACGCATCAGCATCCCCAGACCATGGACCCATCGTCTCCACTGTAAACACTAAAAATTCATAAGTGTTCTTTATGCCCTTATATTTAGAGCGTTTCAAACGCACGGCTGATTCTGCACCGGCACCAGCTACTCTGTGGCAGGCGACAACATGATGGGAAGCACAAAGTGTGTCGAAACAGGTAGCGTCCCAGACTAAAGCTTGAACACGTGTGTACGGGATTATGGACATCCCATCCGGGCGTCAGCCATGTGACCTAAATATGCCACTTGGTTCTGATAAACATGGGACATCTATACTAATATTATAAAGCTGAAGAGTTTGTTTGTTTGTTTGAACGCACAAATCTCAAGAACTACTGGTTGGAATTGAAAAATTCTTTTTGTATTGGATAGTCCATTTATTGAGGACGGCTATAGATTATATACATAAAATCATTCTATCTGTCTGTCTATTCGATCAAATCTCCAAAACGGCTGAACTGATTTTGATGAAACTTCACAGATATGAAAAGGAAGTGGTGAAAAGTAATATACAATACTTTTTGTATGTCTGTATGTACGTCCATTTGCCTATTCGAGCTAATCTCCTAAAAGGCTAAACCGATTTTAATGAAATTTCACAGGTATGAAAAGGAGGTGGTCAAAAGTGACATACATTACTTTTTGTCCATCTGTATGGCTGTACTTCTATGGGTCCATTCGAGCTAATCTGCAAAACATCTAAACAGATTTTAATGAAACTTTGAAGACGTGAAGAAAAGTTGCCAAAAGTGAAATGAGCTACTTTTTGTGACGTGACGTTGTCATGAGTGATGTAAGCTACTTTTTGTCTGTCTGTTTGTTTAGGTACGTCCACATGTCTATTCAAGCTAATCTCCAAACTGACTGAAAATATTTTAATGAAACTTTGCAGACTTGAAAGGAGGTTGTCAAGAGTGACATAAGCTACTTATTGCCCGTCAGTCGGTCTGTACGTCTATGCCTCTATTTTAGCTAATTTTCGACGTCTGAACAGATTTTAATGAAACTTTGCAAACATGAAAGAAGGTTGTCAAGAGTGATATTAGCAACTTTTTACCCATCTGTTTGTCTGTACGTTTATGTGTCTATTCAAGCTTATGTCTATAACGATTAAACAGATTTTAATGAAACATTGCAGACGTAAAAGAAGGTTGTCGAGGGTGACAGCTACTGTGTCTGTCTGTCGTTTGTCCTCACTGTCAACGTATCTATCAACGTAGATAAAGCCGAAACTACTAAGTCTAGGAAGCTGAAATTTAAAACAGTGGTTAATTTTATTACGCAATGGGGTCCTCATATTATGAGGGTGGCTGGTAAACTGAGCTCTGCTGTTTTTGCAATTAGGCAAATAAGAAAACTAACCGATGATGTGCCTACAGCGAGGCTGGTTTATTTTAGCTACTTTCATAGCATAATGTCATATGGCATTCTGCTATGGGGAAAGGCCGCTGACATTCAAACAATATTTGTTCTGCAGAAAAGGGCTATTCGAGCTATATATAAATTAAAATCTAGAGATAGTGTAAAGGCTCATTTTAGAGAAGGTAATATTTTGACAGTCCCTTGTCAGTATATTTATGAAAATATAATTTATGTACATAAAAACTTAAATGCTTTCTCTAGGGTGGGTGATGGCCACAACTTAAATACAAGACATAAGCATATGTCAATTCCCAGGTTCAGGCTCTCAAAAGTTAATAATTCTTTCATGGGAAATTGTATCCGTTTTTATAATAAAATTCCAAAAGAAATGTTAGACTTGAATTCTAATCAATTTATAAAGCGAGTTAAAGTCCAACTCATGAAAAAAGCTTACTATTGTATTACCGAGTATTTAAATGATAAGTGCGCATGGACATTATTGTAATAGTTGTAAGACTTTAAATTTAAAAAAAAACAATTAAGAAAAACATATATTTAAATAAAATAAATAGGGAGGAGTTTCTTGCCGGTTTCAATAAGTGTGTGCAAACATCTTATATTGAATAAAAACTTTTTGAATTTTGAATTTTATTAATTTTTAAGATAGGATTACTCAGAAATTTTAAATTTAAGGTGGGAAGGATGAAGGGGCTTTGTATGAGTCTTTGTTTTTTAAAGTTAGAAACATTAAAATTTTAGCATAAACAAATAATAATGTGTTTCAGGTTTTTTGGATTTCCACATTTTAAGAGTGGGAAACGGGGGGTGAAAAATATGGGAGTGTCGGTTTTCTTAAAGAAGTGGGGGGAATGAAGATTGAAAGTTTGAATGGGTGTAAGCAATATTAGTTTCAGCAAAAAGTACCTACGTATAAACCATATCAAACATTAACAGTACCTACCTATAACAGGAATGTGTCGTCTACGCAAGCTAAGCTGCGGGCAGTCGCTAGTTGGCTAAATAAAGTGACTGGTCACTTTATTATTGATCGATTAATATCTTGAAAATAGGCCAGCACTTTTTTCACAAGACAAACCTTATAATATACATACCTTACTTTGTCATATGCTAATTGATTTTGTTCATTACTTTCTTCTTTCAAGGCATATTTTTATGTAAAGGAAGTACGAAATGATACTCAATACGGATTTAAAAATGTTCTACAGTTCAGTATACTGGATTCTTCAACTGAATAAATTTTCTTAGCACGAATAAAGTCAATCAGGAGAAATCTGTTTTTTAAATGAATTTTAAATCTCCTGATAAGATATATTTATTACTTTATTTATATAAATAAAATTTATTCAAGTGCCAATTTATTCCATTAAACGATTTCAAGTGTAGAAATTTCAATCATTTTTTAATCCAATTTCCATCGTGGGACTAACTCAACGCAGTTCTTAATGTTGTTTGCAGGAAACACGACCGATGAACACACCGTGCGTTTTTAGTTTAATTGCTTTCGCATTGGAAATGGCTTGTGAAATGTAGCATAAGGTCTAATTTATTCTTAAATCGTTTTACAGCCATTGAACTCAATAATTAAGAATCTCAAGCCATGGCACAAGCTAATCCATTCAATATACTGCAGATTTATCATCATGGTTCATGGTTAGCACATACACGGTATTGACCCCAAAAAAACTAGGAATACGCGCATACTCTGCTATCAAATTCATTTACTCTATATTGACCCATTTGCACTAAATTGGTAAAATAGAAAGGAAAATATGTAGTTCCCGAAAAGCATCGGAAATAGCATTTATGAATTCATGGAATAAGCATTCACGACTTCCTAATCGGTGGTAGCAGAGTGTATAGAATATAAGTGATGATTTTGATTAAATAGGTTTTTTTTTCTTAGTGATCTCTAATTTAATTTCTTCTTACATCAAATGGCAATTTCAAAATTCAACCCCTAGTAATAAAGAAAATATCACTATAGTTGTGTATAGCCAATCGATCGTAATACGATGGCAAAATAATGGCGTCGTTTTCTACGTCAATCAAATCCAGGAATTTCTGCGACAATTTAAACCTGGCTGGCTAATTTCTGTTTTAATCTAAAATGGCGCTAATTTCTATGCAATTTCATCATCGTGGCGTTTCTTTGTATATGAATTGAATGGTGGCGCCATGACGTGCTATTTTTTATGACATTTAAAGTTGGCACAACTATCCATGTTATTTAAAGGTAGTATTATTATAACCGCCAATCAAACATCTACGTTCACAACTAAATGATGATGCTACTTTATACGTCAATACTAATAAATGGTGGCTTAACTATTTACGTCAACTTTTTCAATTAATTTTGTATAAGATGGTTTCTTGCTGCATTTAGTGCGGCAGACCCTATATACACCGTGTCGTACAGGATATTGCAGTACTTTAATACTGGTTAAGGCTCTTGCCGTGTCGTGGTAGCGACCCCGCTTCTTGTTTAGAAGGCGGTGGTTCAAATCCTAAGGCATGTACCAATTAGTTTTTTCTGAAATATGGACATAACTGTTACTGGCTCCGTCCCTCGGAGAGCCCGTTAAGCTGTCTGTCTTGGTTGCCATCAATAGATGGCAGTTGTTATAATCCACCAACCCGCATTGTAACAGCGTGGTGGATTAAGCTCCAAGCCCCGTCATCCCGAGGAGAGCCCTAAGTCCTGCGGTGGGGTATTAATGGGCTGATGAAAGGCGCTTTCAGCATACGGTGCAGTATAACATCTTGACGTGCTTGTCGCTTTGTAATTTGCTTCACCTGGCTGTGCTATGCTACAATCTACGCTGCGACACACAATATTTAGTTAATATTTATTTTAAGATCATACATTTATTCTTTTAACCTAGAAAATTATTGTTCCCAATACGTAATTTATGAAGACATATCAACGTATATTTACTGGTAGTCTTAATTCGAAGTTGCATGCAAAACGTAATGTCGTAAGTGCACGCAAAATTTAAATAAACGTATTTTTTTCGGGAGGACACTTTTGCACAATTATGTTTTCTCGTTCTTTTTTCCCCAGTCCTATCATTTCATGCACTAGAAGTACGCGGACTGGCCGATTAGCCAAGTGGTTAGAGACCCTAACTGCCGAACCAAAAGTCGCAGGTTCGAGTTGCATCCGGAACAAACATTTTTGTGCATGAACAGGTCTGTTTGTTCCGTGTCTGGGTGTAATATATCTATATATGTATATATTATAAGGAATATTTAAGAATGTACTGTACATCAGTTGCCTAGTACGTATAATACAAGCAAAACACTTGCTTACTTTTGGACTAGATGGCGCTGTGTGAGATGTACTAATTATTATTATATAATATTATTGTATTTTTTCAAGTAGTTATTATTTTTCAAGTATTTATTATTATAAATGATCAAATACAACTATTTTTTACACCTCAATATATATATATCCATATCCATTGCCATATATGGCTTAAGTACACTGACGTTGCATTAAAACTTTAATTTGTTAAAACATTTACTCTTGGGTGTTTCCGGCCTCGTTTCTGGTCTTGCTTATTTTTCGTCATTAGGTAAAGGTAATGTTGGGCCGACCCCACCTAGAGTGGGATAAGGGCAGGAGAGAGAGAGAGAGAGAGAGAGGTAAAGGTAATCTTCATAGTGATAATGAAAAAACACCCTTGAGAAATAATATATATAAAAAAACAACCAGCGCCATCGGTTGGCTACTTAAGGAAACAGCGTCATATTGATATTTTACTTTTAAAAAAGTCGTTTCCTGTTGTTCCCGGTCTAGTTTATTTTCGCTATTAGTGGTGAAGGTAGTCTTTAACTTAATGGCTGAAACGTTGTTTTTGATGATGTTTTGAGAGAGATATGGCGTGCGGATAAAAGAACAACCTTGAGAAATAAAGAATGAACATAATATATAGAGACTGGGAAATCTTCTACAATTGGAAACTACTGGAACAAAATTTACGTAGTTCTTGTATTATAGACCTTCCAATATTCACCATTTTCTTTTTATTTTTGGGTGCAGAGCTGTGTATATTTAATCTATATCAATATTTTTTTTGCGCAAATATTTTTTATGTACATACATCACACCGTTACAGTTTAATAAAAGCATAAAATATAAAATGATTCGTTACTAAATAAACAAACACAAGGAAAAATTAAAACACCTTCCCTTACACGTGACGTGATGTGTTATAAGATTAATTTCATCTCGACGCCGCCCGGGATAATCACGTTTTTTTATCCACGGCACCGGAGGTTGGAATTAATGAGTTAATGACCCAAGCACGTACCCGTTAACGAGCGGTTAATTATACCTATTCCGACGTTATAGGTTAACTAAGGTAAATAGCAGGAAACAAAAAACTCTACTCGCAATCCGTTTAGATACCTCATGATAGTTATTTATCTAAGAGTTAACTTTGTTGTTTTAGCCTTCTACATATCTACCTTATACATATCAACCGATCATTTTAGTTTATCTGAAATTATTATATAGATAAAAATTGGCACGTTAATCCAACGGCAAGTCGAGTATTATATATAGCCCAGATTTCAGACAAATTTTCAAATATAATAAATACATTATTAGTCTATTCCAGGCCTACCAGCTTTCTTTAAACAATATGTAGATAGCAAGTACCACTGTTATTTTATAATTTTGGTATGGTAGTTCGTCCGTCCGTCCGTCCGTCTGTCCGTTCGCGTTCTAACGTCGTTATTTTCGAGCCTATTTTATTGAAACTTTGCACAGAGCTTCCCTTGAATACCTCTAGTTTTGCGAATATTATTTTGGATGTGATTAGAGGAAACAGAGGTGAAGGAATTGAGAATTTTCAGATTTCTTTTCGTTTCCTCTACCATAACAAAGAAAATCTGAAAGTAACCAAGTTTAGGTTCAAAAAGTACTCATGAGTCACTCGGTCTAAGACAACGAGTTCTTGGCGCAGATTTTACGTTACATAGGTATCACTAAAGAGCAGTTTGTCAGAGAAGCTGTGTGGATATGGGCCGCTAGAAAACGTGGCAAAAGATATGTTTGTCTAAAACGTCTAGACCGAACTTGATGCTGTTCTTTGCGTTCTGCGCTTTCAATCAAATTTTGAATGAAAATCAAAAACACCTTCAATCAAAATTTGTTAAATGAGATGAATTGAATATTTCGAGACATTTGTTTTTACACTTATTTGAATTTTAACCATGGACTTTCATCTCGGGTACGGAACCCATTAATGTGGTTCGCCATGCAACTTGGTCGGTTTTTAGTAGGTACAATCAAACATTATGCTTTTAAAAGTGTCTCATTAACTCAACAAGAGTTGGATATCGTTACAATATTTACAGATTTAATATTTGTTGCGATTCAACATTAGCTAAGTGAAATAAGTCCTCTCCCTAGAACTTTAGGTTGGTCCCAACATCTTGTGGGTGGGCAGCTGTAAATTCTGGCCTACTGACCTGCGCCGCGTCTCCCCTTGTATTATTTACGCCCACGTTTATTGGTTCCGAATTGGATTTAAAATTATAAAATTGTGTTCATAAAATTGTCTGACAATTTCTTCACAATGAAACGACCTATTATCGTTTTTGTACCATAATCTTAATTCCAATAATCTTACAATTTAATTACATGTAGTACAATAAGCGTTCAGTGAAGTGGGCAATAAAAAGTTAAACGTAAGAATTTGGTAAAGACTGCAGATTGATAGTATTGGGTGATGACGTTCTTATATTTATCCGATCAGATTCAAAATGGTACTCATAAGACTACAAGTTGAAGGATACCCCAATACCAAGATTCAAAAAATCTAATGGAAAATAATACAGTTAAAGCCGCAACGGACGGACAAACGGACGGACAGATGGATAGAATCGTATCGTATGAAATTTGGTAACGTAACAAACAAATTATACCGTATCAAAATTATGAAGTACGAGCGTTACTGATTGTCTCCATTAGTGTTTTTAATCGTAGATGTATAAACTCAAGGAAAACTGCATATGAATTTTTCAATCTTTATGTTCGGTACACATTAGTCCCACAATGGAAACTATTATTTTTATAAACATGCGTGTTCACTTACCATGTGTTACCATTATTATTTTGAAGACCACTTGGCCTAGTTGGTATCGACCCTGCCTACGAAGCTGGGGGTCCTGGGTTCGAGTCCCAGGTCGGGCCAATATTTATATAATGAATATTAATACCGGTAACGGGCCTTAGTTGTTAAACGTATATGTATGTGGTGTCTTCGCTTGGTACCCAGAACACAAGCTAATGCTTAGTTTGGGGCCTAGTCGATGTTGTGATGTATAGGTTATTATTATTATACGCTATTGTTACATATAGGGTTTCATGCAGTTATAAAGGTGTATTGACTTGTTTATCACCGCTCGTCGCAAAATGCCATCTACTTAAACGTATATTTCAGTTTAAAATTTTTCTTTTAACATAAATTGTGATGTAATTGCAAATTAAATTTTTTTGGATTTATTTCTTCACTTTGACTGTAATATTTTTATTTTTCCTTTCATGTTTCTAGGTCAACGGAAATTACTCTTTAAGTTGTGATTTACCTATTTGCGAGGGACAATTAAATGGATTATATGGCTCTATTTTTTTATTGGTTTATGATAGGAGCCTGATTTTTTTTACAGCTCTAAAGAACTGTCGACAAAAGTACTAGATGTTAATTTCAACTTTATTTCTCCACACATTCCTGAAAAAAGGAGGATTGACAGACGAACAGATAGACGGACGGACCACGAAGTGTACTTATAAGGGTTCCTTTTTCATTTTTGAGGTACAGAACCCTAATAAAAGCACATGCCTGTTTGTGCAGCTTAAGATGGTGACCGACCAGCGAGCTTTACCGCGGTTTTATGACTAGGCTTAGAATTAGGAATGATATCATAATAATAGCAGAAAGTCTAATCGAATAGGATAGGATGTTCTTATATATTAATCCTACTTCTATGCCGATGAGTCAAAGCCGTGGTTAAGCTCGCTGGTCGATCACCCCGTTTATGTTCTATTGAGTTCTCTAAATTATATGACATATCATATAATTCTATAACTTTCGCAAATAATAATAATAATAATAACACACACAATCACAACAACGTCTAGGTCCCAAACTAAGCATTAGCTTGTATTTTGGGTACCAAGCGAAGACACCACATACATATAACAACCAAGACCCGGTGCAAGTATTAATATTCATCATATAAATACTGACCCGACCTGGGATTCGAACCCGGGACCTCCAGCTTCGCTGGCAGGGTCGCTACCCACTAGGCTAAGCGGTCGTCAAATATAATACTACTCTCAAAAATGTTATGTTACTGGCATTGAATGACACTGAAGCGTTATGTTTTGTAGCAATAGGTATTGCGCTTTTCGAAATTTGTACGCACATTTTAATATAAATATCTCATACATTACGGATGACTTAGCAATGTTATTCGAACTGTCCCTACTTAGGAGAAAATAGTTTTAGGGTACGACCCTAGCTGTAGGATGTTACACCAGTTTATACTTTACGTTAAACTTCGAATTTTCATTGCAAATTTCCCATAACATTGCTGCTATTCTACGCAGCTTCTCTCCATCAAGAGATACTAATAAATCAATGGACGATGAAACATTTTAGTGTTGGTTTTTTTGAGAATCTCCTAATACCGAGGCCCTAATTTTCTTCCTGCCACACTTACGTGAGAAAATTTAAATTGTTCTCGAACTTCCGAAAGGGCTTACTTTAAATACAGTTTTGGGTTCGGCTTGACTTCGTCCTTGGAAAACATTTATCTTAAGTAACGATCATTCTTCACTGCATATAACAGAGACGAGAAAAACACGTGTGAAACGAAGGTATATTACAAACTACAGAAATAGATATTTGTAATAATTCTTTGGTCTAGTTCTGAGATAACACGAAATCGATATTTATTCAATATCGATTTATTAGACATATCAGACCGTTCGTCGAATCTTAAAGGCTTTTTCCCATTTTTAGGGTTCCGTACCCAAAGGCTTGTATCACCTAAACCGTAATAAACCCATGAAAGTACCTATCTGTGTTTGCCGTCTAACCACTAATACTTTAGCTAGCTGGTCCAAGATGGCGGGGTTCGGTCCGCGTAGTCCCCGCGCACCGGTCTTCAACCCCGCGAATCTTCGCGCGTCGGTTTTCACCCCCGCGAAATTGCGTTTGACATGTTCGATACTGTGAAGTGACATTTATTACAATATTATATATTATGTGACTCTTATAACCAAATGCTGCTGTCAATTTTATTTATTATGACTGCTGTATTATTATAGTGGTTATATAAATGTTAAAAATAAAATAAAGTAAAAAAAAAACAAACGAGTTTCCCATACAATTAAAAAACGTGTTCTTTTATATTGCATAGTGGTACGGAACCCTTTGTATGCGAGTCCGACTAGCACTTGACGGGTTTTTTATATTACACGAGATAGATGTTTCCCAAGTATGCGTGATTGCGCAAAGTATAGGTATATAAATTTGTCACGCCTTGATATCAATAAATGCACGTACATTTTACTTATATTTATAACATGTCGTCTTCCGTGCATTTACTTGCCGTTTCCGTCATTTTATATTACACAAGAAAAGTCGTTTTTAGGTACGTACATGCGAGATGAAAAACGACACTTTTATATAATCACTATACACTGTCGGTCACACCCTATTTCTCCTAATTTTATGAACGAAAAGGATTGAAATTCGATACAGAGTTTGTTGACCCGTTGGATGTAAGAGCTCCTTATGAAAAAAAAATGAGCTCTACATGAAAAAAAATAAGTATATTTTTATGTAATTTAAAAATGCATAGTTCGAAAGATATTAAAAATAAAAAATATTCCTCAAAATCTGTCATTCCCTCTCCTTATCTCCGAAAATTCTAAGCCTAAAATTTTGGAAAAAATACGAAATATAGAACCTTACTTATGTTTTACAGAAACACTTAAACTAATATCCTAACTTTTTAAATTCCTCCCGGAAACGGAAAACAATCGTGAACAGGAAATGCTTATGAAATGTTACTACATTTAACCATGGCCTACTAAATTAAATTGGTGGCAGCCTACTTATAGGAATGAGTCGGGTATAACATATAGCAAAATTTGTTTTGGGTTTAATATACATTATATGTATATAGTTCGGTGACATTTTTGTTTGAACGCGTCCTCTAGACATTTATAGACATTGTCAATATTAATAGAAAGAAAAAAAGAATATTTCTAAAATAACGTCTGAGATTTTCTTATTTCGTCCCAACTAAATGAAGCCTTGTATATAACGTACATGTACGACAAACCGTATTAACACCGACCGTTTGTTTTACGTGTTTCATTTTATGGCTTGTAGATTATTGCTGGATCGATATCAAATAGAAAGGAGACAAATACGTTTGACCGGCACACAATAACGATTGTAAATACTGTTAGTGTGTTAGTTATAAACTATATCTATATTTGACTAATTTGACCGATTGTCCGAGTGGTCAGAGACTCTAACTGTGAAGCCAAGGGTCGCAGGTTCGATTCCCGACCGGGACAAATATTTGTATAACGTATACATGACAACAACGTCTAGGCCCCAAACTAAGCATTAGCTTGTGTTTTGGGTACCAAGCGAAGACACCACATACATATAACAACCATGACCCGGTACCAGTATCGATATTCATCATATAAATACTGACCCGACCTGGGATTCGAACCCGGGACCTCCAGCTTCGCAGGCAGGGTCGCTACCCACTACGCTAAGCGGTCGTCGTGTGTGAACATATCTATTTGTTCAGTCTGGATGTAAAGGTAATTATATCAGTATATATTATAACGA
Organism: Luffia ferchaultella; assembly: GCA_949709985.1. NCBI lineage: Eukaryota > Metazoa > Arthropoda > Insecta > Lepidoptera > Psychidae > Luffia > Luffia ferchaultella. Next base: position 7,594,310 of record OX453243.1, read on the forward strand.
ATATTTAAGTATGTATGTTAGTTGTTTAGTACCCATAATACAAACATAATACTTGCTTACTTTGGGACTAGATGGCCATGTGTGGGATGTCTCAGTTATTTATGTTATTATTATACTCTTATTAATTATTTTTAATAAATTGTTAATTTTTATTTTGTAGATGATCATGGTAGAGCGAATAGAGATTTATGCCTTTGTCTAGTCGCAGAAAAATACGAGTACATGTTATTGTTAGAAATCAGAAAACACCAAGATAGAAATAAATATTTGAAGTCTAAGGACTGCAAAATAGTAAAAATTTACTGAAAGATGTCACACTGGAGGGTAAGATGCAGGTCAACTTCTAAACGTCCCATCTTAATAGTAACATAGACGGGTAGTAAAGAACAAAACTTGTCTAAATATATTCTAAGAGCTGCTGATATATACTTCAGTCTGCCACCTGTCAAAGTCTGTAGATTATACCTATCTTTTTTGTCTATCGATTTTGCTTTAATCGCAAATTCTTAGAATCCTAGATAGATACAGCTTATAACCGTAATTTTAATTTTAAAATATATTTAATTGTTTTTATTAATAGAACTTTAATGATCTGTGTTAATAGGTGTTGGTTTGACGCTCGCCGGTTAGTCCTATGATGCTAAATTTTCATGTAGCTTCCATTGTAGGGCGAATGCTAAAATTTTACCCGAATGAATAGAAAATAAAAATGCGCCTAAAAATTAATTAAAAAGTGAAAACTATCTCTATGAACTTTATGGAATTTTATTTATTCAATATTGAATACACAATGAAAAGTTTTTGTTTGATACCGATTTAGGAAATTAAAAAACTATTTTATAATACTAATCTATAATCGCCAAGGAGATAAATGAAACATACAAAACATATTTGTTGTAAAAATTAAAATATATTTTTACTTGAAAACTACCACCAAAAGCATTTTGGTTATTGGTTTGTTTCTTGCAATACGTTATATGTTATAACATTCAAGTTTCAACACATCCTACGACCATGAATACTTAAGAGTTTTTAGCAAGCATCAAATCCTGGTAATAAGTTTGGTCTTCATTCCAAACGATTTAAACAACAAACGCTTAGCTCATGAATATATAGATTAAAATCGATTTTCTCACCCGAGGTCGCAGCAGGTAGGTCCGAGCTAATTTCCAATAGCGCCTTTATTATCAAGAAATGAGTAGACGAGGAGGTAGCGTCATTTCACGCTTCTTGCGCATTAGCTTTATTAACATAGATAGGCTCTTCGATCGATTAAACTTCTTTTATTACTCCGCAATAGCTTAATGGCTTCGATTTATTTTGTGAGATTTAAAATTTACGTACTATTTTACGGATAAAATCAATGGTTAAGAGAGTTGAAAAACATACGAGATACTATAAATTTCAATTCAGTTAAGGGTTAATTAATTCTCAAAAATTTTGAAACATGATATATTTACTTTCTGAAATACCAATTTTCACATATTTAACTTCAAAATTGATGGAAGTCCCGAAACTTTCAGCCCCGTTTTGTTTCTCTGAGGTTAAATTTTTCAAAAAAAAAAAAATCAAACACGACATTCATTTTTTGACTTATACTAGCCTATATTTCACTTTTCGTGCCTTTAACTTAAAAAATTTCGAATGCTCATAAAAGCTTTTACCCCTTTGACGTAGAATTACGAAAAATCGTTTCTTAGTGGATGCTTATGTAATAAAACAAGCCTAATGTACAAGTTTTCGTGATAGCCCAGAGCGCAACGAACCTGTCTCAAATTTATAAGGCCCCATAGGGCCATGGTTCGAATCCGGGCGTGTACCAATGAGTTTTTCTGACTTTTAAGTACACAATATCACTGACACCGTGCTTCGGAGGGCACGTTAAGCAGTTGGTCCCGGACGCTGTCAATAGATGGCGGTCGTTACAGTTCCCAACCTGCAGTGGAGCAGCGTGGTGGACTTAAGCTCCATGCCCCCCTCCTCACCCTGGGGGAGGCCTAAGCCCCTGTAGTGGGGTAAAAATGGGCTGATGATGATGATGATGATGAATGTACAAGTTTTGTGTGTTTTTTTTTTGTGAATCTTTTGTGTTTCGGCTTGGCATTGTATACGAGTGTGTGTGAATATTTTGATTTCACATTAGGTTGGGAACAAAATCTTTTAGTATTTTATATACGAACTAGCGACCGCCCGCAGCTTCGCTTGCGTAGACAACAAATTCCTGTTATAGGTACTATTAACGTTCGAGATGGTTTATACGTACTTTTTGCTGGAACCAATTTCGGTCACACCCATTCAAACTTTCAATCTTCATTCCCCTTCCACCCTTTAAAAAACCGATACAATTTTTCATCTCCCGTTTCCCACCCTTGAAATGTGCAAATCTAAAAACCCTGAAACACGTCATTATTTAAGTCCCTCCATTCAAATCTTTAAGTTTGAAATTTCTAAAAAAGGCTTTCTTAACTTAATGCTCACGTTATAAAATAACCTTATGTTCCAAATTTAAGCTTCCAAGACTTAGTACTTTCGGCTGTACGTTGCTAGATCAGTGAGGACAAACGACAGACAGATAGACAGACAGACAAACACAAAAAGTAGCTTATGACACTCTTGACAACCTTCGTTTACGTCTGCAGTTTCATTAAAATCTGTTCAGCCGTATTGGAAATTAGCTCGAATAGATAAAATTGAATTGAATAGACACATAGACGTACAGACAAACAGACGGACAAAAAGTAGCTAATGTCAAATCTCTTGACAACCTTCTTTCCCGTGTGCAAAGTTTCCTTAAAATCTGTTTAGCCGTTTTAGAGATTAGCTCAAATAGACAGATACACGTACAGACAGACAGACGGACAAAAAGTAATATTTGTTAGTTTTAACGACCTTCTTTTCATACTTATGATATTTCATTAAGATCGGTTTAGACAGATGGACGTACAGACAGACATACAAAAAGTTCTGTATGTCACATATGGAATTATATATGTAAAGTTTCATCAAAATCGGTTAAGCCGTTTTGGCCGAAGCCGATTCGCTCGAATAGACAGACAGTTCGTTTTCATGTATATAGCCTATAACCCTCAGCTAGAATCAGGCTATCAAAGGCAAAAAGAATTTTTTAAATCCGACTAGTAGTTTCATAGATTAGCGCATTCAAACAAACAAACAAACAAACAAACAAACAAACAAACAAACAAACAAACAAACTCTTCAGCTTTATAATAAGTATTTCTATTATATAGATTAATAGATTATAAGATAATAAGAAAATAAGATATTACTAAAAACCGTATCAAAGTCTATTGGTTTGGAAGTAAAAAGTAAAAAATATTAATTTAAATTGTATGATGTAAAGGGCAATTATAATATGCATGAAATGCTTAAGACAACTAACGTATTTAATTTGATAAGGATTTATATCACGTATAAAAAACATCTTCGCAAATAGTACATTATGTTAGAACAAATTTGATTGTCATAAAAAAGGTTATAGTACGTTAACCTTAAAAGATACACATATGCTGTCGCGGACTTTTGGTTAGAACTTTTAAAGGGAAACAATTCCGTAATACATGATTTTTGCTTAACATCAACCGTTTACGCAACGCGCGCGACGGAAGCTCTCAAAAGGAATAATTTTTCCCGTTTTTGCAACATTTTTCATTGATGCTCCACTCCTATTGGTCGTAGCGTGATGTAGTATAGCCTATAGCCTTCCTCGATAAATGTACTATCCAACAAAAAAATAATTTTTCAATTTGAAACAGTAGTTCCTGAGATTTGCGCGTTCAAACAAACAAACAAACTCTTCAGCTTTATAATATTAGTATAGATAGTATAGATTCGAAGGCGTTATTTTTTCATATTTCATTACAACTACACATTTAACTAAAATATACTGTCAAAATTTTTCCTTATGTATTGATCGATCCGGTGGTTTTTTCTTTCCAATTGAATGCTTTAATCTTTACAACTGTTGGTAGTAAACATTCGAATCGATGGTCGTGCCCGGCGGTAAAAACTCATAATGAACGGATGCCCTTCCAATCCCTTACACTCAACATCACTTTGTTACGCGTTAATCCGGGTATAGCCGCAGTTTTAAATAAGTAAAATAAATAAATAATATATACTTAGGACGAAATCATTACATTCATTTGTAAAACACTTAAATGATTTGAAACGGGAAACTTAGCTATTTGGTAAGTTTCGAACCGGGGAACCGGAAACTAAAACGTGTACAGAACGAAACGAGAGTTGGAGATATTTCTAGTTAGTTAAGGTAAAATCTGGATCGTTATTTTACAGTAAATAATTCAGTTTCTTGTTATAGTTTAAAAATGGATTTAAAGAAAGGATAACTTTAAAGTGAAATTAAATATTATTAATGATGTGTATGTGCATTGTACTACCCACCAATATTTTAATATTCAGTCAGAAATAATAGTACTAAAGAGAAAACGCGTGCTTTTCATGCACCACAGTGCATACACAAACAGAAATTTTCAATACGCGCCGCGTTCCATACTTCAAAATGATCAAAAACCGTAGCACAATGACACACCATCAAGATTATATTCAGAGTTATACAGGGTGAGATTTTAATGACCAGCCAAATTTTAATATAATGACCTTTGATAAAAATCCGTTGGCCGTCTTGTTCCTTTTTAGTATCGTTCAATAAAAAAATATTTAGTTAAGACTACGTAAATCTTTCCCAAAACTACCAATATACTAGTCACCGTAGGGCCCCAGTGCAAGTACACGCGCCCTGTTCACATGTTCAAATTTTGATAAAAAATATTTAGGATATAATTATTGATAACGAATATTGGACCTATATTTTTATTTACGTAATGAGGTCTATTGGTGATACCTAACATCTAGAAAAATTTTTGCTGGTTACTAAAATGTCATGCTGTATTTTTCTCTCTGTCTCTTTCACTCTTATGTATTCACATGGAGCGAAAGTAAAATAATATAATAAGTATTAGCTGACCGGTTGGTCGAGTGTTTAGAGACCCTAACTGCGGAGCCGAAAGTCGCGGGTTCGATTCCCGCCCGGGACAAATATTTGTGTGCACAAACATGTCTATTTGTTCCGTATCTGGGTGTAAAAGTATTTATATATATTACGGAATATTTAACTATTTATATCAGTTATCTGGTATCCCATAATACAAGCATAATACTTGCTTACTTTGGAACTAGATGGCGCTGTGTGGGATGTACCAGATATTATTATTAAGTGATAGTCTGAATGATGGTATTTCGGGCACCCTCGCTTTAGTAGGTATATAACGTAAACTTAACATATATACATTTAGTTTGAACATAGTAGTAAACATCCCTGTTTAATTGCTATGAAAATGACAGGACGTGAAAGGATAACATTTTAATATACTGAGAGGATTAATTCAAAGTTGCTCTGTTTACGCCTGCGATAAACAGGACCTCTATGAACGAACTCCAGAAACTTTTTCATCGCCCTCACTCCAAAATTTAGTCCGTATTACGCGCTTACCCGAATGGCCCTCCAGGCGGCTAATGACAGAGTGTTTGGACCCGACCCGTTACAGGCACAATGCATGATGTACGATGGGACGTACCATGCCGGTTTTCAACTTATTTTATATACCATTTCATGTAGATCGTGAACAGAATGTAAAAGATAAAATCGTCCCAGTTTTAAAACATATCTCGATCTCTAGTCATATGTGAAAGTGTGTGAAAAACAAATATAACATGTTTTTCTTAACTCCAATTAACAAAAATATACCTTTTTGTTTACACTATTAATTACCATTATCAATGCTACTAAGATACTTGTATTACGTTACATTTACAATTTAATTATGCAAATATATAATGTGTGAGCTTTGAATAATAAGCAGCACTATTTTATTATTAACCTTTAATAATAAAAAAGCGCCACTAGCGGGATACTTTTGATGGCCTTCTGGTATCATTTTCACTTCGCCAGAAATGAAGCTTAATCTTAGTGAGAGCACAACACAATATGTCATTGCAAAAACTAATCCAACAAATCGTAACGATTTAATTAGTAATTTTTTATAAAATAACTCTAAACAAATTGCAGTTCGCGTTATAGGTATAGTTTGATTAGGGGTTTTTTTTTTTAAATTAGTGTAAGAAGGATAAATTATATTAGCCGTTATATTAATTATTCTGTTTAATACTTAAATAGTATAAAGAAAATTTATGTCAATAATTATATTAAAAGTGGCCAGATAAAATGTAAAATTGATTTCCAACTTATTTATAACAACGAGATGCGGACTGCACCATACAGCAGTAACAATTTTATTTGTCTAATATTCAACCGGTCATACCTGCACTACATGTTTATTTACAGAGAGCTTCTGTACATTACTCAAACCAAGAAAATCATAAAGGTCCAGGTAGGTACCGTTACACTATAAACATGTACAATAGCGCGGGCGCCACGCGGTGGTAAAGTTATGAGGTTCTCTAAAACGCTGATTTATGTGAACGTGCTTTTAGATTTACAACCAGTTGTTCGGCCGGCGATACTTTAGGCACGGAAGGGCGAAACCATATCGGTCGCGACGTGGGAACCTTACCTTGATTGTTTTTATTTTAGCTGTTTGTTTCAGCTTTGCTTGGCTGAAATTCTGATCGAAAATGTGTATTAATTATTACTAATAATAATAATAACGTAGACATGACAACAACGTCTTGGCCCCAAACTAAGGATTAGCTTGTGTTTTGGGGTGCCAAGCGAAGACACCACATACATATAACAACCAAGATCCGGTACCAGTATCAATATTCATCATATAAATACTGACCCGACCTGGGATTCGAACTCGGGACCTCCACCTTCGTAGGCAGTGTCGCTACCCACTAAGCTAAGCGGTCGTCAATGCTCAATGATATTATATTAAATAGGTAAACTCAGGAAACGGGCTACGCAATACCAGCTAGTTGACTTATCCATGATTAATGTCGCGATTATGTTTAAAAAAGAAATTCCCTGTTGTGTGATAAAAAATTCAAATAAATACAATGTATCAGTGCGTTTAATAAAGTAAAATAGTTAATGTTTAATTTTCTAACGTCTTTGTACATTACGTACGTATATACTTTATTTTATAATTTATCCAAATTTATGTTTTGGTAGCATATTGTAGTTTTATAGCCTTTGATAGCAACTTCAGATGTAATAGCGCTGAATTAAGACGCGCACTAATATCAAATAACAGTTTCGTTTTACAACGTGTGTATGTGAAGGCAGGCACATGTTTGAACGCATTTAGAATGGAAAACTATTTTATTTTCATTTTATTAATAATAATAATAATAAATCGTTTATTGCCATAAAAAAGAATTCAAAATTATTGTTACATTTAACGTTTCGTTATTTTATGGCAAACGGAATCGGCTCAGTATGCTGTTAGCCTGCAACAAATGGACATGATCTTCGCTGATATTCTGCCGAACCCGAAAAATTTGTTTCAATACATTTAATTTTCTTCTATATCTACTATATCAAAATTAATATTTTTGAGTAGATACTCTGACATATGTTTCTTACCTAGGTATACATCTATTACGGTCAGAGTAATAAATGCGTTTAGTATTAATAATTACCGGTAAATATTAATAATAACTGCAACAATCTGTTGATGTAATGAATACCGAGAGAACGATCACATTTACCGGATATTATTAATAATTTATTACTGTCTTCGGTAAAAGTAATAAAACATCGTAATTTGCATCAACAAATACTTTATTTATAGCAAATTACGAACGTAATAAAAATTCTTTATACTTACTTCACTACATATTATAAAATAAAGTTCCCCGCCGCGTCTTTCTGTCTGTCTGAACGCTATAAACTCAAAAACTACCAAACGGATTGGCATATGGGTGACACCTATGAACGGAGTGATTCAAGAGGGAGGTTTACGTGTATAATTTATTGATATTTTGTGGAAATTAGTTGCAATATGACGATTATTGTTGAAGAAGTCGGAAAAAAATCGTATGAATCTTATGAAATTAAATACGTTATTTACCTTCAGCATTTCATGCAAATTATGATTACCATTTACACCATACAATTTAAATTAATATTCAGTTAATTAATTTAAGCGGCCGGGCGCCGCGCCGTGTCGGCCGTAATCTCTATACCAATGCGACACGTGTGGTTAGGTAGAAGTTATCAATGTAGTATATGTAAAGATATTTTTAGTTAGTTTTTATGTATATATTGTTTACTTTTTCAGGTATTTACAGAAATTGAAATAAAATACATTAAAAATACTCGCAAGTAGGATTAACTTATGTTACATTGAAATATAATTAAATCTAATCCATATGTTCGACGCAGCAAGCGGATAGGATACTACGACAGAAATAACACTACGGCATAGATGCTCTGCTACCCATGCGAAGCCGGGGCGGGTCGCTAGTATAAAATAAAACAAAGTCTTGAAAATAAATCAGGCACAAACTAAAATTTATTTCGAAATGAAATTAAAAGTTTATAAATTCACCATTGGTATGTGAAAATTATTAATAATTACCGGTTAATGTAATTTTATCAATTTAACCCTGTTTGTTGGTTGGTATTACCAATTATTATTATTATTATTAATAATTTTCAATTAATCATACTAAAAATATCTAAAACGATTACTGTTTTAGAATTTCACCTATTGCGGATTGCAGCTACCGCTTCGTACAGTTAGTTACACCTGTAGTTGAAAGTAGTTGAAGCTCGTTCAACAAAGACCTGAAATTAAATTTACGTGGCGCAAAGAAAAAACTAGTTACAAGAGAAAATTGGCGGAGACAGTGACAAATTGGTCCCGGACGAGTAAGTAATATGTATGTCCTTTTCTATCTCGTTTCGCTGGTATACAGCTGTCTCTTTCTGACGCCCGTCCACCTCTCACACGGGTCCGTAACACAAACACTATCCATGTAATTGTCACAGAAATATAAATTGCTTTTCTTAGGACAAATGATATGAAAGGCAAACTCCGAACAATTATAAATAAATATAGATATTTGTTAATTAACATTTTTAATAATAAGAACGGAGACCGGAGAAGGATGTGTCTGTGCAATGCACGTTGATTTAAGTAAATTCATTGTTTATGAAGTGTCGTGATAGCCCAGAGCACAACGAACCTGTCTTAAATTTATAAGGCCCCACAGGGCCATGGTTCGAATCCGGGCGTGTACCAATGAGTTTTTCTGACTTAAGTACACAATATCACTGACACCGTGCTTCGGAGGGCACGTTAAGCAGTCGGTCCCGGACGCTGTCAATAGATGGCGGTCATTATAGTTCCCAACCCGCAGTGGAGCAGCGTGGTGGACTTAAGCTCCAAGCCCCCCTCCTCACCCTGGGGGAGGCCTAAGCCCCTGCAGTGGGGTAAAAATGGGCTGATGATGATGATGATGATGATTGTTTATGATAGAATTTCTGTGAAGTTAGCTTTAAGTGTTTGCGTGAACTGTATTTAAAATTCAACTCACAAAAAGCCTATCAAAGTATATTGTTGTAATTTTTTTGAGTGCCCAACATTAAGAGGATTATATACTTGCGAAATGCCATACCTTTATATACCATACCATATATATACCATTACTATTAAACCTCAATCTACTGCCACAAAAAATTATGTAAAATTAAATTCAACCTATTAATTTTTTAATTATTTTGATACTAAAAATGCACTTATTTTCAATTACTATCAATATAACTATGTTTTCCGGTTCCGTTTAAAATTCAGAATTGACAATAAGACCCAAATTCCTTCGTCAGGTTAGAAATGTTGTATCAAATATTTTCTAACCATACTACATTACTTTTGACCTCGAGAATTTATAACTTATTGATTTTTCAATAATTACAAGTTCAACTCGTGCCAAACTTCTAGTTCACTCTGAAGCCGATTCGGGTGCGTTTTGCGCAGACACTGAGCTGTCGGCCTTCCGGTAAGCATTTTTATATTGCGACGCTACTTGCTTCGATTTCTGGTATACAGCTAATTACAATACACTAATAAATTACACTACAGGAATTGCTAAATGGATGTGACGTTCCAAAATCATCCTTAAAGGATCTAAGAAGGTTGGACACAAAAGGGCGAGATTTTAAAACAAATTACGTGCCGTGGTGATTCGAGTGCTTCTAATGTTGAATTGGCCTCGGTAATCACACGCCTTGCAATCATTACCTATAGATAAAAAATCCTAATAAAAAAAATTTGCATTTTATTATTAAATTATATTCTTTATTTTTATATCACATATTTTTAATGTATGAAAAAATATTCAAATCATTATATTAAAGGATATATATATCAAGTCTTGAAAAAAGATTTACTTTCTCAGACGTTTGCGGTACTAAGTACGTCACCTAGAAATGGATTCCAACGGGAATAATTTAATAAGCTGTATAATATTAGACACTGTAGGATTCGACATCGAAATTGCGAACTGAAAATCAAAATACATTTTCGGAACTAATTTGGTTCGAGTTTGGCGTGCAGTCAACGTGAATTTCATTTCATATTTTCAGCAGTTTTCAGACGTTTATTTAAAGTTAGATTCATTATAGTAATCAAATAAGCAAATTGAAAAACCGTTTCAAAGCTGAATATTCGAAAATCACAGACTGACTCTTCAATTATATTTTAGTTCGTACGAGACTGTTCGTATACCGTTAAATATATGGTCCTTCATATACATAATTTTATTCAAATTTATTTTTTCGTCAAATATTTCGTTTTCGAGTGACAATAAAAAAAAATTATGGGCATCTATGTAATATACGTTATTTATCTAAAAATGAATTTAAAAATATATGTACTTAATGATCAAATTCCATGTAAAATATTAAAGCGATACGAGGGCCTAAAATTGTAATAATAGTAATGGATTTTATTTTTCAAAATATACCTTTCTTTTTTAACATAATATTCATAATCTCTTTTCAAATTCTCTGTCCCCACTAAAAAAAACTTGTTTATGATTCAAGATGAACTCCGCTGCTGTAGCAATGATTTTTTTGTTATCTTCATATTGGATCTCTCCCTCGCATATGTGCTTTTAATATGGAAAACATAAAGATCGCCCATATTTAAATTTTAGCGGTCAGAATAAGTTGTGTGAATTTTTTTGGTACTATCACACTAAGATTTTAGTGACGTGATTTCTGGTCCGTGTTTATTGAAAAATAACCGAATAGCCGTACAGCGAGTACAAATTTCCTGTATGTGTTTTAGGCAGCCGGTACCTCGGCGCACCCACATCGCCCTCATCTTATACCAGACGAACACATTGACTATGCTCAACAGACGAAGACTAAAACTTGCTATAATTATGTTTGAACTGCATAAAAATGGATCTCCTTTATACCTGACACAGAAAATAGAATGGGCTCAACAAGCACGAACAAGAACGGCTGGTATCAGGAATAAGTTGACGGTGGTACCCCTTCTTAAACTTGCAGTTTTCAGGGGCAGCTTTCGTTACGCGGCGTCGAGGTGCTGGAACGACCTGCCTCCGCCGGTAAATCGTTATTTACTTTTAAACGTTTATGCAAGATGTATCTATTAGACTCGTAAAAAATAGTACAGTCCTGAACCTCGCGCCAGTTCGCCTGGGTCTCGGTCTGGTCTACGATTATAAGCATTTGATTGCCATAAATTCGACACTGACTTGGTTTTATTATTTGTTATTTGATTGTTTCTTTCATCTTTTGTTTCGTGTTTTGTATTGTTTGTTTTGGTTGTATCTATTTTATCATGCCTTACCATATCATACTATAAGAAAAAAATATGCATAGTTTGCCTGTGAGCTGTAATATATGATATGCTATGAGTGTAGAGAACGACCTCATGTTAAATTTATTTTGTGGTACTAACAGTTCAGGAGGGCAAAATTAAAACCAGCGTCGGCAGCAGTATTTTGTTACCATCATAATGCTGAGCTTGCTGTCATTACCCATATAGTTTTAATTCTTTGATTGTTCTGTAATTTTTTATTTTTCATATTTGTTGTGGGTGATAAACTATTATTATTATTTTCTTCGGTAACTGCCACACGGGGTCTCATAAAAGTAGTTTTTTGTTCGTTGGCTCATACTATTCTAATGTTTGACCACTTATTATAATTCGGAGCGCTTGGCCATTAACCTCTCAGCCACCAGCGTTACAGTATTTTATAGAACTTTTATAGAATCTATATATACGATTATTTAAATTGAAAGCGGACCTCCCTCAGTCTACGTCAAAACGATGCTCCGGAGCCGTGTTGTCAAAGAAACAACGTATATGGGTATTAACCGAAAATTATAACATTTTAATGTATATAATAGCACTTTCATGTATATAATAACACTTTGGATCGGTCCCTGTAAATATCAGTTTATACATCTTTGCTCTAGCTGAATGAAAATACTAAAGAACTTAACTTTTATGGTTCGAAGCAAAAAAAAAAAAACAATAACATAAAAAATTTAAATACCCGACTGTGTAAAAAAAATATTGGAAAAAAAGTAAACAAGTACTTCTACGAAATGTGAATAAATACGCTATTATATGAACATGACTTGAAAGTTATATAAGGTATTGTAGCCGGAAATAACAAAAAAATTGCAAAACATCTTTATTTTAATAACTAAAATAGATTTTTAATCAAAACAAATCAAATTTTTCGGTAATTCGTTTGTCTGTTTTTGTACTTTATTACGTTCAAATTATATATCTATCTATATCTATACTTCTATATCTATTCTTTTTTCATTTCCTTTTTATTATTTAAAGCTGAAGAGTTTGTTTGAATGCGCTAATCTCTGAAATTACCAATCGAATTTGAATACTTCTTTTTGAATTTGATAGCCTAAATCTAGCCGAAGGTTATAGGCTATAATATAAAATTGTACTCTCTGCCTGTCTGTCTATTCAAGCTAATCTCCAAATCGGCTGAACTGATTTTAATGAAACTTTACAGGTATGAAAAGGAGGTGGTCAAAAGTGACATACGGTACTTTTTGTCCGTCTGACTTTTTTTTCGTATATCTATCTATTCGGACTAATCTCCAAAACAGGTGAACTGATTTTTATAAAAATTCACACACATGAAAAAGAGGTGATCAAAATTGACATACGCTACTTTTTGTCTGTCTGTAAGTCTATATGTCTGTGCGGGCTAATCTCCAAAACGACTGAACATATTTTAATGAAACTTTACAGATATAAAAAAGTGGTAGTCAAAAGTGATAAGTGATATACTACTTTTGGTCTGTCTGTCTGCCTGTATCTCTAGTTGTTTATTCGAGCTAATCTCCAAAATGGCTGAACCGATTTTAATAGAACTCACAAATGTAAAAAAGAGGTGATCAAAAGTGACATAAACCACTTTTTGTTTGTCTGTCTCTTTGTACGTCTATCTATCTATTCGAGCTAATCTCCAAAACGGCTGAACCGACTTTAATAGAACTTCACAGATATGAAAAGGAGGTAGTTAAAAGTGGCATACACAACTTTTTTTGTGTTCGTACGTTCATCTGTCTATTCGAACATTAGCTCTAATTTTGGAGATAACTCCAAAACGTTGGCACCGATTTTAATAAAACTTAACAAATATGAAAAATTTGTCTGTCTGTCTCTTCGTACGTCTATCTGTTTATTCGAGCTAATCTCCAAAACGTTGGAACCGGTTTGAATGAAATTCAAATTCAAAAAGTTTTTATTCAATATAAGATGTTTACACCCACTTTTTGAAAGTCAAAATGAATTGATTAGGTACCGGTTCAAAAACTAGAAGGAAAAGAACCAGCAGGAAACTTCTTTTGTTTTATTTAATTTAAATATTATGTGAATCTTAATTCATTTTTTTTAAACTAAAATTCTTGCAACTATTACAATGATGTCCATGCGCACTTATCATTTAAATACTCGGTAATACAATAGTAAACTTTTTTCAAGAGTTGGACTTTAACTCGCTTTATAAATTGAATGAAATTCAACATTTCTTTGGGAATTTTATCATAAAAACGGATACAATTTCCCATAAAAGAATTATTAAATTTTAAGAGGCTGAACCTGGGAATCGATAACATATGCTTGTGTCTTGTATTTAAGTTGTGGCCATCACCCACTCTAGAGAAAGCATTTAAGTTTTTATGTACATAAATTATATTTACATAAATGTACTGACAAGGGACTGTCAAAATATTACTTTCTCTAAAATGAGTTTTTACACTACCTCTAGATTTTCATTTATATACCTCGAATAGCCCTTTTTTGCAGAACAAATATTGTTTGAATGTCAACGGCCTTTCCCTAGAGCAGAATGCCATATGACATTATGCTATGAAAGTAGCTAAAATAAACCAACATCGCTGTAGGCACATCGGTTAGTCATTTGCCTGATTGCAAAAACAGCAGAGCTCAGTTTACCAGCCACTCTCATAACATGAGGACCCCATTGTAATTGTTTCAGCAACAATAAGTTGCTGAAACTTAACTGATATGAAAAAGTTATATGAACTACTTTTTGTCTATGTCTATCTGACTGTCGTTTGTTCCTCACTGATGTATCACATCACAGTCGAAACTAGTAAGTCTAGGAAAATTGGGACCATAGGTTTATTTTATAACGTCGCCTGTTAAGAAAAGATTTCTTTTGGAAATTTCAAATTTAAGTCAAAACGGAATGAGGAGACTTTGTTCTTTAAAGTTACATAAAAACATAAATTTTAATTACAGCTACTGAGCACAAATAAATAATGATATGTTGAAGAGGGAAAGTTTGTATGGCGGTGTGTTGATATTTTTAAAGGTAGGGACTTGAAAACTGGAATAGTAGCTACTCATCATAAATTAATAATGTTGTGTTTCAGGATTTTTGGATTATCACATTTTGAGGATGGGAAACGGGGGGTGAAAATTTGTATGGGAGTATCATAAATAAATAATTAAAATAAATAAATAATTTACTTAGGAACTATAAAAACTCACAAACTGTTTAAAACCTAAAAACTAAAACGGTAACGGTAAAAGAAATGGTACATTAACAAAGGATAGCCATGACAATGAAATAACTAAAATACTTAGGTAAATAAAATATCAAATGGGCCCTAGTCCCCACACTAGGATTCCCTGTGTCGGGGGGGACACCCGACTGATAACCTGGGAGACAAACCCTCCCAGGTTATCAGTTTTTATAAATGTCGAAACTTGAAAGTTGGAATTGTGGATACATAAATAATGACGTGTTTCAAAGTTTTTAGATTTTTATATTTTAAGAGGTGTGGCAATGGGGGATTGAAACTTTTAATAAGAGTAAACATAATTAGTTCCAACAAAAAGTAAGCATAAACCATCTCGAACGTTAATGGTACCTATAACAGGAACGTGTAGTTTACGCAAGCGATGCTGCGGGCGGTCGCTTGTTATTTATAATAGTGTATTTATTAAAATTATATAGATTAATAGATTATAGAACTAGTATTCTTTTTTTTACAGTCGGTTTTTTAGGTTCTTGTATTACTTTTTTTTTCTCCAACGTTTTCTTGACCAACAAACTTCTGAATTCATGCGGATTAAGAAAAACATATTTATATCATTACGGATCTGTAATTTAAATTGATTGTGCAATAAATTTAATCTGTATCGCCATTTGCTTTTTATTAAGTAACAGCTGAGACGATAAAATACTTTTATTGCATTCAGGTATATATTCGTAGCTGCCGTTCTCTTTGTGTTAAGGTGCCACGCCACAGACCACTTTTATTTTCTTTTATTGCCATAAAATTTAATATGTTAAAGAGTTAAACAATCAGAGGCAAAAGTATTTTTATTCTCGTCTTCTTTTCCGCTTCTCTCATAATGTCATCATTTTCTTCTCCGACTCTACTGCCCTTTCAAAATTAATGTGCAAAACCAACGATTATCAGCATTTATCAATTTTATTGATTAATTTTATCAATCTTACACCCATGACTTCAAGGTACGGAATAGTTGAAAACTAGTTAATATAATAGTACATGGTAAATAAAAACCTATTTTCTGGATATCACTAGAAATTATAATCTATGTCCTCCGCCGCGTTTGTCTGTCTGTATGTCTGAACGAGATAAATTCATATACTATCGAACGGATTGACATAGTGGTTGACACAAATCGTCATCACCATCATCATCAGCCCGTGTCTCTCCACTGCAGGATATAGGCCTCTCCCAAGGCTCGCCACCACACGCGGTCCTCCTCCTTCCGCATCCAATTACCCCTGGTATGGTGCTTGACACCAACGGACGTAGTGATTTAAGAGGAAAGTTAATGGATATTAATTTATAAGTAAGTAGAAATATGACGATTTATTGTTGAAGACGTCGAAAAAAATTAAGCCGACTGGTAGTTTGCATCGAAAACGCTGCCTAATCCCTTTGAGATATAACAAAACAACGTATGGAGGAATTGTTTTTCTTTTATAGGACTGAAAAATGGCCGCAATGGCATATGTCTATCTTTTATGGATAGCTTACTATTCCTATTTTTATGTTTTAAAAAATGGTGTCGTATATATGATGGGGTAATTTGAAGGCAATTCATACGTATACAATATAAATCCTCATCAAATTAAATACGTTATTTACCTTTAGAATTTCATGCACATTATGATTACCCTGTACAGCATACAATTTAAATTTATGTTTTAGGAGTTATTGCCAAATAAAAACTAACGGCCGACAAACGGCCCGGCGCCCCCATACCGACGCAACACGCGTTATGTAAAATTAGGCAGAAGTTATCAGTATTGTATATTGAAGAAATATTTTAGTTTGTTTTCATGTACATATTCTTCACATTTTTAAATAATACAAGATTTTAAATAAAATAAGTACGTTAATAAATACTCAAAGTAGGATGGACTTAAGTTAGATTTAAATCAAATAAAATCTAATCAATATGTGCGACAAAACAAGCAGGGGGGCGAGGGTGATTCTTGGAACGCTTGACTTTAAGTCCCTTAGACGGCATATATGCTTTGCTACCCGTGCGAAGCCGGGGCGGGTCGCTAGTAAGTTATTAATTAAAACAAACTAGCTTTAATATACTTATAAATAATATGTTAAAAGTCAGCACGGCACCCTTTACCTACAAGTCTGACTCCCCATTTGGCAGAATTTCATATATTAGTATTAGTGATGTGAAATTTTGGTTTAGTAATCGGCAATTCTTTGTTACGATACGAGCCGTACGAGCGCAGGCACGCAGGCGCGTCGGGGAGATCAGGTGAGCTGCCATTTTTGTAAACTTATAAAAACATTCCGACCATCCCTATACACCGTGAAATTAAATGAAATATTTCATAAAGCCCCATTTCCTCGTTCCGAGCTGATATTGAAATACTGTGCGTACAAATATTTTCTTACAGTCTTTTTTTACAGCGACGCGGGAGGGTGGGAAGAAATGACGACATTATTTCTAAGAGAATCGATGGTGTCTGTGGCGAAAGATGCGTTATATTTGACAAGTATAGTTGACGAAAACATCGTTCACATTATATCAAATTAGTATAGATCACATCTGTTGAACCACCGAGCTAAAGAAATATAATAAAAGCAGCACCTGTATTGTATTGAGATGTATTTCTCAACTCGTGGATTTTAACAATGCAACAAAAATACAGAATTATATATACCTACTCCTCGAGAACGAACTGTCACTTTAATTTGTGTAAGACGATATTATTAGCTTCTCTCTTCCTTCAAAGATTTACCTTTGGCAAGGAAAACTGACGTGCCTATTTAATTACAAATGATAAGCAGAGAATTCCGCCTCTTTTGACTTTTCCGGATAATTAAAATATCACCCTATCTCCCTGTCCCTAAACTTGACCGATCTACAATTTGTATTTCAAGGCAACTTTTACTTTCTTATAATATTTTAGTCACCCTGAATTCATTCCTTTCTGTTTTTATCCACGTTAAGAGGTAGAGGATATATTATGCTTTTGTAGTAACAGCCGACGTTCCATATTTCGATTTTGATGGAATTTTTTATATTACGTAGTACACAGTTACAAAAAGTTGTTATTTTCAAAAAAAAAAATTTTAGTTTCTTAATATTTTTTTACAGTTTTCTTTTTATGTTGCCAAAAGATACACTGTAAAAAATAGCTATCACAAAGGCAGTACAATTACGAATTTAAATGCGTTCGTTATTCGTAACATGATCCATCCTTAAATAAATACGTTAAAGATATTTTTTTTCATGGGATCACGTACGGACATTAATTTAATGAAACGCACGTCACAGACGTAACGTACGTACGTACGCGCCTCGGTACGCGTGACGGTTGACAGTTTGAGAAATACGCGAGTCATCCGACCGTGTGACGCGATCGCGCTCAGTTTGCAATGGGGTAAGGGGGGAATCTTTGGACGGGTTTAACACGTAACAATGTAACATTAAACACAAGGGCCTACAGTGAATCAAGTCGGCGTAAATAACGCGAAACTTATGTAATAGCCATGCATAGATAGTATAGATAGAAAATGTGTTTGTTACAGTATAATATAATTGTGCACTCTGTATAAATATTAATTGAACAAAATAAATAAATAACCACGAAGGCGTCGTAAAGCATCCGAAGTTTAAAACATTTTATAAAATATATCGATTGTAACTCTATTTTCTCCTTATAGTACATATTTCTAGGGCAATCCAATGCATTACAAACTCACTCAAAATCATCTCTTTTAATTACGTACGAAAATACCTCCAAACTAAGACAAATAGGTACAACAATATCTTTAAATGGCGCTAGCCGGTCACTTTCACATACAAATGGTTGAAGGGTGATCGCTCTCTATTTTATTGACGCGGGTTCAAAACTAAGCTGACTATCGATTTATTTCCCCTTTGTCTAGGATCCTAATAAAACAAAACAGAAAAATTACAGTCGTCTTAAGAGTTTTGAGTTCTGGAACATTTGGTTTAAGGCACTCATTTAATCATTAATTTGGACGTAAATAAAATATGTTAATTATAATAATAATAATAATAACACACACAATCACAACAACGCCTAGGTCCCAAACTAAGCATTAGCTTGTATTTTGGGTACCCACATACATATAACAACCAAGACCCGGTGCCAGTATTAATATTCATCATATAAATACTGACCCGACCTGGGATTCGAACCTGGGACCTCCAGCTTCGCAGGCAGGGTTGCTGCCCCCTAGGCTAAGCGGTCGTCAATTGTATAGAACCTACAAAGTAAGTCCATTGAAAATATATTTCAGTTAATCATATGTTCAAATAACTTTAATTTTTTATACTTACAATAAAAAGTTTCTTCGTAAAAATACTATAAGCAATGTACTTGGGGCGCTCGACCGGCTCCGAGTAAGTAAGACTTCACCCCTACTAGCGTCGTTTCACTAAAATTTAACGTGACGCGTCTAGGGATGTCGACATCGCATAGCTACGAACAAATGCGGGAGCGCGTGAGCCGCATAATGTACTAACCATAGTGCTAACTCTGTCTGCTTCACCGGAACTCGCTATAGTGATCGACGGCAAGCCTCTTCTGAAGTCTTCTGCCCCACCGCACCGCTTCTTCACACTTGTGTCGCCTATTTATAGCGAAGGATTTCTACTTACAGAATCTTAACGTACTTTGCTATAAGTCTAGAACATTTAAAGAAAAGAGCTTTTTGCATACTCTTTTTCAGTTATATTGTGCGTTTCACAGCAAAATTTTTTAGTGAAATTCTCTTTTTACTTTAAAATTCTTAAAATTCTTTTTTACGGATTGTAGAAATTTCTTAAGATTGTGCGCTGTTTTCATAATGAATTGCGTACTCTAAATACGTGTATCTTGTTAGCTAACACAATATACACGTATTTAGCTAACTAACTTAGTTTGCGATTAAGATTTTAGCATTTTTTGTGCATAAATGTGTATGATTTATTGAATATTGAAATAAAATTGTGGTGTTAGTGCGATTAATTTTGAGACCCAGCTGTGGTGACCCACATCTGAAAGAAGGCTGAAAATGTATCATTCAAACGTTTGCAATACAAAACCACATCAATCATCCTCTGATACAAATAATATTACGCTCAACTGAACATCAAAATATTCTTATGTTTTTCTGAAAGCTTTTATTGCTGGTTTCAAACAAACGATGTCATGTACATAAACAAAATCAAGTAATTTCGTTTCTAATGTAGGTATATCAGACACGAATATTAAATGATTATGTAATAGTTGACTCTACTTTTTTGACATGATTTCATTAACCACATTTTTGTAATTTTTACATATTTCTTATCAACACATCAATTCGAAAGTTTACCGCTAAATATTATTTGAATTACAATACAATAATCTAGTACTGTCGAACTGATTTGATAATGATGCCAGAAATTGGGGAGTAAAACCTCTTAATGGCTACTAATAAGCCCGTCAAGTTAGGGCTCATTTGATTTGTTTTAACGAGTACCATACAATAAATTTAGTGGCGAGGCTCTGATGATGGAGCCGGGAGGTGGATAGTAGAACAATTCATTAGCTACTAGTAAACCCCTCGAGTTTGGGCTCATTTTATTACCAAATATCATTTGATAACCAGTAAATAACTATCCTATCTGCTACTTATTTTATTACTTCATATACTAAACTGGCAGTTTTGTAAATATAAATACTTTAAAAACCCCCTAATAATATTGTGCTTTAAAAAATACTTCACACCAAAACATTTTACTCTTTTAGGATTATTGACCTTGAGGTGCGACTCACGCTGCCATACAAGAAAGGCAAATGTAATAAATTCAAGTGAAGAAACCAGCTATGCATATTTAACTTCATGTTTTTCACTAGTGTTTTACAGTAGTTTTACATTAGTGCACAAGCCATTAATATCACAGTCAGTAGCTTCGATCTTTACTAATGTTCCACGAGTAACGCAAAGTTCCAAAACCGCATATCACAAAGTTATCTGTACACAACTAAATAGAAGCTACGAGCTTCTATTCACATTAAGTAAGGATACTTCAAAACTGTAACGTATGCTAGTGTGAATTTTCGGTCCAATGACCTTCCTCGTCGAAGCTCATATAGAATACCCAACGCGAAGCTCTTTCAAGTTACGAAAATACTCGACTTTCAAACGAATGCCTCCACCTGCAAGCTGGCTAATAACTTGCTAGAATAATTTTCAAAAGTTAAACGAAATTAGAGCCGAGAAAAAAAATTAAACCTTAAGCTGGATTACATGAGGAAACGACTTTATAAAGCGGTAGTAATATTTTAAGTTATTTGAAAAAGAGAGAAAAATATTTAGAAACGTAATTAATAACGATACTATAATTTTAACCTATTAACTTGTCATCAATCATTATCAATTGTATCTGTCGATCAAACTGATCGGTGACCTTGCATCTAACCTAAATGGGTTAATGCGTAGTACCTGATTTAAATAAGTTTGTATATCTCGGTAAACAGTGATAAACTATATAAACAACGAAAAGTTTAATTAAGAATACGGATCAAAAGACGTAGCCACTTTAATTTTACAACACAAATAATCTTGTTTAAAGATATAAAAGAAAATGAGAAAAACATATGTCATTATAGATTTTAAAGAACAAATCTTGTTTATGCATTTACTGCGACAATAATAATTAACAGTGTCTAAAAAATTACTAAACATGAGAAGTAAAATATATTCTTAATAATTAAAAAAAAAAACGCTCGAGAGCGAGTTGTGTTCGCTTCAACAATAAACTGTCAATAAACCAAATTAAACATGAACAAAAACATTTTAAAAAATACAGTAATTATTAATATGAGAACCAAAAAATTGCCTAAATCCTATGCCTATTATCTAACTCAATTAGATTATTTGTGTTGCAAAATTAAAGTGGCCACGACTTTTGATCCGGATTCTAAATCAAACTTTATATTTTTCGCACAATTTCAAGTATGCAGAATGCCAAATACGAAACAAATTCATACCTCATACGTTAAAAACAAAAACCAAATTTTATTTTTGAAGTCCACTAAAATAAAGTTTTCTTTCCAATCTGGAACAAAAAATTACAATTTGGTTATCTTTTTAAATATAGACATGTACCATGTACTCTTCAAGTTCAAAAATTGTCTTTAAAGTTTAAATTTTTTGGTATTTCTAGAAGATAGCGTTTAAAAATCTGAAATATAAATTGTAAGTAGATTTTAATTAGTCAGTTCAATCAGTATTAGTTCCAGTAATTTCAATGCATTAACTTTGGAAATGATCGAGGAAAAAAGCTAAAACCAAAAAATAGTTTAGTTATATGCGATATGCACAAAGCCATACTGTATGTGGTCTGACACTCACTTGACCAGTTTTTATTTTAGAAATGAAGGCGAAAACATAACAAATCAATAATCTAGAACATGAACTACTTTTACGCTGCCTTACCGGAAGTACACGTAAATTACGTGTGGTTGACGCGCCGGCTGGCAGTATACGTTCGGCAACAGCGCTTGTTAGAGCTCCGATAAAATATTATTTAATAAGGAAAAATGACATAGTGTACCTTGAAACTCTGCAGATCTTACTTTCTGCCAAATTTCATGATTTTTGGTCAACGGGAATTAACCTATAGGTTTTGATGTTAAAATATGCGACATAAATGGCACTCTTTTTTATCGGGTTGAAATAGAAGCCTGATTTTTACACTTAAGTATTCGATATTAATTTCAACTTAAAACTTTTAAGCGTTCCTAATAAAAAGGATGTTGACAGATAGATAGATAATGAATTGATCATATAATGGATTCTTTTTTTCCTTCTTCTTTCCTTTCGAGGAACGAAAACCTAACTATGGTGCTAGATATCGTTGCACGATTGTTTTATTTGTATTACCCTGAATTACTAACACAGACAGTTGCTACCCACTTCTTCTTCTTTCACTTCCACCAGCCCATTATGCCCCACTGCAGGGGCTTAGGCCTCTCCCCAGGGGGAGAAGGATTGGAGCTTTATTCACTACGCTGCTCCAGTGCGAGTTAGTGGATTTTAACTGTTTAGCTGTCGATCCTGGTTGATGGCTTAACGTTGGTACACGCCCGGATTTAAACCACGGCAGCACGGCCTTCGAAATTTAATCTAAGGAATGGGTCCGCTGCGTTCGGGCTATCACGACACTACTGATGCTACCCACAGATGATAAATTATCTTGTTTGTTAATTAAAATGTCATTATTATCTATACTAGAGCAATCATATGTAATTTTGTGTATATGTCTATATTTGTGAAGATTGAACTAAAAACTATTTTGACGCATATAAATGAAATCACTCGCATAGCATCACCACAGTCTATTTGGCTTTGCGGTTTTATTCGTGCACGTATATACTGTAATTGATATTTGCGTGTAGTAAGAGATATATGTATTTGGGTTTTTACATTTTTGAAATTTGCGTATCAAAATATGAACTTTGTAATATTTATTCATAATTTTGATTTTTTCATAAATCAGAATTAATTTTAGTTATTGTGTAAATATTAATATATTAATATGTTAATGTAATATTTGAGTAACAACAATGCGACTGGTGAATTTGCTTAAATATTTTTGTTTTTAAAAATCAGAAAGTCACTAGCATATTTAAAAAAAAAAAAATCCCGGCAATTACTATTTATTTTGATGCAAAGTTATCCTATCCATTTCCTTTTATTTGCATATTGGTTTATTTTAAATACAAACAAAGACCCGAAAGCAATATAATCATTGTGAAAATCTAAGACGCAAAATATCACACGACGGTGACATTTGATTTCCTACGGCTTAATCAAGGAGTCGGTAGGTTACAATAGTCTAAGTATTATTGTATTTTCTCTGTGAGATTATTTCCTCGGGGGTGTTAAATTTATTTACATGCATTTTTCAAGCATTCCGGCTCGATTACACTTTTTATGAATTGAAGCATTAAGTAGCACAAAACGTATTAATTTTATATCAATAAATTTTTATTGAAAGCAGCCTTCATAACTATATTAAAAATAGATATTTTAAAATTATAATAAGATAAACTTATTTTATTTCACATACCTACGAGTTTTTAACATTGAAAATGTATAACGGTTCGTTTTCGTGGAGGCATGTAATTCGGCTATATTTCCAAAATTTATGTTGGTAGATAAAAGGCAGTGGTGTCAAAAGATGCAAGATTCTTATCGGGCATCATATGATACCATATTTTATAAAATCTACCCGTAACTTTTTTCAGAAAATGGAAAATGGTGGAAAAAACGAAATTTCCCGATTTTTTGGACAGTAAGTTGCCAATATCAAAAAAATTCAAAATCTCTCGAGACAACGTTTGAAAAACGAAATTTTGGAATCGGTCGAAAACTGTGGGCTGCCCTTTTCATTGAATGATTATCAGATCGGTTACCCCGGAGAGTGAGATTCGGTTATATTTCAGAAAGTTATAAAGGTAAACGAAAGGCAATAGTGTCAAAAGATGCAGGAGCTCGCAACAAAATTTTAGAATCCATAACTTTTTTCGAGAAATTTAATAAGATTGACAAAAATGTGTTACACGTTTTTATTTTTTGGTGTTCATTTTCAATGTCCTCCGATAGTTGCATGAAGCGCGAAATCTGTAGATTTTTTACTCAGCTACTAAATACAATAATGTTTTGTATGAAAAAAAAAATATTTGGAATTTGGGACATTTTTCAAGTGAAAGGAACCAGACAATAAATTTTACTTGTATAATTTATAATGTTAATTAAACAAAGCATATAGATTGGAAAAATATATAAAAAACGTGAAGTTTCTATGAAATGCTGATAAGAAATTCTACACAACAGGAGTCTCGTGAGCGCACTGTATTACTGGGGAACCATACACTAGACGTGATATCGATACTTCTCCTTCAGTAGTTGAAAGGCAATGATCAACTAACTTAACTAAATACTCGGAAATGTGAGTTTTACCCTTGTGGGATGATGCCGTTAAAGAGCTGATTTGCGATGCCTAAATAGTTTACTATTTTATATAGCTTCAAGATGGCTATTGCCCCAGGAAGTCGCGCTTTTTGACAGAATCCCGAAGCGAACACTCGAAAGTTTATTAAACGTCAATCTCAGGGAAGCCCAGTAGTGCCAAGCTAGTTTGCCTATCCGTCATGGCGGACTAGGAGTTCGCCACTTGACTGAAATGGGACAGAACTCATCATTCCAGATTTCAACCATCGTATACATGTTTTGACAAGCAAAATTCAGGATAGAATCGTGTAAATATAAGGATGACGACGTACCCTGTGAAGGTTAGGTTAAGAAAATGAATAAACTAGTTGTCAGTGTCACATATATTTTATAGAAGTGAATATCATGATATAGTGTATTTATTTTGCTGCAGACTATTGGATAGAGAAATAAACAAAGGAAGAGAATTGCTGAAATTTTTACTGAAAGTTACACAAAAACTTGGTTTTGTAATGATATTCTAAAAGAAATCACGTGTTTTACAACGACTTGTTTTATACAAAAAATAGGGACGCAACAAACTTATAATTACATATGTGAAACTTAGAAATGATTTTAAAAGATCCGAATGGAGGGCAAAAAAAATTATGCTTGCAAATTGTTTATATTAAATTCAGGAGCCGTGCCTTAGTTCATAATGTTTGCAAGGATCCCGCGGGAAAGTTAGGAGCGGTATAAAGTTTCCATGTGGAAAAGTTTCTTATTTCCCTTGTTCTAGACGAGTTGTGTACGCGAGATAAGTGCCCGCCTTAGTTCTGTATGCCTTCGACTTTTAATGTCGCTTCCTTAACGAAATCTCATATACGCACGAGGAATCATTTCTGATTTCATTTACTACCAGCTCAACGTATATGCTTCGTTCGAGATTATTGGATTTACCAACAGATCATCTACACTAATGCGGACGAACACACTTGTTTAGATAAAGGTGCCGTGTTGGAAAAAACGATCGTATATCGTTCTCAGGCAAACTAGCGCACAGTTTATTGCATCCACAGACAAGTCAACCTTAAAGACCACGCTTTGACAGGGAGTAGCATTCGCCAAGGCTGTGTAGTGACACTACATAACTACGTCACTAGTGAGCCGTCAGTTGAAAGCACGTCGGAAGCCATTAAATTGTCAATTTTGAACGAGCCAATGAAAACTAGCCGACCTCTCGCCGCACCCCGCCACTTTTTGGCGATTTCGTTTTCGTATTGACGTTTATTAAAGCGTGATCTAAAGGTTGACTGGTCTGTGATTGCAACGCACCGCGATCCCTGCGACGCGACGCACACAAAAGCTTTAAGCCAATCAGGACACTGTGAAAATTCCTAGACTAGCTCCGTTTAACATTTAAGTAGAAAGGGCGCCCGCCCTCGGATTTTCATTTTTGAACTATTTTTGTCTCAACATCCGTCACTATCTTTACTATATAATTTGCTATTACTTGACTAATTAAAAATTATTAATTGATTTGCAACAAAGTCTCAAACAAAGGCTAGTATAGGATATGTCTCTTAGACATCTAATGGTAATATGGTCAAACTGTCTTGTTAGGAAAACTCAATCAGCCTTTCCTCCATAAACTATTGTTATGTACATTTTACGTTAGGATGTAAAGTATTGACGTTCGGCTGAACCTAGTCCAAACTCATAGATCGTGAATTTACAAAAATAAACAAAAAGTCAAAAATTAATAAATATTAATTTAGAACATGTTTATTTTCGCTAACTTTTAGTTTGTGCCATCTGCTTATTTAAAACTTTTTGTTTAGTTTGGTAAGCTCAACATGCTCTATGAGTTATTCAGCCGAACATGCGGTATAAATACGGGATGTTTTTTTGTAATATGAACTTCGTTCAACTGATCACCCGAATATAATATAACGAAGTTCAAATTTTAACACGTTTTTCTTTGTAACCGTTGGTTTGCGCCATCTGCTTACTTGAAACTTTTTGTTTAGTACGGTAAGCTTACGCTCTATAAGGATACCCTTAGGGTAATGAGTCGAATTCGAATCGGTGAATTAATGATAGCAAATTATGATCTCGTGCGGAGCATTACACACTGTCGCCGACTTTTGAAAAAAAAAAATATGCTGACCTCTTCAGATCGTCTTTCGGACGGCCTGAATTAAAAAGACTTTGGACTGGCCCAAACGATAACGCGTGTAGAACCACCGTTCTCAGGGATATAAATCTTCGTATAGTTAAGATGTGTGGTTTATAATATTGTAAATAATATTTGTGTGAAGTTTTATTAAAATTTTGTTTGAAAGTTAACTATCGTTTTGCTACAACGTTCTACAGGCGACGAGGTACAATTGTAAACACGTAACCTTCCCTTCTAGAATAAATAAATTATACAGATGTCAACTTTCATAGAAAGTCCAACGAAACATAAAATTCCACCTACTGTCTCTCATATACCTTTATGTGTATATATTTAAGTATGTATATCAGTTGTGTAGAATTCGAAATGTAAACAAAAACAAGCTTTGCTTAATTATAAACTAGATCGCGCTAAGTGGGATGTACCAAGGATTATTTTCGTCGTAGTCGATAATTAAAATTAGAGTACGAAATCAAGTTATTTTATCTATTGTATGTAATAAAGTGATATTTAACCATGTCAAATAAAATAAGATTTTGAATCAAACATAGATTAATTTCCTATATTATAAACAAGTATTGTTTAATTATCTTGGCATAATAGAAAACCATAGAGAACAAACTGTACGTATACGCTGTTTATTATGGAAAGCCGTAATTTTCTTCAAAATACTCATATATTTATGACGACTCGTTTAAATATATACTACGTTTTATATCAAAATACTTTCGCTAAAGTCGTTACACAGAAGAAAATTTAAGTTCTTTAATTGCCGCATGAATAATTCAGTTTAAACCTCCCATCCGTTCTATTCAGGGGGAGTGGAACATTTTTAGTTTCCTTCTCTAATCTTAATTATTCTATTCTCATCAGTCTTGAGATTAACTTAATTTAGTGTTGTTAATTTTATTTGTTTTTTGAAGTGAAACTTCTTAAGGCACGGGGTGAGCCTGAAAATACTTCACGCTAAATAATATAAGTGGGGGAAATATAAGGAACAATCGGCTTTCACGTGAGAAGCCGGTTGTACTAACTGCTGAGTGGGGAGTAAGGCCAGAGCGTTACTCAGTTTCGTGTCACTGGCAGCTGCGTCATTGCTCGGAGTGTCAATAGATGTGAAAACCGTGAAAACCAGATTGATGTTGATAATTTTTATAACATTATGAAAATTAAAATTTTAATACCAAAAGTTCTAAGTTTTCACTTCTGTCGGCAGTTCCTGTAATTTTTTCTTGTAGGTATAATAAGCTCGAACAAATTTCAGGTAACAAGGTGCGCGAAAAGCAAAAAAATATATTATTCAATTTTTTATTGTGTTCTAGCAAAGTATTTTACATTGTTCACCATGTGAATTCCCTTGTAGACAGCCAAACGGCAAGGTCAGATTGATTAGCCGATTACCCGTAACGCACTCGCATTTAACATCCACTTATTACTTTTACTATTTATGTAGCACAGCGTTCAGAAGTTTCACTTCGCAACTTTTACTGCAAATGATTAGTGTGCAACGGACGTGCGCCAGTTTCAACAAGTCGTGGCCATTTAGTTCGGGCAGTACTTTACTGACTCTAACTAATTGACGACGATAGCCTTACCTTAATCCGTTTTAGAGTAACTCATTATCAATTTGTAAAAGTTTCTACTTAGGCGAAAAGGACACTCATGGATAGTGATCGACAAGACAAAACAAATATCGAAGGTTTACCTAGCTAACTCAATCTGTAAAATGCAGATCATCATCATCATCATCAGCCCGTTTTTACCCCACTGCAGGGGCTTAGGCCTTCCCCAGGGTGAGGAGGGGGGCTTGGAGCTTAAGTCCACCACGCTGCTCCACTGCGGGTTGGGAACTGTAACGACCGCCGTCTATTGACAGCGTCCGGGACCGACTGCTTAACGTGCCCTCCGAAGCACGGTGTCAGTGATATTGTGCACTGAAGTCAGAAAACTCATTGGTACACGCCTGGATTCGAACCATGGCTCTGTGGGGCCTTATAAATTTAAGACAGGTTCGTTGCGCTCTGGGCTATCACGACACTTAATGCAGAAAATGCAGATAATATCTCATAATTTTTCTTTTCAGTTAGGTAAGTAGGTAATTTTGTATGAAATCTTTAAAAAACATGAGTTCACTGACAACAAAAAATTTCATGTATAAAGGTAGACGGTCTGATACTGTTTTGCACCAACAGCAGAAAAATATCATTTGGCAATGTCGTATCAACAGATGTAATAACAACATTTACTTCGCAAACACACACCCCTGCATCAGATGTTCATCATCATCATCATCTCTGCTACATCAGATGTTCTGCATCAGATTGTAAGCGCTTTATACCTACTGCCACTTAAAATTTCCTTTCTTGGTAACTTTCCAGGACATATTAAAATCAATAACGTCTCATGACATTTGTGCTAGTGTATTTTTAATGCCTTTATTTTTCTATTTCAGGTAGTCAAAAAGTAACTTAAATATTGTATATACTTATAGAATAGATGTGATGGAGCTTTTTTCTCATATTTAATTTTTCCGCTCGTCCTGCGGTTTGTTCGCAATTCGTCAATAGCCTGCACACTTATGCTTCTAAGAAATTTCGTTCATTAGATATTCTTGAACAAACACACCAAGAAACAAATTGTCAAACTTTTTTTAATACACTGTTGCTGAACCCAATTTCGTGTGCCCGCATGATGAAACTAATACTAGAATTATTCCCACGATTATATCTCTTCCCAACACTCTATGCAACAACCTAATTAAACTTTGCCGCACATAAAAAACAAAGCAGTTTATCTTGACGCCGACGAATCGTTTATTTCAATTGACTTTGGCTTCGCTGTCAACACTCCACCGATTTGTCGGTCGGAAAGTTTGCCGTATTTATAGTAGAGGGTTCAAACTATCTGGCGCTTTCCAGCAAAAATCTTAATAATTAATTTTTTCGGGAGTTTTTACTTCTACTTTCTAGAACAAAACTATAAATGATTGTCTGCATGAGATTGTTCGTAGGGATCAGGCCACCCCTTGTACCAGACATTTACTGAGATATTTTCGTGTATTTATTACCAATTATTATTATTATTATTAATATCATTGTTGTAAAGTGTCAGTAATTGATGTCGAGGATGGGTTCTTAATCCTAAAACCGGTGGTGTGTGCTGGGTCAAGCATAAAAGTTGGATTCCGGAGTTATACCAACAATAAATTATTTTTTATTAAAAACTTTGAATTTTTTCAGAGTGGAACTATACAATTACTTAATCAACTAAAACTAATGAACTAGTCGTCCCTGGAAAGTCGTAATAATTTTCAGAAAATTGAAAAATCCAAGTAGTAAAAGTTTCAGTTTGTGTACATCTCTCATTCTAATGCCAGTAACAAAACTTTATTTACAATAAATATCATTAGAAAAAGTATTAGCGTAAAATAAAGTACTATTTTATACAAAAATAGTACTTTAATAAATAGTAAATAGTACTTTTTTTAAATTTTCCAAGAGCTGTAAAGGGTCTCTTTACAATAGCATAATTGCTTTTCTCCTTATGAAATAAATAATAATAATATCACACAATCACGACAACGTCTAGGTCCCAAACTAAGCATTAGCATGTATTTTGGGTACCAAGCGAAGAAACCACATACATATAACAACCAAGACCCGGTGCCAGTATTAATATTCATCATATAAATACTGACCCGACCTGGGATTCGAACCCGGGACCTCCAGCTTCGCAGGCAGGGCTGCTGCCCACTAGGCTAAGCGGTCGTCTATATCTATGATAAAGTTATTTTCTCTAGGATTTTTTTCTTCTTTATGAATTTTATAAACCACATTGTAGTTTTGTAGTGGTTAACCTTGTCAAATTTCAATTTTATAGTCCTAATACTTTGCGAGATAAAATGGCTGTGACGTAAAGACGAACGCACAAACCAACGACATGGCAAAAATTATAAAAGTTTCATGTAAAGTCTATATAACCTCAATAAATATATTTTTTTTATATAAAATCTTGATTATTGCATAATAATCTCAGAATTGATTACAGTTAATATATTATAAAAGTATTGAATCATGAAAGATATGATTTCAGATTTCACCGCTTATATCTACATTATTATAGCCCCTTTGATTAACAATCTATTATTATATTCCACAACATAATTTATAAGTTACCGGCCACCTGTGTATTTCATTTAACTACAGTACAGAAATGGAAGAAGAATTCTTTAAAATATTGTCGGGGGAAAAGTGTGCACTTCTTTAGGGCGTTCATTATTATTTGATTAGTAGGTAAGAGGGGCAGATCGGCTCCCTTCTCGAGGGTGAGCCGAAAAAAGCTAAATACGCGAGTAAAAAATCACCTGTTTCGAAATAAAAGGGAAGATAGAATTTATACTACTCACAATGTAAATGTTTAAGTTACTTCCACTAAAGACAAATAGAAGAAGTAAATGTATAATGATGCGCAAATGTTTACAAAATGCATGAAACATGAAACGGCAAGAAACGTCAGTAAAATGCGCGGAAGATGACCAAGTTTACATAACAAATCAAATTGAGCACATTTTGAATGTTTCTTGAGCATGTGCGAGTGTCCAAATAACATAAACAATAGCGCAAAAATATAGTTACGAGTCCGGGTTCTATGTGAGACGCATCGTAAAACGCATATCAAATTCTTTATCAAAGTCTTGGTTGTTATATGTATTTGGCGTCTTAGCAAAAATATTTATATATGCATGTATATATTATAAAGAATATTTAAGTATGTATATCAGTTGTCTAGTAACCCATAACACAAGCATAATATTTGCTTCCTTTGGGACTAGACGGCGCTGTGAGGGAAGTCCCATGTGTTATTATTATTATTTATACTTACATATCGCCGACCAGTTCAAAGTGATATAAACCAACACTATATAACAACTTATTAAAGGTTTTTCTTTTCTAAACTATCACATTCACTTTGTACCCGTCGTGCTTAAGTGTGTCTTTTATATACGAAGGTTTGTACGTTCTAGCGTTTCATTGTAAAACGCACAAAAAATTAAATTGACCATCGATTACTTTTCACAGAAATTTCTTGAATTAGGCTAGTGATGGAAAAGTATCGAGAGTCGATGTTGAGGACGAAACATTACTTAATAAATCAAATATCGGGGTGGGTTGTATAGCTACACGACCGTAATTTTTTGCGTGAAAACGTTTTTCGTGGTCCTAGAATATGTGACAACTATTTTATTTTTTTTAACTCGGCTTACTTTTTAGAACATCTCAAAACCTATACCACAACGCACAACTATCTTGTCTGTCCCACAATTACCTTGTCCCTTTCAGTTGCGGAGTGACTACTTCTTTGGGCTAGGTCCCAAACTAAGCATTAGCTTGTATTTTGGGTACCAAGCGAAGACACCACATACATATAACAACCAAGACCCGGTGCCAGTATTAATATTCATCATATAAATACTGACCCGACCTGGGATTCGAACCCGGGACCTCCAGCTTCGCAGGCAGGGTCGCTGCCCACTAGGCTAAGCGGTCGTCAATACACAGGTTGAGGACATTGTCTTTTTTTCAGCGGTGTTGACCTTGATTCATGAGATATATTGAGGTTTATATGGCGACAACAAAGCGTTTTAGCACTGATTCTGGCAGGATGCCCTTTTATAAAAATATTTTCATGTTAAAAGATCGAAACAAAATATTATCTGAATAAAGATTGTTATATATGAGAATATAATGTGTTTGTTCTATGGCTAGGGATTTCCCTAATTGAAACATAATATGTTAGAAATACGTTGGGGCTACAAAAGGTCCTCCCGATTTCGTTACCAATTATATTACAATATATTTACTTAAATTGTGTTTTTACAATTTTAATTACGATATTTAATTTTACCATACCATACCAACAACCCATTGATGCCCCACTGCAGAGGCTTAAGCCTCCCCTCGGGACGAAGGAGCTTGGAGTTTAAACCACCTGGGGGATTGTAACCGCTATTGATTTGATGGCAACCGGGACCGACAGCTTAACGTGTTCTGCGAGACACATAGTCGAATCCTCTAAACCTCATTGGTACATCCCCTGGGATTCGAAATGCGGGCTTCTACCAAGAAGCGCGCTCGCTACCACTGGGCTATCACAACATAAAATTTTAACTATAACACATTATATTGACACACATTTATTCCATGTTAAGATAAATAGTTTTAGGACTTGTATATTTTGTAAAACTCAAATACTTAGGTCTTACTTAGGCCGAGCGATGGTAACAAAAGATGCGATAATATTATGTTGAAGTCAACATTCATCGAAGTGCATCATGCATAAAAATTAATTTTATATTATGAAAAAACAAACCTTGCTTCTCCAATTCAAGACTGTATGAGCTTTAATGGTTTATTACAAATTGAAGAACTCAGAGAACATCAAACATACTAACTAGATTTATCAAAGGCATACAGTAAATAATTGTAATATTTTTTCTGTCACCACCTCCTGGCCTATATCGCTATAATAGCAGCTTTATGGCAAATGTCCTACCTGTTAAAATAAAAAAATCGTAAACTCACATCAATAAACTGTTTTAAATCGAATGAAACGTAACAATAACTCGGTGCGCCTTTTATTAAGCATTACACAAAACTAGACATCGAAAATTATAATGGTATGTATATAAACATGAAGTTGGCTTCAATAAGAAAATGCAGATTTTATATTTTAATAATAATAATAATATCTGGGACATCCCACACAGCGCTATCTAGTCCCAAAGTAAGCAAGTATTATGATAGACAAGTGATATACATACTTAAATATTTTTTTAATGTTATTTAGTTATTTAGTACCTAATGAAAAGACTAAATATTATACCTATTTTGTTACGTTATATACTCATAACAAAATATGTTAAATATACAGAATGACAAACGGACAGAAAACAAAAGCTTCAAACTTATTTTACTGATTTTTTTTATTTTTTATTTTATTTACCCTTTTTAAGCTTCTAGGTTACAAGATGTTTCTATTTGAGTTATCATTGTATGTATATATATATTATTGAGATCGAAAAATAAAAACATACTGGATGCAGAAACACGCGGCGATGTGAATTGCCGCGTGGTAAATTGTTTTGGGGTCTGACATAGGTAAACTTACGTATTTTTCCTTTTCTCTGACACCCGAGAGTCAACAGACAAATTGCTTAACTCGACGTTGAGAAATATCAAGGAGGACGACCCCTCGCACTGGCTCCAAGCTCGCTAGTGTTGCAACTTTTAATGTATAACATTTTATAATGCCACGTTACATCGAATGTAAATACGAAGCGAGTCTCGGCCCAGAGCTACATACTGCGGCTCACTGCGGCACCGACACACAAAATTTATGTACTACGGGGAGCGAGACTAGCCTAGTACCACATACGAACAATAACGATACATCGATAAAAATACAGTGCATCGCCGGTCACGTTGGCGAGCCCAAAACTACTGAAGACGGCTAGCGACCGATGTACAGCGCGTTTAATATACGATCGGCTAATTGGTACCAGAACCGACGTAGGCATAGAATCCCGGGGGAGGCAGCCCCCGCTTAAATATTAAGTTTCTGTAAGAATTTTAAATTAGGACATTAGGAGCGGCGCCTTCTCGTAGGAATTTAATATTAATAACGCTATGCGACCCAAACTTGTTCCAAGCGGAAAACGATGAATTCTTAATAGTTATTCTCCTTTGTGTTGGGCAATTAATGTAATGAGATTTCCACTCCGCGGCCGGCCTTTACAACCAAGTGCTAATTGATCTTGATTTTTGTGCCACTCCTGCTAAAATTTAGTTAAACTTTTGAATTGGATAGAATTATTGACCGTCAGCAGCGCAATTTCTCCGTGATGGTACCTTAAGTGAATTTATTACGAAGCTAGCGGGCGAAGTGTTTAATTTTGGGGTGTTTCGATATGCATACACTTTAGATGTAGTGAGGAATCACAAATATTTAGTTGTATCATCTCGTTCCAAACAAATCAGTTTAAATGATTGTGTGATTCAATATATTTTGTTAATTTTACGTTTTGTGTATATATACTTAAATTTTTAATTTATAGTTAATGTACCTACTACAATCTAGGTTTAAAGGAAATGTGCCACCAGTAGAAAAAGCTATTATGTTGAGTTGAGATGTTTTGAACATTTTG
This sequence comes from Luffia ferchaultella, assembly GCA_949709985.1. NCBI lineage: Eukaryota > Metazoa > Arthropoda > Insecta > Lepidoptera > Psychidae > Luffia > Luffia ferchaultella. Next base: position 7,629,692 of record OX453243.1, read on the forward strand.
CCATTATCATGATGGCCAAGTAGTTAGAGACGCTAACTACCGAACCAAAGGTCAACGGTTCGATGTCCGCTCGGAACAAATATTTGTGTGCATGAACATGTCTATTTGTTCCTTATCTGGGTGTAAAAGTATCTACATATTATGTATATTACTTATATATTTATATAAATAAGTCGTCTAATACTCATGATACAAGTATAACAGTTGCTTACTTTGAGACTAGATGCCGCTATGTGGGATATCTCAGGTATTCTTATTATTACAATATTATTAAGTTATTAAAAATAAATAAAAGTTGAGAGTTGAAAGAAATACTCGTGTATAGAGCGTATGAGTATAATGGAAGGACAAGAAAGAAAACTTACAAATCTACAACATCTTATAAGAAGTTGTCGATTGGCGATGAAACGATCGATAAAAGATGCTGAAGCGAAAGAGCTATGTAGGAACTGTACGAAGTGGACATTACAGCTTCTGCGTATTCATTCGAAATACAGGTGTAAGCTTACAAATAATAACCGGGACATACCACACAGCGCCATCTAGTCCCAAAGTAAGCAAGTATTATGCTTGTATTATGGGGTGCTAGACAACTGATATACATACTTAAATATTTTTTTTTTATAATACATACATATACAGATATTTTACACCCAGCACGGAACAAATAGACATGTTCATGCACACAAATATTTGTTCCGGGCGGGAATCAAACCCGCGACCCTCGGCTCTGCAGTTAGGGTCTCAAACCACTCGGCCATCCGGTCAGTCAAACAAATGCAATGTTATTTTATTTTACAATCCTCCAATGAAATCTGGTCTATCTGTTATAACATTTTTATGTAAGCCTTTGGCAAATATGAACTTTTTAAAAATAATATTGGTAATACAATTGAAAATTTAAACCGTCTAGTTAATTAAACAAGAAAACCAGTAAGTTTTTATTTTGAAACTGTACGGTACGGTAAGAGCTTGCAAACGCCCGCGTTCTCTGATTGGACATTGATGCATTTTGATCACTGAGTTTACAAGTATAAATGCGCGACATATGCCACTGATGTATGTAGTCGCGTACTGAACTGCATGCAAAGTGGATTCCCTTAGTTACGCTACACCAATCATTTCATATGATGTTACTCTGGGATAATAAAGTTCTTTTTCGTTTGTTTTTTATTCACGGCTTTTATAAAACAGGACCAACCTCAATAATTTAAAGGCCCAATGAAGGTCAGTTTCTCTTTAATGCGGTGTTTGGAGTTCCCTTTCTTGAAAATTAACTAATATAAAAATCCCAGTGTGTGTATGCATTTTTTTTTTGTTTTAGTCACTCAATTAAAATTGCCATAAATACTGGAATAAAGGTACAAGTATATTTAAAAAGAATAACGAATTCATTAGCTAAAATCTGCAGGATAAAAGTTTCCTGCTATTACCGCTAGACGAGTTTTGTTGACATTAATGACATTATGAATACGTTTGTCATGCTGATATAGCAGGAAAAACTGAAGCGCATTCCTGCAAATTTATGGGTACAAGCCGAATTATTTACTCAAAACCTTCCCGTTAACTTATCAGTACAGACCGCATAATTCCTCCAATTCTTACTGCTAATTTTCGTGCTATTTTCTTAAATAACTCAAACAGCTATTCATAACTAAAGCTTCGTGTATTATAAACTTAATGTTTGAAATGCAGACAAAATTCGAGTGTATCGCATAAATAACCGCATTTTTCAATTCATCGACTTACAAGCTTTATTTTTTTTACAGCTCTAAAGGACCACAAACACATTCTAGACAAAAAAAGTCTTGACAGACAGACAAACGGACAATTAAGTAATCCTATAAGAGTCATATTTTTCCTTTTGAATCACGGAACCCTAAAAATGAAATCGAACTCAAAACGTTTGAAGCGGCAGGAAAAGCAAGCAACGTCTTTGTTGAAACTAAAATTAATATAAATGAGAGGTTATTACAAGCTGTTTTGTTTTGTTTTTTTTTTTAATATACGTATATCCTTGTTTTCATTAAAACGCTTTTAACAAACCCCCGTGGAGAATGCAGTTTCTAGTTAAAGCTCAGGCAGTATACTTGATTTATGAAACCTACGCTTTGACTCTCCGAAAATTTGAAATGGAACACGTAATGAAAATTTTACGTGCCTCCGCTGTGTTCAAAGAAAATGTTTACCTTTAATTATATCCCTATGCGAACGGAACAATTTTATTGTAATTATATAATACTTTCTTTTGGCCACGGATCCACTCGCTTATAATAACGTGGCTATGACGGTAATCTAGGTTATGTTTCTGCCTTAGTACTTATTCTTCTACTACGACTCATGAGTTCAATTTCCACTCCCACTATGATTGCAACTCAAACTAGAAGAGAACCAAAATAAGGACCCGATGTTAAGCCGTCTTATTCGGGTCTGGTGCTTGTAAATAAAACAAGAATTTTCAGTGGACTGTATCTAGATTCTGGCTGCCTTTTTACGGTGTCTTCTGTTGTAGTATGTTGTTCATTGTGACGACCGCTTAGCCTAGTGGGCAGCAACCCTGCCTTCGAAGCTGGAGGTCCCGAGTTCGAATCCCAGGTCAGGTCAGTATTTATATGATGAATATTAATACTGGCACCGGGTCTTGGTTGTTATATGTATGTGATGTCTTCGCTTTGTACCCAAAATACAAGCTAATGCTTAGTTTGGGACCTAGACGTTGTTGTGATTGTATGTGTTATTATTACTATTATTGTGTATCCCACGGGAATTTTTGCAATTACAAAGTGTATATACAAACTGTAGTAATCGTCACAGAGTACTATACTGGCTGTTCGTCTGAATGTAGTCCAAACTTGCGAAGCTTATTGAACTAAACAAAAGTTTAAAAAAATAAGATAAGTTATAAAAAATAATGAAATAAAATGAAAGTTTAAACATGTTTTTCTCGGTAACTGTTAGTCTGCGCCGTTTGCTCACTTGTAAATTTTTGTTCGGTAGGTTCTGCACGTTCTATAAGTTTGGACTACGTTCAGCCGAAGACGCGGTATATACGGGCTGTTCGGCTGTACTAGTTCAACTTGATGCATATTTTTTTCGGTCACCGTTAGTTTGCGTCATCTGCTCCCTTGAAACTGTTAACGTGAACTGTTTATTTGCTGAGCGCAGTTTTATATAATTAAAGTATTTCGGTTAAATAGAATTTTATTTATCTGACAACAAAGAATATAACAAATACAAATCTTTTCAAACAACAACGTTACCTAGCAACCCAAGATAAAAATAATATACTGACATATAGGTACAAAATAGGTTAGACGTCTTTTACAGAGTTGGTATACTTTAACACCTTCTCTCGTTCTAATCCTATATTTTGAGCCAGTCTTTGCAGCCTTGGTCTTGCTAGTGGCTTTGTTAGAAAATCTGCAAGCTGCAACTCACTTGACGTCTTTTGCACTTGCAGCTCACCTGCAGTTACTAGTTCGCGCACGAAGAAATGTCGAATTCTTATGTGCTTTGTGCGACGATGGAATTCAGGATTCTTTGGTAATCCTCTAAGTTGAGTCATGAATTTCACAAGCCGTGTTAGCCATACAGCCTCTCTTGCAGCTTCGCTGGCAGCAACTATTTCAGCCTCTGTGGTTGATATAGCCACACTCGCTTGTCTCTGGCTTAGCCAAGAGACTGCTCCTCCTGCATACAGACATAGTACTCCGGTGGTTGATCTTCCAGTGGTCACATCCCCACCATGATCTGCATCACTGAAACACTCTATGGCTCCCGGTTTATAACCTCTCTTGTATACAATGCCAAGATCTAGTGTGAACTGTAAGTATCTCAGGATACGTTTCATCTTCGTGCAATCTGCCTGTGTCGGATTCTCGAGACTTCTTGAAACGACACTTACTGCATAAGCAATATCCGGTCTCGTTGCAACCATTAAATATGCCAATGCACCAACAACTTGTCTATAGTTATGCAGAATAAAGTCATCAGAATTCTTATCTTTCTGCAGAACATCATCTTTGACAATCGGTGTCGAAACTGGTTTACAATTTTCCATACCAAAACGTTTAAGAATTTTTTTGGCATAAGAACCCTGGTGAATTTTAATGCCACCTTCTCTGGTTTCTATCTCTATGCCAAGAAAATATGATACCGGTTTTGTAGTAATTTTAAACCACTTTTTCAGTTCATCCATGAATTGATCAATTAGTTCTTGATCACTTCCAGCGACTAGTCCATCATCTACATACAGAGCTACAATCAACTTTTTGTTGTCTTTCTCTCGTTTAAATAGACATGGATCCGCTTCGCTCACTTTGAAACCAGTTTCTTGAAAGAAATCTAAGATTCGCTTATTCCAACATCTGGGTGCCTGCTTTAGTCCATATAAGCTCTTTTGGAGTAAGCAAACCCTTCCAGATCCATCATCGTAGCCGTCAGGCTGCTTCATGTAGATCTCTTCATCTGACAAGTTCCCATAGAGAAAAGCAGTTGTCACGTCAAATTGACCTATTTTTAGGTTTTCATTCGCAGTAATGCTTAGAATGGTTCTCACAGTTGTCATTTTGGCTACAGGACTGAAGGTTTGTTCTTAGTCAAGACCCCTTTTTTGATGAAACCCTTTAGCCACCAGCCTTGCCTTATACTTATCAACTGATCCATCAGCATTCAGCTTGACACGATATACCCACTTACATGGTATTGCCTTTCTATTCTTTGGTAACTTGTTCAAGACCCAAGTCATATTTTCTTTGAGTGAACTTATTTCACTTTCCATAGCCTTCTCCCATAACTTCTTTTCAGGGCAGGTTAAGGCTTCTTTATAGGTCGTTGGTTCAGAGTATGTAGTCATCACAAAATCATTGAATCTTGAAGGTTTTCGAAGCTGTGATCGATCGCGCAGTATTCTATCAATTTGCTCACTTTCAGCATCAGTAGCATATCTTTCCTCGTGATCATCGTCATCTTCTCCGAAAGTATTGTCTTCAACAATCTCATCTTCCCCCCTTGATTCAATTGATATTTCATGATGCGACTCTGCATCTCTGAACTCAAGTTCATCGTCCATGTTATTAGTTACAGGGACGTCTTCAGTACCAGTGACTTTTTCGTCATTCGTATCCTCATTTCTGACTGGAATTGAAACCTCTATTTCTTGGTTCGCTGAACTCTCAGAGAACTCCATTTCAATTTTTGATAAAATTGGCCTTTCATCAAACGTCACATCTCTCGATCTAACCAGAGTTCTGGTCTTTTTGTGCCAGAGTCTATAACCATCGTCATCATCATAGCCAATCAAAACACACTTTTTGGCTTTCTTCTGCAATTTCTCCCTCTTTTGTTTAGGAACATGCGTGTAACATAGGGAACCGATGATTCTTAGATGTTTGATGTTTGGCTTCTTTCTAAGCCATAGTTCATATGGACTTTTGTGGGCTACAGTGGTCGGTCCTGTTCTATTCAATATATAGACAGCCGTTCGCACTAACTCTGCCCACAAACTATTAGGTAGTTCCTCATGTGCGTGCATCATTGCTCTAGCTGATTCGACGATCGTCCGATTATCTCTCTCACTACACCCATTCTGTTCTGGTGTGTACGGCATGATCAATCTCTGTCTTATTCCGTACTTGGCTAATTCACTTCGAACTTTCTCATTATCAAACTCGCCTCCATTATCACTTAAAAACTCTTTGATACAGTGTCCTACAGCCTTCGCTTCAGTTAACATCTGTTGCAACTTAGCAGATACTTCAGATTTCTCTTTCATAAAGTAAACATAGCGATAACGGGTGTACTCATCTTTGAAAAGTACGAAATGCCGAAACTTTGATTGTGAAGCTGGAAACGGACCACAAACATCAGAGTGTATGCGCTCTCCAGGCGCCGTAGCTTTTTCTCTGATTCCAAACTTACGTCTATGCGATTTGCCAAATATGCAACCTTCACATAACTCGCCAGTATCTTTGGTCTTTATGCCCAATTCACGTTCAATGAGACTCTTGATATGCCTTTTATTTTGGTGGCCCATGCGTTCATGGTAAAGCTGTAAGGTATCTGACACATTCACCGTCGCGTGTTTTTTCGGTTGTACCTCTATACAGTTCAGTTTATAAAGTCCACCATACCTTTCCCTGCTTCCTGTCACGATAACCTTTTTATCAATCTTCATGGCGCAAGAAGTGACTCGTGACTCAAACAGACTTTGCGGATTTGTATCTTGTGCCGCTAGTACCGAAAACAAGTTTCTCGATATAGCTGGAACCAACCAAACATCTCTCAGAAAGAACTCATTACCCGGCTTAACCATCATCTTGATTGAACCCTTCCCAATAGCTTCAATCACGTTACCGTTAGCCGTCATTACAGTATGACGTTCATCAAACCGTTGGAAATCTTCAAATATATCTCCACGCATCGTGACATGATGAGTAGCTCCGTTGTCTACGTACCATCCTTCACTATGAACGCCATGTTCAGTAGAGTTTAGAAATAGAGTCATGTTGGTACCTGTAGTGCTTCCACCTGAGTTACCACTACCATAATCTCTATCTTTCTTCTTAGGGCAGTCTTTTTTATAGTGACCTTTCTCCTTACAGATATGACATCTACCTTTGAAACCCTTGCTTGGTTGTTTCTTTGTACAATCTTTAGCCATTCTTGTTGCCAGAACTTTACTCGATTTCTCATCTTTGTTGCTCATCAGCGCCTTCTCATGGGAACAAAGCTGTGATGTGAGATTCTCCACTGTGCGGTCTTTCTTTGACATTAATATCCAACTTGATTTAAAAGAGAAGTATTCTTCCGGCAAAGTGTCTAGAATTTTGCATATGAGAAGGAACTCTGGCAAATTTTTACCATCTTCATCAAGTTTAGCGAGTTCTGTATTCAACTTATGCCACAAATTCTTCACTTTTGAGATGTAAGTTGCGATATTGTCAGCAGTGTCTTTCCTAAGATGAAAAAACTCGGTGCATACCTCATATAGGCGGTCATCATTGAGACCATCATATAGTCTATGCAGTTCATCCCACACATCTTTTGGTTTCGAGAATCGTATCACCTTGTCGAGTATCTCATCCGAAATATTATTTGTTATTAGTAGTAATGCAATACTTTCCAACTTGTTGTACTCATTAAGCTGCTTTTGGCAGTCCGATAGAGCAGAGGCATTTGCATCTCCATCACCACCAGTTACTGCTGGACGTTCAGGCTGACGTGTCCTCCCTTCAACAATGTCCATGATACCGTCCATGCCGCGTAACAAGGCCGACACGCGGTATTTCCATGATACCCAGTTGTTGACATTTCCATCAAGTTTAGAAATCTGGATCTTGCTTATTTCCATGTTTCTAAGTGTGGAGAGCCCATAACCTGTTAACGAGAACTGTTTATTTGCTGAGCGCAGTTTTATATAATTAAAGTATTTCGGTTAAATAGAATTTTATTTATCTGACAACAAAGAATATAACAAATACAAATCTTTTCAAACAACAACGTTACCTAGCAACCCAAGATAAAAATAATATACTGACATATAGGTACAAAATAGGTTAGACGTCTTTTACAGAGTTGGTATACTTAAACAGAAACTATTTATTTAGTTCGATAAGCTCTATATGCTCTATAGTCTTAGACTACGTTCGGCCGAACGTAGTACATTTTTAATCCTCATTTATGCCACATTTTTCGACACACAGTAAAGTAAAATGTTTTCTTTTAGTCTGTGATGCCATTCATAATGTATTTTAGTGGGTACTAATGAATGAATTCCGGTCTTCCAATTCTTCCTTCATATAGTCTTCTTTCCTACAGTCGGTGGTTACTACCGGATCACGTATCGGCAATTAAGTTGAAAATACAATAATTTGCATATTTCCTAGAAAATATTTATTTTCATCCGAAAAACTTGACTTCTGTCCAAAAAAAATCTGAGTTACTCTCAAGTCGTAACCAAAGTAGTTTTACTTCAATTATTAAATTAAAATAATAATACGATACTGGATAATGTAAATATTTTAACCACATGACGATGCACCGTGTAATAGAGAGCCATATTAAGATTTACATGAATTTTATTGTTTTTTTAATTTTATTTTTATTATTTAAATGATTTTTTGGGATCTCTGTACCGGATATTATTGGAATGTTTTCTAATTTCTTTTTAATAGTATTGAATTCTTACTTACCAAATTCTTACGTTTGACTTGTTACTTCATTTTATGCTTTCCTATGATAATCATTAATAAGAACATCATTTTGTTACAGCTGATCGGGGTACATGTGAAGTTCCCTTGGGTATGGAAAATGAGCAGATTTCAAACGAGTCTCTCTCTGCTAGCTCCAGCTACGACCAAAGTGTATCGCCACTCAGTTCGAGGTTCGTATACTTTTATTTTATTGAAGTTTTACTTCTTCGGGGTTATTTGGAAAGCGCGTTAAAACTGTTAGTAGGCATCCATCGCATTCGCAGCGAATCTGTTTCAAATCCATAAGGCCCTGTGGCCATGGTTCGAATCCGGGCATGTACCAATGAGTTTTTTCTGACATAAGTAGGTACATTAACTATCACTGCCTCTGTGCCTCGGAGAGCACGTTAAGCAGTCGGTCCCAGTTGCTGTCATTAGATGGCGGTCGTTACAATCCGCCAACTCGCATTGGAGCAGCGTGGTGGATTTAAGCTCCAAGCGCCCTCATCTCGAGGTGAGGCCTAAGCCCCTGCAGTGGGGTATAAAAAGGGCTGATACAATGGAAATGGAAAAAGGTATCCATCGAAATGCATACACTTCATGGAAAGAAAATTATGAAGAGAGAAGGTTTTTGCAAAATTTATTGTCTCAGACACACAATTTCACAAATTTTCGAATCATTAGAAACGAAAGTTGTGACATAACATTTTCAATCAAATATCATTAAATAAAAATATGTTACAAATGTGTCTCTGCATACACAAAACAAAGTTCAGTATTGACCTCGACTATTGATTATCTGTTTAAAAATAAATAAACTGCCCCTAAAAATCAATATCAAAAGTAAAGTTGTGCGAAAATATCTTTAATTTTGATTTTTTTTATGCAGCAGGGTTAAAGTTTGAAAAAAAGTAGTGAAATTGTGATTTGAGGAAATAAACCATCCAGCAGCCAAATATCCTAAAGGTGGGGACGCTGCCTGTCGAACCGTTATGTTAGTGCAAAAATCTAAAAGTGGAAAATAAGGTTTTTTCGACAGATTTGGTGGGTCAATGGTTCGTTCAATAGTTTGGAAGCGTTTGTCGAAAAATTTTATTTTCCACAAATTTTAGGTTCTTGCACAAACGCTACGAAACTGTTGATACGCTCAATAATCCCAGTTAAAAACATTAAAGTATTAAGTAAGTAAGGAAAGAATTAGTTACTATACTTTACCATAGTTGGCGCTACTTAACTGGTTATTTCTAGCTATCGAACTGTAGAACATAATAAAGATGGCGCCGCGTCGCCTGTATAAGTTTGAATGTATGATACCTCAAAAAAGCTGCTTTCTTGAAAATTTCATATTCTATTAACAATTTTTTAAAAAGTTCAGAATTTTAATCACATATGGTTCAATTTGTGGTTCAATTGTTCAATCCAATTGCACATGACGCAATCGTCATAGTGAAATACAACGTAATTTTCGTAAAGCAGCGCCTTCTATTTTAAATGTATATCTTTACATCAATAGCGTATGTACACATTCCGCTAAGAACTAAAACGAAGTATCTCCATAAGGCATTGCCCGTGTTCAGTGGGTAGAATATCAAATCGGTTGTGGAGTTTGACGAGTCTAAGAACTTGTTTACTGGGAAGGCTAGCAATGAAGAGAATTCCACAAGTTTTCGGCGCGTGGTCTTTCTACCGAATTAGTACGTTGTAAGTTCGCACATGAAGATATTCCAACAGTTACCCTTAGATGAATAAAATGTGACTTAAGGTAATAAACTATATGTTATCGAAATATACAGAGAAGTCATAAATAATGCATCTCTATGTTTTCCCGTTTCCATGAGCCACATATCCAAAATCTCTAATTTTTTAATTTTTTTTTTATAACGTATACATCACAACAACCTCTAGGCCCCAAACTAAACATTAGCTTGTGTTTTGGGTACCAAGCGAAGACACCACATACATATACATACATACAACATACATAACCCCGGTACCCAGTATTAATATTTATCATTTAAATACTGACCCGACCTGAGATTCGAACCCGGGAACGCCAGCTTCGTAAGGAGGGTCGCTACCCACTAGGCTAAGCGGTCGTCATCGTCAATTAAACAAGCATATAAGATGAAATTTTAACAACCACCCACAATTTTAATGTAATCTTTGGTAAAAAACCGATGGCTATCTTATTTACTTTTAGTATATTTCAGAAAAAAATATTGAGATATGACTACACAAACCTTTCCCGAAAAAAAAACCAATAACTCTCGTCACCATTCACGGCCGCAGCACGCTCCGCCCCATTACGGCTTTAAGGTCTCGAGCGCGTCGTAAAGAAGAAGGCAACCAAACGTTATAAAATAACACTGTACATAAAATAATTTATAATGAAAATTTAACCTAAATTTTTTATTTACGTAAAGAAGTCTATTGGTGATACCTAACATCTAGAATTTTTTTGGATGGTTGTTAAAACTCCATCCTGTATATTCGAAATTTATGGCATATAAAAAAAGCATCGTCAAGGTAGGCAATAGTATCTATTGACTTGTAAATCCATAGAGACGAATTAACAAAAAATCTCGTTAGATACAATAGAAATACTCCGAAACGAAATGTATTTCCTATATTATGATTTGGCTATTTGGCGTATTATCTTGAATCGTATATTGTTACGGGCTATAAAGTCCAGATATATAGGATGCACTAAAACATCGATTTAATAGTTCTTTATGAAACAAAATCACAAACTATTTCAATCACAATTCACACAGATCACAAATCACAGTTTTATCGTAATTTATAGCTCGATAATTTTCTTGATAAGTAAAGTGCGATCAACTTGCACTTGACTTAGCAAGAAAACTGGCCTAAACTGACTCACGCTAAGCTCTTTTTATAGGTCCCAGTCCACTTCCATTTCCACTTCTCAGCATCTCGAAGTTATCTATCGTCGAACATTACAATATAAAATTCTAATATAAATTTACCGTGCCAAATTTCTAGATATCATGGCGCCGCTTTGACAGTGCACTTCATTCTGTCCCTATTTATATTTTTCGAACGCGTAATTCTCTTTGAGTAAACACCGCCTCTAAAATGAATGTAATGTGAGGAAATAATTTTTTATCTCCGAATTTCGCGATATTTCTGTGTTTAGTCGACGTGTTTAAATACCAGTGTGATCTTTACGAGCACTTTCTAAAACACATTGACGTACTTCTATACAAAGACGTTATAAGATTTTTTAAATCTTATAAAAATTTCTAGTATACCTATTGTGAAAGTAATTTTCTAAATAAGTTGTTAGAATTTTAATAATAACCAAAAATATGGATTGTGACTTAGGTCATTTCAGTGTCGCGGGAATCAATAACTAGTCAGCGCGGTTTGACACACACTTTGGTCATTACGAATCTATGCGGGGACGTGAAGGCCAAACCACAATATATTTTTTTTTTGAAGTATTAATAGGGAGAACTATGCTGAGTGAATTTACAATTTCCTATGCCCCTTTTGCCTACTCAAATCGTTACTGTTTAGGATTGTTTAATCCCTTTCACTATCATACTTGGTGTTCGGCTGAACGTAATCCAAACTTATGGAGCGTGTAGAGCTTACCGGACTAAACTAAAAGTTAATTAAAAAAAGAAAACTTCCAAAATGTTTTTCTCGGTAACCGTTAGTTTGCGACAGCTGCTTACTTGAAAGTTTTTGTTTAGTTCGGTAAGCTTTATACGCTCTATAAGTTTGGACTACGCTAAGCCGAACGCGCGGTAAGTATAATAGATACCGGGTGTTTGGCTGACCGTAGTTCAAATTTAAACATGTTTTTCTTGGTAACCGTTAGTTTGCGCCATCTGCTCACTTCAAAGTTTTTGATTAGTTCAGTAAGCTCTAGATGCTCTATAAGTTATACAAACTTATAGAGCCAAACAGGGGCGTCAACGCTATCTTTTGCTGAAAAATAGATACTTTGGAGGATATCCTTCCTGTCGTATATTAATTGTTTGCAAATTGTGTCTTATACTATCACATATTAACTTAAACAAATTACATATTGAAATTAACATTCAAGTGAACCCTAAGCAAACGCTTTTTCTAAAACGCTACACAATAGCAGTGTTCAACTCGCCTGCCGATGCCGTCTATTTCAAAATTCAAATTAGGTATCACGGCTTACGACCAGGTACTCTTCCTAATACAAATTAATACATGCTTCGAGTTTTTGAATCAATATCTGAGTATATATTATTATTTCGAATCGATCGGTCATCGCCTTGTGAGCAGATCTACACAATTTATACATCTATTTACGTATTGCTCGTCCCTGGGTTCCTCAAATTGCACGCTATTAAATATTTATTTTAATAACTGCTATTTAAAACAACGTGAAAAAATAGCTAAAAATTAGCAAACCCACAGACATAGAATTTAAGTGGTAAACTACACTACGAAGAGAAATGTCCGTTCATTTCCAGCTAAACCTTATTCGTTACTGCAGGCCGTATAAAGTGTCAGATATAAATCAATGTAAGCGACCAAAAATGTTTCTTTTAATTTAAGTAAAAATATAATTTTAATAAATAAATAAAATAGGAAACTGATTACTTATCATATCTGATTGTAACATTTCTTTTTGCAATGCGATCGACTTTGTATTTATGCTGAAATTTTTTATATAGTATTTTTATGTGGGTGGTTTTTTTTTGTATTCTGAAATAAACTTATACTTACTGTTGAATTAGCCAGCGGACAAAGAAGTCTAAACTTAAATTCCCCGAACGCATAAAAGTTTTGGTACAAACAGTCATTACAATATCCAGGCGTATGTTTTATAAAAAAAATATTCAAGTATGTATATAATTTATCTTTTGTACCCGTCGTTACAGATTCAACAGAATTTGGGACTAAATGATCGTGTGTAAAATGCCCCAGATATCTTTTATACGTATTACCAGTTCTTGACGCGGCAGTACCGGTTCCGTTCCATTTCATGATTTGAAACTGTTCATAACTGTCTTCGCATTAACTTTATAGTACACGTAATTGTCGTAAACTTCCGACCAGGAAACACATCAGTAGCATACCCACGACGCGACGTGAGGAAAGGATGAACAAACAAACACTTTCGCGTTGAGCAACACGAATCGCTCTGTCTGACTAATCGAAAATAATAAATCAAGACTAGTTTGGGCTTGGAACACATTCAGAAAAAGGTGAAAATCAATTGTGATCAATGATAATAGCCGAGTCTACAAGAAGCGTTTTGTGTTCTCGAAATCGAAATAGTTTTGGATCACATATATGCGTCAGTGACTCCTCAAAGTCCTTCATGTTTAATGAATCAATAAAACACCTTTATTTCTTAGCTATGTGACATAATCTTCGAATACGTCACAAAAGTGAATTTATTACTTTATGGGAAAACGTTCCCACAAAGGCGCATTCAAAGAAATGCTCGTACCTTTTACAAGAATACGCGAGAAACCGAGGGCCCCTCTTTTTAAAAAAAAAAAAAGAAGTAACATTTCAATAATTGTTCATACAATAACTGCTTAAATATTAATATTATGGAAACAAACTGATAGGCAAGAGGTCTACACCCATAGATTCAAAAAAAATTATTGTGCTAAAAAGACAATTTTTGATTAGGTAAAGGCTTCTGATTGAAATGAAAATTAGATACTTGATTTTAAATATTTTTAAAACTTTTCCACTTTTATTCACTTCCAATGACAATATATATATAAAGGATAGCGATCATGGCAGAGTTTTTTTTATGATAACATCACCTGGGGCATAACACACGGCCTTAAGTAGGCAGAGCCAGTATTATGGGTACTAGACAACTAACTTACATATTTAGAGTAGACTTGTTTGTAATGCATACATATAGACATTTCAAAACCAGATCCGGAACAAATGGATATATTCGTTCACATAAATAGTTGCGTCGGGCGGTAATCGAACCCGCGACTTTTGTGTCTGTTGTTAGGGTAGCTATCCACTAGACGAAGCTGTGAAACAATTTATAAATTTTAATATGTTACATCAACAGATGTAGCAAAATCTATAGGAACCTTTGTATAATTATATGCGAGTAATTTAGCAGGTATAACTTGTTTGATTAAACTTTTAAATATAAACCTTCCAAATATAAGATTTTTACCAGTGGATGATAAAAATTTTATAATACAACTTATATAATTAAAATCAGTAATCACGTTTACATCGGGTAAAGCCTTTTCTTAACTTAGCCCATCTCATTAGTAAACCTACAAGGTAATGGTTTTAAATTGCCTCACGTACTTTCCTCCGCTCACATCTCGCGTTTATTTTAATTATAAAATACGAAACCTCTAAGAAAACTCTCGTGTAGCATAAATTAATTTTCCGTACAGTTGGGGAGCCCGTAATTGAAAAACGTCACGAATTTTTAAAAGCTGTTTTTCTTATAATGACAATAAATACTATAGTTATTCATAGACTGCAGCCTCCTAGCTATAGGGTGCACCCAGCATTAAAGCACGGCGTCTTTACGGATATGAAAAAATAAAAAATGAAGATGTAAACAATTTTTTGAAATCCATTTTTTTTAGAATTATACTGTTAGATTTTACTTAAGCAAGGATTGCAGTATCAATCAATCACTAAATTACATTTTGGTGTTTGGAGAGTCAGCAGCTATCCAAGTACTAATGTAATAGTGAGTGCTCGTCAATAATTTACTTCCATAAAAAATCCTGTCTACTTTCTTGATTGCCTGTGACTGATAATGAAGACGATGAAATGATTTATTGAATGATAATACAGCATTTCATTTCGAAAATGACAAATTTTCATATAAACTTACCCCTCCCTTTTGGAAAAATCTTTCTTAGTGGATTCTACGTCACAAAACAAACCTGTGTACCAAATTATGAGTGCTTCGCTTGAGGGATTTCGGATCTGCTTTAATTATGATTGAGTTAGTGAGTGGTATTTTGATTTTGTACACACTGACACAGAACAAATTGACATGGTAATGCACATAAATATTTGTCTCAGTATGCATATTAAGCATCAAAAATTCAAGAAATTCAATAAGTATTTAAATCATTATTAGCCTCAAAACAACGCCAATTTCAGCTAATTTTAAATTTACGGATGACGGGACATAATCTAGATATATAGATAATATAGAGTAACGTACATATACTGAACATTTTTTTTCCCAAGAAGGATCTTGTCTGTAAAAGAGGTTTAGCATATCTTTTTTTAATACGTTTTAGTTTTGTTTAAAACATTTTTTGGCAAAAACCATCAAGATTCTTTAAAACTATTGCTATGTCAAGCGACGCACGGTGTAGACTTTTCCAGGCCCGTCACATGAGATAGCGGTATTTCCCAACTAATACACAAGATCTAGAAATCCCTAAGAGCTGGTATGAAAAGAATTATAATATATTTTCTACGGCTCCTTTACATTGCTTTAAGCTATTATATTAACAAAAGCCAAAGTTGTGCATAAACGGAGTTGTACGGCTGTTTTAGAGCCATTGTAAGTTTGTTAGCCGTCTCTAAAGCTTATGATGTGTCGATATTGTATAGCTCTTAGGAGTTACCAGAGCTTGTGTGCTAATTGAACGGAATGCCAAAGTCGTTTGAAGGATGTCCTTGAAAAAAATTCCTAAAAGCTGATAAGACTGGTTCAAAGGACTGGTATTGCCATAAAAGAAAGCAGACTATGGTTTAATTGGAGTGGAGTTAGTTGGACCTGAATTAGATTCAAACTTCAGTTGTGAAAGGAGTGAAATTATAAGAGTTCCGTTCTTGTCGTTTGACTGCCGAAGTCAAATAAATAAGTTGCGCCCACACCTAGTTGAGAGATCGCAGTTTGTAAATGAGCACTAAAATCCATAGTTTTTATCAATAATATAGCTGTTATAATCACGGGCTCTCGTACTAGAAGGGGAACTGAAAATTAGGGGTAAAGTTCCGATAGCGCCGGGGTTTCTATTGTAAATGCGGTGATAGTAAACCCGAACGTCGCTACGCCCAATCTGCTAGTTCTAATTGTTGCCGAGTTAAGATGGGCCACAACACAAACCTCCGTTTTAATAGACAGCCCCGCCCCCATAAGCTCAAAACTTCGAACAATGGCCCCTTTACTTGGGAATACTCAAACGGAAAATTTAATTTTCATATGAAATGGTAAAGCTTCGTGATCTCTGTTAAACCTTCACTCAAAGTCGACGAGATAATGGCGTCGTCGTTAAAGATTCAATTTAACGTCAGGCGTTGCAATATTATGTGTATAATATGTTCGGTTAGTGAAAACACGAAACTATAGTACCGAGCTCGTACATTATCCTACTGGAGGCCTAGCCGCGTCTCCAGTGGACAAGCTTGGGGGGGGGGGGGGGTATTATATTTTTCATTGTGCTTGAAAGCCCATAAAAGCCCATATTAGTGTTATACATGCAAGGCACGTTCTACGATCTTAATACGGAAGCTCGGGAATTTTCTTTAATTAATTCTTAAAAACTCAGCATCTAGCTCCAAGGGATTGTAGACGTAAGTATTTGATACTAATTTTTAACTTGATACCTCCACGTGTTCTGGAGAAAAAGGGTCTAGACAGGCCGATAGACATACAGACAGACAACGAAGTGATCATATAAGGGTCGCTTTTTAGGGTTCCGTACATCAAAGATGAAAAAAGAAACCCGTATAGGGTCATTCTGGTATC
This sequence comes from Luffia ferchaultella, assembly GCA_949709985.1. Lineage (NCBI taxonomy): Eukaryota > Metazoa > Arthropoda > Insecta > Lepidoptera > Psychidae > Luffia > Luffia ferchaultella. The sequence continues at coordinate 7,646,618 of OX453243.1, forward strand.
CGCCTGTCTGTCCGTCACAAAAAAATAATTATTTTAATATTAAAATAAAATGCATAGTTAAGTAGATATTAAAGAAAATAATCTACCATTGCCCCCTGTATCTCAGAAACCACTAAGCCTAAAATTAAATAATAAAATCCGGAATATGTTCCCTCACTCATAGTTTACAAGAAAATCTAGGCGAAAGTCTTTTCTTTCTCACAAGAAACAGGTTCAATTTGCCTAGTGGGTACTATGGTGGGTTATTTACACGAAGGATTCGCAACCGTAAGCCCATGTTTGAACAGATCCAGTTACGTAAAATATGGTCAGCATCAATGAACACTCATATCTATTTAATTACATTAGGTACTTTGGTGATTTTTTTATAAAAACTTTTTTACATAAAAAAATCACCAAACTAAAGTTTTTAACTTTATTTAAGGTCATTGTCTTTGCGGGAGGGGGGCGACCCCCACTGGCCTCTTCCTCTGAATACGCTACTGTGGAGACCGCATGAGTGAAATCCAGTTTCCGATGAAATATACGTACTTTTATAAGAACAATTAATAATAGCTTTTGCGCCATTTTACAACCAGTATAAAGATTTAATCATAATCATTGCTTTCAAGTTTTTCAGAAATCAAAAGCTTTTGATATTTTATACTACAAAATCTAAGAAAGAAACTTCATTAGTTCCGACAATTTCCAGCCACACAAAAGTGATCACTTTAATACTGTGTGCTTTTGGTTTCATGTCTTCTTTATTTCTTATAATATTATGAGCTCGGTAGTCTAAATATTTTCGTTTTGATGTAGAAAAATTACTCCCCTCCACAAACCAAATTAATTGAAAGTTTATTTTCAAGTAATTAGGGAAATAAAATCTTGCATGTCTATCATATGTGTATAGGTATGTGACAATAATCAACTGAAATTTTAATCAGACCATGGATTTTTAAATTGTTTAATCGTTTTGAGTTTAGACGACAGATCCATAGACAGACACGAAGACGGGCTATCCCTACCAGTTAAGTCAAACGATATGTCATGTTCGAACAACGAGTGTATCCGTCACTCATGCATGATAACATTGCTAGCACACGATTTTATTAACGCTCTACGATACCGTGAACGTATGGGAAGTTGGGACAAAAATCATGACACCGTGTTTCTTCATTCATTTTTTTATAAAATAAAAAACTCCAACACATTCACAGGTTTACACAGAAAAATTTCTTAGAAATCTAAAAAGTATTTAATTGCGTATACGAAATTTAAAAAAATGCTATTCTTTATCTATATATATATAGGTGGGTCAAAATAATGGACCCTGAAGGGAAAGTACCGTAAATGTTATGATAGATGTATAAAAAAAAATTTAAATTTTTTTTAATTTAAGAAACTGCATTTATGGAATTTTGAAACGTCACTTATGCACGAATCTAAATAAGCATCTGGCTATATACGGAATCTGGTCATCTAGTATACAATTTTATTCTAACACATTTTTTGTCAATCCTGCCAGTTTCAAAAATATCGTCTCGGAATTTCTTTATAAATGTTTGTAGCACATAAAGATGCCAAATAAATAATTTTAGGGTATTTATGAATGTCAAATTTTTTATGTAAAAACCACTTTTGAATACACGCGTATTAAGATTGAGATTTAGCAAAAATTATTTACTAAACGAACTAGTAAACACGTACTTTACAGAGTTTCTAAATACAAACCCTGAGGGTTGAAAAGGGGCTTAAAATTTTGTAACAAAAAATGTAAATACTGCGCAGAGGCAACCGAAAGAATCTTTATTTTCTACAGAGGACAGCTGAAAAGATAGACATATCGTCTCACTTTGGAAAAATGGAAAATATACTCGTGAAATCAATGTAAAGATGATGATAATACTCACGTGTAGTCCACACGAGTGAAGCCGCCGGCGACGGCTAGTTTCAATATATGAAAATGAGTACATTAATTGTAACCTACGTAGCTGATGATTTAAAAAAAAAACACACTCAAACAAAAAAAAAAACCTTTTGAAAATTAGAAGCTTTCCCTAAAAAAAACGGCGATTAAATAAAATGTCTTACCATTGTGAAATTTTTATAAACAACTATTGATACTTTCCAGGGAACCACCAGTGTCAACCTACAATACCCAAATAAGTATTCTCGAAATCTAAGTTAAATTTTTATTTTGGGTAAAGGACGATGTTCTCCTGGGCTACGAATACGTTTGTGTGGAGGAGGATGTATGATATCGTATGCAAATTCTACTACAATACTTATCTAGTCTTTTCAATACCAATGTAATCTGCGTACGCTCAAATTAGCTACATCGGGGTAACAGGATATTACGCCGTAGTATCTCGCGACCCAATTCGTTCAGCACCAATCTCTCGATGCGGGCGATCGACATAACGTTTTGGATGGGAAGTTTTCAATCTAAGGGATAATTACATTTCTCTGTGCTTTGAGTCTCTAATTCTGTCAAATACGTGCCAAATATACCGCACTGTAATAACAAAATGTTACCTTTAATTTTATATTACCCACTACGAAAATATTAATACAGTGATTGTAAGCACGTCGTAGTTATTTTTGTTCAATAAAAATTAATTTAATTAAATTAAAATTGTGTAATAAACAAAATTTTATTACATAATTTTGTATTATTTAAAATCAGTTAGATAACAATACGTTACTGGTACCTATTTCATTAGTTAGAAAAGCGTCACTTATAAATTTTAGTTTGGAACGACGTCATTTCATCGCTTCAGTTATGAAACGACAACCGAAAAGCAAAGAAAAACAATTTTTTTTGTGATAATTCTAAAGCTTGCCAATAATGGCCACTAAACAAAAAAAAAGAGTAAGAAAATCGTTTGTAAGACAGGAAAAAACGTACTGAACTCTTTTGGCTTTGCCTATTTAAATATAGAGATAAATAGGCGACTGCAACCTACCGATATTTTTTTTTAAATTTTTTAACTCTTTATTCCTTGACACGACTGTAATTTACTAGAAAATTATCAAATTTTTGGAAAACCTTTAATATGTAATTCACGAAAGAAAAATAACCTATGGTAAAAGCCAAATAACGCGCCACAAAAGTAGTGTCCCGAATTGTACAATGTTGAACAAAGTAACAATATGTAGAAAACAAAAAAAAATATATAATAAACCTATAAGATTCACAATATTATAAAACTGTGCCAAAGTAATATGTATACATGAAAGATATTGTTGGATACATTTATAATCGACTAATCACATCAGAATCAGTAATGTAAATTTTTGCACTATTCTTCAATATTTTTCCAAAAGTATATGGCTAAATGATTTTTGAAGTTATATTTTTTACGCGTGTTCAGAAAAAACCTTAGAGTGTAAGAAAAAAGGAACTTAAAAGTTTTGGAACGAAAAAGGGACACCTGACCACGAAAAACTAAGAGTATAGCTAGCTATTTTGTGTGTAGATTAAAAAAGGGCATTTTCCTTCTTTCACAGGATAAGAACGGAAATTCGTGGCGGCGCTTGGTGTCCTAACGGTTTGATTCAGCCAAAAAGTCGTCAGTATCTTCAGATAGATCTGAGAAGAGAATACCTCATTACAGCAACTGAATCTCAAGGAAGATTCGCCAACGCCGTGGGTGTGGAGTTTGTCGAGAACTATTCTATAGAATATTGGCGCTCCAGTTTAAACAGATGGGTTAAATATAAAGATTTCAACGGAAGTCGGGTAAGATGCTTTATATCACTATAATTATAATTTATTGAAATTTATTCAACATTAATTAATTTAAGGGCTATCAAATCCTGTTATGTGGTAAGTAAAAATCAATAAAGAATCTTGTACAGACTTAATGTCTATTAAGTTTTTATAAATTATTAATTTTTTTTTTAATTTACAGAATAGTTCATTACGAAGTCAAATAATACACTGTATAAATAAATAAATGAATGAGATTCGTTTTATATTTCAAAATGATAGCAACGTCATTTATCTGGTACATTTATTCTAAAGGTGACCAAGAAGCTTCAGTAACTACCTAATATATTTCTTTGAATGGAAACTACTAAGCTAAATAAATCAACTACAAAGTCATATAAATCCCCTTGATACGAATTTTCTTCACAGAACATTTGTTCAATACTAGCCGAACAATGGTTACTATCTGAACTGGAGAATAGTAAGGTATCTACTGTAGGCTATTGTGTTGCCAGAAAAGGATTAAATCTTGTCCTTTCTATAAGTCTAGATTCATAGTATTACATTGTAGAAGTCAAAGTATAAGATCACTGGTAAAAATGAATATAGTTGGATTATAATTCTAAAACTATTTAATATAAATTAAAGTAGTTAAGGCAGATTATACTCTGAAAAGTTGAAGTGACCATAAGATAAAAAAAATCTATCAATAACAAGATAGCAAAATATTTTTTATAATTATTCTTTTATAATTAAAAATATTTTTTGTAATATTGGTACTTTGTTTTCCATCATTGTAATAATAATTGTAGCTTTCTAAATAAAAAAAATAATTTAAAAAAAAACATATATATTTAAATAAATTAAACATGATGGACTTTCTTGTCGGTTCTTCTCCTGGTTTTCTGAACCGGTATCTAATCCATTCTCAATGACTTTCAAACAGTGTCTGTAAACATCTGATACCTATTGAATAAACAATTTTTTTATTTTGATTTTAGTAAAGTTTTACATTCTTACTTGACTGGCATAAACTTACAGATTTTTTTTATTTGTACAGACATATATCTCTATGATCTGTACGTTAGACATTTAAAGTATATTTAGCACCGACATAATATTTATACTACTTTTAGATTATATTATCTACGTGATTTATGGATCCAATAAATTTTGTGTGCAGATAAAAAAAATGACATTATTTCAAAACATGACTCATCAATATTAACAAATATGGCTGTCAATATTAAAATATTTACGCGACTTGTTTCCTGGGTTTTGAGTGCCTTAGATTACAAATAATGATAGGTTGGGGAGTAAGTCGTCTCGAAATTTATAGGTCCGAAGTTTTAATCTGAATAAAAAAGAGAAAAATGCGTCACAATCCGCGAAAAAAATCATTGCAACTTATAGACTTATTGCGGTATCAGTAAGAGTAGCACAAAATTTGCTAAAGCATTTTCAATCAGGAAAAATGATAAAGACGAAATTCATTCATTCATGCAAAAATTGAGTAAGATCGCTATATTTATAGTTATAATATTGCTGAAGAACGGGGTATTGACCACAAAACAGTTTTAAATTATTTGGAATAGTGTGGATAATTTCGAGATTTGGATACCACACAAGCTCGTTGAAAGAAACCTAATGAACTGCGTACTCAATTGTGATTCTCCATTAAAACGTAATGAAAGCGTACCGTTTTCGAAAAGATTGTTCACTGGTGATGAGATGGTGGTGGTGAATTACTTAGGATAAGAACGTATGCAAAAGACTTTAAATCTCGATTGTGTAGCTGTAAGTTTGCTTTGAATGTATAAATAAAATAAAAATAGTCAAACTACGGCTAAGCTTCACATACAAACGCAAAACCTAGATTAATACCCAATAAAGTACTGTTGAATGTAGGGTGGGATTGGAAGAGCATCGTTCATTATGAGCTTTTATCACCGGGTACAATCATCGATTTGGATGCGTACTGCGATAATATGATAATAATAAATTATATAATTGCGAAAAAATGGCCGGAATTGTTCAATAGAAATATCATCACAATAACGCCAGACCACACACATATTTAGCCACTCAGGGGAAATTGAAAGAGTTTGACTGGGACGCGGACGTGTCAATGCATTCACCATAGAGTCCTCTGATTTCCACTCGCTTCGGTCTTTTCAGAATTCTTTAGTAATGTAAAGGTAACATCTACATAGGACTGTCAAAACTCCTGGTCGCAATTTTTAAACCACTAATTCCAAAATTTCTTCAGCATCAGGATCACGCCACTAACTGATCATGGAATCTTAGTGAAATCGAGGTATACCGTAGGCAATCATAGTGTATCTGAGCTTCATTTTTTAGTTATTCAGGTGTTTGCGTCTGGGACTCATCGCCTCACTCTGCTAAGTGATGATGGAAGCTACAGCGCTCTTTCACGATTATAGGAGTTAGGTGTATTTTGTATCACACACCCATGACGTCATGTGCTTGTAAGGAGTTGAACAAGTTCTTGATCAAAACATAACTTTCCTACAATTTGTTTTTATTAAAACCAATACAGGCAATTTATTCAAAACCATTATGAGCTCACCTGTAGACAAAGAAACTTTTCCGAATACGTGTTTAATCACACAATTTTTTCGTTGCGTGCTATTCCTCTTCAAAGACGACCCCCGGAGGTTTTGCGATCCAGAGTTTGGAAAATACTGTTCTGTTTAAACTTACTCCAGAGACATCAAAACATTAAGTTACATTACCTAGACAACCTGAACGAGATGTTTAGATGCAAAAATCCCTTTGGCTATATTTTTACACAGTATCTGGCCAAACTTTTTTTGGTACCGAATACAGAGCTAATATACATTTCGAGACGTTTGATATCTCTGTGAATTCGAAACGATAAATAAACGTTATTTTTCATTTTCAGCTGCTACCGGGCAATTCAAACACGTATATGACAACGAAGACAATCTTAGAAGCACCTTTTGTAGCTTCGAAAGTGCGATTCTTTCCATACGCACACCACCCAAGAACGGCGTGCATGCGTGTTGAACTCTACGGATGTTTATGGAAACGTATGTAGTATTAAAAAGAAGCTAGCGTGTTTAGTCCCGGGACTTTGGGTGCTTAAGCGATTATTTTAGTAAATGCGTAGCGATTTTATTTACACAACAAGCTGTGCGTATTTATGTACTTTTGATGGTTTTAGGAAAAACACCCCGCTGTGCTCATGTAGCTGCCACTAGGCAGTAAAATTACTGAAACCATTTTTTCACAGAGGGTATCGTCTCATATTCCGCACCAAAGGGTGGCATCATGCAAGCTATGGCTGGTGGGGCAAAGTTCACTGACCTTGGCTACGATGGAACGCTCAAGGCGGGAAGATATTCTAATGGTTTGGGACAGATGACCGATTCATTGCTTGGACCCAGCGATTTTGAATTATTGGACACTTCGGACACTAAAGGTGCAATTCGTTTTATTTTACACGAGTATAGTATTTGTTGAGTTATTTTTTTTTAATATACGATCCTGTAAAACTGTCTCGAACGATTGAATAAAATTAAAGAGACCATGAAATATTTATAACCGGCATAAATAATAAATTACATTATCCTCGAATTTTTATTTTTTTTTGTTTGGTAACCGATCCTCTATAATGTGTGTCAAATGGTCCCTGTACAGAAGAACCTACAGCGTATAAAGCATTTATTAAATAGTTCGACAATTTATCGTGACTCTTTCTTTACGTTCAAGTTTGCTTGTATAATTTAATTTCTATAGTGAATTAATATAATAAAGTTTTTTCGTGCATCAGTGATCAAGGATACCTGTTTAATTTTAATAATTGTGATATCAATCTAAAGATTATCTATATAAAGCATATTGCTCCTGACAATGTGAGCTAACCCATGCTGCGAGTATTCAGTGCATGTGTACCGACGACAAAGTGTTTTTAAGTGTAGGTATTAATGAGAATTTTATAGTGATTATTACAGTAAATGTATAGCAATTGTAAGGTTTAATGAGTTAAAAGCGAAATTGACGAGCGACTCGACCACATTGACAATAAGAAGAACGCTAGCGCGCTAAAGTGGCCCCAGTATAATATATTCCGATAACGGAACAAAACTGTGAGGCAAAGATAAAGAACTACGACAAGCATTACATGAAAAGGTATTAAAAAGAGCAATATTGTGGAAATACATTTCTTCGCGTGCGCCTTTCATGGGTGGAGCTTGGAAACGATTAGTACGGACAGTAAAAACTGCCCTTTGCGACGTACTACACGAGCGCCATGCCACCCACATGAAGAAACGCTGCATACGCTGCAGTGCGACGCTGAGTACACAGTGAATATGACCATTTACGCACTTATCTGTACAGTAAGATAATGAAGCTTTTTCATCATGTCAAGAAGAATACAAACTCCAGGAGAATTTATCGATCCAGATTTAAACAGCAAACAACAATGGCGACGAGCACAGAGACTCACTGATAAGTTCTGGGAAAAATGACCAAAAGATTATTCGCCTGACCTTCAAAACTGGCGGGACCCCTAGAAGACGGTGCATCACTCCGTATAGGTGACCTAGTTCAAACTATAACAGACTGCTCCATACCACGTTACACCAGTCTACGAGGCAAAAAGTCGTAATTTACGTAATTTAATTTAATAAGCGCACAGACAAAAATAGGCATGTCAAGAATATTTACGAAGAAGCTGGTCATCTTATAAACGCAGCCAGCGACGTGTCGCTCCGGCCGTATAGAATGTAGCCTCGAAAAGATTCTGCACGGGGCGGGAGTATAATGCGGGCGGGAGTACACGTACACCGAACGAACTGAGTGATAGTGAAAAATAACCTCTTAAAGTATAGATAATAACGACAATTTTATAGTGATAATTGCAGCATTCGTATAGCATTTATAATGCCAAATGTTTAAAATTTGAATAAATGTTGGTTTTTCAAAAGTTTTCTCATCCGAACTTAGTAAATACTTACTCAAATAGAAAGGAAAATAGGAAAATTCGTTCTTTTATGCAAATAGGCTTTCTTGAAAGTACTGCCACAGAGACGTGCCTCGCAACCAAAAGTGTTCTCTTTGGAGTACTGCCCTCTGAAGGTGCTTTCAATGTACCTACTGCCCTCAGATGGGGCCAACTTTCAGAAATGACTTTAGTCAGTAAGTCGAAAAGGACATAAGAAATTTTAGAAAACGCGGCAGAAATGTAAATAATAAGTAGGTACATAGTTATTATCTCCAAAATGGGTATAAAAGAGCGAACGGTCCGCCGTATTTCACCTCATAACAAGATTATTAGATTTCGACTTTAACGGTCACTAATACTAGTCAGACTGAAATCAAGTCTGAAAACATGTAGTGACTTCATAAAGGTCGTCCACTGCGCTACTCTGGCCGACACTACCAGTACATATATTGTTAATTTATTTATTTTCAACAGCTCAATAATACAGTATTTTCATAACAAGGTACACGCTGGGTCGGATGGAACCGGTCTATGGTGATAGAAGATGTCGATATCACATTCAATTTCAGCACAACTAGGCTGATGTACTTTGTCGAATTACACACAAACAACATGTTCACGAAAGACGTTCAGGTAAAACACGAGTTTATTTGATATATTTTGGTCACAGCAAATTACAAAAATTCTAGGTTTAGTCATCTAACCTATTGTGGGAACTATCAGCATGGACACTGGGTCTACATTAGGTTAGGCGTACGGTGAGACGCAGGCGACGCAATACAATCAGAGAAATTTTGGTGTCAGTTTATGCGTATATAAAAGAATCAAACACATAACCAAAAATAAGAAATATTGTAATGTATATTACAATACCCATACCCATAGTGACTTTTTAAGCAATAGCCATTTTCATTGCAAAAAATATTAAAAAAGGCAAAATTAAAGCATAGAAGTAAGAATAATTTAATAGTATGACTAGAACGAGTGGTATTCAACTCAACTATTAGGACGTGGTTTGCGTTGCGTTTGCGTGATTAAAGGTGTGCGACGAAGTGTGGGAGGGGTCAACACGTACAACGACAGTAAATCACGGGAAAGGGAAATAAAGAGTCAGAGTTATCGACGTCGTTTTCGATCATTTTTTCTTATTAAAATTAATGTTGTACCGGATCTCTAACAAGTGCCGTTTCCAAACGCGGTAAGTCAACTACACTTAATTTAAGTGTAGTTCCGGTAAGGAAACGTAAGCGTAGTGTGTTCTAGTGTCTACCTTATATTATTCCTACTTCTATGAGTTAAAGAGTTACGAAAAAATAAAACTGATGACACCACCACCAAAGAATATTGTTACAGAACAAAAAAAATATTGAAGGTAAAAGGATGATACAGCTACTTTTATCTGTTCTAAAGTTATATTACATTACCTACTCATTATCTAAAATGTTACTATTATGTTGTTTCTCCTTTCGCTCAATAAGACAAATCTAAAAAGAAAACATTTTTCAATACATAATTTCATAGATAATGCTTGATGGAGGTAAACTCCGTTATATTGTACACAAATGCCCATCCATACTTTATTTATCATATATTACGGAAACCATCATTCGAAAGAATAACTTTTTAAAGAGAATTTCATCATCATCATCATCATCAGCCCATTTTTACCCCACTGCAGGGGCTTAGGCCTACCCCAGCGTGAGGAGGGGGGCTTGGAAGAGAATTTAATAGCTACTATTTGCTAAAACCCCTATTTATTTACAAACTATTTCAAAACAAGATATTGCCAAGAATCCCTATCGCTTTCCTATAATATCAAAACACAAAAAATAATTCTAGAAAAAATATTTAACTTCATACAATCTATTTAGTTTAATCCGCACAGAGAGATTAGAAATTATTACAAACACTTCCCCCACAGCCTGCATTAATTAAATAAATCTCGATTAATTTTGAATGCCTACTAACAGGTAACATTTTTAATAGAACCTACAATCAATAAAATATAAGTAAATAAATGAGAAGGTAATTGTGAGTTATGAGTCAATGAGTCAATATCATTTTTTATCACCACACTATTTTCATTTAGCCAAAAACTGACGACCCAGTTGACGTTAATTGAGTAAAGAAAAGCTAGTACAAGTGATTTACTAATAACGTATATTCACACGCGCGTAAATGTAACATATATATAGATTTTCTTACGTATATTTAAATGATTATATAATGGTAAACCGGTTATGCGAATTTCCTTGGAATATTCATACAGTTAATTAATAATTTCAATTTAGCTTTGATTGGTAAGAATTCTGTGGCGTAAACGCCTGTGATGTTGAAAGGTTTCAGATTAATTTCTCAAGTTATTATAGAAACTTGGAAAACGGCATTTGCTAATACATCGAATGGAAAATATTTGGTATTTATACAGATGCAAAATGACAAACTTTAAAATAAGTTGTTTTAGTTTTAGAAGTTATACCGATTTAATATATATATGTATATGCATATATATGTATATATATAAATGTATATATATATATATATATACCGCGTGTTTGGGTGAACGTTGTTCAAACTTATAGAACGTGTAGAGCTTACCGAATTAAACAAAAAGTTAAAAAATCAAATCATGAAAAAAATTAAACTTCGAACATGTTTTTCTCGGTACTCGTTGGTTTGCAACATCATATTTGAAACTTTTCGTTTTTTCGGTACGTTCTACACGCTTTATAAACGTGGACTACGTTCAGCCGAACACCCGGTATATTATATACGGGGATGTTCGGCTAAACGTAGTACAATTTCAAACATGTTTTCCTTGGTAACCGTTAGTTTGCTCTGTATGGTCACTTCAAACTTTTTGTCTAGTTCGGTAAGCTCTATATGGTCCAAAATTTGGGTTACGTTTAGCCGAAAACCCGGCTCAAGCCTCGAACGAGCGAATTTCCAAATAATCATTCAGCCTCTTTTTGAGCCTTGAATCCTTTTGTTTGTATCCTTTATGACACGATTTGATAAGTATTACTGACATCTAGTGTATTTTCAAAAATCAGACTTATAGTTAATAGTACCAACTAAATAAGGATAAAAACTTCTAACTCAATTGATTTGGCTCATAGGTCTGCACACGCTTTACCTATACATAAGACCTTAAGGCTTACCTAAGATTTCTTTTTTCATTTTTTTTTTAGCTTTTCAAAGAGGTGGAAGTATATTTTTCTCTGGAAGGAGAGAGATGGCAAGAAGATTACATATCGTATGAACCAAAACAGGACAGGGTATCGGAACACGCCAGGATTATACACGTGGACTTATCAAATAGGACTGCTAAAAACGTTATGATGAGACTGAAATTCCAACACGAATGGATACTGATCAGCGAAGTTACATTCAATTCCAGTAAGTTATAAATTATTTTTGTTCAACACCTTTCTACCTAACGGTCCGATTTCAACACAAATTGTAACATCTAAGAAGTAATAATAATAATAGTGATAATAATAATAATAACGCATACATCACAACAACGTCTAGGCCCCAAACTAAGCATTAGCTTGTGTTTTGGGTACCAAGCGAAAACACCACATACATGTAATGGTGGCACACAAATCATTCCAACAGCAGAGACCTTCCTACAAAAAAAGACGGAAAATTGTAGAATATCTGATTTTCGGTATTAATTGCTCCAATATCTAGAATATGATTCAAAAAAAATATCAAAAATCCGAATCGCATCTACGAATAGAGTTTCTAAGTTGTACCTTTCATCGTCAAATGCCATGTCTTAGTTTTCTTAAAATAGCGTTGTGACATTCATTATCTGGGTTGTTTTTCTTTTAACAGCTTCTGGCAATTTAGTAATTTCATTTCGTTTTTAAACAATTTTATACATTTATATTTTGTTAAAAATACATTAAATATTCTTCGTTTAAAGTAAATGAAATTGTAAATTCATTTTACACCATGAGTTCATATTTTGTGAATTTTCGGGTAAATAATATTAAATTAAATTTATATATGTATATAAATGTATGCCTGTCTGTCTGACATGGCTTCCGAGAGTTTATTATGAAAATAAGATAGAATAATTTATGAACAAAATGAAAAATATTAACGTTAATTTTTCATACAAATGCACATCAAATGCAAGAACCAATACGCCAAACGTCAAAACAGATTTGTTCATCTGCTTTCGAGATTCCATATGTGTAAATGATGTTAGATTTTAATTTGTGATAACGTAAAATTCACGTTATTCTCGGTAAAGTGAATTTATACTGATAAATACGAGAAAATTCAATTTCCCCCTGATAAGCGGGAAACCTGTAAGAGAGAGTTTTAAGAGAAATCTTATATTTTCCATTACTCATATTCTTCACCGCGCTCCTTCAGGTGTGAAGTAACAAAATGTGTTTCACTTGATATTTATTCATGAGCTGCTTAGCACTCACTTAATAAATCAATATTTCGTACGATAAAATTGCATCGACATTACTTAAGTGTTCTACGTCTTTATCGTCTAAGACGATGTTATGAAGTATCGTATATACGTTCTTACAGCCCAAAAACGGATTACGTAATATGAGTCAAATGACTCGTCTTCGGTTAGTGTCGCAAAGACCCGCCAGTGAACGAGTTTTGTGCAGTAGCTGCCCTTTCACAGAAATGCGTGTGATGTGCAAGTCTTATTAATATAATGTAAATTAAGGTATGCGTTGTAACCTTTTTGTTTTTGTCACTGACTATAACGCGATGTAACGTATCTCAATATAAACACCTTTGATTGAATTCACATGAAATTTATTGAGCACTAAATTTGAAAGGAATTAGTTGCTAGAACAACCTCTTAAATTTTATCTTATTTATGAATTAGACAGATGTTAAGAACAAATCATCTGACGTTGGAATTATATTTTTGACGTCATCTGAACTGATTCCTACAGTAAAAAACAAAAGCAAAAGGGAATTATAAAATATTGAAGTTCAATATATTATGACTTTATTCAGTCTAAGATAAAAATCTGTCACAGAGACATTTTGGTAATGAAATTTTGAAAACTAATAACTATTAAAATTGCAGATAATTTTTTTATAATTTATTTATAATATAATAATACCCTGTAGGCGAACTTTTCTAGACACAGCTCTGCCCACACAAAAACATTGAACTATTTATTTTCGCTAATTGTTCCAAGCAACAACTGTAGTTACTTATCGAATCAATTATTGGTGTTAGCACAAATAATCTGATATATCTTTGGTATTCGCTTCATTGAATCTGATTCAACCGACCATACAATGAAGACGAACCGCATCGTTGTACAATGAAAATTAGATTTCCGAAACATAACCGGGGGCCGCCGATGAGACGTTAACAAACTCTATGTATAATAATGTAACTAACATCACGAAGTGTTGATTCAACGAAAATTTGATAACAAATTGGCATACACAAGCTGACATGATCCCCCGCTATTACTTTTGCGGGTGTTTGCTTAAACGTAGTTCATACTAATAGAGCGCGTAGAGCTTACCGAACTAAACAAAAAGTTAAAAAAAAATTTAAAAACCCAAAATTTCATGAAATTTTTCAAACATGTTTTTTTCGGTGACCGTTAGTTTGCGCTATCTGCTCATTTGAAACTTTTTGTTTAGTTCGCTAAGCTCTACGTGCACTATAAATTTGGACTACGTTCAGCCGGGCACCCGGTATTATGCTACTTTGCATTGCGATCGAATCGAGCAGGTCAACGTTGCAAGAGCCCATAAACGTACGAATGTGAGTTTCATCCGCGAGGTCCCCGCGCGCCGCTGGTCTTCAACCCCGCGAAATTGCATTTGACATTTTCAATATTGTGAAGTTACATTTTTTACTCTATTAAAACCGAACGCTGCTGTCAAATTTAATTACTCTATGCATGAGCCACGCAACGTGAATAATATTGCTCATAATAGGAATCGTGTTAACATCGGACGCGCAGATTTGCCCGAAGTTATCCAATGAAATAATTTTAATAGGAAAACATCATAAACAATAACAAAAATACTGTAAAAAAACTTCATTACTACACATACATATTACATTTAATACATTTAGTTCAAATTGTCTTGCAAATTGCAGGTACGTCCAGTCACATTACTTTTCTGATAGATCTGTACCATATTTCGATGTCTTTGTCCAAAACGCAAAAGTGTTATTTTATACGTCCAATAAAGTCTGGTTTTAGTACATTATTTTCGATGTGATTCGTCCATTTATTTGTCAGAGCCGTCAACTAAATAAAACACGCAATTTATAGATTGTATAGACTCCAAAGAGCTAAAAAATATAAGTTCAATATAACTATTGTATAGGTATATTTAAAAGTATTGGGACAGCTTGGCTTGTGCAATTATTTACTAACAAGTTACTGTTCATATACATTCTATATTTCGTGGCAGATACGGAAATGACTCATTCTCACTCTCCATATATTTAAGAACACAAATTTCGCTTATGCTATTGCATTAAAATACGTGTACATATGTATCTTAACTCGGTTATAGTATCCAATGAAAATTTCGTGAAAAGTTCGTATAATTAGCGACCTAATCGCCCAAGCGTTCTTTATTCTTTCTTTATTCATAATCACGTGAAATCCATTTTAAAAATTAATTAAAAAACTTTCACTTGAAAGTTCCAACTTTTTGTCAGAAAAATGGTATTACATGGAAAGTAAACGGTGTACCTAAAGAAAGAAAAAAAAGGTTCGGAAAAAACTCTTCTTCGTCTCGATTTTTCTCGTAACAAAAACAGCAAGAGTCGAGTGGAGCGATCTTATAATAGATCCATTACTCATGATAGGGCAGGCGCCGTTATCGGCCGCGGGCACTCCGATCGCCGTCTAGCTGTATCACAAATTTTATATTCCCCTAATTAATCCAAGGCACATTTCGCGGAGTCGCTTTTTAATGATAAATTGTTTTCGGTGCATTTGCTAATAACTTTAAAAAGATAAATATAGATAAATATAAACACAATTCTTGACATTCAGTCTGCCTTTCTTTTCCAATTTACAAAGGAAGTAAGTCAATACCCAATATCTCTGTGCAGTATTAAAATTTTACGTATTACAAAAATTTCTAAAACAGAAAAGTCATTGAAGTACACATAGTAACATCCTACGTTTTTGCTGTATGCGACAAAAGACCAAGCAGGAGCGAACGCAAACACGCGTTGAATTGTAAACGTATCAGCGAATCGAAGTAAAATAATTACAATTTTATTATTTACACGGTAATTTTTCACAACTTGTTTGTTGCCTATGAATATTTCGACATTAGATACTAACGCGGCCACATCCGGTGGATCACCTTGGTGACTTCTTCCGGTCGTGACATGGCCATATAGTGGCCGTATAGGCTGGTAAGCTGATAAAGTTCCGGTTAGATGCAAACGTATTTGTCGAGAAAAAAATCTTTAATCAATTCGAAACTGCAAAACTTGTTATGCGAGCAATAGCTTTATCAGACGTGCTTATAGACTTTATAATGTAAAACTGGCTGAGATGGACTTAACTGGATTTTGTAACTCTTTGATTAAATTTAAAACTAAATTTATAGTATTTTGAGCGGTGCGGTGAGCTGTAGTTGAGGTCGATTAATTGACATTTTTTTACAATATAACTTTTGACAGTTACCTGTGTTATGTTGTGTTATGTTATATTTACAACCTTATTTTTAAGAAGACTAGGTCTATTTTGTTATCATATTTGATTGCATTGTTTTGTTTTGACTGTTTGTCTGTTATCTAAATAAATAAATAAATAATTGACCGAACGGATAACAGTGCGTTAGCCGATATTTCACTTAAATGGTTCACCGTTCGAAACCCCGATAGTCAGTGACTACAGTTCATCGAAAACGTGCGGGTCGTTCTCGCTACGTAGCATTCAAACTGCGTGCGTATTCCTTATACAATTTCTAAAACAATCAGAATTGTCGCCGTAGACAATTCCAAAATACACTTCGTAGTTCGAACACAGCCATAGCAGCAGGGCCTACCGTCCGCAAATTAAATTATACAGCTTGTATATTTATTTTTTAGGTCGATATCTACTCGATATCGTATCAAACAGGGTTGACTGGGACATGTTTAATGGATTTCCTCATCAACTAATGGTCCTGCAAGAGTTATAGGTATTTCAAACGAACAGAGGCAATTTTTTTTATTTAAAATTTTCTTATTTGAAATATTTTGAAATATTTTCTTATATGAAAGAACATATTAAATTATTGACAGGAAAAGAAAGACGTATTTATAAACAAATTAAAACACATAATAAAAATACTAACATGAGAAAACCCTGCACGAAAGTACTGAAATGGGAAGGAGAATTAACAACTGTAATGGCAGTAGAAAGTTATGTTCTATCTTAATTAAATTTGGGCAGGAAATCAGGACTAGAAAAAATGAATTTTTCATTCAGCGGAATTGATTGAAAAAAAAAAATAGTTTAAATATTGATTTTAGTTTAATCTAAATATTTAACTATTGACTCTGTTCACTTATATCTTTTAAAATATTAAGTATAACTCGAAAATCAAACTTGCGAGGAGTGTTGTGATCTTAGGCCTTTCAACTCTCGTTGACCGCACATTTAGCTGGGCTTAAACGAAGCCCGGGGTTTCATGTCAGTGGATTTGATGACGCATTCATGTGTACAGCTTAACCTATTTTACTACGTACCGTTCCCTCGCGTTACACTCCAGTAAAAGCTCTAGCTAGCTATAGAAATTGAGTTCGTCTGACGGCGTCCATGGTTCAATAGGTAAACCCTCTGCCTGCAATATGGAGAGTCACTGGTTCATTTAATCACAGAATGTTGGGAACGCATTTTGATATTTCGATTTAAAACTATGTTCAAATTATTATTGTTATATATTTGACTGACTGGCCGAGTGGTTAGAGGCCCTAACTGGAGAACCAAAGGTCGCGGGTTCGATTCCCGCCTGGAAAAAATATTTGTGTACATGGACATATTTCAATGTAAAATACCTATTACGAACATGCCGTAGCGTATTTTATAAACTTTAAAATGAGAACACGAATAAAAAAATTATCTTTGCTTATTTCCAATTTTGTTCTTAATAATCATTTTCTTCTGCACGTTTTTTAGTTACAAATTCACACGCAAGAGCTTTCGTTGCGCGAACAAGTACAGGTAGTCCAATCAAAGCTGGCGCGAGTAAGCTCTACACGCTCTATTAGTTCGGACTACGTTCAGTCGAACACGCCGCATAGTCGTTTAAAAGTATCGGCTTTTTTACTTGTAACAGACGCAATATCGCTACCCAACGAATGGAGCAAATGACGACTTACGGCTTGTTATCGTACTTCAAAAGCAATCCACTGAACGCTTCCCGGATCAAAAGCTTCACTTTAATACGCCAGCCGTTTTTCGTGTTAAATCGTAGGATTGGCTTGTATTTTTATAAACAGACCGTCCTTTTTAATATTGTACGATAAATAATTATCAACACAAAATTATAAGATTTTCACCAAAGAATACAATCACATATACACTACTGGGTGTAATTAGATATCGGGCATTCATTTGATTCAACAATGCAATGAAAAAAATAATAATAATAGCGAAAATCTCTTAGTATAGGTAACCATGGTTATTATTGAACACGCTAACTGATTATTTTCTTTAAATTATTTTATATCACAGAGTATTCTGAATATATTACAACTGTGAAAGAATTTTAAATAATAAAACATTATTAACAAAGTTATGAATGTTTAAAATGTATTGTTAGACAGAGAGGGCAATACAATACGTTGTACCTATGTGTGACGTGAGGCCAATTAAAATAATATTTTGCAAGAAAGAGATAGAGATACAATTTTAATAGCTATAATTTCCATATTAGTCTACGGAATATATTTTGCTATCCTCTATAGTCTATTGTAAAATTTTCTTGATAAATATAATATATTTAACAGTAGCCAAATACCGTATTATAAGGATGTAATCATTTTTCTTAGAAACTGAAGTTTAGTTCTGTAAATAAAACTGTCAAAGATTGCTGTTGATTTTTAATTTTTTTTGTAAAGTCTCTGGATTTACGAAATAGTTTACTCTGTTTTTGTAATAAAGTGTATTGAAGTATTTATATTTTTGTACTATTGTGCTAAAGCTACAAGATGTCACTGGAACGAGAATTTTAAAACCTTCATTTTTTATTCAGTTTAAAATTTATATAAATATTTTTATCTACTGTTTCTCGGACATATTAAATATTAAATTACATCTGTAAATATATGAACGTATTGTAATGCATTTTTATGTTTATTTTGAGTTATGGACTTGACACAACATTTTTGCTTCGGCTCTTCAAAAAGCGATGAATAAATATATTGAGTTCATTCAAGAAAGTGTGTAATAAATAAATTGTGTACCATTTTATTTGGTTTCGAAGCCGGTTCGATCCTACCTAGATGTAGCTAAGAACTGTTACGATCAAACCAACTTCTGTATGTCTACCTGCGGTGTCATAGTTTCCAAACGAATATACGGATAAATTAAAAATTATTGTCTGGATGGTTTTTGGTCTGAGAAAATTTTCGATTGGATATATTTAAAATTTTACAGTTAAGTGTAAAAAGTGTCAAATAAAAGTAAAGTTTAAATTTGAAAACCATCATCAACGCACAAGAAAAGTATATCTTAAAAAATCCGAAGGAAAATTTATACGCTGGGGGCCGTTCGGTAAACTTATACCAACTGAGAACCTACTATACTTTGTTCGAACGTAATATAATTATAAAAAGTAGAAATTTAAAAACAAAAAACAAATGTATTCAAATGATTTTTTTATCACAAATTTTTATAATTTAGCCCCATAGTAATAAACCTTATGCACCGTGTTCCGGAAGGAAAATCCTTTTTTTTTAATTTTACGGACATGTGAATATTGAAGTGGTATTACAAATCAATCGTTCATCATACGTGATTCATTGAACTGTGAATTTATTAAACAATTTGGTTTCTGTCAAAAAAAGAAACAATAATAATAATACCTGGGATATCGCTCGCAGCACCATCTAGTCCTAATGTAAGCAAGTGTTATGCTTGTATTATAGGGTACTAAACAACTGATATACATACTTAAATATTCTTCACGTCATACAAGTTAACTCCAAATTAACTACGAATGTAGGAAGAAAGCAAACAGAGACGTCTTTTTAATGTGTTGTTCGTGCCAGCTTTGGTGTCCTACCGTAATGCATCGAAGGGTCGTGACATGCTTAAGTCAAAAATATACGATTATTAATAAAAATGGAACTCTCTTTGCTACAAAAATAGAATAAAATACGATTATATGAGATGATATCGCCAAAATAAGTAGGTACATTAAGCGTATTATCCCAAAAGAAAACTTTGTTTTTTTTGCTTCGTGATCACTAGCAACAAAAGTTAATGAATTAAAATTGAGAACAAAACTACAAAATAAAATCGCAATTTAATTGGTGATAATTCTTCAAAAAATATGTTTTCTATTTCCTTTGTGTTTCAGATAATTTCGAATCTCCTTGAGATAATCACATACTTTCTACTTTCTTCGTGATTTTCAGGCTATGTCAGTTAGTTTCGTCCACAGGTTTTTAACAATAAGAACCAATCAATTCGGACATAAATTAGTCTTTTACAATGTAAAAGTTTTACAGTAGCCATAAGGCCATAAGCCACAGTGAATATAAGTTAGCAAAATTCAATATTCTGCTAAATGTTATTGTAAAACTAACGATTGGTTTTATATTTATTTATTTTGACATACATTTAATATCAACACCAATGTCCCTAAAGTTAAGTGGGCGTGGCTCCATCACAGGCCACCCATTTAGATAAAGTAAAGTTACTTGCACTAGGCAAAGTTGCCAGGGATCACGATTAGACAAAGTTTTTTTATAGAGTTTAATGACACATTTAAAATGTCAAGCACCTGGCATGCATGCAACTAACTAATAAGCGACACGGTAACTGGCAACAAGCCACTTCTCTCCGCGAATTCATTCCACCACTTGCTAACAATACTTTGCCCTAGTTCTTGTTTTTTTAAGGTAACTTTGTAATGTAGTACCAAGTTGAAATTACAAACGTTCTAAAAAAGTTTGCATTCTAGTAAATGGGGATCGCACGTTGCTATAAATATGTAACAAATAAAAACTTTTTACGTAAAACACTCGTAGAACCATGAGGGTATGAACTAATCACATTTTTAAGTGCAACGAAGGAAGAAGGGTGGAAACACGAATACGCATATCCAAGAATTTACATCAGCGTTTGTGGCATCAAACTAAAGGTTTTTTATTATTAGGACGCGTATGGTACAGCATCTGTACCAGTAAAGTTTTTACGGGAATGTGACCCAGGCGTGTGCGGTACATACGTTGTACCAGCGCGCTTCCACATGGTGGGGGTATATTTAGGAGCCGTTCTAGGATCTTTTTATGAAAAATATTTAGAACATAGTCAACACCTAAGTGTCTACGAAAATATCACCATCTTATTATAATATTCAATCAGCTTAGGATGGGCGTGCTTTAGACTTCGACAAAACGGAAACTCTAACGTATGGGGCAATTTTTATTTATGGTCAATACTGCAATTACGCGTCGGACAGGCTAACCAGCCTAAGTTTAAACTGTTATAATAAATAATTTGGTTGTAACCCGGCACACACATACTCTAATGTAATGTTTTATTTTATTTTATTTATTTATTATTTCATATCAAAGTAACCAGAATTCATTAGTTAGTAAAACACTTACATTACAACCTAAATATTAGTAACATAATATAACAGTCAAAATTAAAACCAACTACAAATCACAAATCAACATCAAATTGTAAAAATTAACTAAGTCATAGACAAGATGTCAATACTATATTAAAATAGCTATCCGAGAAAGAACACAAGTCACAACAAGTCACTATTTTCAGGAAATTTAGTAAGTGATGCTATTCTTTTCATAGACCCATGCCCCCTCCCCATATTGACGACCGCTTAGCCTAGTGGGTAGTGACCCTGTCTACGAAGCAGGAGGTCCCGGGTACGAATACCAGATCGGGTCACTATTTATATGATGAATATTGATACTGGTACCGGGTCTTAGTTGTTATATGTATGTGATGTCTTCGTTTGGTACGCAAAACACAAGCTGAGCTGATGCTTAGTTTGGGGCCTAGACGTTGTTGTTACGTTAATAATATTCTTAGTTTTTCTGACCTTTTAAAGTCGATAGATATGAAAATATGTCTTAAAACAAACACTATAAAATATAATTCTTTTCCACAGCGCCTACAGTCGTGAACAACTCAATAGAGTATTTAGAGGAGTATTATAGAACCGAAACGCCACCGTCGCATCGTAAAAAGAAAACGACCACTACGCGAGTCTCCGTGGGCTTAGCTTGCGGTGCAGTCGTAAGCGGTGGTGCCTTCATAGCCGCTACGGCCGTACTACTGACACGAAAAGCCAGGAGGCGTATACCAGCTATGTTGAAGAAACCTTTCTGCCCTTCTCTAAGACATGGACACGCGCATTCTAGGAATTCTAGACGAGCACCACGGTTAGCTTTGGCGTTAGCTGCTTGCCCACCTATACATATGCTAAGGTAAAAGTTTTTTCAGCGCCGCGATTCTAAGTGATAAGTAACGAATTTCACATTTAAGCGAACGTAAAATAGGAATCATTACAACCAACTTGATTCAAGGTTCTAATTGTTTTATCAAGAGTAAATTATAAAAAAAAACTAAATTCATTGTAACAAAAGTTATTATAAACGAAATGAACAAACATGAATACAAATATGATAGTAAAACGCGTACATATCGAAGCCACAGTCTAGTACCTAAACTCTGAAAATATTTTAAAATTCATTTGCTGGAATCAGTGATGTATCGTAAGCTCTATCACCATACTATCTTCCTTGACGGTGTGTCACGTGGTTTCAAGTTTGGCATATTCCCAATATGCAATTTTGCTATCTAAAAAAAATATTTTCAGAATGTTTTTTGCAATGAATTGAGTCAGACGTGTTTACAAAAGGCGTGTTTGTCTATTAGATATATTTACGGTTTTCTCTATTGCTTTACAAGCAATTTACTATCACGGACGCTATTGATTAAACATTTGGATACACATAGTAGCGCCCGTGCTGTGCTCCATTTTACAATGATAAAATATTTTTAGTAGCACAACATTGAAAAATTTCTAACTTTTTAAGATCGCGTGACGACATGACAAAATAATTTAACGAATGGATGACTCAACTCGCTGCTCTTAATATTACTATTAAATGAACATGTCTAACAAGTCCGTTTGCGTTTAGGCCAGCAGTCGTAGATGAAGATTATCGCGAGCCTTACAATATCTGGCGAGAGACTTTAGGACGTCGAGACAAGAGAGACTTGCAAGACCAAAACGAGTATAATGGTAAGTAAATAATTGATTACAAAAAAAACAATTTAAATTTTTTTATAGTAAATATACCTACGTATATCGGTTTAATTTTAAAAAAATAATCCAAATTTTGTTAGATATTATGTTTAATAATTATAATATCAGCTCTACGTAATTGTTCCCATCGTAACGAACCTGCGATTCTTTGATCTGCAGTTAGGGTCTTTGACCACACGAGCAACCGGTGATTCAGAAGGTGAAAGTTTCATTTAAATCATTTTAACATTTCATGAATCACAAGAGTGCCTACCTACTAACAAGAGTACAAAAACAAATTAATGTATTTTTGGTGTATTTCTGTATATCTAATTAGTAAGGTTTTTATAGAAAATCCAAGTATATCTTGCATGTACAGATGTCATTCCGTTGGAGTTTTATAAAGATACAAAAGAATTAAATGAAAATAAATTCCCATTTTCTACTACAGGCGAAGTTAGCTCATTGTACGAAATGTTGTCATAAAAAAAATATTCCGTCTGCTGGAAATTAAACTAAAAATGGGGTCAGTTTTATCTTCATTGTGAACTAACGAGCATGGCTATATAGTGAGGCAGTTGCAGAAAACAATTAACCGTCGTTACAAATAAAGTATTTTTTTGTAATTAACAGCATGAATTTACGCTCTACTGCTGTTGTGGAAATTTCTACGTGTCAGCAGATATTTTATTAACAAAAATCTTTATTTTTTATTTCATTTATACTAAGTAGGATCTAGTGTTTCCATACAGTTTCGCTAGTATGTATATAACTTTTCTGCAATTATGTTCCCTCTTTTCAGTCTCATACTCCAATAGTTTTTATAGGTGTTGTATTATAAAAAATATTAGTAACATTTAATTTATGTTGCGAAGTAGAAAATTTTACATTTTCCTCAACTTTAAATTCACCCATCGCTGATTTCAACGCATAAATTAATTTATTAAAATTTTTTACCTGCCTGCTGAGGTTGTCGATTTCTTTGGCACGCTCTATAACCTGAACAGCTTGATGGATTTTAACATATGAGGTGTTTTTGATTCGTCCTGAAAGTTTGTGCAAGAAAAAAATTAAATAAAAATGTAGGAGTGACATAAGGGATAATATTTAAAAAGGCGTATTATATGTTTTATAATTTCGATATGGGTATTAAACGAAAGAAAGCAAATTGTCAATTCAATTCATATATTATAACACTTTTTTACTACCATTTTGACACAAATTACAAAATAAAATATTTTTAACGAGGACCATACGGTCTTAAAAGCGACATACTAGATCGGTCCGTTGTGGATCTTAGCTCGTATATCTTCGACAGAGTCAAGTTTATGTAGTCCTAAGCCGAGTTAAAACAAAAGGGAACGTTTCAAAAATTAATATTCATTGCTTGGCGACAGTCTCCAGTTTTACATACAATCACAATTTTATTAACTTATCTTTATCAAAATAGAAACTAGGAGGGTGTGCTAGATAGGACACGGACAAACAGAAATTACGAAACTATAAGGGTGCTATTTTTTGGTTTTTGGTCCAGGACCCTAAGAATGAACGAGTTCCTTTTCAATATAGGATCTAAGGCAAATTCATTTCATATTAGTTGTTTACACGCTTTTCTATTTCATATTGTGTAACTAACGGCACGTGTGTTCAAGCACACAATCTCAAAGGATTTCCCACCCTCGCCTCGCCACGCTTGCACACTAAATACACAACGCGGCTTAAACGAGCCCCCAAGCAGAAGTAACGCTCTTGCTCGAAAAGTATCCTCGACGAAGCCCAAGTGTGGTCGAGTGTTAAGGAACCAACTACTACTGTAAGTACTTGCAGGCTTAGCATGATGTTAACGACTATCAAAGTAATAAATTGAAAGTCAAAAGTCATTTTTGTTGTTTCTTTTAATTGTTGAGAACCGGGTATATAGGGGAGACTGGGGCTGTTTGTGATATTTCTTTATATAGTATCACAATTTTTTCACTTGGATTGTTTTACCGCAATGTAGCTTTGTTTGATTAAGAAACTATTATGGTTTTTAATGCAATAACAATTTTAGATACCAGACTATTACTAATGACATAAATGAATGAATTCTGGAAAAAAAAGAGTGTAACTTATAGCCCCGCGCCGGAGGCTGGTTGTTACACTATCAGAGGAAAATTGTTACAACAAAAACCAAACGTAATATAAGACTTTTTATTAAGGACAATCACAGTTTCTTATCTTAATTTTAATAAAAATCAATTCTTATGTCTACGTCGTCAAACTACAATGTCTATAAAGCAATTTCTTGCCTCATTAAAACAAAAACATATTAAATTCTAGTTTTTATCAAAATTATAATCTTATCTTTTAGTGTTTTGCCTCATAAAAATCACATTTATCTAACCTATAAGAAAATTATATTATTCTCTAACTTCAAAACTTTGTATGAATCAACCAAACATTTATGACATGAACAACAAATAAAACCTTTCTTTAAAAAACAATTAGACCCTAGAAGCTAAAAACAGTTCAGCTACAGTGTGAACAATCACTATCGCAATTCAAACATACATATGTTTAAATGTATGATAAAACATTTCCCTTAGCACATCTTAAGTGTGACCATTTTTGACAAACAACACACTGTACCCATTCCTCACCATCTGGACTCTGATCAAACGGTTCACAACATATCAGGCAAAAATAATCATCTTCTACATTTTCTACATGAGACTCAGAATCATGTAAAACCTTCCTCTTCACAGAAATTTTCCCAGTTTTCTTATTAGTTTTTGTGCCCTTACTTTCTATTGTATTTTCTTGTTTATTAATTTTCCTGACATTGTTGATTTTTTTTAGTTCTATCCTCTTGCAAATAGCTGCTGCTTTTTCATAAATATCGTTAGACATTTTTTCCCGCTCCGTTTTTAGGGTTCCGTAGCCAAAGGGCAAAAAAGGAACCCTTATAGTTTTGCCATGTCCGTCCGTCCGCCTGTATGTCTGTCTGTCTGTCTGTGGTTTTTCTCGGAAACTATTGGCAATATATAGATTTGCAAGGTAGGTGTAATCTATGAACTACCACACAACGACGTAGTAAAATTAAGAATTTTTAGGGATAGGTTGCCATACATAACTGAAGTACGAAAAAAAATTTATCATATATTAACGCGAGAGGTACCAAACGAGAGGTCTTAAAATATTTTTTTTTTATTTAAGTCAACAGTTGTTGAGATATGCACTCCTAAATTCATAATTTTTGTTAGAGTCATGTGCTATCAGCTACCTTCTCTACCAGCTAAACCGTTGTTTTTGGATATGTGGAAAAAAATTATGACAGGAGTATATATAATGTAGTTAAAAGGAAAACTATCACAGCTAACTAGACTCTATTATTTAACTAGTAATAGATTAATTTATAAAATGTACTTTTATAAGTAAAAATTTTGTAAAAATTCCATAGAAAATGACAGACAGCGTTTAGCCAATAAGCGAAAACTAGATGCATTTTATCTTATCAAAATTTCGTAATTTTAGATCAATGGGAGGTACCCCTATAGGTCTTGATGTCCTTGCGAGTGTCAAAATTTGCGGCATAAATACCCTATTTTTTGATTGCGTAATTTTATTTAAATAAAACAAAGATACCCCTAACAACACCCATTTCATCTAACCTGTGAGTCTGTGTCATTTTGCTCGGGTTTTCGATCGGTTCGAAATATGAGACAGGGTATCCAAATAATCTGCTATCAAAGCTAGGAATATATTTAAACTGACACATCAAATTGAAAGTATACGAAAAGGTTTTCTGTATACGACGTTTTACAAAATACCTCGTAAAAAATATAATTAATTACCAAAGTAAATTAGTGTTAGAGCATTTTGAAGAAGAGCCGACCACAAATACGAGGCGAACCGGAACAAGATTCGATATAAACCATGTTGCAGTTTGGCGAATTCTTTGTGACGACAATCGTCACCATTATCATTATCGCCGTACACAGGAGCTGATACCCTCCGATTTTGTACCCAGGAGGAACTTCTGCGAGTGGTACCTCAGGCAGTTAGAGGAAAACCCTAATTACGTAAACTATGTTCTTTGGACGGACGAGGCAACATACACGAGGTCAGGACTTTCAAATATGCATAACGATCACATTTGGGCTTGCGTGAGTCCACATGCTTCACGGCAGGGCGGATTCAAACACCAGGGGCGGCTGAATATGTGGGCTGGCTTGTATGACGGGCATGTCATCGGTCCCTTCATTATGCCATCACGTCTGAACGGTAGCAACCATCTAACGTTTTTACAAAGGAATTCGAAGAGGTGATTGACAAGTTTCCTGTGGCTGACTGGAATCACTTTGAGAATGAAACATGGTGTTTCAGCATGATGGAGCTCCGGCACATTTTGCTCGCAAAGTACGAGAACATCTTAACGTTCGCTTCCCGCGAGGATGGATCGGCCGCGGTGGATCGATGCAATGACCTGCTCGTTCTCCGGACCTCACACCCTTGGACTTCTGTTTGTGGGGTTATGTGAAGGACAGAGTGTGTTTCTCCGATTGCCCAATGGTTGCCGAGATGGAACAGCGTGTTAGATCGGTTTTCGCATCAATAACACCGACGATGGTGCGAAATGCCACACAAGCCATATCCCGACGGGCGATGTTGTGTATTGAGCAAGGCGGAGCACACTTTAAGCCGTTTCTGTAAATTTGACGTTTATTATGAAAAAGTAAGTGTTCATCTAGGTTGTTTCGTTAGGTTGGGTCTTTTAAAATTTTTGTCCTTCCGCGAATTAGGTACAAATGTAGGTACATTCTGCGTAGTTTACTCTTTAATTTTACTTAAATAGGGTTAGCACATCAGTTAAAATGATAATATTTTTTTATTTTTTTGGGGTATGTTATACAGCGTTATTACGGTTCTTAAATATTGTGAATGGACTCGTTATAAGGCCCCATTTACTCCTTTCCGCTTTACGTGTAGTTTTGTAACACCTTTTATTTAAATTGTATATAGTTTCACATTTTTATTTTATGTCTAATTGCTAAGCTATCTGCTTAGTAACAAAAATAATTAAAACAAATTTAATTCATAAAATGATAGTATAAATTTATTTACAGCTAAGTCTCAAGAGTGATTGAGTTCAACTTTTGCATACGTACAATATTCGGCTGGAAACGAAAAAAGTAATACACCCAACCTTTCGCTAGCGCTGCTGACAGCGGACTGAAACACTTATTGTCTTCGCTTGTCAATGAACTGTCAGCTCATACAAATGAGTATGGCGAAATTTTGGTGAAATTGAATATTATTAATTTTTTTTGCCACTTTTTCTTTTATTTTCATACTTTCCTCTAACCGGAAGAAAAGATGAAGTACTCGTATTAATAATACTTTAATCTCAAAAAACCTTGTGATGATGGTGGTTTGTACCGAAAAATGTTCATTTGCCGATATTTCAGCAAAAGTGGGTAACAAAATAATGTTTTTTTCAGTGTGAAAGAGTAAAAAATATGCAAACATTTTCTAACATGATTGTAAATTAAGAACTATTCTTTATTTCAGAATAAAGTTTATAACGATATACCTTTCCAAACTTCCGAAAAATGTACCTAAGCATGCCGTTATTTTGTAATTGTGCCCTTAAACGACAGAACTTAAAAGGCATGCCATGTAGCTTGGGCGCGGGAGACAGCAACGCTATGAAGTTCCTCATTTCTGTTTCTCCGCTTACTTCATATCATATCATACCATACAACGGATTTTGATACGGTTTCCACAGTCAATTAGAGACTTACTATCGAAACGTTTGTATGCATAATACACGAGCTTTGCCTGTGTACCTAATTGGGAATTTTGTATTATCTAATTAATTAGATCTTTTTAGAATTCGTTTTGTAAGCCCCCATGTCCCCATCTCCGCCCACATTGCTCGATGAGAGTGGAAACGAAAACGGGACGGGACAACGGGACCGGGGCCAAGAACAGGAACGATTTTGGCTACGGAATATTATCGTCTCGTCTGACCTCCCTCCATTTCGGGCGAATATTTGTGAACGGAAACGAAAAAAAAAAACAAAAGAAGCTGCGAGCGGGTCGCTAGTTAGTAGATAAAACTATTTTTCTCTGAACTATGCTGCAATTCTATCATAACTGCACTACATATCCAGCACAATTGCTTTAAGCAGAAAAAAATATGGAAATCATTTACTGCAATGTTTTGGGTTTTTTTTTCTTTAATTCGCGCAAGCGTTTGGCTGGCCAACCTGACGGCTATATGGAGTTTTTCGGGCTCGGGTTCCAAATAAGCATTCGGTGTAGTAGTAGTTAAAATTTACTATTTCGTCTCAAGTAACAAATGTTTTTTTTTAGCAAATCATAAAAAAAATAACATTGTCTCATTTAAGCGAAGTCAGTTGCACTATGCGGTGTTACAAGGGTTAACGTACTAAATTTCCTTGAGACAAGGTTCTCACTAAACATATAGTGTGTCGCTCTGACATTAATGCTTGCTTACACTTGTCGCATGGCGTAGGTACCGCAACCGCAATAGGGGTTCGGTTGGAAGCCTCTTAAAAGGGTGGCTTATTCAAACTGGCGGCCTTAAATGTTTTCTCTATGGAGAAAAAATAGCCTACGGTTGTAGTTTTTTCCCGTCTGCATACTGGTTTGTTGATTCTGAGGGACGCAAGATACAGTTCGAGTGTCCTAACATTTCAACTAAATTACGTTGTGTGGGAATTTTATTTGTGTTTTACTACCAATATTTGCTAAGGGCCTGTTATAAGCACTACGTTTCATCTTTGGTTTGGGAGACGTTTTTATAGCCGATGCGTTTGTAATGATTTTTTGAAGTTGTACTTCTGTTGTCATGTTAAGGAAAAAGATCAAAGTGAATTTTCAGCATGTACCGGAAGTAACGCGCGCTAATGTGACAAATTTTTTTTTGATGTTTTGACAACCACGATGATTATGCTACCACCATAGTATACGCTGAACAATAGCGATTCTCACTTGCAATGCTATGGTGCAATTCGACATATACTTTCAAGGTCTACCTAATAAATCACTTTATCGCTAACTATATTAAATCCCGGCTTTCATCCAACATTACTGGGCAGTAAGTAGTCTGTTACTTAATACTGTGGTCTAATCTGTACCTTGAGCTTTTATATACAGTTTTCATATACTATCTTTATAACTCTACAAGCGGCCGTATGCCGATTCACCTGCGTACACTATTACAATATTTTCTGCAATTTTATCTGCATCTTATCCACCTCTCCGCATGTTTTCAAAAGGAAGAAGATATGTACACTTGAGTAAAATTTGCCGCGTTTTTTTTTTATGAAGTTCAGAAATAGACACAAAATGTTAATTTTTATAAGACTCAATAGTACATGAATATTTATACAAAGTCCGATGTAGATAAACTAAAATAGCGTTCGCTCTTTGAACCAGACGAAAAAGTCCCGATAACGCTTGCGGCATCCCTTCAGTCGCTATGGCGAGCCTTTGCACCAGGATAATTATTTAGATTTTTTTAAGTTAAAATTTTTTTTGTTTAATATTTTGTTCAAAAGTTTGAAAACTCTGTAATTTCATTTTGACTTGTCCAATGTTGCGCTACTCTTTGAGTACAAACTGGTTATTTCAGGTTAGAAACAGTATCAAAATCGGTCCATTTCAGCACCAGGCAAGCAGACTTACAGAGGTCCAATTTGTAAGTTATACTGAACCTTCTAAAATTCGCATCTAAATTTAATTCAGTGACATTCAAATGTTTAAAGTAGACTAAAACCTTCAATTACAATACGAGTTAGGACCGTACAGACAGACAAACTGAAATGCATTGAACAGTTGAATGACAACAAGTGAAGCCAAATAAAAGTTCGTTAAAATCATCTCAAACAAATCAATAAACAAAAATATAGTCAACGGCTGTAAATACTTTTCAATATTTTTTCCATTATATAGATACAAAAGAAATGTTTGGCTCGGGAAAGCTTTACAACACCTTTGGAAAAATACATAAAACCTTTTTTTACGTTTGGTGGACCGTCGTCGCAGAGTAATTGGTCCGAGGTCGTTGAACCGGTGCGCTCTATTCTACAGCCGTTTTGAATACAAATAAGCATCTTCTCCCTGCCGGTTGCAGTACGGATGCGGAGGTATTTTGCTATTTGCATCCTCATGCATTTATTACAGTTAAACGTTAAATTGAATTTACGCTTTACAGATATTTATCTGACATTTTCTAGTTTTTATCCGTTTTTATTTAGATTCATTTGTTTGTATGTACCCCGTGTTCGGCTGAACGTAGTCGAAGTTTATAGGACGTACCTATAGAGCTTAACGAACTAAACAAAAAGTTTCAAGTGAGCAGATGCCGCAAACTACCAGTTACCGAGAAAAATATGTTTAAAGTTCCTTTTTAAACTTTTTTATAACGCTCTAACGCCAAATTCAGCTGAACGTTGTCCTAACTTATAGAGCGTGTAGAGCTTACAGATCTAAACAATAAGTTTCAAGTGAACATATGGCGCGAACTAGCGGTTACCGCGCAAAACATGCTTATAATTTCCTTTTTTATCCCACATCTTATTTTCTTTTTTCAAATTTTTCTTTCATTCGGTAAGCTTTATACGCTCTATAAATTTGGACTACGTTCAACTGAACTGTGTTTGGGTCAAATCTTGCAAGCTTTTTTAAAGCCGTTTTCTCTTCACTTACCAAGTTGAAATTTTGCACACATACATATGTGGTTACGATGACAATGCAATAATCTGATGACAAGGTGGTGCTACCTGTATCATCTCCTTACGAGGGAACTCTTCAGCGGTTAATCGTAATGAGTAGAAATTTTACAACGCGTGTGTTTTGGATACAATAATCCAAATAATAGTTGGTACAATCGAGCTGATCTGATGACGGAGCTGAAGGTGTAAAACAGAACTGTTCAACAACTACTATATTATAGTGAACCGACCGAGTTTGAACTCATTACATTAATTTGTTTTTACGAGCACTTTTTTGTCCTACACACATTCGCTATTTTATTTATCATAAACCTTTGTTTACAATAAACAGTGTTTACTAAAATAACAAGATGTCGGTGAATTCGTATAGCTGGACACTTATATCTATAATACAATCGCAAAAGATGAAAATAAGAATCGATTAGGTACATAAAGAAATGAGATCCCACATGAAAAACTTTCAACAAAAATACTTTGTTAAATCCATCAACACTTTCGATGAAAAAAATTTGGCGATCCCAAAAAAGCCATGTCGGCCATTGTAAAAGGAATTTTATTTAAGTAAAAACTAATTCTTTTGGACTTGGCAATTAACTGTACTACGAGTATAAAATTACTTGTTACCAGTGGAGAAGATAATTAAATTATTGAAAATTATTTATTCATTACAGTATATCCTGAAATAACACGTTTGTCAAGCCAAAAAGTACAAGTTTTACATAAAATGAAATTGGGTTTGGGTCCGACGTGGCTGTTCTTGGGATCCCAAAACTATTTACGTTTGTATTTAACAATTTAATTTGTATTTAATTGCCACAAATTGTAAGTGTTGGTAATAGATTGTTAAGCAACAATTGTTAGCATATACATTAAGCACAGTTGTTTTATTGTTCAATGGATGCGATCGAATCTGTGTATTCACCAAAAAGTTTCACCTCTTTTATCTATGTTCCATATATCTAGGCATGTACTTTTCGTACAATTTTCATGTATTTATCTTTTTATAATCGATGTTACTTTCTCTGTGGGGAAAATAATTTGAAATCTAATTCACCATAGACTGTTTATGCAGCGGTAACGTTAAAAGTCTTTGCAAACGCTCTATAATCGTCTCGCTCCAGCCAGATGCCGCACGTACACATAAACTCAAGTTCATTAGCAAGCCGAAATGAGTTTCGTGCTTCACACAATAACGACAAAAAGAATTACCCTCAAGAGATTTCATTACCCTGCCTTCATATAAAATTTTTGTACTGCCTCGTACCGCATCCAACATACACGTTATAGAATAAATATACGAGCACAAAATATATCCCAACGACAGATTTCATCATATACATTACATTCGGCCTAAATATTACATTTGGCAGAAGCATTTATATATTTATGTATTATTTATATATAATTTTAGAGATAAGGGTGAGAAACGCTCGGTTTTCGTATTATTGTCTTATCCTATGTCAGCCCATTATGCGCCATTGCAGGGGCTTAGGCTTCCCCTCGGGATGAAGGTGCTCAGAGCTTAATCCAGCACATTGCTCCAATGAGGGTTGGTGGATTTTAACAACTGCCTTCTGGTGACGGCACCCGAGACCGACGGCTTATTGTGCTCTCCGAGGTAGGCAGTCAGTCAGTCAGTGATAGTTATGTGCTTAAGTCAGAAAAAAACTCGTTGGTACATACAGATTTCTGGTATTCGAACCACGACCTTCTAAACAACAAAAAGCGGGTTCGCCACCACTGTGCTATTTCGACATATATTTTCTTTTATTGTCCTTTAAACTAGACCCTTGAAAATGATAGTGACTCGATAAAAGTTTTTTTTCAATGCTCCCAAAATTAACTCCCTACTTTTCGCATTTAGTAGATTTAGATAAAATAAGTTGTGACACAAGTAGCCCTCTTCTGCGTTTTACCGTCTAATCATTCATACTCAAGCTAGCTCGTGTAAGATGGCGAGTTTCAGTTCGAGTTTCAGTGCGCGAAGTTCCCGCGCGCCGCTCTTCATTCCCGTCAAATGCCCGCGCGCCGATCTCCAACCTCGCAAAATTGCGTAATGTCACTTCGATACTATAAAGACATTTATGACTCTATTAAAACCAAACAGACAGAAACCAGGGTGTCCTATAAGGGTTGCGTTTTATCATCAATATCTTTGACTTTGATCTTACTTCTTTTTATTTTTTCTAGCTCTAGTGTCCGTTCCCCCCTTTTACCGTATTTTTATTTATTCATTTATTTAAGTTTATATTTGATAGTGTTGTTATGTAATTCATAATTCTTTATTGCTTCACGTGATACAATGCGTAATATAAGACTTAATACACAATGCACACATGACCCTGTAAGGGCACTGCAAATTTTATAAAAATTTTATACAATACTTATACTATATTTATACAATGAGCGAGTCCACCAACAAAGCTATTTTACATATCTCAACTTATATGTCAGTATATTATTTTATTATTATTTACAATAGTCATATATGTATAGGACATCTTGCTACATCTTCCTTTTTCACCCGACTGAGGAGGATAACGTTTTTCGAGTGCATGTATATTTCTTTGGCATGTTCCGTTCTGTAAATGGCTTGATGGATTATAACGTATAAAGAATCGTTAAATTCATCTTATTATGAGAGTGACATAGGGTTTATATTAGTTACTTATAAAATTTTTTTTTGTTCGTTTTACATTAGAAAACCGCAATGACATGGCCAATGGCATAAATTCCTGATATTCCCGGATAAATTTCTCTATTATTTCTTGTAAACTATCCAAGTATTTAGAGTTACTTGGGAAACAAATTCTATTTCAGAATCTTTGTCTACTATTGTAGGTTATTGTGATCAACGAACTAGACATTCTTGTACTTAAAAACACAAATGTGTTTTTTGTCTATACGTATTTAAATGTATGCGTAAAGGTAAATAATAACGTATACGTCACAACAACGTCTAGGCCCCAAACTAAGCATTAGCTTGTGTTTTGGGTACGAAGCGAAGACACCACATACATAGTAGACCCGGTACCAGTATCAATATTCATCATATAAACACTGCACCGACCCGGGATTCAAACCCGGGGCCTCCAGCTTCGTATGCAGGGTCGCTACGCACAAGGCCAAGCGGTCGTCAATACATTTGTGTTCTTGAAAAAAATAAAAAATTAAATAACAAGAAAATTTGTTTTCACACTGCGCAATGGGTAAATAAAATATAATACTTAAATAGTTATTTGTGCAACAAAAGAATATTTTTCCAAGTGAAAAGGATTTTATAATTTTGCAAGTGATTCTAAGTTAGGATCCTGCACGTAATAAGGGATTCAAAAGTACATGGTACAAAATAATTTACTCTCGTATGACGAATACAACTTATTACCTGGGTGGCTAGAAAATAAAAAATCTAAGAAAAGTTATCGTAACTAGATTGGACAATAAATGTATTTTACAGGTTTCCGAACAGGTTTTTGGGCTTTATAGCAAGTTTCCAATCAATAAATAATTCATAGACTTTCAGATATATTATTCATGCGACTTTTCCGGGAGAAAGTTGAGTTCAAGATTAAAAACTTGTTCCTTTAACTCTAACGGTGTTAAATTACAATCTTCGTCGCTAAATGCACTTATTATTCAAAACCGAATTGATACAATTAAGGATTTGTTTCTTTTCCGTAGTTTCCTTTTTTTTTGTGTGTATTCGGAAAGTGCGAAATTAAATAAAAACTTTAAATGAAAATGTAAATAAGCGATCTAAAATTTCTACTACATGTTCGATGTTGTTTAAATTTTAGATTTTTATTTAATTTATCCTATTTAATATTAAAACCAGGAATTTATTAAAACCTTAACAGAGTTTTTTTTTTAATAATTTTGAGCTACATAAAAAATATTGTTTTTGAAATTTCTAAACATTTCGTGAGCAAATGAACTTCGTGGCGTTCTATATTAGAAACACTTTTTTTCACTGAGTGAGTAAAATTGACTTTTGCTCATTAGTATTACAAGCTAGTGAGCTACAAGGTATACAACATAAATACGACGTGATGTAACGGTGCGAACGAATACGTTAAAACATGTTATGGTATAATCTCCACTCGAGAGGAATCGTTAACAAACGCTGCCTTAATTCGATTTAAGCTTTAGTTAATTAAGCTTTGCCTTTAGTTATTGAGACATTGAAAATTATTAATTTAAACTATACGAAAACTATATAACCATCAGTTTTGATTGGTAATTCGTTCCTTTATGCTATACACCATACCTTACTACCAGCCCATACCTCACTGCAGGAGCTTAGGTCTCCCTTCGAGATGAGGGGGCCATGGAGCTTAATCCACTACGCTGCTATAATATCTTCTATGTAAAGACACCACTCTGTTACAGTGTTATCATTGTATTGCTTAGTTAAACAGGATTGCCAAGATGCCCTGTCACGTACTAGGAACCTTTCAATCGACGCATAATGACAGATAATGATATCATTTTTACTGTCTCTTTTGCCCCAAGTCTCGTGATAACTGCATAGGTAGAACAGATGAACTGTGATAATATTTGTATATACAAGGCTTTCTTATTGCCCGTGGGAATAAAAACGTAGGATTTATTTTAAACGTAAAACATTGAATTCCGCTCGGGTGGATTAAACTTAAAACGATTATAGCTCGGGTTAGATATTATATGGGGAAAAAATTGTTTATATGTAAATATCAAAAACGCCTAGATGAGATGTGCACACCAACTTTAACTTAGGTTCATATTGTGCTCATATTGGCCAATTCAGAAACGTTTATGTAGTGATCCGTAGTGTCAGAATCGAAAGGTAAAGAGAAAACCTATTTTAAATGAACTGAATCTAAATCAAACTCACATGCAAAACCACTTATCTTGCATGACCCGAAACTACTATAAAACATTTCCAAGTACATTTAAATCTCTAGTACTCTATCTTTTAATATTAATAAAACTTCTTGAAACTGTTAACCACTTGTCCCAGCTTTACTACGGGTATTTACCCATTTACCCTCGCCACATGACGTACCCTTAGAAATGCTTTTACCTTCCCCCTGTCAGTTCAAGATCAAGCCCTCTACATTCCTTTCTTGTAATTGTAGCCGCCTCAGGCACTGAAAATAACAATATTTTCAGCACCAGACGGCGATTTGTCAATACAATGCAGTATATTTTTAAATAAACATTTATAAAATTGTTTACGTGATATATAATATGTCGGTCATAGCAATGTATACGTTAATTCTGTCATATTGGAAGTTAACTATTCTTTTGTATTGCGTTATCCATCAAGAGTTTTCTCAGTCGGATTTCATTGTCAATAATTATTTTTAACGTTTACCGGAAGAGCGTCTACCAGCGGTCTATCCGCTGCTAGCGCAGTATAATGCGGCACTGCGCGTAGCCGTCTTGCCACATTCGGCCGAAGCTCTGCGCCATTCCGAGTCGAACTGTTTGTATTGATGTAGGTTCCTTCCAGCATGCTTGTCAAAATAATGTTTATAACTTTGTTAAAAAAAAGCGTCTCTCGGATTCTTGCGTATTTTTCTGAGAGAAACCAGGATTTCTTTGCATGTGCCTGTGTGGCGAAGTTTTTCCATTGTACTTATATTATTAGGTATTATTAATTATTCGATACTATACCCAGATACAAATAAAACCATTGTGAAAATATCGCAACCGAAAATAATTTCCGCTTTACTATATCTGCAATGTTACAATCAATATGAATGTAATATTGTGTTCGGAGGAAAATAGAGAACAATGGGGAAGCCGGACATCCGGGCAGAGCCGGGGCCTCCATGCGAGCGAACTGATTCAAGGGGACAGAAAATCATTACTTAGAAGTATAACGGAAATAGTTCACTTGCTGAATATTATTATTATTATATTTATTGTAGATTTATTTATGGATTATACCACAAATTAAAAAAAAATTGTGAACATGCGCTCGATAGTAGAAGCGTCGTATAACTTCCTGATGTATCCAATAACGTGCCGGGCACGGACTATGACGGCATGGCAGTTAGGACCGTATCGCAACAGTAATGGTTTAATTTGTACATGAAGAACCGGCAACCGAATCAATATTATCGTGAGACACGGTATGTCTCCAGCAGAGTCGAGACACGCATTATAACAGATTTTTTAGTTAATCGAGCATGGAAACGGTTGATAACGATTTCTGCCGAGCTCATTATACAAGAAATAAAGTTAAAGTAACATTATTAGTGAAAAATTCGGTATGAGGTGTGTTTGGCAATATATTTTTTTAAGTTTGTACCTATAACGCAAATTTTACGCAGTCCGTGCCTAGACA
The DNA here is from genome assembly GCA_949709985.1 of Luffia ferchaultella. Taxonomy (NCBI): domain Eukaryota; kingdom Metazoa; phylum Arthropoda; class Insecta; order Lepidoptera; family Psychidae; genus Luffia; species Luffia ferchaultella. The sequence goes on from OX453243.1 coordinate 7,684,873, forward strand.
ATTATAAAAAGTGTTACATACGAACAAAAATTTAGTAATTAACAAATAATTACAATATTAAAATTATATTAATACTATTAAAGCACTTTAACGTGTTTTTTGTGTGTCTGTGTGGCTGTGGTATATTGTAGCTCCAAAACTGATGAATCGATTTTGATTATGAAAATCTGTTCATCCGTTTGAGGAGCATCACCTCTTTCGTACTTGATGAAAGGATAATTTATATCCATGTATATGTAACTTTAACTGTAACTGTTGTTTCTCCAAATAAATCTACTTCCAAAGGTCTGATCAGTTCAAAACTTGGTACCCTATTACTTTAATATTTCAAGAACAAGTTCCTTCACCTGACGCTACAGCATCAACTTATATGCCACCGCAAAGCTTATAAAAGGTTACTATATTATTATATAAAAATATGCTGAACAGCATTGGAAGAATACGTTTTATTGAAATGGGTATATTATGACGGTTAAATGCCTACTGCGGGTACAATTGCGAATTTAGATTGCGAAGGTAGAGTTTCGATATTAAAAGCTTTTTTTACCGTTCAAATGATTTGTTTTGTTGTTAAAATGTATGGTTTTTATATTATAAAGTAAAGGTTTATTTATTTTACACTGGAATATAACGATAATATTTTCTATATATTATTTTTCGAGGGAGTTCATTTGTTCCCATGCCTTATCTCCCTTATGACCTACTTCATCAGAACCTACGATTGAGCTATTATTTTGAAGATTATCTTCAGCGCAAATGGCGAAAAATAAACACAAAACTGGGAAGTAACAAGATTTTTATTAACTAACTAACTTTCCGTCTGCGGCTTTGCTCGCGTGGACTACACAGTTGTATAGGGACAATTAAAGGGACACGACGCTCCAAGACATTGTTACACTTTGTAGAACATTCTAAAACTTAACCACCTAAGAAATCTCTATAGGTACCTTATTTCATCAAAATGCATTTAGCTATTTTAGCATGAAGAATAATTATCCCACAGGTCGGTTCCAAAATCGGTCAGTTGTTTTGGTGTTTAACCGGAACAGACAAACCAAACAGAATAACAGACACTACGATTTTTTAATACATAATAAATATACTTGTACATTAAATATATAAAAATAAAGCCAGGACAAACAGACAGACAAACAACCACATGGGCAAAAAGTTACCTATATCACTCCTGACAACCTATTTTTAATATCTGCAAAGTTTGATTGAAATAAGTTTAACCTTTTAGGAATTTAGCTCGAACAGACAGATAGACAGACAGATAGACAAAGAAAAAGTACCGCAAATCACTTCTCAGTCCTTTCCTTTCACGACTGCGAAGTTTCATTAAAATCGGTTCAGTTCTTTTGGAGATTAGCTCGAACAGACAGTCACTTCGGACAAACAGATGGACAGACAGACAGACAAAAAGTAGGCTATATCACCCACGATAATGCTCTTTGCACGTCTGCAAAGTTTCATTGATGTCTGTGAACTATAGATAGTATCATAAAAGTACGAATTGACTAGAAGCCCTTTTCTACGTTTACCGTCTAACCACTCATACTATAGCTAGCCGATGTATGATGAGGAGTTTTAGTCCTAGTTTGAGTGTGCAAGGTCCACGCACGCCATTCTTCACTCCCACGAAATCGCCCCGCGGCAGTCTTTAACCCCGCAAAATTGCTTAATGTCACTTCAATACTGTGAAATGACATTTATGACTCTATTAAAACCACAATCAAAACTAAACACTGCTGTCAAATTAATTTACACTATGGATAGTATGTACTTATATACAAGGTGAAATTGTAACAACCATCCAAATTTTAAGAAATATAATATGATATTATGATCTTTGGTGGAAAACCGATGGCTGTCTTGTTTCCTTTTAGTATCTTTCAATAGAAAAATATTAAGATATGACTTCACAAACCTTTCCCTAAAAAACCAATAATTATAGTCAACATTCACGGTCGCTGCATGCTCCGCCTTGTTTCGGTTTCAAAGTCTCGACGCGTCCTGAAAAAGAAGACAACCAAACGTTATAAAATGACACTGTAAATAAAATAATTTATTTTGAAAATGTAACCTATATTTATTATTTACGTAATGAGGGTCTATTGGTGATACTTAACATCTAGATTTTTTTGGATGGTTGTTAAAATTTCACCCTGTACATTTAGTAGTAATGTTTCACCTAGTGCCATGTATAGGCTTGCTTTTTGACTGTAACTTTCTATTTGTTACAGAGATATGCGAGGATGGTGATTTTCCACGTCCTTATATGATGAAGCGATGCGATCAAACCGAGAGCTTCTATGCGGCTACGGACATAATACATCATGTAAGTAATAACCTAATTTGTAATTATAACTGAACCCTGCTGAGTACCTATTTGATAGTATTAGTAATATTTATTTCAAATATGAATAGAAGATTTTTTCTCGGAATTCCAGTAGGATGTCATATATTTTTTTTTTAATTATGATAGGCAAATTAGAAAGTTAAAACAAAAAGTTCTATCACGTGTATTAAAGTAACGGATCGATGGGAAATAGAAAAATACAATTTTAAAATCTATAGTCAAAAAGATAGTAAAGAAAGTATAAGAAAATTCCCCCCCTCTCACGTGTCTCCGGAACGACTAAAGCTAATCAAAAAAAGATTGCCATTTGTAGCACCTACCGAATATATGGAATCAAATTTTTTCGTACTGCGCGCTTGCAATTTTCACTTATTTTCGGCCTTTCACTTTGGTCGATTGCTATGATTTCTTGTTGTCTCGATACTTCTGTTGTCTTTCTACAAATGCTGTTTTTGGTTATGTGTCGGATTTCAAGATTTATTTTTGCATTTTATGCGCAGCATAGTCCAAATTCTATAATTCAACCAACTGGCACTGCTGGCACGAAACTTACAAACCCAAGTTTCTTATGTATATTCTAGTGGGTAGTATATATTGTCCACTTTTAATGGTATCCAACTTGTGGCTGTAGCAATCATCTGTGTGATCTTTCAAAAAGTCTGTATATATTTTATATTATCAACGAAAAGAAATAAAATAACAGAGGCCGCGTATTTAATTAAATTATTTGAGTTGAATTAACTGTTATCCAGTGAATTAAATGAATATAGCGCTGCGTTTCAGTTTACGTAGCGTTGCAGAATCAATTCATGCATCTATCACCATTACTTTCCGGGCATAATTATTTTCTAGGTGTATGGATTGGATTTTGTTATGTAGAATGCACAGTGCACACAAACAATTTCACAACAATTGCACAGTCTATGAAAATTAAAAACAATATTTCAAGGTGTAATTTTTTTTGGTTTGTCTTCCGTTCCCACATGATGCAGAAACCTTCGAATTAAGTGTAGGTTAATACCCACACTACCATACATTAGATATGTCAAATCGGAATTGATGAAGGAACGTCACTATTCGCATTCGGTGCTCTGTGGGAGTTTCCGACTCCAGTTTGAGTTTTGTACATCATTCATCCGAAGACATCCAGCTAGACGCAATATCTGAAAGGGACATACACCGAAAAGAACATAAACATAGGAAGGAGTGTATGTTCCACTCTGGGCTAACAGTGACACGATTTGTGCAGTAACTGTACCCAACCGATATTCGTTCAACCTTTAGCAAGAAATAAAAGTCAAGATAAGAAATACATACTATAATGTATTAATAACATTTAAGGAAAACGTTATGCTGTTCTCTTATCTGCAATAAGTGGTCGTTGTTGTTTCCTTTTTCGTTTCATATTAAAACGTATGCATGTGGCGCCATCTTTGTCATGTCTAAAAGTTGCCTTCGAATGTTTTCAATTTAAGCAATACGTATTTTGTTTTTGCGTATTGCTGTGTTTAAAAGTGTTTAAATTTTTTTTAAATAATATTTATGATTTGAGGTTTATTCACGACAGCTCTAATCAAATAGCACTATCCGTTGTAAAGGATAATAAATAGTCAGATAGTGCCATCTATGGAAAAGTATAGTTACTAATTAAATTTCAGTTTATTTCGTTGCATATATTGCATAATCGATCTACTCAATCGCAATTTCACAACTTTTTTATAGTTTATCAAACTGAAAATTTTATTTACTGAAAATACCTTCTGATTTTCTATGCAGCAGATAGAAAATCACAAGGTATTTTCAGGTAACATCAATTTACTTTTGTTTTACTTAAAGCACAGTAATAGTATGGGCTAATTGTATACTTTACTCTTTACAAACGCGGTTGTTTATATGAAGGTAATAAAATTAGAAATGATAAAATAATAAGTAATACATATTTATTAGAAAGAGTTCGATGTTTATTTCATGCCGGTTACAGAGTTTGGTTTTCTTTCCAATTTCAGTATTTGGTCAAAGCCCTTTGCTGTATCTTTCCTCCGCTTTAGTGTTGGAATGTAAAATATTCAATATTTTAATGTAAAATGTTTATTCCCATTTTTATTATAAAAAAAGACGATATAAGCACACCTCACCATAATTTCGAAAATTGTAATACAACTTATGCGCCAACGACAAAAGCTATCTAACGATCGACACTAGCATTTATATACATGCGGCCTCTAGATATAATATTATAGTACAGTATGAGTATAGTACATAAACAAAGTGTCAATTTAAGTTCTGTCTTGATTCGTTAACTATCTAAAATGCCGTGCTAAAACATGATTGAACAATGGATATTCATATTGCTGAAATCATAAATCCGAATATTATTAAAAAAAACTGTTTAACTTGGCTGTTTGCTGTATGAACTGTTTATATTATTACCGGAGACGGCGTGGAGCATTGTACAATGGAACAATTAACAAGTATTATCAGTTCGTAACTCCCCTGTCGGCAGTCAAATGAACGATTCCCAAATACCTTTTAACAATAATATATGAGACTAGCGACCGCCCTCGGCTTCGTCCGCGTAGATCACGTGTTTGTATATATCGTAATTAAACTTAATCGCTTCTCAACAAGGTAAAGAGAAGAATATCCATTTGCTTTCATCCTCTTTTACATTTATTCATCGCTTTCCGTTTCTTATTTCAAAACTGAAGAGAGAATCCCGCAATAAATAAGTTCATATTCAGAAAAAGCATTTATTTTGAAATCACAGGCAAACACTTTTATTTATATGTATAGTTATAGATAAAAACCAACGAAGTGCGAGTCGGATCCGCACACGAAGGGTTCTGTACCACCGTGCAATACAAAAATACACGTTTCTTAGATGGTGACCTCCTTTTGTTTTAAACTTTATTTTATTTTTACTATTTATTCTTACAGCGGTTATAATAATACATACTTTATGAAAATTTCAAGTGTCTACCTATTACGGTTTAGACGATACAGCTCTGTGAGAGCTTGACGGACGGACAACGGGACCTTAGTAACAGGATTTTCGTTGGTACCCTTTGGGTACTAAACCCTGAAAAATAAGTTAGATTACTCTCGTAAAAGCTATCTATCTGCCAACGAAAGTCACATCAAAATCGGTTCAACCGTTTTGGAGATTAGCCCGGACAAACAAACACATGTACATACGTTTATAGTATGTAAGTCTTAAAAGACTGAATTTTAATTACTTTTTCTAAAATTGTATATTGTATCCCTCAGAATACTGGAAAAACTTTAAGACCGTTCATTCTTTACTTGTAAATATTTATACCATTCATACTAACACTGACAATTTTTTACTCTTCCAAAATTCAGGTACTAAATAAAAACAAATGTTTTGCATAAAAGCTTTTGGGGTTAATAATATTATTATATGCAACCACTTTCCCGAGAGAAAACGAGTATAGCAAATCTAACCTAAATTTATGTTTTTAGTTATGCTGCCTGGTATACATGTAATTTGTTTCTTAGTTTTCTTGTTCTACCATATTCCATTACGAGTCCACAATATTTCTTTTGTGCAGGCTTGATATATATTTGGACCAACTTATAAATAAATATTAAAATTTTAACAACCTTTTAGTAACATTAAACATTTTGGTTAACACATCAGAAAAATAATTTGCGTATAATCTTGCTTAATTGTACTAATGTACTAGTTATGTCTGCAACCTTCCTCCGCATGGTTTGCATTAAAATATTATTTATATATATACAATAACAATAATACCTGGGGCGTTCCACACAGCGCCATGTAATCTCATAGTAAGCAAGTATTATGCTTGTATTATGGGGTACTAGACAACTGGTATACATACTAAAATATCCTTTTTTTTATAAAATATATAGATACTTTTTACACCCAAACACGGAACAAATAGATAGTTCATGCACACAAATATTTGTCTCGGGCGGTAATCGAATCGGCGACCGGTGGCTCCGTATAGTTAGGATCTCTAACCACTTGGCCAATCAGTCAGTATTGTATTTACTTACATTGTATTTACTCGTGAAATAAAGCGTTATTTCTAATATATTAGGTACTTTTCATTCTCGCTCTTTGTTGCGCTCTGAAATCTATATTTCTTCTTCACCGTAAATATGTTATTTTACTCCCTGGGTTAATGATCTACTATTTACGCATAGTCACCGTAAGAACGCCTAGGATACTAAACAATGCCGGCTTTATAGATACACGTTGCCGGCAGCACATACATATATAAGGAACTAGTCTCCCCTACACGTTCAGATGTTGCTACGACCGACCCGCCGGGCTTGGTAATTAAACCTGATAAAAGCATAATACATCGGCCCAACGCCACTCGTGGAAGCAATCAAACGAACTATATCGGGTTTAACGAGCCTTACTCGAGAAGCTATCGGACTCGATCCGCTCGTGAGTGTCCATCATGATATAGTAATTACTCGCTAGAACATGGAAAATTGATTTTCAGTTCGTTTCACTGCAATTTTCTTAGAGTGAAATTAGCGCTATCTTCTGTTAAGATGGTATAATTAATAAAAAACGTTCTACTTAACCTCAGGTCAAGTCAACCGCAAAACTCTAAAATGCGAATAGTTTGAGCCTTAAGGTAAAACGATACCGCCGATTTCCATACAATGTTTATTTGACCAGATGTAAGAAACTGCATGCTGTTATATTTATTTTACCATGTTAATAAGTAAAACGGACCATGAAATTGTCATTAGTTTAAAAAAAATGTTTTTTCAAATATAAAACGTTTAAAATTTTGCATTTCAAAGTTCACAATTTTCGATTTAATGCTGATGTATATGTGAGCGGGTTTTTTTGAAACTTAAAATAAAACTGTTTCGTTTTAGAAATAACATATTGTATAAATTTTACGATAATTTTTAGACACGTTTAATTTATTAAGATGGTAAATTAAAGATTATAGCATGTAGTTTTTTAGTTATAGACAAATAAAATTTGTATGGAAATCAGAGCAGAAGTATCGTTTAACCTTAAGAACTCAAAAATATACTTTAATCGATATACTTTAATCGATTTAATCTCGATCAAATTTTCCAATTCGATGTACGTACTTCACTTGGCGTAGTGTTTTTAAGAAATTCATATTGTTAGATTTTGAAAGCGAGCTATTTAAAAATTTTAAATAAGAAATACCAAAATTTTTTTATAAAACTCACAGTTTAGTAGATCGATCGAGTTAAAATTTTAATGCAATTGTCATTACTAATTGTCATTACTAAGAAGTTATTTTAATAAAAAAAACTCTTTTGAAAATATTACTCCAACGATACCGTTACATTTTTTTTTAATTCTAATAAGTTTTACATAATTTTCAGAGATGTATTTTGGTGAGATTATAAAGTCTATAGATCGATAGTAAGGCGAAAAATATTTTTTTATGAATTTGATATTTTAAATAAGTCAATAACTCACTCTTCGAACGAAGTCAAATTTCGATGAAATCTAAACGGATAAAATTCTGGACCTAATAGTTTCGACGTTTGAATTTGATCAAACTCGATTTATGAAATTAGGATCAAAAAAAAAATTTTTGAAATTTTCATTCTTAGCCTTAAGTTAAAAAAAAAGTATTTACATTTAAAGTCGTATCGTCAATATTTACTGCTGCAATACTTAGAGCGAGTAGGCAAAGACAAGAAAAAATTATGTAGAGCGAGGTCTAAGGTATTTTGATCTGATTTGAATTTAGGGATAGGTTGATACATTTATAATTATTTCGTCCATTTGATTGTCAAAATCAAATCGAACATCCGAGTTCTAAAACGCTCAAATCGTTTGTTTGTTAAGCGCTGATCATATTTTAATTATGGTCAGATTGCCGAAACATTGTCTCTTTTCAGACAATAGACGCTTCTCAAATTAGAAAACAAGATATTAGATTGGCATGTGATTAGTCAACTAATACGAGAAGGCCATAATCGATGTTATTACACCTGAATGTTGGTTAACCTCTGTTTAACAGATGATTAATTTGACAAGCGGCTTAGCACTCAGCTATTAGGGTTGTCAGAACAAAATAATTTTAAATTAGTTCGACAGAAGATGAGGTAATTAATAATGTGAAAATAACTATATTGATTACGATTTTGTATCTGTATCAATAAATGAAGATATAATTACTTTTGTCATTGGAAATGACTTTCATTTCGTTGGAGTATAGGGGGTCATTTGGGAATTTTGTGAGACAGACAGATTGCACGAAGGGTTTTCGAGATATCGGGATGAACGTGGTGTTAAAAAACGCAGCTCGGCGAGTTCTACAAGATGGCAAAAGACAATTTAAAAAAGTTCAAAAAAAAAAATATCGGCAAAAAACAAACTTTTTTCCCCGATTTTCATTTTGGGAGCCCGATATCTCAAGGACTAGGTCCGAATAAGAAAAAAATAAAAAACGGCTTGGGGTAATTAAACGGGGGATCGATTGAGACTAAAATTGTTAGAATCGGACAACCGGAAGTAGTGGTTAAGGGTGCCCTTAGTTGGAAGCCGGATATGCGTCAGTGTTACATTTCGTACTAATTCGGTTTTTAGTTAAGTTTCAAGCTTATTCAGATACAGTTGTGTTATTTTTATTGCGAAAAAAATTTATTTCGATAAATATTATCCAAAATATGTGTGTTTACTTTATTTCGTTAGGTTTATTTCCAATGTCGTAAGAAGTTCGTGCGAAAGCAGGAGATCCGTTGATTTTTTACGTTAGTATGGGAAAATGAGCGGCTTGTGTATATTTTCTCATAAAACTACAAAAAATCCCAAGACCCATTAATTTGATAGAAAATATTTTTAGAGCTATCGACAGCACCAATATGTAAATCACTAATAAGTTAAATGAGTAATAGAAAAAAAACCCAACTAAATGCGGGTCGGGCTCGTGCCCTAAACCGTCCATAAAGTTATAAACGTATATTGACAATCGATGATATTGACGTGTTTATTGCTATTCGCTGCCAGAATGTCACGTAAACGCATAGTACAATTTCAAATATTAAATTATTTTTTTTAAACTATATTACTGGTTTTCGTATTTATTCTTGTACTTGTGCTATAAAACCTTTCTTCTTGTCAATTTTTATAATTCTAGGTCAACAGAAAGCACCTTATAGCTTTACTCGCGAGCTTGCAAATATGCGGCATAAATGGCTGTTTTTGTTTATTAGTTTGACATAGAAGCTTGATTTTTTACACCTCCAAGGCACTTGATACGTCTAAGCGTTACCGAGTAAAAGGCTTTTGACAACGGACAGACAGATAAACGCAAAACTAAGTGATCCTATGAGGAATTCTTTTTTTTACCCGTCAGTGGTTTTTTGATACTGGTGATTTTTATTTTTATCATAAAAATAATTTCATTGAAGTCTTATCTTATCTTTTGCCTACTATTCTGCAGCATGATTTTCACTATTTAGTGTTGTCAATTTTGAGTACACGTAAATAACAACGCTCATTTTCATACATGTTATATGTATACAAAAATTCTTACTCGTAACGACCGACCCGAATTTTGAAAACTCGTTTAGTATTACATTCCTACCTATTGCTCTGGTACAAATCCTACAACTGGAGCCATGAAAACTATTAAAACCCTAACTGGATTCAGGACCGTCTATTCGATCATATTTCCCGACAAAACCTATCATAGACAGACGTCACTACGTCAAAGTTTAATAATAGATAGGTAATCAACCACACGTCACTATTTTCCTGATATCAATGCATTTAATTAAATTCCAGCCAAACTCGGCAATGATTTCTCTGCATATAATTTCGTATTGCATTGCTATGGCACTGACATCAATTCCTATTCAAATCCTGTGACATGGTCTATGACCGAAATTTCAATTGACGGTCATCCAAACGTTACTAAGCCTTGGCTAAAGCTCTATCATGGAAATTACTCCTCAAATGGAAATTGTGATGCATCTTTGTTTCTATCAAGAATCTAAATAATTGAATTTTGCATCGTCTGACATATAAGCACTGGAAGGTTAGGTAGTGTTTAATTTTGCATGAAGACAATGGGGTATGTATTGTGACAATTAACTGTATTCCAATTAACAATAGATATTTAACTTAAAATTTTCGTAATTTTTTGGTACCAAATAATAATATTCGCAGAATTAGTTTTCTTTCCATTACATAGTTTTTGTCTAATATCTATTTTCCATGAAATTTTATTAATGCCATTTTCAACGCTTTATCAAACAATGAACTAAGTTACCCAAGCGAAGAGGTCAGCGAAGAGTAGCAAGATCAAACGATGCTCTTTGAAAAAGTCCAATTAAACTTTACGACAATCCTATGGTGTCGCGAGAAATTGAAGTGTCTATCTGATGCACCGAGATATTGCATTGTCGTTATAGACAGAGAGCCCGTGATCTAAAATAACCACGAGTGAAATCTTAATTTTTGGATAGCAGTCTAGTACTAAGCAGTAATAATAGCTCATTCCTGAACTGCGGTCAGTCAAGTGGATTTAGATGCGTTATTTCACAGCGCAATTTGTATACCAAAATATTATAACCCATAACACAAGCATATTACTTGCATACTTTGGGACTAGATGGCGCTGGGTGGGATGTCCCATGTATTGTTAATATTATTTAAATTTGTATAGTTACACCCAGCAATGAAATCTATTTTTTTTTTGTTTAAACAAGCAAAAAAACACAGTACTGTCAGTTTTTAGGAAATCGTTTAAAGTCCTGTATTTTTTTATTTTTCTGCTGTTGACGTGCCGAATAACAAGATATAGTTAAATGATTGATACTATTAAAAACTAGCAATAATACAATAAGATATTCAAATCAGATAGTCTTGGAGAAATGAAATGTATAAAGTATCTAGAAAGGACAACAAAATAAATTTTTGTTTAACATTTTTAAAGATTCTATGAAAGTAACAATAAGCCGATGATAGCTAAAATATATGTTGAGTACAAAACTATTCATCAACGCACAGAGACGAACTAATTTTACTTCTTACTCAACGCACCATCAGGCCCATCAGCTGAAAAATGTGCACACTCACAAACAAAAACAAGCGTTGCTTGATAAGAAGACACCAGGTTTTTACTTCTTACTGAACGCCGAGTATAAGTATACATATTCATACAGAGAGACGAGCGTGGCCTGAAAACGAGACGTCTTGTCTTTATTCCCTACTCAACGCGCTATTAGATTTTTCAGATCAATATTGAAGTTTAAGAAAATTATTGTTCTATCTATTTTTAAATGTTCGTATAGGTACGGCGCCTTAACACTCTCATATTCAACAAGCTGATTGACCGCCAGTACGTGAAAGAGTACTTTAAATTTTATCAAATGGCAAAAATTCAGATTTTAGAAACTCATAACTAGTTTTGATCACGCGCTCCCAGTCTATAGACTTCTAGGTTTATTATTTGTACAACGTACGGAACAGAATGCTTTGCCGATTTCAAGCCAAGCTCTATTGGAGGATCTAACATTTTCCGATACTACTCAAACAGGAATCTATTGATTAATTTTGTAAAGAAGCGAACCGTGCTCTATCGTTGTTTTATTTCTTGTTTGAACAATAAATGAATAAGTATGATTTATTTCGATTATAGTGAAACGCGTAGTAAGTGTTCCTGTGTAGATACTAAAAAAAATACGAATTGACTAGGAGCCCTCTTCTTTTATCGTCTAACCACTCATTCTGTAGATGGCTTGTGCAAGATGACGAGTTTTAGTCCGACTTTCAGTGAGCACGCCGGTCTGCATCCCGTGAAATCCCCGCGCGCTAGTTTTCAATCCCGCCAAATTGCGTAATGTCACTTCGATGCTGTGAATTTATATATTTTATGACTCTATTAAAACTAAACGTTGTTGTCAAATTAATTTACTATGTGTATTGCTAATAAAACAAACCGGTCAAGTACGTGTCTACTCACAAATAAGGTAGGTTTCCGCAGCCATGCTAACAGTAAGCCAAGCTAAAAATAATACTTTACATAGCTATTAACCTAATGGGTTTGGACTAATATTTTAACACATCGTTTTTGTATTTTTTTCCAAAAATATAGACCAATTCATACCGCGCCCTTCCCTGTGACCTTAACTGGATGATTGCATCGCCTTGACTGAACAAAGTTATAAAAGTTTTATTGATTCATTCACCTCAATTTTTTTTAGTTTAGGTTTTCACTGTAGAAAGTAGCGCAACAAGCTCAACCGCCCATATGACGTCACAGGGACATTTTGAACGTCAGATGAATTTCCATAAATATCTGGGAAATTTGTAAATAGAAAAAAAAAATATTTTAAGACGTTATTCTAGAACCTTATTACTTTTAATTTTAATGAATATGTTTTATTGTTTTGTATGTTGTACATGTATAAATGTATGCATATATTCATATAAAGACAATTCATATATCATATTTACGCTATACATCGTCGGTGTATTATTTGTAATATCCCTACAAAAAAAATAGACGTACAAATTGAAATTACAATATTAATATGTCTTACGATTCTATGGCAATTCGTCGACATAATTCTGAAACGTAACTAAGGCTACCTTTGATATTCGAAGCTGCTTTGACTGCTTTGAGAGATATCTTTGCATTACATTTCTGGATGCTATCGGATATGCAAGCGGTATTCACTTGTAAATTTACGCTAGCTTCTGAACTCAAAGTTTGTCTACGAAATCTTGGCACCCCCTCCACAAAGCATTACGAACTTAATTGAATGTGTACGTAAAATGTAATTAAGTTATAGAATTACAAACTTAAGGATCGCTCGCCTTCGGACAGAAACTTTATATCGTGCGTTCGTCACTTTTTTACATATTTCTTTTATACGCCGTGTTTAGCTGAACTAGTCTAAACTAGAGCACGTAAAACTTACCGAACTAAACAGAAAGTTTCAAGTGAGATAATGCAAACTAAAGGTTACCGAGAAAAACGTGTTTAAGGTTTCTTTTTTTACCACTCATGTAAACATTTTTTGGAATATTCTTTGGAACGATGAGGGCAATTGCCATGACCGTGTAATGGTACTTAAATTTTATATAAGAACCTGTAGCCGAGTTATTACTGTCGTGAAATTCAAATGCTCACATACTGCCCCACCCCCGCGGAATCCAGTCTGTCTGGTTTCATATTTAAAACAGACAACGAAATCTCTCTCGAATTGTAAAGGTGTTGCCTATTTTGTTACTCTGAGATTTAGGACAATAATATTTTTACATAAGTGTTTTTGTATCACATTAACTAACTGATATTTTAGTCAGAGCATGGATTTTTAAAGTTATGATGCTAAAGGCCAACACAAACAAATACGTTTAAATGGAGGGATGATGTCGAGATGATTATACACAAGTTCTAACCAGTTTATATATCGTATGATATATAACCTGCGAAAACATAATACAAATATCACAAACGTCATGCAAATTGATACAATTCGAGGTACAAACTCACTGTAACTGATCATTTCATAAAAAAATAATGTAGATAACAAAATATTATGATATTCATGTTTAAACACAAAGAACGATCGGCCATGTTATCAAATTACGGTTTAATAAAATATTGTGTAATATAATATATTGGTTATTTCGTTCATTTTAAAACTACCGATCCGCCCCGGCTTCGCACGGGTAGTAGAGCAATATATGTGTGTCGTAGTGCCGTCGGGTTGTTGCGTCGAACATGTGGATTGGATTTGATTAGATTGAAATGTAACTTAAGTTTATCCTACATGGAGTATTTTTAATGTATTTTATTTCCAATTCTGTAAATATTTGAAAAAGTAAAAAATAGAAACAAATAAAATACATAAAACAAACTAAAATATTTCTTTGAATACAACGTTGATAACTTCTGCCTAACTTTACATCACTCGTGTCGCGTCGCGTCATCGCCGGTGTGGGGCCCCGCCTAACATTGCCGCCCGACCGCTTGTCGCACGATAGTTTTATTTCGCAATAACTCCTAAGATATTTAAATTGAATGGTGTAAATGCAATCCTAATATACATGAAATGCTGAAGATAAATAACGTAATTAATTTGATAAAGATAAATATTGTATCCGTACAAATTGCTTTCCAATTACCACATCATATGACACAATTTTTTAAACTTAATAATAGGTATATTAAGCTATCCATAAAAGACAGTCATATGTCTATTTCTATCTTTCTTTAGTCCTATGAACGAAGGACAATCCCTCTATACGTTATTTTGTTATATCTCAAAGGAATTAGGCAGCATTTTCGATAAAAGCTCCCAGTCGGTTTGATTTTTTCCGACGCCTTAAACAATATTCGTCATATTTTAACTAATTTGCACAAAACATTTATGAATTATACACATAAACCTTCCTCTTAAATCACTGCGTCCATTGGTGCCAAGCATATGAAAAACCGTTCAGTATTTTTTAAGTTTATCACGTTCAGACAGGCAGACAGACGCGGCGGGGGACTTTATTTTATAATATGTAGTGATTCCGTAGCCAAACTCGGAGTGGTTATATTTGCATCATCTCTGCTTTCGACCGCCATAGTGCACTCAGGTGTCGACAATTTTAAAGTTATACAAATCAAACAAATGCCGCTTCATTAAAAAAAATTATAACATGTCATGGTTGCAAAATAAGTACTTTACAGGGGTCGAGCATATTACATAGATATTTAAAAGGACATTTTTATTTCACTAATAATTTTAAAGCGATAATAGCAAAATATTGGCTTGAATTTTATGCATTCCTCTATAAATTTTTTCATTTCAAAAAAGAAAAAATATAAAACGCCCATGTCCAATTATCTATATAATCGTATTGTCTGTCTGTTCGGGCTAATCTTCAAAACGCCTAACCCGATTTTAAGGAAACTTCACACATATAAAAAGGTTATTAAGAGTGACATAGGCTACTTTTTGTTTGTCTGTCTGTTTGTCCAGGCTGATCACAGAAACTGCTGAACTATTTATTAATTTCATTCCGAAAATATTTAGGATACATGTGTAAATTTTCAAAATTATGAAAACCACGGGAACAAAATCGCACGAGGTCGCTAGTTCTATTTAACAAGTTTAATGCCATGCTATGCCATCAGCCTATTAATACCCTCAACGCAGGGGCTTAGGCCTCCCCTCGGGATGAGGGGGCCTGGAGCTTAATCCACCACGCTGCTCCAGTGCGTGTTGGTGGATTGTAACGACTGCCATATTTTGACGGCAAGCGGGACCGACGGCACAACGTGCACTCCGAGGCACAGAGTCAGTGATAGTTAAGTACATAAGTTAGAAAAGCTCATTGGTACATGCCCTGGGATTCGACCTACGACCTTCTAAACAAGAAGCTGGCTCGTTACCACTCGGCTATACCGACTGTTTAATACGTAAATAAAATTACACGTTGTTCACGGATGACACCGCACCCGGATGGAAACAATATTAAACGAAAATCGATACTGATCCCGTTGCCTGTTAAGGTATACGAAGTTAGTTGTATGTTTCAAACGTATTAAGTCACAGCTCTAAAGTTAGGTAGCAATGACCACTGGACCGTAAGTAACTTTACTAAGTGGTCGGGCCATGTGCGGGCCACGCGAACACGAGTTATTACACCAGCAATATATGTAAACGGTATATGTACAGTTAACAACTATTATTAACTTGATAAATTACGCCGTGGCTTGTAGATTAGTACGATATATAATAATAATAATACCTAGAACATCCCACACAGGGCTATCTAGACTCAAACTAAGCAACGCTTGTATTATGAGTGCCAGACAACTGATATACATACTTAAATATTCATTATAATATATACATATATGGATAATAAATAAATTATTTAATATTTTACCCCCAGACACGGAACTAATAGACATGTTCATGCTCACAAAGATTTGTCCAGGGCGGGAATCGAACTCGCTACCCTTGGTTCCGCAGTTATGACCTCTAACCACTCGACCAATTAATTTAAGTCTATCCGTTTTACTTTACAAAATATTGATTATCCTTTTCAAGATTTTTTTTTTAATACGAAATAAACTGCGATATTAGCCTGTAACGTGACGCCTACCTTATATATCAATACGCTGCTTTGATGTTAAATATTTTTAACTTTAAGTAGAAAACGAGGAGTGTTATAAGTTTGAGGCCTATGTCTGTGGAATTCTAGGTTCTAAACGCTGCTGGTATAGCCAGGATAGTACTTAGCTACTTTCATACATACGAGCTAATAAACATCGACTAATAAATAAGAATGTCTATGTATTGATTATTTAGAAGAAAGTAATATCGATTTTTTTTTTTTAATCTAATTACTAAAATATTTTTATTTATTAGTTTGTGGACACTCTATCATCTGTCACCCTTTAATAAAAATATAGGATGAATAATAGATGGAAGAGCATATTTAAAAGAATACCTAATGTAACTTATTTAATATTTTAATAAACACAGCACTGGCAAGGGGGTTCATGTGAAATCAGTTGCAGCACCGAAACTGTGCAAACTTGTAGATTCGAACTTTTGTAAGGGTGGGATCGATACCAACTTTGGCTCTATTTGACTGGTTTAACTTAAAGAGAAAGTAATGTTTTAAAGAGGTGATCTAAATTCGAACGAACTCCGTTTCCTCATTCTGTTAGGTCTACGTGGATTCAGGGAACTTAGATTTCGAACTTTAAAGTTAAACTTGCTTACTTACGGTGACTCAATAGCGAGCATTGCTGACAAGTCAATTAATTAACTTGGAACAAAGACAAATATTATAACTAACTTTCTGCCCGCTATTACCCTAGTCTGGTTACAATATTTGTTCTTTCGGACGACAGGTTTGCATTGTTTTAGCTTTGAAATCGACAGATAGTCCTTTTTCCTCTTTATTTCTTTTTTTGGTACCTTCTTCTTATCACTTTCCACCCCGCCCCTCTCTAGTCCTTATAAAAAAGTTTTAGAATTTAGCATTAGTACTTAAAAGTTTAGCCCTTAATAATTTCGTGGGTAACTAATAACTTATGGCCTTTAAGTTAGGAGAGGTCTCAATGTCTCGGATACCTGAAATTTTTCTCGTTTCACGCAGAACAGGTATTTGCCCCCTTTGTGGGATTACTGACAACTACAACGCCGTAAGATAATTTTTATTTCGTTTTTGCCGGTTAATGGCAGTACCTATAGTTTTTATTTTAATAAAGAAAACGGCTGGCTATTTTAATAAAGAAATTGGCAAAGTCATATTATTATTATATTATTATTATTATTATTATATTATTATTATTATTATTAAATTATTGATGATTTAAAAATTATATTATATTAAGTATTAAATGATTGAATTATTGATTTTGATATTATTATTATTACGTTGTTATTATTAATATATTATTACTACTATCATTATTACTATGTTAATACTATTATTATTCTTATTATTATTGTTATTATTATTATTATAAATGTTTGCACCGATTTAAAAGTTTATTTGAAATATTTTTTTACATTCAACCATATGATTGCTGGACAAATTGCGTTTGAGTCTTTAAAATAGAAAACTATTTGTTCCTGTCATTTTCTTTTAAGTCTTTTTTTAAAGTGGCACTTTAAAGTTCGTGTCCATTTCTACATACCTACTTCATAAAATTTCTATTAAATGAATTATTAATATTATTGAAAATTCTAATAGCTTGAAGTCATTGGGAGAGGTCACACTATAAGAATTTTCAATATATCTACGTATCTTATATCTCAATACTGTATGTGTAAGCTGTTAATTTTTAACAGTTACGTCTCGAAAATACATACATTTTTTTTTAATTTCTAAATTACTCCAGATTGTCTATATTGTCATAAAAATGTTTTCAAAAGTAAAATTGAAATTGTTGAACAATGCACATTGTACTGCATCACGAACTTCGTCAGTACAGTAAATGATTTGTGCTTAAAATATTGTCATTTGTAATTAAACGGCAATTTTTATTATTATTCATCCTGATAATTTACGCATACCAACAAAATATCTCTCGGGCCGGCATGGATATGAGAAAAGTTAATGAAGTGCAATGTGCTTTAGTATTTTGTTCAGTGTACTACATGCGACACGAAGCGACGGACACACCTGGGGAGCTTTTGCCGCGCCGCTAACAAATTACGTTGTTGTTCCCGGGCTTAATGCCACACATGGAAACTTTGTCATGTTATTTTACCTCTTAAAACACGTGTTAGGTCATAATTTTTTTTGTTTCTTATTAAAAACGGCACCATCTACTTATGTATGCCAAATTCAACAAATTACTTATGTACATCGAAATCATAAAAAGAAAGTGAGCATAGTTTTGTACAGTGAATAAGTAGTGACATTTTAAATATTATTTCATAAATTAGATAATCAAAGTTTCAAAAAGCATACTACATTAGCGCTTGCTGGACAAATCCACGACTATGCAACTCTGTCAGATATAGGTCGGGTTTTAGAAAATTCATTCACATCCATTAATGGTTGCAGGTAAATACGTTACGACCATTATGCATGGAAAGGAACGACTCCAGTAAAAAGTTTATCTTTTTGTATATGTTGACGATTATGTGATTTCTTTTAGTTGTTTCGATTTTATTTTACTTGTCAATCGAGTTTTGTAATTATCACTTCTTTTAATAAATAAATCCAATAATAAATTAATTTTTTATATACTTTTCGCAGAAATATATAAAAAGTATGAATGAAGCAAAATTATGATTTCCATTTCGATACAAGAATCGAATGTAATTTTAATTAGGACACTCTGCTGTCACTTTCAAACGTCATAAAGCTAAAGTCTAAGCAGATTCGTATGCGACCACCACAGACCAGTCAACCTATAGACCACGCTTTAATTAACGTCAGTACGAAAACGAAATCGCCAAAAAGTGGCGGGGTGCAGGGAGAGTCGGCTAGTTTTCATTGGCTCGTTCAAAATTGACAATTTAATGGCTTCCGACGTGCTTCCAACTGACGGCTCACTAGTGACGTAGTTATGCAGTGTCACTACATAGTCTTGGCGAATGCTACTCCCTGTCAAAGCGTGGTCTATAAGGTTGACTTGTCTGTGGCGACCACTCTAGGAAAAACTCTGCAAGAATCGCCTTAAATCAATAAAATTTAACACGTTTCAACTAACCGATATATAAACTTTAGTAGCCATCATAGCCTAGCACGACAATCAATTAAATTTTGAAAGTGTTTTTTGAGGTCGATTACAAGATAAAATTTACTTATTTCATTATTTAACTCTTTTTAAAGGGTCATCTTTTTAATACTTTTACTTTTAACGTTTCCTTTGTCATAATTTAAAAAAAAAAAAAATTTGCGTATTGGTGGTGATTTTTCATCGATGAGGATTTTATTTGTGTTAAATAGTTTTTTCTGTACAACATTTTGTCTTGCATGTAACGTACAAGAACACGGACGTTGCACTGGTTTGAAAAAATACCTTGTACCGAATGACAGTCCAAATACGTAAAACTACTCCGGATCTACCGAAGTTTATCTACCGTTCGGACTGGAAAAATAGACGAGGTAGTAAAAACGAAGGCATAAAAGTTTTCCCTGTGCCTGAAGTTGTGTCCAAAAGCTAGTATTAAAGCTCAGGTGCGAGCCTCTCTCATCGTAATAAGTGGAACGACGCAGCTGGCAGTAGGAAAAAATTACAGGCTCCTTATGCGGATACGTACTTAAAGTTGAATTTCATATTTTAAATATGTAAACATGTCTTTATTTTATACTAATCTCCATCCTTGACGTCGACGGCGTGGTGTATTTTTCTTCTAACACCTACTCATAAAATTACTTGCGGAATCAATATCGAACTTAGATTCCAACGCATTATTTCATTTCATTTGTTTAAATGTGATAATTCATCAAAATTGGTTTACTAGTAAGTCACAAATGTTCAAAAATCCCTCCGTTGCAGTTTATACCTTGTTATTAAATTTATTAAAAATTTATTATTGCGATCAAACGGTAAAAAGTGAAGGAATTTGTAGAAAAAATACAATGTTTTGATACAGAGATGGCGTTGGGTGTCATTTTTTCATTTATAATGAGGAATAAGACGATTTTCCATTTATTCTATATTTTATTTGTTTGCTATATATACATGTAGTACTAATTATTACATTTGCTTTTTTTCTACTTTGTACTATAGGCGAATTATTTAATCTATGGTTAAAGTTAAAATCACGATATTTTTAACGCTCGTTTTTATCAGATTACCCTTAGATTGAATTTGTCTCACTCGAGCGCTTCATAGATTCAAACGCAATGTAAATAAAATATTAACTGCTTGCTGGACACTTTGTTACTTTATCGGTCCTGAACTGCAACATTTATTACAAAGTTACAAACTGTACTGGAAAGGCATTGAAATATGAATTTTAAAACACGAGTGTTACACTTGAGGAAGTAGTGAAAATTGTGTACTACAAAAAATCGAATTTACAAAGGAATAAATTAAGCATTCATTTTTAATATTCTAATAAAAATATTAGATATTTACAAGTAGGTTTAATACCTTTAAAGCTCATACGTGTAGTCCTTTATGGTCAAAAATTAAAGTCAGCAATTTTGTAATACCTGTTATCGTTCAGGAGCCATATCACCGAATTTTGAATTATTTCAATAGAGGACTAATTGATGGTCGTTTAGTTCGAAAACCAAAGTTACCACATTTGAGCGATAAGATGAGAAAGGGAGAGGGCGGACGAACGTACACTGAGAAAAGTACTATTGTGAATTTTTAGATTTCCAGATTTTATTATAATGGTTTCACTATCAATAGAGCAATTGATGAACGAGATCATTATAAATACGTGGGATCATTATAAATGGGGAATAAAAACTACGTATCATCATATTACGTTACAGGAACCATAATTTTCGCTGACGTATTTTTTTTTTCTCTTCATATCCCTCGTTTTTTTATTATACGGAATGAACACTTTTCTCTGGGTATGGCGTACGCGATTGATTACCCAGCTGTTTGTGTCGTGTCTAAGTCTTTGGTATCACCAGTCACAACAAGTTACATACTATTCAATAAAAGGCAGATATGGATATATTTTTTTTTTTTAATTTGTCGCATTTGAATCGTTGAGTTCAACATGCGTGCGCCTCTAGTCTACTACAATAAATGTCAGTGAGCTATATGCTAAACTGTGTCATAGCAGAGGTCATAGTAACAAACGAGTTTAAAATTATAAAATTTAATAAAGAAAAACCGACCAAGTGCGAATCTGACTCGCAAACCAAGAGTTCTGTATCTCCGCGGAATATATTTGTTTTATGTATTTCAAAACAAACTGAAACCATGTAAACGTAACCTCACGAATCCTAGGTTATATACAGCAAGCTGGGTTTATCCTTTTTAATGTCCACATAACTTTCAATATCCGGGAAAGTATATTGTAAACTTCGGTACGTGTAGGTATACGCGGTCAAAAAGCTGAAATATCGCCCGGGGTGGTTGGGCTAATGGGTCGACGGACTCAGGTGGCATGTGGAGTGGAGACTCCCATAGTCATTTCTCAAACCTTAGGCCCCGTCGGCGTTTTATAATGGCCTAGGGACTATTATGCGACATCGTAACGATATGCGCGGAGCCCAATTAGCAGTACAAAACTTGTGATGTATGTACGGTGTTTTGTTTTTAGACAAAAAAAAAACAGGAATAGAAAAAATATTTAAAAACCCGACTGCGTAGGTAAATAATAAACTGTCCGAAAAGCAAGTTCTATAATCTGTAAAATTTTGTTGGGCTCATTGGGCTATGTAAAATGAACCACGCAATGCTACTTAAGCAATTAAAAAAATATTCTGTGACAAAAATCAAACTTATACATTTTAGGGTACATATTGTAGGCGGGAGTAGAGATACCTTATCTATGTTTGTTTCATATGAATTTTGACACCCCTTTTCGTCTTCTTAGAGGTTCATTTGAGAATCGGTAAATGACGGGTTTAAGCTCAGCCTTAATTGATTCCTTTTCTTTGGTTTTACAATTATTATGCAAACCTATAGCGTGGGTCTTTACCAAAGGACATCTAAAATAATTTATCTGCCTCACCATTTTTATGATGATCCGTGGACAAAAAGCCGTTCCAGTTTTAATATAGACAATTATATAAATATTGAAACGAATGCGACGGATTTACTGACATTATGTATTTTATATTTTATGCGATGGTGAGTTCTTTTTATATACAAAATGTTATCGAAATTGGTCAAGCCATTGGTGAATTACAATATATAAGAACAGACAAAAGTCTTAAAAAAGGTGACAAATGTATAGTAAAACAAATATTTGTCATAACATTTAATTTCAAAAATTATAATAGTGTCTATTACTTAATTACAGACATATAATAGTAGGTATAAATAAAAGTATAGGATAACATAAAATACTAAAATGATACAGACAAAAAAGTTTAACATAAACCATGCATAAATTAGAGCTCCGCAGTAGCCTTAACTTATTAATAAAATCTTGTTGTCAAAAGTAAACCTACGCTCGGTATTTTTAATGTGAAACTAGATGCTTACCTGTCTTGGTTATGTATGCTTAAAATTAGGTGAGTCAACAGAAACAATTTTAATTTAAAGTTCATAGCATGTACCACATCTTGTGTGATTTCTTTTTCAATGTACTTCAAAGACGAGGTTATAGGTTCATTTGTATGTAACTTTTTTTATGATCTATGATCTCCCGGTATTTACGTCAATCACGAAACTATTTAGAAGGCTTCTATTGTTTGCAAGGATTATCCTTCCAAGGTGATCCCATTGTCATAAAGACCGGATTTGATGATGGAATTTTAAGGGAATCGAGGGATACATTCACCGAGCTCTTTTTTAAGTTATGCAGGTCTCATGCTGCTAAGACAATAAGGGAAGCCAAAACTCTCCTTAGTGGTTCGGAGTTAGAGTTAATAAACACTTTGATTTCTCCAAACGACGCTGTCTGTTGAGAAGCGCGATTAGAACGCGCGCACCCATTTTAATTACAATTATGCTACAGTCACTTGTCATCACCGCCATCTATTGACAGCGCCCGGAACCGACTGCTTAACGTGCACGTAGGCTCCGAGGCACGTAGTCGAACTATGGCCCCGTGGCCTTATGAATTTGAGACAGGTTGGTTGCGCTTTGGACTATCACAACACAAGATTACCTACCTACCTAATGTATATAAAATTTAACATGAGTTCCCCGTGGTACTTACTACCAGGGTCGTACTACCAGGTGATCCACGGGGCATTTTGTGCCCGTGGACCTACTATGTACAACTGATTGTACAAAGAGAGATTTTTTACTAGGCCGTGATACCTACTACCAAGTCTTGAGTCAGTTGAAAAACGTAACATAAAAATGGCCACGGAACATACTGTACATGAAATTTAACATCTATTATTGTGATGAACCTAACCTAACCTAATAGATGATGATAGATTACTAACTTAACCTACAAGGATGATGGTTACTATTTTGAACTAACTCGAGATTTGATTATCACGGGCAACTAAAAAATCTCCCGTTGTATAACCATTTGTACCCAGTAGGGTTACGGGCAAAAAAATCCCCTTGAACCAACTGGTAGTACAAGCCAGGTACCACGTACGTAGCACCACGGGCAAGTCATGATATTTAATAAACATAGGTATCTGGAACTTGAGAAAATATATTGAGCGTCTTAAGGTTTATCCATTATACTATATCATAGACAACAAACCTCATTTATTATTTTTAAATGCTTGTAAACACATAAATATCTAAAGTACCATTAAATCAGGGTTTACCCTTCACGTTACATTCGTAGATTCGCGCGTGGAATGTCCAATGCAGACTATAATAAATTATAATAAAACACGAACAAACTCCGCACGTTCGCACTAATTTTCCTCGAAATAGAAAGTTATTTAATAGTTTGTAAAGCCTTACTCCTGAGTGCCGGTGTAATAATTTTACGGTCCCGGGTTTTGTGTGTGACGCTCAGTACGGTAAGTTCTTAACATGGTTATTTCGCTAAACAACAGTCAACAGTAAAATAAATTGACATAGATCCAGTTCTCTAAAATCCACATTTCGCTGTGACGGCGTTTTTAATATCTTCACTTTACTATCACTCGCCTGTCACTTTAAATCTTACTGGCGACCATGTTGTCTTGCCTTTTTAAGGATTTCGAAGAAAAAAATGGAAACTCTATGAATGGAAATATTATAATTTCATTATTATGTCTATCTTGTCTGCCACGTCCTCCATGTATATTCAATAGGTAGAGTAGACATTTTCTTAATCGTCACAAAATGAATCTTTATTTTTTTTTTATTCGTCTCTCTAACGATGTGCGGATATAATATTTTTTGTCCTTGTCAATAGAAAGCTTTGTTAAAATAAAATTCAGGTACCTATATAAAAACAAAATAAAATAAAATTAATTCTATAGACTGGAATATCTATCTGGAATTTTTTTTTTCAGTATGTTCGATATATTAATTTCGTAATAATGCCAAAAGCCGCTAAAACCGAAATAATAGTCACATTGGCTACGGAACCTTGCAGGAGCGGGGGCTGTAAAACACTTAGTCGGTTTTATATTATAAGATTCAAACGTTCTAACGCTTAGCGGAAAACTCCATTAAATTAAATTATAGGTCGCTTATTTTTCATAGCACTTTTAAGGTTAAAAAGTGCTGTTATTCGATGTCGAATGTTTGTTATGTATGTGTTCATAACAACATTTTAGACCTTCTATACACGTGCCAACACAGAACCGCAGAGACAGAAAATATCCTCGCATTATTTAATTTCCATGTCACACGCCGTGTGACATGTGACACACGGCCTCCATGATTACACCTTCTTGTCATGTTTCTACCGGTGCAAAGTAAGTAAAATGGACGTTCTTACCTTTTATATGAAATAATAAAATATTTTAGACATTTTTACAGCACTTTTGATATATTCGTGCTTTATTTATTTATTTATTCGGAGAATTAACGGACACAAGTTTATGTTATAGTTACATACGTAGAATGGAATAGGTACATAAGTACGAATTTAATAAGAATTTAAATAGCTATTGTACGAAAAATGTAATAAAATTTATTGGAAACCAATTGACATAAACATTTAGCGAAGGAGTGTCGAAACTGCTTCCCGGTTATATTGCCCAAAAATCGTAGCCGATTATAAAACATCGCTCCAATTTTTAATGTTTCGTAGTAAAACCTTAAACTTTCGCCATGGCCAATCTGTTTGTCTCTACATCCATCTTTATATCACAGCCATTTTAATATCTGACTATTATAGTGACCTATAGCTGAAATTAAACACGGTTATATATAGTATACATACATACACATATATATACGCCACTTAGTTCGCGCGCCCTTCCCGCGCCACATCTCTAAGCCCGCGCTTGCCAATGCCACACGTTTCTTTTTCTTAGTGAAACTGTTTCATAAACTACAAAAAAAAGATCATATCAAAAATCTACTTGAACGTACTTAATTGAATAAATTCTAACCGTATTAGTTTTGTCGGTGAATAAAAATTAGCGTTGTTTAATGTCGACAAATTCATGAAATAAAATGCTTTAAAAACACTTTTAAGGTATTAAAGGAGGAAGGAAAGGAAAGTAATGTTACATAGATCGTAGTTTTACAGAAGTGATATATTTTCATATTTATATAGAGCAAAAGAATACAATAACTACATCTCATGAATCCCCAGTGAACTAAATGTCACATAAAACCTAGTTATAAACAAAAATGGTTGAAAATCGGAGGAAATCATCATTCATTCATTTTTTCAATAATTGCACGTATAGCTGAGAGTCCATGGCCAAAAATTGCCACGACTTTTTAAAGCTGAATTTATCATCAGTGATAGATTGAACTTACAGTGCTCATTCACGGATTGGATCAGTTAATATGGGTGCGCTATAAGACTTTTTTGAACTGAAAATTTCTTTAGCCGCGTCGGGCACTTTTTGTTAGCGGTCGATCTTATGGGTTCACGTCACGACATGTTTATAACAGCGCCACGCGTCATGACATGCTCATAATAGCGCCATCTAGTGTTTAAATAACACAGTACAGACAACATCAGGCAACATCAACTTTACATGCTTAATTACATGTGAAAATTGAAAATGAATTTCGAGTCTCTGCCGATAGATGTCATAATAAATAATAAATAGTGTTAATGTTTTATTGACTGATTTCGGGTTGTTTAGAGGGATGAATATAAAAAAAAAGAAAAAAAACTGATTGACATAGGGACTGCCCATAGAAATGAAAACTTAGAACTTTTAGTATTAACATTTGAAATTTCTTAATGTTTAAATTAAAATTATCGACATCAATCTGATTTTCACAACTATTGATATTCCGAGCAACATTTATAGGCATGTTTATATGGTTCCATTATATACTGAAAGTGGTGGAACACGGTGTGGATAGATGTGAAACCAGATTGATATTGATAATTTTAATTTAAACATTATGGAATTTCAATACTAAAAGTTCTAAGTTTTTCACTTCTATCTGCAGTCCCTATAACTGCCAACCACTATTTATTTTTATTTTTATTCAATATTTAAATAAGTTTGAAAAACCATAGACTTTAGGTTCATGACATTAACAAAGCTTTTATCACTAAGATTTTAGTAACTAATTATTGTTTATAATTTTGGCACATTCGCCACTTATGCATCATGGTACTCCCAAACTAGTGAGTTTGCCCTAAAAACTACTTAACGCTATATATAAATATAAATATATATATATATATATATATATAAATTTTAAAGATGTTTTCATATTTTTATAATATATATATTAAAAATTATAGAAATTCTGTAGATATATATAAATTAGATATTAATATTAATTTATGTAATATTAAAGAAAACTATTTCCTTAATCCTTTTTTTTATGTTCTTTTTCCATAAATAAAAGATTGGTACCTGTCTTATTCTTTTTATGTTATAGGAAATCGTTTCGAGCTCTGTGGTTTATTAAATACTTAATTCGCTACTGACTCGCTGAACACTTAAATATGCATAGTCGACTAGCTGATAGCACACAATTTGTTTATATGAAAACTAGAAATATAAAAAAAACATCGTTATATTTGTTTTTCATAATATTACATAACCGTAAAAAAAACTGTACCCTAATGCACTTACGACTAGGTGACATACTGCTATCTGCGAATGGGCTTTATAAGTTTTACCAATATTCAAAAATTAAGCTTTTAAAAAACCGTAACAATTTTAAGTCACGAGCTCCCGGACTTGTAGAGTTTGTTTAACTATCATAAGGACGAGTTAACATGACACCTCGCTCAAATGACGTTTGTGTAATGTATAGTGTGCAAAAAAAAATTAGATTTTTTTTAGAAATTTATGAGTTTAATTTTGGTACTTATTTAAGGCATAATTAATATGTCGTGATAGCCCAGAGCGCAACGACCCTATGTCAAATTTATAAAGCCCCATAGGGCCATGGTTCGAATCCGGGTGTGTACCAATGAGTTTTTCTGACTTAAATACACAATATCACTGACACCGTGCTTCGGAGGGCACGTTAAGCAGTCGGTCTCGGACGCTGTCAATAAGAGCAGCGTGGTGGACTTAAGCTCCAAGCCTCCCTCTTCCCCCTGGGGGAGACCTAAGCCCCTGCAGTGGGGTAAAAATGGGCTGACCATGTGATATCATATCATAAATAAATTGAGCAATACTGAACAATTTCTGAGGAAAATAAAACAAAAAGAAACAATTTGTTAAGAAAAACTCGACAGTTTCAACAAAAATGTTCAAACGTGGTTATTAAAATTAAAAGGCACAAAGTTCTAGAATAACTACTCAAAAAAAAATTGATTAATTTCTCAGATGTTTTTGAAAATACATGTGACGATAAAATTGTCCCTGTGAAGACGGTTTATCTTATTGCGCTGCTTAGCACAGTAAAAAATCGAAGTTACAACTAAACAAAAAGTATGGAGGTAAAGTGAATTTCTCACAAACCAGTGAAAGTTTTATGAATTTACTCTAAAATAATGCTATTGTAGTTGTAAATAATTTAATCGTGTAAACTATTTTCTGTATGTTCTATATGTATGTTTTATTTCATGCTCTATTTATCACTGTTTGTTTCCTGAATAAATAAATAAATTAGTAATCATCTGTCCAGTTGACGTCACCAAGACATTTTATTAATATTTTTTTTGGATAAGACTTCATTTTTTTTAATTTTGAGGGGAAGGTATGAATTGGGCTATATTTCCGGAAAAATATTAAAAGTATGTGTTAAAATTTTTTTATGAAATTTTTTTTATGAAAGTTGACACCTGTTTAAGCATGATACAGCAACCATTCAATTGCATCAAATAACAGCCACAAATGACACTTTTGCCAGTTTCTTGCGTTCCAGACAAAAAATATAGCCAAATTTGTTAACGTGTAGCGATTTAGCTGTCAGTGTCATGCGTTTCAGACGTTTCGTTTTAGGCGTTTATGGAGTTAGTAACTGCTACGTTACATCCACCTCGGCAGGTGGATCATCGTTCGTTCGTGTTCATTTAGAGTTTTGACATTTCTTACGGTATTTTGACATATGTTGTGTCATGTCATATTCGATACCGTTCCAGACACAATTTATGTGTTATAATGGCTTTGTTAGTGAATTAATCGTTCTAAAGAGATTAGAGTGTTTATTACTTTATTATTACTTTTTATGGATATTTTACAACGTGTCATATATGACACAATTTTTTTTAACATTTTTATGTTTAAAAAAATGGTGATTGGATAGCAATTTATACGGATACAGTATTAATCCTGATCAAATTAAATATGTTATTTACCTTCAGCATTTCATGTACATTATAAATGACTTTACACCATACAATTTAAATTAATATCTTCGGAAATATCGCGAAATAAAAACTATAGCGCCACAGGCGTCCGAGCCGGGCCGGGCGGCGGATGGGCCGGGCCGGGGGATCGGCGCCCCATGCCCCGACGTGATTCGTGTGATGTAAAATTAGGCCGAAATTATCAATGTTGTATACAAAGAAATATTGTAATTTGTTTTAAATTATTTATTCCTTACTTTATCAAATATTTATAGACTTGGAAATAAAATACAATAAAAATGTTCCAAGTAAGAAGAACTTAAATATATTTTAATCTAATCTACATGTTCAACGCAACAAGCTGATAGGTCTATACGACATAAAAACACTACGGCTTATATGCTCTGCTACCCGTGCGAAGCTGGGGCGGGTCGATAGTGTAAGCTAAGTAAAAGATTGTCTGTCTCTAATAACTAAAATAAATAAACAGTTTTTATGCTATCGCTACTTACAAGGCGACAGCGGGGCTCGGCGCGAGGAAGCGGGAGGAGTTTCGAGCTGGGTGCCATGTTAACGCGTCCGTATTGTATAAGTTAGGAAGAACTCGGTGTGCATTCGAAATGAATATGCAGAAGAGAACGGAGCCACAACTAATCTCAGACTTTCAATTGATGGACAAACTTAAATAACTTCAATGTGAAATTATTTTGCACATTGAAGTTATTACTTCATTTCAATTTTGTAATTAATTTACTTCAAGATAATACCTAACAAATTATGCCTTAAGTTACATACGCAGTTCAGACATACGGTGCAACACGGCGAGAATAGTACGACTTTTTGACGATACATAGAGCGGTTATATAAAACATATTTTAATTTTTATTACGAACAAGTGCCGTTAATTAAATAATAAAAGCTACTATGGCTAATATTCTTATTTAACATGTTCAACTAATGTCATTGATTGTTGCAATAATTTAGGGGCATTGGTCGAAAATCGTTAAATTTTGGCGAAAATGAAGCCTCAAAATTATTTAATTAAGGAGGCACTGCGCACGTGAACTCCCATAGAAATTCTCGAAACGATTACGACGTAACTCAGCATTCAAATCTTCATATGTTCTGAATTATAGTTTCATTTGAATCAAAAGTAGGTTTATGTAAAGCCTAAATTTTGAATTTTTTTTAAACTTCCTATTCCGAAATTTCTATAACTAGGATATTTACAGAAATTCCGAAGTTTTGCATTTCTATAAACATCCTAGTTATTTAATTTTCACAATAGTTATAGAATTATCCAAAAATTGTACTATAAAATAAGATGTTGCTAGAAATTCAAAACTCTGAATTTTCTATAAACATCCAGTTATAGAAATTTCGAATATTTCTATAACTATTACAAAATTTCTATAACTAGGATGTTTATAGAAATTTCAAAATTTTGGCACTACAGAAACCTAGTTATAACTCAAATGAGATAATAATTCAAAGTATACCAAGATTAAAGCGTAATCATTTACGAGCGATTGCATGGGCGTTGACGCACGCAGTGTCCTTTTTAATTATTAATATCAGTTGAAAATATTAAAGAGGATTATTTTAAGCAACTCTTATAGAATTTTTAATGAAACCGCAGAAATTAGTTTACAAAATAAAAATATACGGTTTATCGTATAGTGGCTCCACTTATCGCCAAACAGTTGTCCTAGACATGATGACATCGCATCTTAATTAAGGACTCGTAACCCTAGAGATTAATATAACTATAGTAGGCAAACTCCATAAAACCCTGTATGTAACGGGTGGGCATGCGAGGAAAAGGATGGAAAATAACTGTACCCTGTACATTCTGTGCCCTGTACCATATTATAAGTTAAGGTACCTACTCATATTCCCTGTCTCTTTCTTAAACTTAACTCAAACTTAAAACGTTTTTTTTTTTTTTTTTATTTAGTGAGGGCCGAATCTGCTTACAGACACCTACGCGCCCGACCTTCCGCGCAGGTAGTGCCGGGTTGGGACTTCTACACAGAAGGTGTAGCCCGACCGGCTAAACGACTCCTCAACCTATACTCCGTTGAGTGTTATAGGATTTGAACTGAACGACGACCGGACGCATTGAGGATGCTTCGGTGCGTTGGTGCCATTGACGGGCGGTGCCTTAAGGGTGCCGCCTCGTACGGCGTATGAGTGAGTAGAGATGAGGGCCGACACGTGTCGATCCCTCGGTTTGGGAGGGCAGTACGAGCTGGACGGCCCGACTGTGAGTAAACAAAGGCTCAGACGCCATTCGAACAGATTTGTTACGTTTACTAGGTGACTTCTGGTGGGTACTGTTCGCCTACATCAGACTGAGGGTCTGATCTGCCTAGTGCTCTGAGACTCTCGACCTCGGAGGTGAAGTCATCAGGCGGATCTGTTAAAGCATTCCGTGGGCGTCTGGTAAAACTTAAAACGTAAAAAAAAAACACGAAGGCCATTATTGGCAACATGAAATTTTATTCGCGAAATGGAACTTAAATATCAATGAATTCAAATAAAGAGGTAAGTACATTTGCAATGTTTCAGGAGTATACGCTAGGCGATAATTTTAGTATGTAACGAAGAAGTTCAAATTTAGTGAACCTTTCGAAATGAAACGACGCGGCGACATTATGAAGTTAGCAACGTTTTCGTAGCAGCGTAGCGTAGCGTAGTAGCGTAGTAAATGATAAGGTCAGTGATATACACCCTAAAAGACGTATTGGACAAGATTTACCTTTACTTCGCTTTGTATGAATTTCTAATCAAATGGATTTTCAGCATGAATTTAGCATGGGTTATAATACAAAGTTACTCGTAGTTATGCATGCACGCCAAAGAATACAACTTTTAACGCGTCCACGTTCATGTTAAGGTGTCACTTACTTTCATATTTCACTAATGAAAATCACATAACGTAACTACGAACGACTCGTTCTTTCACCGATCGTAACGACACTAACCGAAGACGATTCTTCTGACTAAGCCCGTTTTTTGGGCTGTATGAACGTATCCTTACACTGGTACGCACACTTGTAATTTATTTTAAATTAAATTCTATATTATTATTTCTGTATTTAAATATGTTACGCTTAGTAATATTAGTCGTACATTAAATTAATTATATCACAGAAGGTATGATAGGATTTCAGCCATTAGAAGGGGTATTATACATTTCCCGGATACAAATGATATACGACTCGGGACGGACTTACGTTGCGGTGGTTGTCGGTCGACTTAACAAATCCTAAATTCATTGTTTTGTGTAACACATAATTATTTGTTCTTAGCTTGTAACGTGAGAACATCATGAGATGGCAGATCATAGTTTATTAAGTTCATTTTACTTACAAACCCGTATATAATACAAGCTGAAGGGGACTGTGATGTACTGATATAAAATTTTATTAGGAAAAATTTTTTTTTAAACAATCAC
This sequence comes from Luffia ferchaultella, assembly GCA_949709985.1. NCBI lineage: Eukaryota > Metazoa > Arthropoda > Insecta > Lepidoptera > Psychidae > Luffia > Luffia ferchaultella. The sequence continues at coordinate 7,717,635 of OX453243.1, forward strand.
AGTTTTTGCATTTCCCTCAACTATCGTGTACATTGAAAATGTAACTAGGAATTCAAGCAGATTCAATTCATTTTTGATTTTTCTTTTTATCTACTCCCAGTTCTGAAATATCAGGTCGAAAGTAAAAAAAAAATGTTTTTCGGCCAAATTTTGGATATTTCTCAAATTTTCAAAAAATCTATTGGTCTGATTTCAAAAACCTTACACCATACGAAAGCCATCGTTCATACGTGCCTTTTGACACCAAATACATCCCGGCACATGAGCCAACTTTCGATGATTTCGAACTATCCCCTTATTGCGTGAAGTGGGGCCTATAATTCAACAATCGAAAAAACATTTTGAATGTTAAATGTATACTTAAATGATGAAATAAAAAAATCTGCCGAGTGCGAATCGGACTCGCACACTAAGGGTTCCGTACAACCATACAATATAAAAAAATGAGCGCGACGTTATACGGACTTAATCATTAATCGATTTTATTATGTAATTTAAGAATTATTGTATAAATATATTTGATTTTTATTTCGTTAGTTATTTAGAAAGCGCTCGATCATCTCTAGCTAATCCGAAAAGTAATAACATGAGTGCACTGATATAGGTAGAGACAATTTTTATAACTTATTTTATAACAGTGGGCCTTTGACTTTTAGTATCGATTGTGAAGAGAATAAGCTCTGCAAAGGAAAGCGTAAATCTAATCTAATGTACTTAGTAATACAATGAAATTTTCATAATAAAATTTTTTGATTATCTTTTACAATAACATCACAAAGATAAAATGCATCTAGTTTTCGCATATTGGCTAAACGCTATCCCTCATTTTCTATGGAGTTTTACAAAATTTTACTCATAAAAGTACATTTTGTAAGTTAATTTATTACTTGTTAAATAATACAGTCTATTTAGCTGTGATAGTTTTCCTTTTAACTACGTTATATATACTCCTGTCATAAATTTTTCCACATATCCAAAAACAACGGTTTAGCTGGTAGAGGGAAGGGGGGGCGGGCACATGACTCTAACAAATATTAGGACATTAGGAGTGCATATCCCAACACCTGTTGACTTAAACGAAAAAAAAAATTGTTTGAAACCTTGATATCATTTTTTAAGACCTTTCGTTTGGTACCTCTCGCGTTAATATACGATGATTTTTTTTTCGTACTTCAGTTACATGTATGGCGACCTATCCCAAAAAAAATTTTACGAGATAATTTTTAATTTCACTACGTCGTTGTGTAGCTGTTCATAGTTTACACCTACCTTTCAAATTTCATCTGTACATATATTGCTAATGGTTTCCAAGAATAACCACAGACAGACAGACAGACGGATGGACAGACGAAGATGGCGAAACTATAAGTATTACTTTCTTGCCATTTGGCTACGGAACCCTAAAAATGTGAATAAAATAATTAAAATATAGATGAAATTTTTGAAATGTACTATTTATTGCCAACCATAACGCACCACACCACAAGAATATGGAAGCGATGGATTTCAGATGCCCATAACTACCAATATTTATTTATTTATTTGACATCTGTTATCAATTGAATCACTTTGAAGCCAAATTTTTGAAATAAATTTAAATTGACAATACGTAAAGCTGAGACGGCCTAGTTTTGGGCCGATCACGATCGGACGTAAGCATAAAAGTACGAACTGACTAGAAGATCTCTTTAGCCGGTGTATGGTGGGAAGTTTTAGTCCGAGTTTCAGTGCACAAGGTCCCCGCGCGGCGCTCTTCACCCCTGAGAAATCCCAGCACACCGGTTTCTACCTCCCAAAAACGCGAAATGTCACTTCGATGCTGTGAACTTGACCCAAACACTGCTGTCTAATTAATTTACACTATGGACGTGAGGATTGATGAGGAATTGATTTTGCAAAACGTCGAATAGGTTATCACAGTTTAATTTGCATAGCACTTAGCATTACAAAAAGTAAACTTTTGGAGTCTGATTAGTTTTCTTGTTTATGTGTGAACATTTGGAAAAAAATTAAACTGTAAATAACTTGCCGTGCATTGTACCTACCTAGCATCATACAGTAGATACAAGTAAAATGCATTATATCTTTTATAATAAAATATGAAAATCTTGTGACAAGAACACTTATCACATAGAAGTCGAGCGTGAAAGCAAAAATAAAAATAAATAAACATCTTTCCATAATTTAATTTGCCCGAAAACGTATTTTCCCATTCTGTAACGCGCCGCGGGCATCGTGCTGTGTGCATTTTCAACGAGGTCTAACGGCACTTTAAGACACTCCTGTGTCGCCCGCGGCTGCACAACTCCTCACTTTACGACGCCCATACATGTGGGGTCCAGTTATATGGTCCCTGTGGAGTTGTGTCTTGACACCGACTCTAACTTAAAGCCATATTTTGTATAAAGTTACTGCAAACTTGTTAATTTGGTTTAATATGATCCCAAGGTGGCGTAACTGACCTCGGTGTTAATATTATGCATATGTGAAATAGATTCATAGTTAACTAACATTTGATTGCTGCTTCACCTGCTTGGTTTTTACGTTTTGATTAGTTTTAATCTGCACAAATATTAGCTCATAGTTTTTACAATTAAGATGGGCAATTTATCTAAGAAGTGTTGAGTTTTATTTTTCCTTTTGATGGTTTTTCTTTGCTTCGGTCGTTAATCAATAATAATAAGACCTGGGATATCCCACGCAGCACCATTTAGTCCGAAACTAGGCACAGCTTGTACTATAGATTCTAGACAACTGATATACGTACTAAAAAAATTTAAATAATATATACATATGTAGATATTTTATACCCAGCCACGGAACAAATAGAAATGTTCATGCACACAAATATTTTTTTTCGGGCGAGAACCGAACCTACGATTTTTAGTTCTGCAGTTAGGGTCTCTAACCACTCAGCCAATCAGCCAGTCAAATGATGATGCGTTTATATAATTCGCGATCTGACGGCGCATTCGTTGGGTCAACCTATAAATAATTCTATCCACACTTGAGATGGTAAGCTGGGCTCTGACATGCTTAATCTTATGGTTTCTTTGTCAACAGACGTACCCAGAAGAGAGGATGACGCGTCGTGAGAGGCCCAGTCCGGGCCTATTTACGTCGATCAAACTACCGGAAGCCGAGCCCCCAAACGGGGTAGCGCCCCTGCTGGATTTCCCGCGGGGGCGTATGCGGCCAGTCAATTTCCTAGGCGAGGGACCGTATGGCACTGTAAGTTTACTTTAGTAATACGATATTTTCTACTTACATTCATGGCATGAATATTTTTGTTTTCTTTTCTTAAAGAATGAAATTTAATATTCACCGTGACTGTTACTCGTAGAAGCATCCTATTTAAAACCTGAACCTTCGCTTGTTTGCCCGTGATGTTACAAAAACAAATTCGCAGGTATTTCGATCTACGTAAAAAAGCTACGTATTCCAGCTTTAATTCTGTATTAATTTTATGCTCTAACTAATAAGCGAAATAGATAAAATGAAATTAAACACTAAAGACATCCAACAAGTTAGCTCGAAATTTCAACCACGACTACTGCATTTGTTTATATTGAGCTTTTTGAATTCTGCTATTTGCTATTATTATAAACTTTCTTGAGTTACAATTAACTACTTTACAATTTCCACTGAAAGTGGAGATCCTACGCCAACAGATCCGATTTTCACTGAGTTGTCGCTGTTAGAGAATATTTTAACGATACATATTTTGAAAGTGTCATCCTTTAACAAACTAGCTCCAATTGTTACTCTTGTCTCTCTGCCTATATAGTATGCCAGCTCTGATCACGATTGCTCTATGAGTAAACAAAACTACTTGTGTAACATTTTGTTCGCTTAAAAAGACATTGCCCCACATACACGCACTTTGTGAATAATTGAATCCACTTAATTTACAACTAAAGTTGTTAAACACCATTTTCGTTGTATTAGTAATATGTATACATCAATATGATTTACTTATTTCAAATTCCATAGCTTTTCACCGTTGCTTGACGTTACTTCCGTTGTCATTACTTAGAAATTATGCCTTCATAAACATTTCTTATAATAAAAAAAACGGAGTCTTACAGCTGTCACTAATAATGTATATCGTCTAACCTAACCACAGACCAGTCAACCTATAGACCACGCTTTAATAAACGTCAGTACGAAAACGAAATCGCCAAAAAGTGGCGGGGTGCGGGGAGAGGTCGGCTAGTTTTCATTGGCTCGTTCAAAATTGACAATTTAATGGCTTCCGACGTGCTTCCAACTGACGGCTCACTAGTGATGTAGTTATGTAGTGTCACTACATAGCCTTGGCGAACGCTACTCCCTGTCAAAGCGTGGTCTATAAGGTTGACTTGTCTGTGAACCAAACAAACTGAATAGCACGCGCTTCTTTTAGATGCCGCATAAAGCTAAATTGTTAGGCCTAGTCTTTGAAAACATAACTTTTTTTTTAGTTAGGCAAACCTGTGTTTTATGACGTGACAGCGAGAATATGCGCCAGACGCAAGAAAAAAAACGTAGTGTGTTCTAGGCCTTACACCCTATATGTCTATACACAAATGCGATTTAGTATCTATATAATTTTCAAAATAGAAGCCATTTTTAATTTTGGATTCACATTCAAGTTCCTGAAACTAAATGCACACAAAAAATTTCACTCCTTGACAATCTTGTGGGACGAATACGTACTCTGAATTAGTCAAGAAAAACTACCAACATAGAACAACATAGTCGTCAGATTTGCATAGATTTAAGGTTAAGAAAATACACAATTTTTCAAAAATAACCGATCCAAAATAATGAATACGACTTTCGAGTTTGAATTAGACATGGTACCCTTTCATAGGTTTTAAGTGCAAATTACGAAAAAAAAACTATATTGTTCAGAAACGACTTCTAGACTAACGAATAGATTATTTAATTTCTAGGTTTTGTAGTATACAATTTACCCAGCTGTGGAACTAACAGATAAACAGTAAATCTAACTATTAGTAGAATCATTTAGTCCAACGATTGTTTACTTCTTCAAACAAACAAATCTTTTTTACCACAGTTAGTTATCATGTAGTATATTTTAAGATGTCTAGGGAAAATATCTTTTGCCTCAGAGGAATGGGGGGAGGGGGTGAAGTGGTATACCGCCGCGCCCTAAACAGAAAATATTTTTGTGACATTTGATAAACATTTTCATACAAAAAATGGCCAAAATCAACAAAAAAAAATCTCCTCTGTTAATTTTTTTTATTTCACTGTCAATAATTTGAACAATTCTAAGTTTATATGAATAAAAAAAATACTATTACAAGATATATTTCACCTGCTTTAAGAATATAAATATTATGGGTACTTATCATACAATTACTATAAACGAAAAAATCAGAAACGCTGATGAAGATTTTTGATCTTTAAGGGCCTTGGGGCCGCTAATTATTAGGTATTTTAAGTTTACTTTGCGGTCCCAGATGCCTTTAAGGTTCAAAAATCATTGGACAATGCAGAAACTTGTATTATTTCACACTTCTTAAAGGTTAGTATTTTTTGTGTCGGGAGTTTTTTAAATTTTAAATATAATTTTTATTTCAAAATTTTTAAACATAGTTATTTAGTTAAATTAATTCATACATGATCAGACAAAAAAATAATTTTCAGCTTTTTAGTTTTCATTTCGTTAGTTAATATTCCTCATTCCCTTTCAATATACCTAGTGTACATTATTCTACTAGTCAAGCATTTTCATTTGCTACCCATATTGAGGGAGTAGTGAAAAACATATGTGATTCGCCATTTTGTAGTGGCGGCCATTTTGGATTTAAAATTTTTTATAGTGTATAGTATTCTACTAATGAAGTCCTTTCATTTGATACCCATATTGATGGAGTAGTGAAAAAAAATGTGATTTGCCATTTTGTAGTGGCCGCCATCTTGGACTGCTTTTCATCAGACATAACTAAGAACACTCCCGACTAATTTACCTTTCATATAAAAAAATCCGCATCCAAATCGGTTCATCCGTTTGGGAGCTACGATGCCACGGACGAATGCACTGCAGATGCAGATTCAATGATTAGTTTTTTTTTTTGTGTCGGGAGTTTTTAAAATTTTTAATTTAATTTTGTATGAAAATATTTGTTAAATGTCAGAAAAATGAATTGTCCGTCCTTGCTTTATACGAAAACGATACCACATATGCCCTAGTAGCTTAACTGAAACCGTAATATTTTTCTGTTTAGGGCGCGGCGGTATCTAACTTCACCCCCTCCCCCCAGCCCCCTGGGGCAAAAGAAAAATTCCCTCCACATCTTAAAATACACCACATGATGACGACTAACTGTGGTAAAAAGGATTTGTTTGTTTAAAGAAATGAACAATTCACCTCAAATTGCTTGCTAACAAACCGTACTTTAATGAAAACATTTGTGTAATTTCCTATTCAATTAGAAAACACTGAAAAAAAATAACATGTTCACTCACACGCAATAAATGCCAGTTAAAGATCGGCTAGTCTAAAATTACGCAATAAAAGTTTTTTTTTCCTGTATGTTATTGTATATTTATTTATTAGTTTTTATACATTAAACGCTATTAAACTTTTCTATATGTTTCACTATTGAATTTTATTTTAATAACATAATTTATATATTGGCCCTGATATTTGAAGTTATACAACATGGACAATGTATTCATAACACAGACAAGTCAACCTTATAGACCACGTTTTGACAGGGAGTAGCATTCGCCAAGGCTATGTAGTGACACTACATAACTACGTCACTAGTGAGCCGTTAGTTGGAAGCACGTCGGAAGCCATTAAATTGTCAATTTTGAACGAGCCAAAGAAAACTAGCCGACCTCTCCCCGTACCCCGCCACTTTTTGGCTATTTCGTTTTCGTACTGACCTTTATTAAAGCGGAGTCTATAGGTTGACTGGTCTGTGATTCATAATGACATTAACACTGTGCAAATAAAAAAAGTAGGGCCATCTATACACACGTAAAAATTTAATGGAAAATAACTACATCAGCGCGCGAACCGACGGACGGACAAACCACCATATCAGCATTATAAAATACCAGCGGTACTTAATAAAGTTATAAAACGAAACACGTATTTGATACGTTAGTGACAACGTAAAAGTTAACACTTCGAAACGTTCTGAGGACAGCTTAACCACCATGGAGCTATGATTGTTTTGTCATCCTATCAGTTGAGAGATGGATATTGGTTCCTTCTGTGCAAACACCGATAAGACTGTTATGGACACAAAAAAACTGTGATTCAGACGAAATTTATTAAAATAGAATATAAATTGCTCCTATGTTACTCATAATATTCACAATTGTGTGGATCATAAATCTTGTAAAGATGTTAATGTTACGGCATTGCAGGTATACGGATAATTGCAGTTTTGCTTAATGATTGTCACACGAAGCTACAATTTCGGATTATATTGTTTTAATTTATTTTAAGACAATATTATATAAGGTCTAAAAATAATTATGATGATTTGAATGATGCAATCAAGTACAAAATTGTTTTATCGCTATTACCTGGAACTGTTAGCTAAAATAAATATTTTTTGCCTAATGTAAAAAATTATACTGATTAAGACAAGATTTTTGGGATGGCCTATCCAGCAGCGTTAACCTGCGACTCTGCGATTCAGTCACGAGTGAAGCTTTTATTTTACAAGAAATGTGAACAAAACAGAAATGCTCAAGGTAACTAACGTATTTAATGTGATAAGGATTAATATCGTATCCGTGTAAATAGCTTTCCAATTACCACATTATATATGTACCATATTTTTAGAAATTAAAATAGGGAGGTATAGTATCTTTAAAAGATAGACATATGTCATCGGGCACTTTTATTTTCACCCATAAAAAATAAAGAATTTCCGCTTACATTGTTTTGTTATCTCTCAATAGAATTAGGCAGCGTTTTCGATAAAAGCCCCCGGTCGGCTTGATTTTTTCCGACGTCTTCAACGATAATCGTCATATTTCAATTAATTTGCATATAAGACTAATGAATTATACACATAAACCTTTCTCTTGAATCACTCCGTCTATTGGTGTTAACCGTCTGAAAATCCGTTCTGTGGTTTTTGAGTTTATCGCGTTCAGGCAGACAGACAGACAGACGCGGCGGGGGACTTTATTTTATAATATGTGGTGATTGTTCACTGGAAAGATTGATTTATACAGTTACATAGACCGCAGAAATATGTGGTTGTTCCTTTATTAACCCTTACTCAATTGATACAAATTACAGAATTAATTTTTATTTATTACTGTATTATATATGAAAAAAATTATAATGCAGCTGTTACTTATAGAAGACTTACATTCAGATCCTTTAGTTTGAAATCACATCAAGTCTCATCAATTGCGTTTCAATAATTTTATCAATTAGTATTTTTGTGATGATTTCATAAAAAAAAAAAAAACAATATAACAATCAGTATTAATCCTACTATCTTTTTTCATATGGCTTTGGTTGTTAGATACTATAGGGAAATTTCAAGAAATGTTCGTTAACTCCCGTTCAAAAAGTTTATGAAAAGTGTCTCCTCTTGTCACACGACGCTGTCTCGTTTTATCGCGCCCGAATGCACACTTCATCCCTCCCCGTTCCCATTTTGATCCAAATCGATAAGTTACCCTCAGTTGAGTGTGGACCAAAACAATCATAGCTCCATGTTAGACACCCTTTTCGTATTCGCACCGGATCATTTTATTCGGTAAGTGAGTGATCGTAAATAGAAAGTGCCACACGTATAACAGAATAACGTATCTATATATGAAAAACTTTGACAATCTCGTCACGTATGAGGCGCGCCCTTCCAACTATGAGAGTATGTTATACCAATAATGGTTCCACCTTCGAATTTAATGTTAGTGTTACTGTACGAAACCGTTTTCGGATATGATGGGACATAATGTTGACATTATTCCTTTTTTTACATTATAATGTTCAAGAGGACGTCTGGCAGCGAAAAAAAAATATGTAAATGAGTCACCTGAAATGGAGAAACGTAAAATATGACTTTAACAATGAAATGCACAAAATGTATCGTAATTAATAATTAAATAGAATACAATCACAATGTTTCTTCCGAATGTACAATTTTTTTTTATATATATATAAAATTTTGAGAAACGAGCACATGAAAATTTATACATCATACTACTGTCATTTTTTACACATTACAACGCTTATAGAATAATAAAAAATCTGTAATTTTTTATTACTTTGGCATGCATCAAAAGAAATACAATCAGCCGATCGTTGTACAGATCATAGAAAGTCACATGGAGTGTCAATCATTCACACACGAGCGGATAAATAATAAAGACGAACGACCTTTAGTTTGAGCATCCGTAATTACACTTTTATTGATTGAGTATGTATACTACTCTGAGCTTTTTGTCATCATTGAATACATTTGCATAGGCCAACGATACCGAGAAAAATCATCACGAACAAAACTTTAAGCTACTTTTGTAAGTCGAATTTTCATAGCCTCGCCTCGCTATCATTTCGCCGCACGTAAATTACGCAATTACTTATAATTTAAAGCAAATTCCGTCGAAACCTATTCTAGTATATTAATGCCTCGAATAACTTAATACAGCGAATTGTACATGCATGAATAAATTACGACAGAGGTGCTGATGAACCCGTAATTAGACTTTAGCAGCAACGAGATAATTAACTATGCATTGTGCTCAAGCATCCTCATATATAGTTTCTGCACCGTACGCTTCTAAGTGTTTGCGTTTTGATTACTAAGGAGGAACATGTATGTATATTTCGCTTACAATATTATTATAGCCTGTAGATATACTTTATGAACGTGAATAATTATCATTTTTCCCAATCATTAATTGATCGACTGATTGGCTGAGTGGTTAGAGATCCTAACTGCAGACGCCAAGGGTCGCGGGTTCAATTCCCGCGCGAGAAAAATATTTGTGTGCATGAACGTGTTTATTATTTCAGTGCCTAGGTGTAAAAAGTCTCATTATATGTATATACATAACTTCAAGATTCATAGCGCCATTTAGTCCCAAAGTTCATAGACATATGCCATCGGGCACTTTTCTTTTCACTTATAAAAGAGAAACGATTCCTCCTTACATTGTTTTGCTATAACTCAAAGGAATTGTCAGCGTTTTCAATGAAAGCTCCCGGCCGGTTTGATTTTTTCCGACGTCTTCAACGATTAATTCAACGAGTAATTTACAAAAAACATTAATTAATTGTAAACATAAACCTTCATCTTAAATCACTGCGTCCATTGGTATTAACCATATGAAAATCTGTCCGGTGGTTTTTGAGTTTATAGCGTTCAGACAGACGCGGTGGGGGCTTTGTTCTATAATATGTTGCGATACTTTTAAAATTGAGCCACTTATGATTAAGTTAAAATTTTAAGTCTAACATTTTTTACATAACAGCTTGTTTTATAAAGCTTTCTTATCGTAAACATCAATATTATGCAACAGTACTCGCGGACGTCCGCACGGAGAGGAGGAGGAACGCCATCCGTCGGAGATAAAATCTCATTCAATTCATCGCAAACCATCTTCAAGCGTACACGGAAGAGTACAATTATGAACAATTCGACAGTTTAATTGACATCTGATCCGCGCGGTTGAATTGTGTCGCGAACTATGCAAAATGGCGACAACTCTTGGTCAATCGGACATTTTTCTGTCACTACGCGGCGCCACTTGAGTATGTATACGTCATGTATACGTCGTATCTGTTAGATAAATAAGCTTTTAACTTTCGGGAAATATTTCATGCGTTTTTTTTTAAGTTTCTTGTGTATACTTACACATTATTATAATTTCATTTCATTTCATTTCATTTCATTTCATTTCATTTCATGAAATTAAATGGATAACGAAAATTATGAATGCATGCAAGTATGCAATTTAGAAACTTTCGTTTAGTTTAGTTTAGTTGGTTTAGTTTAGTTTTATTAGTTTTTTCTCATACAGATGACAAATTAATTATAAAAAAAATTGGAATTTGTTTGAAATGTGAATTTTGAGAAATATCTGTATTGAGTAGCCTTTTTTACAAGTTGTTACATAAAAAAATTTAAAAGCTTTTCATTCGCGTCGCTGTGAATGCATTGCGGCCGTACTACAGGAAACACAAAACGAGAATCGTTCGGTTATGAAAAGGCGATGGTGCGGAAATATGGCGGAATTCGCTCGCCGCGATTCGGTTTTATGCTTGTCTTTTGACATCGCATTAGATAACTTTTTCACACCACTATAGTTTCAAAATCTTTTCAACAGTTTGCAAAGGAATTGATAACTTAATGGTACGGGATAAAGTCCTTTTTCCTCTATATGAAATGGATTGTATTGGTTTTGGATTTGTAGTGATTGATATTATCGAAAAACCACAGAGTTCTTCGCAATAATACTTCAAGGAGCGCCGTCGTCCTCGCATCGTCTTGTTTCTGTCGAAAAACAATTGATGGTGCGTTTGAGTTTAATTGAAATAGAAAAGATAACGGGGAAATTTCTTGTAAATATTTTTTTAATTTTAAATATGTGTCGTTTTGTAATATTAAAATTTATCAAGTTTAAACTCGTAAGATCTGTTTATTAATTCTAACAAATGAAATAGAAATGTCTCCCTGTCAATCTAGAATAAAAAACAACTCACATTATCTGTTCGTAAGTTGGATGTGTAATTTCGTCAGTCCGTATGGAATCACGAAGCTACGATGAACACAAATTGTTACACTATTGACTTGAAATTTAGCACCGTTTTTTATTGGCATAAAAATGGAGATTATAATTATTCCTAAAAGGCCATGAACGAGACCCTCCTCCCTTTCCCTTTCACCCCCTCTGGTTAAATGTAATTTTTTTATACCTATAGCAAATACCATATTGTGTGTAATATTTGTACCTATGTGTATAATAAGGTTGTATTAGTATCAAGGAAACCTTAATAAAGTTTCCTTGATAAGTCATTAGTAAGTAGATATACATTCGTGTTTATTAAGATGAAGAAAATGTCTTTATTTAATTTTTTTTTTAAATCTTTTTAAATTAGTAGGCCATAATATGTAAGCCCAATATATCCCACTGCAAGGGCTTAGGCCTTAAAGCTTAATCCACCACGCTGCTCCTGTGCGGGTTGGTGATTTTAATAATCGCCATCTCTTGATGGCAATCGGGACCAACGGTTTAACGTGCTCTCCGAGGCACCGAGTCAGTGATAGTTATGTACTTAAGCCAGAAAAAATCAAAAAATCATTGGTAATATCATGCCTGTTTGTGGGATTCAAACCACGACCTTGTAAAGCGGGCTTTCCACCGCTCCGCTATCACGACTCCGTTATTAATGGCTCTCGTCAACGAAAATCATGTCGATAACTAATAAATCATTAAATGTAATTAAACTGACCATTGTAATGTTGTTAAATGACTAGTCAACGCAATAAACTACTAACAAACAACAAATTTTTTGAGATTCATTTCATGATCACCAGAACCGTCAACTTAGACAGTGACCACACTCAGTCTCTTACGCGCAGAGGAGAATACTTATTTTTGAAACGGTGCGTAATCGGAGCTATTTCGGAGCTACGTTTACAGAGTAAGGCTTTAGTTCAGTAGTGGAATAACGCTGCCCTAAGGCTGGCTAAGAATTGGACTGTATCAACAAAAGTTGGTAACCAGATTATAGTATTGTCTTCGAAACTACATACGTGTGCGAAATTTCAATTTCGTAGGTCAAGAGGAACTGGCTCCAAATTTGCTTACATTTGACCTAAACATACAAACAAACAAGTTTTTCTTTATGGTATTTTTAATATTGGTTTTTTTTTGTACAATTTCCGTTCAGTACAAAGTCGGCTCAGTAGTTAAGTATTTTAATCTAAATAAAAGATTTTAAACATAATTGAAATTCAAGGTCAAAGACATGAATATCATTTTATACAAACAAAAATCACCAAATAGCGGTCTAGGATACTAAATAACTACTAAAACAGTACAATAATTCAAAAAAATATTTCTTTTAAATATAACATTTTAAAACAGATTTTATTAGAAGGTTCTCATAAACTTGCTATATTTCACTAAATTTAAGTAAAATGTAACATTAAATTTGTTTTTATGGCCATCATTAAGATAACACTAGACTTGAACTCGTTTAATCTAAACTGGGTCCAGTTTTGATTTCAAATTCATCCCACGTTTCGCAAAATATAACGTTATATATGTGCACCGCGTATTGAGCAATCGAAAGATTTTTTAGAAGAACAAAGAAATAAAAAATTATCCATTTATCATACTAATATCATCCAAATGTTTTTTTTTTTGTTCATAAGAAAGAACCACTGGCGTTTGCGCACGGGTTCACCAGCAGCGTTGACATTTTTAACATTGTCATAAATTATGTTTTCTAGTTCTTTTTCAAACAACCCTGCGACTTTACAATGTAAATTTGTATAATATATTAAATAAAATATTTTTTTTGTTACTGCTCAGCTCTTAAAATTTCAGATGTTTTAAATCTATATTATAATATCAGACCATAGTTTTGATGGTTCTTTTTATGTTCTTCAAACAAACATAAAAGAAAATCATAGATGTTATTTTTGGATTCAGAAATTATTAATTTATCGATCACAATTAATTTCCGACAATATATTTCACTTGTTGACCTTAAATAAGTCGCCAGTAATTGTAACATAAATAAAAAAAATACTTTCATAGAAATAATGTATTCGGGGATGGTTGGCTTCGTTTCGGCTGGCATTGATCCCGCATTGCGCAAAAGAAAATACTTGTTGTAGGAACTTCTAGTACTATATAACTTTTGCCAGCGACTAGGCCCTTGTGTACAACATGAAGCCCCTTAAATTGTATGCGATCCTGTTCTCGCTGCGAACTTCTCCTTTTACTACCCTTCATGAGTACTACTCGAACACTATTCCAACTCACAACTAGAAACTTTGTTCATCATTCATTTCGAATCTTAAATAGTTCTGCGTCCCATGGGAATTTCCGGCCGGGTTATTCAGGTAGCCTTGTTACTCGCCGTCACTTCAACTATCTTTGTGCAAAAAAATGACGTCGCCTTTCTTCACTCTATAACAGCGTGAAGAAAGGACAAACAGACGAACACAATTCCGCATTTATATTATTAGCTAGAATTTCTTTTGTGATTAATATGAGGGCATATTCGAAAACCAATGACAATAAATAATTGTGAATGTAATGCAGATTCCCATCTTTTATACGACCCCGCGCCTCCGTTCTTTATATTTCCATGTTCGCAAGCAGAAATGAAAAAAGGTCGTGTTTTTCGGTAAAATAATTTCTTACAACATCGCTTAAATGAGTTGACCCAATAAAGTTATGCGATGCTTAACAGTGCTTTCACAGACACACACCTATAAACATGTGTTTTTATTCTTTATATTATTTCCTACGTGTATGATACCTACGTATACCCCGTTTCGCAATTTTCTCGTTATTTTATAGTGACCTAATTTTACGTGTATCATATATATGTATTTTGTATTTGGGTAATAATCCCGCAAAATTTGACCTTGTTCAAAATCACAGAGCTGTCAACTATCATCTACATTTTACTTCGAACCCAAAAAAGTACGATCAAACGTGGCACGCAAACGCTTTTTCAAATTTGTTTACTCTACGTTCGAACCAGATTCCTTCTGTTCGAAATTGATGACCTAACTGATAACCTATATAATGGTAGGTACCAATTTATATGAATGATTTACTATTATCAGTAGCATTTAAGATAATTATCATTTTACAACTGCTTGGACAACACTTAATAGTCGATGATCGAAATCCAAGCACATTTTATAAGTCGCATTATATTCACAAGTCCCTATCAACTGACTCGGCCGTCGTCGAGAGTTTGCGTTCCTGATAGGTCATAATCGGCATAGTAATCGGATGGTTGATGTGAAGTTGTACCGTCGGACGATTCCCGTTTTCAAATATTATTATCGTTTACATGCACGATTGACACAAAATTAAATTACAAATTATATAAATCTCATGTGTCAGGAACGCAAACTCTCATAGCCTTAAACAGATATAAGTAGCTTCAACAGGCGCTACGCCGCATACTGACTCATGTAAAAACGTTTGTACATCGCTCGTCGATTCAAACCTTAAGTTGTAAAGCTCTTGGCGGTAGACAGGTCATCCGTTGTTCATTAGCGACGCCTTCCTTTAACCAATGGTCTTAGATCAAAGTTTTAAAATTGCGCTTATAAATATTACAAATAAGAATAAGGTTCTATAAAAGCCTCTTAATATATCAATTTTTTTCTTATTACGAATTCGCCAGATATTTAAGGAAATTCATCTGAAGTTGAAATTGTCTCTGTCGTGTCATCTGGACAGTTGAGCTTATGCCGCTGTTTTCCAGAGTAAAAACAGAAAATAATTTTAAAATATTTATTTTAGACTAGATGGCGCTGCGGGGGATGTCCCAGATATTATTATTATAGTTAACTATATTAAAAGAAAATATAATTCTCGTGAATCAGTCAATATATTATCTTATTTAGTCTTACATAAAGCAAACTAATATCGGTCCGGATAACGTCACAGGGACATTTTATTTTTTCAACAATAAAAAAATTACTATAGATATTGTAGTCAAAATTTTTATTGCGAGAGAAAGATATAGATTAAAGGTATAAAACCTAAAGCTATTTATCTATGCGTACTTAACATCTTCCCATCATCGTCGTCATTACCAGCACACGAAACCTAACTAACCTAATATTATTCGTAAATTTATAATCATGGCATATAAGAGGTCTTCACTTCATCAGCCCATTTTTACTCCACTGCAGGGGCTTAGGCCTCTCCCAGGGTGAGGGGCGCTGAGGATTGTAACGACCGCCATCTATTGACAGCGCCCGGGACCGATTGCTTAACGTGCTCTTCGAGGCACGTAGTCAGTGATAGTTATGTGATAGTGATAAGAGGTCTATCTATTCATAACCATTGAGGTATTATATATATAGTCAAGAAACTCGATTTCCCATGACCATTTACTCATTTATTTACTCATACAACATCGTGGTCATCATCTCAATAAAGTTAATATTTTTTATAGAATCGCTAAAAAAAAACATTTTCATTCTACAAAATATTTTTGTTAGCAAGGCAGACACTGTGATAGCGCTGACACACTTTAAAGTTACATTTATTGATATCAGATATAAAATACTTTAATATTATAAATTTATCACAATTTTATTCATTGTCAAAAAGTTTAGAAAGGGAACTGTGCCTTCCCCACATCCAATCTGTTCAAATTTTCATTTGACAATTAATAGCGTATTTTATGTATTTTATTACTTTAGTTTTAAAATTATGCACCTATAATATCTTAACGATAGAAAGTTTTTAACGCAAATATAGACTAACGTTCGTTTAATTTGTCTCCAAACGACTTGACCCATTAAACTTGGTACATGGGAAGGCGGGCGTCGCAGATTGCATTGCCCTGCCTGGCAATAATCAATTTTTATGGCCACTCGCGCGTCCGACGGCAACGGGCGTTCACAAACAAAATACCTACCTTAAACTGTATGTAAGCAAAATATCAATATACTCGATAACTGGACTGTATCGAGAGAGAAAATTATGTAGATTTTAAATATATACATCAATTAACTTCGGCGGGAAAATGCGAAAAGTTGTGAAACAATTAGTTATATAATACTGCAAGCGAATGAAAAGCAACAAAAAAAAACTAAGGCCTTACTTTCCACGCTTCTCCTGTGTAAAAGAAGGATCAGGTTTTAAGGTTCTGTACTTCAAAAGAAAACCAGATGGAAAAACAAACCTTTATATTATCACGCTATTGGTTTCTGTTTGTTCGTTTGTCAGAGTCTATTTTCTCCAAACCTATTGGACGAAAAAATTGAAAATTACATATACAGAGTTTGGTGATCCAATCACGGACGCACCTACCCACAGCGTTTGTATTAAATTTTAGGGGGAAAATTGGAAACTAAAAAAACTTTTGTCAAATGCCTCATGTGGAATATCAAATGAATAGGCATGATAAACACTTTTTTTTTTTAATAATTTTGACTACAATTTTGATTTTTCTTTATAACGGATGTGCGAAACCCTAAAAATATGCGGAAAATAGCGTTTTCCTTATTTTCCTAATTCGCTAGTTTCTAAAGCTTGTTTCTTAGCAGTATCATATATACCTACTGAGAAATTAATACATTAAATGAAATCAATTTTATCTAGTCGACTGTTTTTGAAGTGATGGTAACTACAAGACGATTATTTTCACGAGCGTGACTAGCTTAAGATGGGATGGCGCCTGTCTAGTTTTTAGACTGATTTATATTATGGTTTTTTTCAATAGTTTCGAAGCGTTTATCGAAAAATCTTATTTTCCACAAATTTTAGGTTTTTGTACAAACGCTTCGAAACTGTTAAAACAATCAATACAGTCAGTTAAAAACATTAAAGAGAAATATTTTTTACAGTCGCATGTTCAGTTTTATCAACTAAAACCTATAAATGTGATTACGAAAAAATATAAATAATTTCGTGATAGCTCAGAGCACAACGAACCTGTCTTAAATTTATAAGACCCTACAGGGCCATGGTTCGAATCCGGGCGTGTACCAATGAGTTTTTCTGACTTAAGTACACAATATCACTGACACCGTGCTTCGGAGGGCACGTTAAGCAGTCGGTCCCGGACGCTGTCAATAGATGGCAGTCGTTACAGTTCCTAACCCGCAGTGGAGCAGCGTGGTGGACTTAAGCTCCAAGCCCCCCTCCTCTACCCTGGGGGAGGCCTAAGCCCCTATAGTGGGGTAAAAATGGGCTGATGATGATGATAAATAATTTATTGATATGGTGGCTCCATCTATTATTAAATAGCCGTAGGTACTAGATAGGCGTCGTCCCACCTTATGGGCGTTTTTTTTTTGCTACCAGAAAAGTAAATCGTTATGCTCAGTTTCATGGAGCTATGACAGTTGTCGCACCTTGCCTTCTGGAAGAATCATGAAATAAATTTTGTAATCCGTGCTGGAGTAAAGTATGCATTTGGGTACAACAAACGACACATCGACGTGTGATAAAATGATACAGTGGTCATAAAACGTCGTGATTAAGGGTCAAATTTGACTCTCGTTCGACCCTACTGAATTTATTTTATGCTAAATCTGTAGGGGCCAACCTTCGTAAACAACACTGATACCATTTTGCTTAGTTTTAATTTAAGTGAGCATAGATAATTTATTTGATATTGTATTTTTAAGCGACAAATAAAACATACTTGTAGGCCTTTGCGACGCGACGCCATGGCATGGGCGATTGTGATCAAAAATACCTAATTTAATTATTTAATCTAACTAATGAAAAACAATCAAAAAACAAAATAGCTGATTATTAAAACTAAAATAAAACTAAAAGGTGGTGTGACTACGTGAGTTTGTATTAAAGGAGATGATAGTAGTTTAGTACTGTCGTGATAGCCCAAAGCGCAACGAACCTATCTCAAATTTATAAGGCCCCATAGGGCCATGGTTCGAATCCGGGCGTGTACCAATGAGTTTTCCTGACTTAAGTACACAATATCACTGACACCGTGCTTCGGACGGCACGTTAAGCAGTCGGTCCCGGACGCTGTCAATAGATGGGGGTCGTTACAGTCTCCAACCCGCAGTGGAGTAGCGTGGTGGATTTAAGCTCCAAGCCCTCCTCCTCACCCTAGGGGAGGCCTAAGCCCCTGCAGTGGGGTAAAAATGGGCTGATGGTGATGATGATGATGATGACGATGATGATGATGATAGTAGTTTAACGAGTAACAAATGTGAAGAAAAAAAAATTTTTTAATCGCCATTATTATGTTTATTGTGTTTCGAATAACGTATAGACATTTGGATAGTTTGTACTCTGTTTAAAACCACTTTTTACTTTACTCTAAAACCAAGAAGCGCTGTTGCGTCTTCGTCCAGACGTACGTATAATACTTGCATATACGGAGCGAGCATGTGTAAGCACATGTATATATGTATACACCAGTTTAGTCAAAAAAAATCCCACATACAGAGCTTCTTATTCTGTGACAACACCGATTACATTAAAGCATCAGTTACAACACTCCCGCGTATTTTAGAGTCGGGCTCTATCGCAATGACAACAGGAGAGAAATCTCAAAAGACGCTTAATGGCACATACGCCGTTCTTTTTTATGGGAAAAGGCCATTAAAATCGACTTGCTCCACAAATAACGTACCATATGGTACACATTATGTATTACAAATTGCACCTCATTTGAACGAAATAAAGTCACATTTGGTATGCAGCACATATTGCCGGTAGTACGTTATTCGTAGATTTACGTCTGTAACTACACTTGTAGAAAGAAAGAAAAAACTAGAATTGATCTCAATTACAAAAAAATAAAATTTACACTTGCATTTATTTATATGATTTAATTTTTGTGGTAATCAATAGGTAATCCAAAGATGCCACAGCAAAATTATAAAATTCCTCATAAAATGTTATAACGTCTACCTATGAGCAGAACCACGTCGATGTTTTATAGAAAGTTTTATACGTCGATGTTTTATAGAATGAACACGTGGCGTAAATAGTTACGTAAGAAAGTGGGATATTTCTTACGCTCGCTCGCTCCCCGCGCGCCCGTCTTCACCCCCGCGAAATGCTGTTTGACATTTTCGATAAAAACAAGTGTCATTTATAACTATAAAACCGATAAAACCAAACGCTGCTGTCAAATTTATATACTCCAGGGATTCTACTCATAATGATCACAGCGTTAATTGTATACAGTAAGATATGATTTTTTTTTTAAAACTTAAGTAATAAAAATAATATTACACAATTATAATAAAATCCCATCACGTCAAATTTATGTTCCGGTTGTCACGAAGAATAATTACTAGAAATTCTGACAGATGGCGTCTAAGAGGTTCTAGCAGGTGGCGGTAAAAACTGTCAACAAGTATGTCTCCATTCGTTACGCTAGAGAATCTATTACTCGTATATACTTCGTAACTAAAAGGTGTCCCACGATCCAGTGCAAAAAGAAAAAGGAAAATCCTAAAAAGGCATCGGTGGAGGCTTTGAGCCGCGAAGCTATCTTTTGCGGACGATAAACTCGAAAACTAGGGCAATGTGGGCTCAGAAAATGCTCGCGGAAATTGCCGTACGGACCGCAGTACTCTGGCCTGTATGATATATGAACAGTTATTACGAATGATGGAGTCGTGTCGAGCTAGTTTTTTTGACTGGCTTTAACTGTAAATTGACACTCGTTGACCCGTGCTGTTTTTAAGGTATTAGAAAAATATCTATATGCTCGAAGTTTCTACCGATTTTTGTCTTTTCTTTATACCTTCATTGTTCGTAAAAGTTAAATTTAACAGCTTATCATTCTGATTAAAAATCCATTGAAGTTAAACGTGAAATTTCACACAGAACTATAAGTGAAGGTACCTACCTACAGAGGCTACTGACTTGATCAAAAATTCCGTCAACAACAATCGATTAACTGTGAATATCCTACAGACTAAGCTCGATTTCATCGCTCAATATTGTCTCTTGACGACACGCGTGTAACGCATGCCTTCACCCCGCTTCATCGATTCTTTGGATCGATTTCGTAACTCGATAACATCAATCCAGCTTTTCCTAAATATACTCGATTTTTGTCAATCAAGCGTCTCGAGTGACAAAAATCGAGATAGTCAGTGCCACCTTTAGGTTGTGAATATATTTAAAACGTATCGTTGTCTATTTTAGTGAAACTAGTAGGTAATTTTAATTACTTCTATTCTGAATACTGTAAAAGTTACAACAACAACAATCGATCGAGTACTTATCAAAAGGTTTTAATATTAGCATGGTCATGATATCGGCCACTTTTTTCAGCCAAGTTTTTTTTGTTCTGTTCATTTCGCCGTTCAACACTTTGCAACAAAAAAAGTCCACGAATAACTTCTTCCTTTTTAAAATCAGCTTTTCACTTTCACATTGAAAATCCTCTTACAGTCTTTATCTTCTCTACATTTGATTTTTCACTTGATTTTTAACATTTAACTCGATTCGAACTGAAACTTGACGACTTGACCGACTCGATCATTACTGACAATTTTGTAAAGTTGCTTTATATAGTAAAAGGTTCAGCATACAGGCGCTTTCAAGAAAATATGAACAAAATCATTCATCTCTTGTTTTTGTGTGCAGTTCCTAGAACAACACTAAATGAGAAAGTGTCAATATTCATCGTCAATATATCTCAACATAACATTTTTATATCGACAGCTACAGATCTGCGAGACGGACGGCATCGAGGAGCTGAGCGACGAGGAGCACACGGACTCGACGAAACGACGTTTTGTTGTCGTGAAGACGCTGTGGCGAGGCTGCCATAGCGATGTCAAGTAAGTGACTTTTATTTTTATTGGGACAAATTTTTCTCATATGACAACCTTGAATATTTCCTCTTCATGTTACTAGTTTGACGTGAATATTTTCTAACACAAATACATGAGCTCACCCTTGTCTCCCACAGGGACACGCGTATACGTAAATATCCACTTTATGCGGTCCTTACGTACAAGTATCATTTTCGCTTCAGCGATATTTACCAATCGTTTTTTGCGAGCTCGATTGGTTTTTGATGCTTTAAATTTTAACCTTGTTTAATTATTGCCAATTTGGTTGAGGCACCTTACCGACCCTACCACCAGAGAGATCTACTCTAAAGATTTGTTTCGATGTTCTGCCACATTCATAGCTAACCGCAGAACTGAAGGTTGCGGGTTTAATTCCCGCCCGTACATAAAAATGTATTCATCACCTATGTATAGGGCGCCTCAAACCCTATGGCGGATCCGAAAGTAAGCACAAGTCGCGTTGCAATGACCATTAAAAGGAGTCAGCGGGACGCAGTGGAGCGAGGGGGCAGTGCGTTCTTCCCGCAAACCCTTGGGGGGGCTATTCCACCCTATACCTGCACAAGCCCGCATATATAGCGTTGTATTCAGATCCGCAAAGTATGAGGCGATCTGCACTATAATTTTCTAACGTACACATAGAAGAATTAACAATAAAAAATAAGTTCCTTTAGATGTGTCTATGTTTTAAGGAATAAATTCTAAACCACCCTTCAAAATACTTACCACGTGCTGACCATGCATATATATAAACCTAGCACAAATGATTTCAATATATTTTACGTTTCCATATAAAAACTTTGATCATTATATCGACTAGCATCCTTCTTTGGAACTTTTTTCGTCATCATTAAATTGTTAACTTGTAACTTAAGATATGCAGTATTATGCTGAGGTAAAGCAGCGATAGTCTATATGGTAGGTATGGTGAAGTAAAGCAACGTTTTTCTTCTATATTATGTATTTTTTTAAATTCTCACTTATATTGTTTTTTTTTTATATTGTATAAGGCTGTGCCGCCGTGGTTCGAATGCGGACGTGTACCGATGAGTTTCGTCTAACTTATTATAAGTACATAACTATCACTGACTGACCGGTTGGCCGAGGGATTCGAGACCCTAAACTGCGGACCCAAGGGTCGCGGGTTCGATTCCCGCCCGGGGCAAATATTTGTGTGCATGAACATGTTCATTTGTTCCGTGTCTGGGTGTAAAAGTATCTATAATATGTATATATTATTTAAAAAAAAAGAATATTTAAGTATGTATATAAATTGTCTAGTACCCCATAATACAAACATAATATTTACTTAATTTGAGACTAGATAGCGCTGTGTGGGATGTCCCAAATATTATTATTATGACTCCGTGTCTTGGAGAGACGTTACGGAGCCGGTCCCGGCAGCCCACACTGAAGCAGCGTGGTGGATTAAGATCCTAGCCCCCCTCACCCTGGTGATAAGCCTAAGCCCCTGCAGTAGGGTATAATAGGCTGATGGAATAGATAAAAAATAAAATATTTGTATGCAGTAAACCAAAATGAATTGTAAACAAGGTCGATCTCCTACGACACAGGCTGAGTCTAGTGTAGGCATCAAATTAACATGGCAATGTAATGTATGTATGGTAACGTTGTATAAATAAATAAATTATCAAATCGTCAATTAGCAAGTACTATCATATAATATAACTCGAATGATATGACGTAATGCAGACCAGACAGGGATAAACCATGACCAAAATATATTTGATGGTGGTCTTTATGTGAAAATCTATTTTAAATTATAAAACAAAAATAATAATAATATAGATCTAAATATGTATCATCATCATCATCATCAGCCCATTTTTACCCCACTGCAGGGGCTTAGGCCTCCCCCAGGGTGAGGAGGGGGGCTTGGAGCTTAAGTCCACCACGCTGCTCCACTGCGGGTTGGGAACTGTAACGACCGCCATCTATTGACAGCGTCCGGGACCGACTGCTTAACGTGCCCTCCGAAGCACGGTGTCAGTGATATTGTGTACTGAAGTCAGAAAAACTCATTGGTACACGCCCGGATTCGAACCATGGCCCGATGGGGCCAATTTTGAGACAGGCTCGTTGCGCTCTGGGCTATCACGACACTAAATATGTATATCAGTGGTCTATTATACAGGCTCTACCCAATTCGGGGCTAGATGGCTATGTTTGACGTACCAGGTATTGTTATTATTTCTATGTACAAATGGGTGTCTTTTAAATTAGAAACGAAAATTGTTTTCTAAGGTACAAAATAATATTAACAGTACAACAAAACTCGTTCATTCGAATATTATCAATGTAGAAACGATATTTCACCAATACGCTTCATCATTGCTTTTCCATTGACCTTGGAAGTATTTCTCGATAAATATCACTGAAATGTTCATACTTTAACATTTTCATGCAGCTCGCGCGACGTATTTGCGCGATAAATCCGCGCAATTTGAATATTAATGGTCAATGGAAGGGAGCCAATAAAAGTTAGAAGCGATGTAAGCGAAACTCAGATGAACATCGCTGCATGGGTAATAAGGAAGTAGGAATTTTTTATGTGTCCCAAAAGTGTTTCAAGTTTACGATTTTGTAGATCTGAACGATACCTATAAATAATACAATATATAAATAAAACAAAAAATATAAGCATTAAAATAAATAACTAACTAACTAAATAACTGACGGGTAATGGATTGTTCTACACAAGCGAACCGTTGAGTTACCTACTCCGAGATATGTAATTACTATATAGGTTGTTCGGCTGAACGTTGTCCAAACTGTAGAGCGGTAGAGCTTACCGCACTAAACAAAAATATTCCAAAAAAAAAATACAAAAAGTTTAAACATGTTTTTCTCGGTTACCGTTAGTATTTGCCGTCTGCTCACTTGAAACTTTTTGTTTAGTTTGGTAAGCTGTACACGCTCTATAAGTTTGGTCTACGTTTAGCTGAACACGGGTATGTACATAAGTTCTAATAGAGTACGCATAAGCGTCTTTTACTACGAAAACTCCTTTGTTCATTATTACAAAAAGAAATGTTATTATTGAATTAAATGACACCGTCCCACCAACTGCGAATCAAAAAGCGTATTGTAAACGTGACTTGTTAACGAACAATCGCTATTTTATATTAAACTCGTTAACTTTATAATACATTTATAAATAAAGTACTATTTCCAAGTATGTATTTTAACACTTTGCACTGTTTATTAGGCAGGTACTTATACTTATATTGATATATGTGTCACTGTTAAAAAACTTTGTCTGAATTGATACCTATGTAAAAAGCGCATCAAAATTCCTCCTTCCTTCCTTAGATACACATTTCCTGCAGCGCCCCCTGGTGGCCTTAATCCGAAACACATGTCTACGAATCTGGTCTGAAGTGACACCAAAGTAATACATGATACGATCGAAAAACCTCCATCGAAATCGGTTCGGTAGTTTTTGAGTAAAATTATAACCCCCTACTCACAAATCCACAAAAACGCACCACCCCTTACCCTTTTTCTTACTTTGAAGGTTCTTCGAAAAATTAAACAAAACATACAGTTTAATTTACCATACTACATCGGACCGTTATGCCCCAATGCTGGGGCTTAGGCATCTCCTTGGAATGAGATTGCTTGGATCTTAATTCACCACTCTACTTCAGTGCGGGTTGGTGGATTTTAACAACTGCCACCTAATGATGGCAACCAGGACCGACGGTTTAACCTGTTTTTCGAGGTACGCAGTCAGTGATAGTTATATATTTAAGTCAGAAAAAAATAATCGGTACATGCCCTGGGATTCGAACCACGACCTTCTGTACAAGTAGCGGGCTCGCTACCATACCGCTATTACACCATTTAGTTTGATTTATTTACTTTTAACAAAGGCCTAATTTTCATACTATTATTATTATATTTTATAATAATGGAGTTATGATATTCTGTAACACTAATAAGAAACGCTATACCATACTGCGAACGTGGTTATGGATCATTTAGTAACGATAAATTGAATATTACAGGGCTGCATTCGCACGCGAGGCTACTTGGGGTGCGGGCCTGAAACATCCGCAGTTGGCTCGCGTGCTCGGGCTCAGCCTCCAAGAGCCGCCATGCGCAGCGCTAGACAGAGGCGACGCCGCGCCTTTACCCGCAATACTACGACACGACAACAAATTGAGGTAATTTAGCCACAGACTAATAAACAAGTAACGACAAAATACGTACAAAACATGTATCCGTGATTTGCATCAAGGTTATTACACGTAATGTGAATAGGATAGTTGACTAAGAAACGACAACACGTCACGCCACTGTAAATATTATGTATAAAATGTTTTGTAAGAAAGGAACTAAAAACTTTTTAATAGGTTATAAGTCATTTATTTTTAATGCACTTTATTTATTCCTTAGAATTTTTTGTCATATCAAACCTGTTTAAATATGCATATTTCTTTATATATTATGTTTTCGATATCAGTCAACAACCCTACGTCTCAAAAATATAACTGAACCATTTTTTGTTTTTTTTTTTTTTAACCAAGATGATTAGATTGGTTCAATGAGATTTTTATATAGCAAATTCGGCGTTCTTTTATAGTGCACAATAAAAGGATTTTATTCTTAAAATGGATTTATACGCTTTCGAAACCTAAAACTCATTTATGATGGCGTAAATACGTGTTAAGCACTATTGGCATTCATCACAAATCATGTGTAAAATTTTGACTTTGCCTGTTTTAGCGACAAAATTATATTTTTTACTTATTTTCAGCTACGGGAGTTTGATTCACATATGTTGCCAAATAGCAGCCGGCATGAAGTATCTGGAATCGTTCGAGTTAGTGCACAGGGATCTAGCAGCTCGGTTTGTATACTATTCTGATGTTAGACGATTTGATTTTCATATAATCATAATACGTATTCATTCAGGTGTTTTATTCGGTTGCTCCTTAATTTAGTTTTTTGAACGTTTTGGTTGTGGTATATCTTAAGATTGTGTTGTTATAGTACGGTACGGTAAGCTGCATATTATAGTCGCGGTATTCATAGGCACGAGGTGAAGCCGAATACTTATAATAAACCGATTAGTATAATAGCCAGCTTACTGAGTACGAGCATTTTACGACGTTTTTCAATACATTTGCGATTAAAATTAGGTAATAGATACTTCAAATGTAATAAAGGCGGGAACTAAGGGCGCGAGCGGGTTGCTTTCCCTGTTATCGTATGCGTTATAAACAGAATGCTCGTTTGTGATTGGTGTAAAGTAAAAAGGCCTAGTACTGTAAAATCCAACATTACGGTACAAGTTTCGATGTCATAAAGACCGTATTAATAATAAATGTATTGAAAAACACCTTTACAGAAGCGATCATCGTGAATATTATAGTATGTTTCATTTCGTGAAAAAATAATTATAATATTTTAGAACTTGCGCACTCTATATTTATAATAATGTGAGTCAGCTTGGAAAGTTTTTAAAGTTAACATCTCTTTTTCCGTAATATCTCTAGCACTACGGAAGTGTAGGAATTGTCAAAGACTTGGAAAACAAAACTTTTTGGTAAGGCGCATTTTCATAATGCTCGTTTGCATTGAGACGCAAGTTTAGATAGATTAAAATACTGCCAAATTGATTAAAAACGCTTATTTCCTTGTACATATATATTATACAAAACAAAAAACACATCAAAAGATACGGATCGGTCTTCATGCATTTTTGGTCCAAATCTGAAAGTGCTGGCCGGAAAGGCTGGAAATTATTTGTGATATATTCTGTTAGAACTAGTACCTACGTGTAAACATTTATACTATGACAGCAAATCTCTAAGGCTATGCAGCTTGATTTTATTAGATTTTAAAAATCTCTCTTTTCGTACATTTTTGACTAAAAAAAATTGATAATTGATGTATTCTGGTTTATCATGACGTCCTGAACATCTTTTAGTATTGCATGAAGGTTCTAAGTTATTTATTTGACATAAAATCATAGTCGTGCTAGAAGATGGCGATGTAAATGTTTGAGGTAGTAAACGTACATTAAATCTTTTGTTTAACAAAGTATTAACAACAAAGTGTTAAAAATAAAAGATCTGTTTGTATTTTTTCTTCAAAATAAAAAATTGAAGCTCAGTAAATGATGAATAATATGAATATGCCAAATATTGAACTTGAAGACCTTATCTCTTACCGTAAGATGTTTATACTTTTAATTTCTTAGTTTATCAAGATGTTATAAACATCTTTACCGTACCTGGAGGCCTGGGGTTGAACGCCCCCGATCAGGTGACCTGAAACACCATACCGGGGGTAATTGGATGCAAAAGGCGAAGAATCGCGTGTGCTGGCGAGTCTTGGGAGAGGCTTATATCCTGCAGTGGATAGGCAGGAGCTGATGATGATGATAAACATCTTTCGTCATTTTTTCGTCAAAAATGTATAAAAACCCTGATTTTTGAAGTCAAGTGAAACTAAGCAGAATGTCACCTGTAGTTTTGGTGTCATGGTAATTAATATTTAGATGGACTAGTTCTAGCAGAATATATGTAATTTTTTTTTGGCCGTCACTTACCTTCTTGATCGAAATGAATGATGTCTTTTATACAATTAAAATGAAATCTACATCATATAGGTATGACCGAATATTGCGCCCACACCCGTTTCGTTCAGTCTATCTCGTTTAGTACTGCTATACGCCCCATGCAGTAGAAAGAAATAAATGTAGTTGTCATAACTACGCCTTTTACAATAGATTTATGACACGAAAATGGGCTTTCCCATATTGTGTGCATGTCCGTTTGTCACAGCCTATTTTCTCTGAATCTACGACGGGACCCCCTTTATTTCTATTATTTTTTTGAAACGACAATCATATTTATAAAATGCATTAACGAGGTAAATATATGAAATTTCGTCCTTCAAACTAATGTATTACATTTCAGGAATGTGACAGTGAGTGAATCGCTCACTGTAAAGGTTGCCGACTACGCTATGTTCTGCGAAGAATTCGCAACTGATTATCATATTTTGGCAGACGGTTCGCGGCTACCTCTTAGATGGATGGCCTGGGAGAGTTTGTTATTGGTAATGTTACCAAATTCCTTTGTTATGTGTATGTGATACAAATGTATTTCTGTTTATTACTATAAACGGCTAACCTGTTAACATACATAGTTCACAGCGAAATAAGTTACTAATACTGAAATAAAATCCATATAACTTTCGAATCTGACATTTCGATTGCCAAGTGTATCTTATAATAAATTTAATAGGAGATGGTTCTAGGGAGCTTTTTCAGAATGGCGCACATTTAGCGTCGTGGTTTCTGGAAATACTCCATAGTAATTTATAACTGTACAACGTTCCCATTTTTATTGTTTCAATATAGATATTATACTTGACTTCAGTAAAATATCTAAATGAAGATAGTTGCCACAATATATGAAACT
This sequence comes from Luffia ferchaultella, assembly GCA_949709985.1. Taxonomy (NCBI): domain Eukaryota; kingdom Metazoa; phylum Arthropoda; class Insecta; order Lepidoptera; family Psychidae; genus Luffia; species Luffia ferchaultella. Next base: position 7,746,613 of record OX453243.1, read on the forward strand.
ATATTGATAGGAAAGCGTTGATAATCGTCGTTGCGTATGTAAACGTAAACACTGTACTTGCTGTTCAATTACAAATTAACACATAACAACAATGCTTTACAGGGCATGAATTCTCCTGCAAGCGACGTTTGGTCTTTCGGTGTGACGGTGTGGGAGGTGCTCACCCACTGTTCCGCAAAACCATTTGATGAAATGAGCGACGATGAGGTGTCTATTATATTAATTAAATACACTTTTTTTTGATGACATTTTCATTGACAGAAAGAGTACTTTCTTCGTAGTAATTTTTTTATACATATAAATAAAATAGAAGTGTCTGTGATTTAAAATATTTTTATCGTGTATGAAGCTTGTTTATCGCGGGGTTCTCACTTCAGTTTTAAAATTTAAAGTTTTTAACTTAGCACTAAAGCCAGCTCTCTCGCATGTTCAAATTTGATAGACTAGTTTCATTCTTTAATGTTATAGTAACATATTACATGAGAGAGCAATAAAACAATATTATTATTAATATTAATGTTGCAGGTTACTCAGTGTTCACATACATTTTACATTCCAGGTGGTAACAAACGCCAGCGAATGGCGAGCAGGTGGCCGAGGTGCACGAGTACCAGCAGCACCGCCGCCCCGCTGCCGTCGCGAACTATACGACCTGATGCACGAATGCTGGAAAAGGGAACCATCGCAGAGACCTAGGTTCAACGACCTGCACCGTTTCTTAGAACGCATGACCCAGGGCTACCAACCGCCGGCCCGCTGACACACGTCATGTCGCCGTCATCGTCACTGACGCGATGAACAGCGACACACCGTTAGAATAGAAACGACTAAATGCTAAAAACGAGTGTATCGCATTATTTCTGATATTTGTATTTATTTATCAAGGGCTTGTCCTCACGGCAATTTCGGTCTAGTAGTGTAAAAGTATAGATATTTGTTCAAGCTATGTGGAGTGAACATTGAGGAGACACTGAGGAATGTTCACCATCCGTAGAGTAATGGATGTGTCATAATTTTGTAGTTTCTGATTAGTATTTTTTTCTACTCGTGGCTCTCGTATTTCATATTACTTTTTGTCATCCATTGCTCTATTGCTAGTGAATCATCATCATATTTAAAGAACGTTTTACTCGGTGTCGGTGCGACAGTTAATTAAATTTTTGTGGTGTAATTACTTCAATAAAATTGGTACCCATGTGGAGTCTAATTTTATTCAAGTGACTACATGCTTTTCATATGGTTAGCGCAAAATTGTATGACAGTGAGACTGTAACCGACGGACAGAGTTGATAAAAGAAAAAAACGGTTCCCAACCGAACCCATGAGAAGTAATACAGGATAAAATAAGCTATATAAAATCTCGTACTTTTATGTCAACCTTGGGTCTGGTTGATTGACAAATGAGTTATTTTTATAAATAAACTATTGCATTTGAAAAAACAATGCCATTGAATATTGAATAAAGGGATAAGATAATATATTTAATCTGATTTTGAGCATTTATTGAAAACAAGCTGTGCTTGCGGTTTCATACGCGTCTGTACATATCATTTACACACCTACTAATATGCACAAATGAAAATCTGTTGTGTATTAGGTATAACTTTTTATAGAGAACATACTTCTTCTTTTTTTCTAGCCATGTTCCCTTGTCATTTACGGCCAACCATGTCTTATTGCGCCATTTGATCCTTTCCTGTGCGTATCAAGGCTTACATCCATCGTCTCCATATCTTCTTCAATTGTAGGTACCGGTCCAAGTTGTAAATAAGCTCCGCGGCTCCTCTTTGTCCAACATCATTCTGTGTTCTTGTTTGTTTACGCATCGGTCAGAACATGGCACCCTACAGAAGCCTAGGTTGGACCACACGTCTGTAAACAGTTCATTTATCTCGTACTGGCATTCTCGGATTGCATTACATCCACTCACACTCTCTATTTTTGCCAACCTGCTTGAATCCTGTTAACAAAATCTTCCATTGCGCTTGTTTCACTGGTTAGTAGTGATCCGTGGTGTTTGAACTTGCTTACCGTATTGATGGGGATACTACAAATGCCCGATCCCCAATTTTTTTCCTTCCTAACCCTATGATTGTGGTCTTTCACCATATAGTATGTTAGTCCAAAAAAAAAGCTGCTAATAAACCAATCGGACAGGATGCTTTATGATAGAATACGTAAAATAAAACAGTATATTTATTTATTGACGAATGTTCAATTATTGAATGGTATATATCGCCACAATTTAATATGACGTCATTTCCGTCATTTCTTCCGCTGGCCCTCTGTAACTTTTTACACAAAATAATATCCATGTAGGCAGTACAAATTTTCATTGTCAGTTATTATTACATACATTATTTTTCAGAAATTCATACAACAAGTAAGTTGCTGTATAAACAGAATTTATTACACATTAAATAAATTTTGCAGTTTGGAATTTTATTTTATAACTAATATGACTTTAATTTGATTTAGCGACAGCCGATATGACTTTAATTGCTGATCAATTCTACTATTTATACCGACTATAAATAGCGTCTCGAATCCTCTATATTGGCTGGTAGACATTTTTTAGAGTTAACCGAAATATTAGCCGAAATTGATGCGGAGGACAAACCCTGAAAATTTTATTATAACACAAATATTATTTTAATCATAAAACTCCATTTTCGTCAACGTTCAAATAATAAAAACCAAAATGGCGAATTACCGCTAATTCGTAATCTTCATTTGAAAAAATTAAATTTAGGTTACATATCTTAGTTTTGCTTTTATGTAGTCGCTTGATGAAAGATGAAATGCTCATATTAGCTAGAAAGGTTTATAAAAAAAAGTATTGATTCGAGTATTGATATTTTGGTCTGGCAACGATTATAGTATAATAGTGTCATCTGGTCTGCTTCAATCGTTGCTGGACATGAAAGGCTCTGGGTTTCACTTTTCGATTTATGTTCATAACATCGATTTTAATCATGAACTATAGTAACTATAGGTCGCAAGTTGTCAGCCGCGCCCTGGGTAGTGTTGTCAATAAAATTATGATTAATATAAAGTAAATTATTTCATTTATAAATTATCTTTTCTACTACCGTTCATTATATTACCAATAACATAAGATCGATTTTCCACTATTTGCTTATTTACTGTATTAATGACAACTTTTATTTAAAAGATAATAATTAAAAAATAACTTTTCAGTATAAAGTAAACTTACGATTTGTAATTTAACTTTTATCAAAACTTCGAAAGATGAAGTTTGAATAAAAAGACGAATTTTATTAAGTATATATCTTGAGATGTTCTAAGTTTGAACAATTCCATAGTTATTGCCTAGGACGCGGCCAATTAATTGGAAGTGTCTAATATAAATATCGATTAAGATTAAAATCGATTTTACGATATTTTCATGCTGTTCCCAGCGCCCTTCGCATCGCGCGATCCCACGATCTTCCACTGTCGTTTTTAATGCCCAAGCATGTGACACAGCAAATCGATATTATAAAAAATAACTTTTCTAACATGATATGAACAATTATAAAGCTTTAAATTATAAAGCGAATGTGTATATATAGAGGGATCCTAAGAGAGAAATATGTCGATATTCTGTGTCACTTGCAATTATCTTAACACATGACTCACTCATTATAACACGAGGAATATGCAGGCTATATTGAGCTTTAATTTTAGGAGCTTTTAAAGATATAGCTAACCCTTAAGTCGTTCACTGCGCGGTTCTATATCCATCCTCATATGTACAGTCGAGTGGGTCTCTCCTATTAGATTATCCAAAAGTCTATTCCTATTTTTTTAACCTGTTTTAAATGTTAAGACATATGTAGAGACATGAGTCTCTAGGGCGAAGCTTTGCCCCCCTACGCTTCTTGTTTTCTTCGACAAGGCACATAATCCAAAAGGTATTCAATAATAACAAGAGCACATGATAACTACGTAAAGCTACACTGAACACGAACCAAAAAAACTTTAGTTTGACGTGAGTATAGTTCTACGTAGTTATCTTTTTTTATGCTACTATAATATGATGAGAAACTTCGTCGTCTCGTGGATAGTAGATAGCTTAGATAAAAATTGTGGATTCAAAAATGAGAATTCGTAAATTAAATATTCACGAGTTCGACAAGGTTTCTCGTTTAATATACGAAACGTATAGTTGAAGAAAAATGTACCGATTACCGAATTTAATGCATACATAAATAAGTTATATCAGACCCGTGTGTAATAGAAAATACTTAGGTTACGATTCCATAAATGTTTTGATGTCAAAATAAGTTGTTGTGAATTTATTATAAGTGTCGAGTACTTAATATCTAAATCCAAGATTTCATTGAAAACCATAAATAAAATCACCTCAATTACCTATTTCGATATATAGAATCTAGAGTCACTACTTTCGTTTTAGTAAACGGATTTTCTTTCTCTTATATTTACATCTTAATATTATTTTTTCTTTGTTTACTAACTATAACGCTACAATTTTATCTAATGGTCAATGAACACTTGGACTTATCCAGATTCGTTACTTCACCACGTACAATAAGTATTTGTGTCTATATGTACCCACCCCGAACTCTAATGGTTGGCAGTGCGAATTTTACCTTCAATTTACTTTCATCATTACGTGCATAACAACCGCACAAAACTAGAGCTGCTATTTCATCAATGCTATGAAAAAAAAAAAACACATTGGTATTCATAGTTAGTATTCACGCTGTAGGTACTCTCCGTGACTGGCACAATAATCTAACATTCGTGCATGTACAATATATTGACCACAAACTGTCGTCATAACGAGTTTTCTATTCGCCCGGATAATTTTTAATGGATGCACTATTTTAATAGCACACAAACTGTAAAATAACACTACCTACAATACCTACAACTTGCGTCTAAATTATAGTTTGCTCTGAATACGAAACAAGTAGCGTCACAGTAGATAAAATAGGTATCGTAGGACCGGTCTTCCTGTGCAAAATGCATCCGCATCAACTTCAGAGCGAACTAAAACTTTAGCGCAAGCTGTACATCGGATGCTTTATGTATCATTTGACTGTATTGTACAGAGCTGAACACAGATAGTCGAAAGGGCGCCATCATACTAGTGCATAATTAACATGCCCACCCATAACCACGAGAGGAACGTCAGGCACACAAGCGCTAAATCGATCGGGACGTTCGCCAAATTATTGTCGTTGACGATTGCGTGCTTCCTTGCTCGGGGTCAGCCATTCGTAATGTTTATTCACATAGCCAAACAATATTTTCATACAGCTCTTGTAACTCCAAAGGGGTTTAAATGTCTAAAAAAGTTCATCTAGTCCAATCCAGTCCAGCCACAGACCAGTCAACCTATAGACCACGCTTTGATAAACGTCAGTACGAAAACGAAATCGCCAAAAAGTGGCGGGGTGCGGGGAGAGGTCGGCTAGTTTTCATTGGCTCGTTCAAAATTGACAATTTAATGGCTTCCGACGTGCTTCCAACTGACGTAGTTATGTAGTGTCACCACATAGCCTTGGCGAATGCTACTCCCTGTCAAAGCGTGGTCTATAAGGTTGACTTGTCTGTGAGTCCAGCTTAAAACATATTTAAGCAATAATAGCAGAGCGAACTACCGTGCTTGGTAGCGTTATAACTTTTTAATGTGTGCTAATAGAGAAAATTATCTGCATTTCGATTCATTACCATGGTAAATTAAGTTCTTTTTTTTTTAATTTCCATGCGTTCCGTTTGAGAACATTAAACTTTATTTAACACCTACATAATTATAAATATTCGCACTTCTAACCGCTAGGATTTAGACCACTGTGTAATGGAAAAACTAAAAGAAAACAAGATAAGCTAAGGAAAATTTAGATGTAAGAGAATCCCTGCATGAATCCATTTCATTTTATAGAGTAAATAGTATTGTATATTGTAATAATAACCAAGGCGATATAAGGAAAGAAGTAATTGTAGGTTACGTACAACGAATTGTTTCATTAATGTAAATTGGCGTCTGTTATTCTGTTACTCTATGTATTTATAGATACAAAAAACTTTTGGTTATCAATATAAAAGGTGTATAAACAAAAATTTTTAATAATAAGTAAAATTTATTTTTACTTTTTATTAATTTTTTTTTTTAATTTCAATATTGGGACCAGCTAAATTCATTCCAATATTAAATTTAAAAGAAAATAAGTAAAAAACATGGACCCAATTAACTATGAAAAGCACTTAATTGTTTATTGTAACTAGAATATTTTTTTCTGGTTATAGAATAATATCACTGTTCACCACGGTGTGGTTTGTTTGCACAAGTATTAAGATGCTGGTGTTTTCAATAAAAGCCGTGATGTATGAATTATTTCATCGTATAAAAAACTAATTTCATGATTCGGTGTCTTCTATTTATTAACAGTTTAGATACAGTGAAGGTACAGAAAAAGATATCTCCAGATTTAGTGTTTTGCAGACGACCATGTTACCTGCGAACGAAACACCAGATCACTGGGCTTTATTAAAAGATTAATAAGCGTAGTTCTTTTAAATTGTTCTTCGATTTCACAAGTAGTGTACGGTATTGACAGCACGTTGCAGTGTGCGTTTGAGATGTTTATTTATTTATTTATTTATTTATTTATTAGGAGAAAAAACAGTTACAGGTGTGGTTTAAAATATTACATAAAACAGTACAGTATGAGAAATAAAAATGTTACAACTATAACCTAATAAATTTCTCACCGGAAAATTAAATTTAGACTTAAAAACAATGAAACTAAAGTAAACGTGCACCACGCAAATAAAGCTGCAGAAATAACAATATTAACACAAAAGACTAACAATAATAATAACTTGAATTTACCTATTATACATACTTAATTGCCTTTTTAACTCACGCTTAAATGATTTCTTATTAGTATTGAACAAATCCATATTGTTAAAATAACTATCGAAATTCTTGCACATTCTATAGAGAGGAGCCCTTTGTCCAGAATTAGTTCTACATGTTGGCAGGGAGAATACTAGATTTCATTTCATACAGAGAATGTTAGATTTCAAAAGCGATTAAATCCATTTTGGGTCAGATTCGTTGTATTGGGATTTTTTAAATTTCAGTCAGTTGATATCTAACCAATCCTTAATAACGAGTCTCTAATTTTTCGCAATCGACTATATCATAACGCTCTATGGTATAGAATCGCTCTCAGTTCATATGAGCCAATCACAGCTTTTTACCATTCAACATAACTATACCAGTTGCGCCTGCCTCTATAGAACATCCAAATGCACCAAGTCCAGTATCATTGTTTCAGCTTTAGTTGAGTAGTACAGTAAACGTATATGATTTTGATATAAATAAACTAACCACTCTTCTTTTAGTTAGCTGACGTATCTTTGGCTACTTTCAGTCCGGTTTCAGTCCGCGTCCATTCCATTCCACCAGCCCATTATACCCCACTGCAGGAGCGTGGGCCTCTTCCCAGGGCGAGGGCGCTTGGAGCCTAATCCACGCTGTTTCAATGCGGGTTGGCTTTCACCCCCGCGAAATTCTGTTTGTCAGTTTCGATGCTGTGAAGTGACATTTCTGACTCGATTACGCGTATTTCGCGTTTCCGCCTTTCCACTGTCTCGCCGCCGATTTTTTTTGGCACGTTCAGCACGTCCATTTAACATTTCCAAAAAACTAGTTCTATCCCATTTTCACTTCACTTTTGATGCATAATTGATTTTGAAATCACCTGTCAAATAGGTTTGTATGGATAAGTTTGAGTTATGGATCTGGAAATATTTAACTGAATAAAAACGAATTTGAAAGAAATACACAAACTTCACTTCAACGTTATAATACCTCGGAAGTTCTCACAAAATATACAAGCACTTGTCTTCAAACCGTTCTGTTTAGTATTAATTGTATTGCGATGTTCTTTGTGTGAGATGTATTTTGAAAGTAATTGTGAAAAAAACCGGCCAAGGGTGAATCGATCGCGCGAATATTGTTTTCATCAAACCATAGAGGAGCCATCGTGTCCTGAAACAAAAAACTTATATTATTCGATTTTAGGTTGTCGAATTTTGCTATTTGATAATCTTATATGACTTAAAATTTGTTACTGAAACGACTTATTACTGAACTTTATTGCGTCAATGCTAAAAATATTAAAAACAAATGTGTTTTAAGAAAAACCTGACCATACAAAGAAAAAGGTTAAAAAAAACACAAAGCAACAAAGTCAATGTAATAGTCCTAAATACATGACCTATTTGTTCAATGTGTTCAATTTGCTCGATTATTTATTTGTGCAAATTGTTTTTCCTTGGCATTTTTATTTAACAAGAATTTTTTTTTTTTTTTTCAAAATTAATCCCCTCAATAGACATCGCTTAAAATTAAATCATATCCGCAATCGACGACTAAATATATACATAGCCATTTAAAATTGATTAATTAGGTCTCCTACATACCCATTCTTTAATTCCAGTATTCGGTGTTCATTTAGAACAAAAAATTGCATGCTTTCAAAATGCCTCTTCATCACGCATTGGGACCAAGAAAGGAAAGTGACCTAGGCAACTGGTGTTTGGTAGCAGGTTGTATTGACTGAATGACTGTATGACATCGGATCATCTTATCGCTATGTGTTATAAATTATTGATGTATTCTCTAAGGGTGAAACCATAGATCATAGTTCTATCATTGTTTTAACATTTATTATTAGTTATTACAATTATACAATTTTTACTTTTATTGGAGCACCATATTAATCCTGATGATAGGTTATCAATCAAGAAATAAAAATAAAACATTGCAAAAAATCAGATTTTAAAAATTTTAAAGTTTTACGTATTTTAGTTTAAAGCGGTACAGACAATAATATTCATAAAGAAAAGCCGTTATTCAAAACACTATATATTTATCTTTTTTTAAATTTATCGAATTATTTAAATGTTTTTGTATTAGTATTATATTTTTATTTAATTTTATTTATTTATTCATTTATTCATAGTATTAAAATAATCTTTATATTAATAAAATACTAAGCAACAAAATCGTGGACAGTGTGTCCCTGTGTAGTAATGACCTCTTTATTCTAACACCCAGGTACCAAAAAAAGTTTTCTGAAAATCCACATCGCACTAAGACAATTACCTACACTCGCTAGATGAACAGTATCAACTGCTGCGTTCACCCAGTAAGTAGGTACCCGCTCAATATCACGGGAAACTAAGCGATTGGGTGTTTATCTCGAAGTCGCGGATGCGGTGAAATTCGTGGCTAAATTGGCGGACAGCGCGCTTAAAAATCAAACTTATATTGATTGCCTATTGTGTGTGTACACCGAACTTTGAATACACTAGCCTAGAAGGCACACGCTTGCTAAAATCAACGACTCAAAGCAGTTAAATTTTGTCAACTATATTTTTTTTATTTTTTTAATCGGTATATATACATTTGCAGTTGTGACGGGTAATACGCAAAGAGCTATATACAACACAACATCTAGTTAACCAATCGCGTGGGCCATACGCGCGTCCCGCCCGTCTCCCTTCTTCATCCTATGGCTCAAATGTGATTACTATGGTTCTCGAACTAAAAGGGCAGCATTACTCCTCTATTGAATTAATTCATAGCTCGGTGTGTGTTACATCAAAGTATAGCGACGGCTCAGGCGCTTCGTGAGCGCCGCCGCCATGTAAATTGTAAACCCTTTTATCTGCATTCGTATGGTTCCTCAATAAAAACGTAACGTGTATTTCATGGACTTTTATAATGTTTTCATACGTAATTTTATAATGAAATCATGTAATATTATATTCTTTTTAACCTTACACATCTGTACGAGAGTGGGTTGATAACTACTTAGCTTAACTTACTTCTAAGTATGTTAAACTTAAAATAATGTTATACTGTAAATTGGTTTTGTAACTGGCTACATATAAAATTACAAGCCAGATAAGCCAATAGCTTTTTTTTCATAATGTCATTTAGAAAAGCGTTTTCACGGATTATTTTGAAATGAATAAAATTGAAAAGCCTGTTGACATTAAGTTTTTGTATATGAAAAGATTGAAAGGTAGTGCATTATTCGAAGAAATTAAAAATGTTTTAGGTCATAGTGCACCATCATCTGCAACAGGGGGGATGAGTTTCATGTCGGTTCTTCTCCTTCTAGTTTTAGAACCGGTACCTAATCAGTTCATTTTGACTTTCAATAAGTGTGTGTAAACATCTTATATTGAATAAAAACTTTTGGATTTTTTTTTGGAACAGTAAAATACTGGGTAGATGAATTTAAACGAGGCCGTACAAGCGTTCAAAATTAACACCGACCTGGGCGTCGGCCTGGGCGGGGCGAAGTGTTACAATTCCGAAATGATATTTAAAGTACATGAAATGGTTTTAGCAGACCGACGGCATTTGAAATTATCAGGGATAGCTGACGCAGCAGGTATTTCTAATGAACGGGTATATTACATTTTAAGTGAAGACTTGGGTATGAAAAAATTATGTGCGAGATGGGTGTCGCCTTTGCTCACTACCAGAAACGTTTCTAACTACAGATTAGGCATGGGGCCACTACTGTGCATCGGAATCAAAAATACATTCAAAGCAGTGGACAGAACCAGGAACTTCAGCCCCAAAAAAGCGAAGGGCGGCAATGGCATGGCATCGGTGTTTTAGGATGCGAAAGGAATTTTATTGATAGATTATCTTCCAAAAGGCCAAACCAAAAACAAACTGAAACAGTGCATATTACGCTGACCTATACTCGAAAAATTACAAGATTGCATTCGTCTGAAAAGACCAGGATTTGATTTAAAAAAATAATATTTTTTCCTCAAGACAATGCACTCGTACACACAGGTGCTGTCGCGATTACGAAAATCAACGTAATGCGCTATGATTTGCTTTCTCACCAACCTTATTCACCTGATTTGGCATCGTCCGGTTTTCATTTGTTCCTCTACCTAAAAATTTTTTTGGGTGATCAGAGGTTTAGGCACGGAGACGAGGTCAAAGCTGCAGTAGACTACTATTTTTCGAGACTCCACAAAAGCCATTTTAGAAGAGGTATTGAAACTTTAGAAAATCTTTGGACTAAGTGCATACTTACAGATCAACGGGAACTACGTCGAAAAATAAAGATAGTTTTAAAACGATAACACAGGTATTTCATTGTTAGGCGAAGTAGTTATCAGCCAACCCTATAGTATATAATGAAATCGACAATTCGTGTTCTGTACTGTCCTTGGGTATTAATGACAATATAATGTATTTTAGACATTATAATATTGCTTTACAAGATTTCAATGTTTTCACTATATTTTCTTATCGTGAATGTATTATAATTATCTCAAATATATATTTTAATGAGAACACGTCAGACGTATTGTACCACAACTGCGTGTATTAATAATCACTAAAGTTAATAGAGAAGCCATATAATCGACCGCCTTACATTAATTCAGCGGAAATAAGTCACCGTTGTGGGTGAGGTTTTAAATTAGGCCACGTGTTTTTGATCACGTGGTGTAGCCGTAAACGCCGTGTTAAGTTCATTGCAAATTTATTACGCTGACGTTACGTAATCAAGCAGTTGCTTTATTTAGACCATCACGCGACATCGCGTGTCACACTCTTATTATTTTCTAAAAGCTGTACGTAGTCGTTCTAAGCCATCAACATTCATTGACTCGCAATGTTCGATGAGCATTTAAAAAGAAAAAATCGGTTGACCCTGCAGGCCATCCCTGAAACTTCCCGCTATTTCCGAGTTCAAAGCGCTCGAAAATTAGAAAGCTATTAAGCTCTTCGAACTCGAAATATAGATTTTCGTGGTTTTTGAGCTCTTCAAACTCATAATATTCATTTTCCGGGCTCTCTAAGCCCAAAAACAGAATTTATATACATTTAGAGTTTTTAGAGCTCAGAAACCTGAGACATATTAAATAAAATGTTATTTTGAAAACATTTGAACAGCGATATGTTTTGAACGCTTAGTTTGATTTTAGTGCAGTTTACGACATTCTATGCAATTTTGTAAGCATAAAATTTTCGTGCAAAGTCAAAAATCTGTTGATCGTAAAATCTCAATGTTATGTTAAAAAAAAACATATTGCTGAAAATACTAATTTAATTCACTTTTTCAAAATACACCCTGTTAATTACGTACATTATGTCAAATATGGTAAATATCTAACAATGAATATTTCTCTGAACTAATGTAAGGTGAATCTTAGCAATGATTGCAGTAAATAAGAGTAAAAACAATGTATTACAATTCTAGTCTTATAGTTTGTAATAGAAATGTATTAATTGTATTTAGATGTTGATTCATATTAAGTATTTGTCTTATAAATAATATTATTTAGCTTCATAAAGTTATAGCAATTATTTTCACTTATTAACACATCATAAATGTGATTTTGTCAATATAAACAAAACTGTTTCACCTACTACATATCATAAAAATGTATTTTGTTTCGATCGCTTTAGACACACAATTTCATTTTAAAATGCAATTTCAATTTCAGATCTAGGATTAAAGCAGAAATTTTAAACAAAGCGAAATTCAGTTTAGCTCAAAAAATATATAATTACACTACGTAATCACGATTTATCTTCTTGACGTGAATTATCGTATATATATACATATATATGTATATATGACGTGAATTCTCGTATATATATACATATATATGTATATATATGACGTGAATTATCGTATATATATATATTTATCTACATAAGTAGCTAATTATGTTCATTGTATACAAAAAAAAAGTAATTCAAAAAACCAAGTTGTTTAAAGTTGTCCTAAATTCTTTCATTCATGCCAAATGCCCCATTTTTCTTAAGAATCCGTGTATAGCAGCTTAGTCATTTCTTCATTTTATCGCACTTTGCGGTGAAATTTCACAGCAGCGTATATAAGATTCGCGAAAATAAAAACAATAAACTTTTAAAAAAAGTTCAGCGTCAACTTAAGAAAAGAGATGAACGAAATCTTTTTTCTTTTGCTACATTTGCTATCTCTAAAAAGTGAGTGAGTTGAACGTGTCATTGAAAATGCAATCAAACACTTATAAATTAATGTTTTGGCGTCACTATTGCTCCAAGTTTTTTTTTCAGTCTGTTTTTACTTCGGTGAAAACCACTGGTTCCGTACCTCAAAAGGAATAAGAGAACCCGTATATAAGTAGGATCACTTCGTTGTCCATCTGTTTGTCAAGACTCTTTTTCTTAAGAACGCGTAGAGGTATTAATTTAAAATTAATATCAAAGACTAAGGTTTACGATCCCTCAAAGGTATAAAAAAATCAAGATTAAAAGTCAACACATTCAAACAATACGACCATTCATGCCTCATATTTTGACACTCGCAAGTAAATCACACAAACAGGGTACTTTCCATTGGCCTAGAATTATGAAAGAATCATGAAAAGAAACACGACGTCACAGCACAAGTATATATGAGGAATAAATCCGAAAATTCATTCATTAATATTAATTTATTCATTAAAAAAAATCTTAAATATTTTAAATTGAAATATGCGGTGTGACTCGCACTTGACCGGTTTTTTTTTTCTGTCACAGCTGCAACGATTATTTAATGCACTTTATGTCAAATCTCAAAATGTCGACAAAATATGATGATAATTTTTTTTTGAGGTTTAATATTAGACAGAATAGTCGCTTTCTACGCTGTCACTACTTAAATATCGTTATCGCCGCCGCCGGCCACGCTCCATAATTTACTATATCTGTAACTGCTTTGAATTTCTTCAATTTTTTACACAAAATTCATAAAAGTTCTTTTTACCATTAATTTTGAAGTCGATATTTCAGTCTATTACTAACTGTACTTCTTCGATAATTGTTTCCACTTTTACAGTTCTAGTATCTAGACTTGACCCATACAAGTTAATTATTATCTACTCGTTTAATTGAGCTTTGAGTTTATATGAAACCAGCCAATGTAGCGCCGATGCGATGACACGGTACGATGCGGCGACTTCGGGACATCAACCAGTGTAACAGAATTCAAGCTGATAAATCTGCTACACAGTCCAGTGCCACCCACATTATCGATGTGCTTCCACACAAACCCAAAGCTCAAGTCTCGCTGCTAGACTAGAACTCATAAAAGTACGACGAGGTCCCCGCGCGTCAATCTTCATCCCCGTGAAATTGCGTTTAACAGTTTCGATACTGGGAAGCGACATTTTTGAGTCTATTAATCACCAAATGTTGCTATCAAATTCATTTACTCATGCCAGAACTGTACAAGAATTCAATGTCGGCATTTTATTTAACACGGACATTAACGCGCTAAAAATTGTGTGTCTAAAACGTTGCTTTCATTGTCATAAATTTATTATTATACTGTGTTACTTATTTTTATAAAAGACTCTATAAATGAAATCAATTCTGTAGGTACATAAATTAATAAATAATCAAAGACTTTTAAAGGCACAACGCCTTCTTTTTATGTAATTTTAAATGTTAAAATAAATGTTGAATAACATATCAAATGTGTGTATATTATCAAACCTTGTGTTCATCATTTTTGACCAGTGTACAACGATATAAATCTATAGATTCGATACTATGCTGAAATAAATTGTCGCTGTCAACGCGCGGTGCAAGCTATTGTCATCCCTACTTCGCAAAACTTCGATACATTCTCTCAACCAGGGCAACTATTAGTACATGATGATGCAAGTACGGTAAGCTGCATATTATAGCCGAGGTGTTTATAGGCACGAGGCAAAGCCGAGTGCTTATAATAAACCGACGACTATAATAGCCAGCTGAGTACAAGCATTATACGACGTTTTCAATACATTTGCGATTAAAATTACGTAGATACTTCAAATAAAATCTGAAACACTGAAATCCGTCAAGGAACTAAAGTTGTCGACATAGGCGAAGCGATCAGCAAGCTGAAGTCGCAATGGGCCGATCACAATTGCCGTAGAACTGATAACCGATGGGGTAGACTAGTTCTCGAATGGAGGCCACGTACCGGAAAGCGAACCGTTGGACGCCCCCCGGCTAGGTGGACAGATGACCTGAAGCACCATACCGGGGGTAGTTGGATGCGAAAGGCGGAGGACCGTGTGTGGTGGTGAGCCATGGGAGAGGCCTATATCCTGCAGTGGAGAGACACGGGCTGATGATGATGATGATGATGATGAGATACATCAAATGTAATAATGGGCCGAGCTAAGGGCGCAACGCGAGCTGGTTGCTTTTCGCGGTTTACGCATACGTTACAAACAGAATGCTCATTTGTGATTGGTGTAAAGTAAAAAGCCTAGTAATGTAAAATACAACATCACGGTACAAGTTTCGATGTCATAAAGATCGTATTAATAGCAAATGTATTGAAAAAGAAATAACTATCCGATACATTTCGGGAAATATGAAATGCCGAAATGTTGGTTCACAATTCGCTATGGAGGTCAAGTGAAATCTCCCTTTGTGGCGCGACGCAGCGATTCGGCGTTGCTTTATATTAATAATAATAATACCTTGGGATATCCCACACAGAGCCATTTAGTTCCAAAGTAAGCAAGTGTTATGCTTGTATTATGGGGTACTAGACAATTGGTATACATACATAAATATTATTTTTTTATAGTATACTAGCGATCCGCCCTGGCTTCGCACGGGTAGCAGAGCATATAAGCTGTAGTGTCGTATCAGTTTGTTGTGGCGAACATGTGGATTAGATTTAAATTAGATTTAAATGCAACGTACGTTCATTCTATTTAGAGTATTTTTAAATCGTATGGTGTAAAGAGCAATCATAATGTGTATGAAATGTAAGTTATGTAAATACCGTATTTAATTTGATAAGGATTAATACTGTATCTGTATAAATAGCTTTCTTGTCATATTATATGAGACCATTTTTAAAACATAAAAATAGTAATAGTAAGCTATGTTCAAAAGATAGACCTATGGCAACACAGACTTTTTTGAAGGCCTATAATAGAGGAACAATTCCTCCATACATTTTTTTTTTATATCTCAAAGGGCAGCATTTTCGATGAAAACTCCCGGTCGGCTAGATTTTTTCCGACGTCTTCAACAATAACCGTCATATTTCAACTATTTTGTACAAAAAATTAATGAATTATACACATAAACCTTTCTCTTGAAACACTGCGGGTATGGGTGTCAACCTTTTGAAAAATCAGTTTGGTAGTTTTTAAGTTTATCGCGTTCGGACAAACAGGGAGACAGACACTGCGGGGGACTTCATTTTATAATATGTAGTGATACATATATAGATATGTTTTTACACCTAGACACGGAACAAAACGGAACATAGACATGTTCAGGCACTCAAATATTTGTCCTGGGTGGGAATGTAACCCGCGATCCTTTTAGCATTCCGCAGTTATAGTCTCAACCACATTCTAATTACTCGGCCAATCAGTCAATCAGTCATTCATATACTACCACTTTTAAATGTTTATAATTGGAATAACATTGCAAAAGTCAAAGTGACAACCGACAATATATAAAGCCAATATAAATGTCAGTGGTTAATAATGATTTATTTATCGGGTTGTCGCTTACTGAAGCACTGTTTAGCTAAATACCAATGCACACAATGTTCTTATATCGGTAAGAAATACGAATTTACCAGACCTCTGCTTTGTGACTTAACTTGTGAATGGATATCCAATGGGCTATGTTTGTCAAATTTTCGAGTACCTTTAGATCGAACCAGATGGACTCAAGTGAGGTACAGATGCGACAAGTACCCAAAGTATGTAAGAGATATAGATTTCCCTGATTTTGATCATTACAGGAAAGATGATTACAAGGACCCAGATAAGAACGCCCGGCTAATGGGCCGAGATAAAACTGGCATTAGCTATTTCATAGCCTGTTTTGGTTTCACGGCAGCGGCGTATGCTGCAAAATCTGAAATGACTCATTTTGTGTCTTATATGTCGGCATCGGCGGACGTTTTAGCTCTAGCATCTGTCGAAGTAGACCTCAGTAAAGTCGCACCCGGGGCTTGCCTTTCGTTCAAGTGGCGCGGTAAACCGTTGTTCGTCAAGAATCGAACCGAATCGGACATAGAACTAGAAGCGAAGACGCCTCTAAGCAGTCTACGCGATCCGCAAAAGCCGGAAGATCGAACTCAAAAACCGGAATGGTTAATCGTAATCGGAATATGTACGCATCTTGGCTGCGTGCCTATACCCAACACCGGAGATTTCCCCGGCGGCTTCTACTGTCCATGTCATGGCAGTCACTATGATAATGTAGGTCGAGCTCGAAAAGGCCCAGCACCTTTAAACTTGGAAGTGCCGGCTTATAAATTTGTCGCTGACGATAAAGTTGTGGTCGGATAGGTAATGTGTTATTATTTTGTTTGTATAACAGTGTGTGCAATAGAATATTTATTTTAAAATAATCATTTAATTGTTCTACCATTTTTCCGTTACTTGTTCTGAAAGAGTCCCGCGCTGTTTTGTTGAAAAATGGTGTTTTGCCTTAAAACTGTGGTACACCTCAGTTCTCGAGATCATGATAATCTACATGTTGCAAAAAAACCATTAAAAGTGAATTTACGAAAGTATAAAGATTTTGTAGGGCTCAATGCTTCATACTTAAACTTAACTTCCAGAGGTCATCAAGCCATGAAAAACCTTTTAACTTTTGACTGATTTAGTTTCCTATGGTACCTATTATCATACAACTTAAATTCGGTACAATACGCGCCAACAATGTAAAAGGCCGCCAGCTGTACACTTCTCTTTTACCCACATAGCGCTGCTCCTGGCAATTTTGAGTTTTGAATTGTACAGCCGGTGGCTTTTTACACCGGTGGCGCGTATTGTACCTACTTTCTAAAGCCCACTTTTCGTTTATAAGTGGTTCTCGATCTGTCTCGGCGAGTGTGTACAGCCGGTACACGTTGCTTTGTGATACCTCGGCCGTGGGTCGGTTTTCGCGTCCGAATCAAAGAGCCCCTCGTTGTTTCGTTCGATAGACGAGACCGCACATGTACACATTCGTCATTCGCACGAAACTTTGCATAACAGACGTATTTTTCAATTTAGTAACTATGTGGCCAAGCCAACTAGAATACGAGTATTTAGAAAAATATCACATTGAAACGCCGCTGTGGAATAAAGAAGATTTTACAACCTACTACGTGCCGTACCGTCCGATACCGTATAAACCAGTATAAACATTACGTTACTCGTGGTTCCTTGCTCGCTAGCTGCACAAACCAACAACATGGTAAATCAATGTTGAACAAATTATTTTAATAATTTTTATTTATCCGTCCGTCACGACTTTTTGTCGTGCAGAGGAGCTTAATTTGGAACCATAGATTTGCACCTACAAAAAAAATTGATCTTAAGAATCCAGGCTTAATGTCTGGAACATATTTGGGTTTACTATGAAAAACTAAAACAAATAAATTTTAGATCTCTATGCACTACAGAGTTAGCTTAGGAAGACTATATTTCATTAACCCTGAAAGTTTATTTCAAGCTCTGAAAAACATATTTACATGACAAACAATAGATTAGAATTTTTTTAAGAAATTTTTCAAAAAGACATTTTATCTATTAAAAAGCGCGTTGTCAGAAGTAAAATAGGCTACTTTTTGTCTATTCGAGCTAATCTCCGAAACGGCAAAACCGAGTTTAATGAAACTTCACATATATTATAAAAAGATTGTCAGTAGTGACATGCGATAGTTTTGGTTTGTCTGTCTGTTCAAGTTTAACTCCAAAACGGCTAAACCGATTTTGAAAATTCGCAGACATAAAAAAAGGGTTTGAGGAGTGACATACGCTACTTTTTGTTTGTCTGTCTATTCAAGCTAAACTCCTAAAAGGTTAAACAGATTTTAATTAAACTTTGCAGACACTAAAAAAAAATGACAGGGGTGATATAGGTATGTTTTTGACCGTGTGCTGTGGTTGTCTGTCTGTATATTTCTCCCGCCTAATCTCCAAAACGACTAAATTATTTCAATGAATCTTCACAGACATAAATAAGAGGTTATTAGGTTACATAGGTTAGTTTTTGACTGTGTTTCTTTTTCGGGCTAGTCGCCGAAACAACTGATCTGATTTTAATGAAATTTTCCAAACATAAATAGGGCGTTGTCAGGATAACCAATTTTTTTATATAGTATATAAAAAATCGTATTGTCTGTGAGTCGGTCTGTCTATCCCGTTTAATCTCTAAAACGGTTGATCAATTTAGAGACCAACCTGCAAGATAGCTATTCTTCGTGCTAAAATGGCTAAATCGATTTTGGTGAAATTAGGTACCTATAGACATTTCTTAGGTAGTTAAGTTTCAGGATGTTCTAAAAAGTGTCACAATGTAATGGAGCGTCGAGTTTTTTTAGCAATCCCGATACAATTGTGTAGACCACTCGGGCAAAGCCGCATGTGGAAAGCTAGCGATAAATAAAATCTTATCTGTATGTTCAGGCTAATCTTCGAAACGTCGGAACCGATTTTAATGAAACTTTGCAGACATGAAAAAGATGTCGTCAGAAAAAATTTACTTAGGTAGGTTACTTTTGTCTGTATGTCTGTCTGTTTGTTTGTCCAGGCTAATCTCTGAAATGGCTGAACTAAAAAAACTCGTAAACTACTTTTTAGGGTTCCATAGCCTAATGGCAAATAAGAAAACCTTATAATTTTGCAATGTCCGTCCGTCCTTCTGTCTGTCTGTCTGTGTCTGTCTGTTTGTGGTTTTTCTGGGAATCTGTTGGAAATATATAAATGAAATTTGGAAGGCAGGTGTAATCTATGAACCGCTACACAACGACGTAGTGAAATTAAGAAAAGATTTTTTTGGGATAGGTCGCCATACATGTAACTGAGGTAAATGAAAAAATTCGTATATTAACGCGAGAGGTGCCAAACGATAGGTCTTAAAAAATGATGTTTCAAAATTTTTTTTATTTAAGTGAACAATTGTTTTGATATGCACTCCTAAAGTCCTAATTTTTGTTAGAGTCATGTGTCCAAGAGCAAGCAAGCTGAAGTGGCAGTGGGCCGGCCACATATGTCACAGAACCGACACTCGGTGGGGCAAAAAGGTTCTCGAGTGGAGGCCACGCACGAGAAAACGTAGCGTCGGACGACCCCTGACTCGATGGATTGACGACCTGAAGAAGGCGGCAGGTCACCGTTGGATGCAGCAAGCGGAGGATCGCGTTGCGTGGCGTGCCATGGAGGAAGCTTATGTTTAGCAATGGACAGTTAAAGGCTGAGATGATGATGATGATGATATGTCCCCCCCCCCCCTCTACAAGCTAAACCGTTGTTTTTGGATATGTGGAAAAAATATATGTAAGGAGTATATATAACGTAGTCAAAAAGAAAACTATCACAGCTAACTAGACTGTATTAGTTAACGAGTAATAGATTAACTTTTATAAATAAAATTTCACAGAAAATTACAGACAGCGTTTAGCCAATAAGCGAAAACAAGATGCATTTTATCTTTGTAATGTTATTGTAAAAAGTAATGATAAAAAACATGTTATGATGAAAACTACATTGTATTACTAGGTACTATAAATTTACGCTTTCCTTTGCAGAGCTTATTCTCTTCACAATCGGTACTAAAACTCAAAGGTTCACTGTAATAAAATAAGTAATAAGAATTGTCTCTAGCTATCAGTGCACTCATGTTATTACATTACGGATCGCCAGAGAGGATCGAGCGTCTTCTAAATAACTAACGAAATAAAAATTAAATATATTTATACAATAATTCTTAAATTACATAATATCGATTATTGCTTAAGTTCGATTAACGCCGCGCTTGTTTTTTTATATGGTATGGTGGTACGGAATCCTTCATGTGCGAGTCCGAATCGCACTTGGCCGGTTTGTGTTTGTTTCTTATAGACCCTTCTGCCAGTGAACTTTTTCTATTAATAGGTAAAGTTGGAATGTTCAGATTAAAATTAATTATAGGTACTTACTAATGTAGCAAAAACTCAAAATTACAAATTATTATCAATATACCTGAATAATTTATAGTTAAATAAAACAAGTATAATGGGCACACACATTTATTTACTACATAGACAAAAAAATTATGCAAAAGAGTACGAAAGTTTTTAATGAAAAAGGTACTGTTTGGAACTGATACCTAACAGTAAAAATCACATATTTACTTATTAATTAAATATTTTACGCAAGACAAAAGAAAAAGAAATCTATGAAAATTTAAATATTGTCCTCAAATATGTTCTTAATAATGTTCTGCATATTGTTTAACTGCTGTTGACGACGAGTATCCATATCTAATTGCAAAGCTTTCACGTATTCATCTAAACTTGCTTCCAATTTCTTATAGTCATTTTGCTGATCTATTTCTTGTTTCTTACATCTGTTGAGTAACAAACAATCAATAAAATTTAACATACCTACCTATTTAATACCTACTTTTCTTTTTTTATACAGTAAATACCTCATCTTTTTTATTTATATTAACTAATACAATAAGATTTCTATTTAAAATAATGTTCCAAAGAATAGTCAGATTTAGTTCAGGTCTATACTTAGATCAGGCATTTGTATAGGTAAATATATTTTAACTAGCAACCGCCCCAGTTTCGCTTGCGTAGACTATACATTCCTGTTCTAGGTAGGTACACTATTAATGTTCAAAATGGTTTATACGTACTTTTTGCTGAAACTAATACTGGTTACACCCATTCAAACTCTCAATATTCATTACCCCCACTCCTTTAAGAAAACCGACACTCCCATATTTTTCACCTCCCGTTTCCCACCTTTGAAATGTGGAAATCTAAAAACCCTAAAATACGTCATTATTTATTTATGCTAAAATTTTTGTTTCTAACCTTAAAGATAAAATAAATATTCACTTTATAAAATAAACCTATGATCCAAATTTCAGCTCCCTGTACTTACTAGTTTCGGCTTTATCTACGTTGATAAGATCAGTGATGACAAACGACAGCCAGACAGACGGACAAAAAGTAGCGTATGTCACTTTTGACCACTTCCTTTTCATTACCTGTGAAGTCTCATTAAAATCTGTTCAGCCGTTTTGAAGATTAGCTCGAAAAGATAGATGGACGTACAGACAGACATATAAAAAGTAATGTATTTCACTTCTGACTACTTTCTTTTGAATATGTGTGAAATTTCATCAAAAAAATCAGCGGTTTTGGATATTTGGCCGAATAGACAGACAGTATGACTTTATATATATAGCCTATAACTTTTCGCTACATTTAGGCCATCAAATACAAAAAGAATTTTTGAAATCTGACTGGTAGTTACAGAGTTTGACGCGTTCAAACAAACTCTTCTCCTTTATATATTCATTTAATTTAATTTCACTAAATTTAATTTCACTAAATTTAATTTTTAAAATTTGTTGATATAGAGTACAGAAGTATAGAAAAATATAGATGTATAGGTATCTTAAAATATTAAGTACGGTAAGTTAAAGAAAAAACAACAACAACAATTTTTAGGACTGCACAGATATGGCCATTATAATAAGATAAGCCTATCAAATCAGTATTATTAAAATATTGAATAGGAAGATAATTATTATTACTCATTCTTAAACGACTTCAGTGCTTCCTCGAGGGCTAGCCTATTCTGTTTATGTACAGACGTTGCGTTCATGAACGATTTTAGGTGAGCACTATATATTTCACATAAGCGATTTTCATATCGTTTATGGAATGTTGCTTCAACTTCCATTTCATCCAAAATGTCAGTTAGGTTTTGTATGTGGCGCACGTTTGCACGTTTCCTTAAATATAAATGAATTAAAATAAACCAATGGAAATGTATCACAAATAAATGCAGAAAATATATATATTATGTAATTATATTACTTCTATTTTAAAAAAATATCAATAGAACATTTATTAGCTAAATATAAATGTATTAAGTACATGGTACTCTAAATTAAAATTTAATTCTGTGGCATTCTACCAGTTAGTATTTTTTATTTTATTTATTTGACGACCGCTTAGCCTAGTGGGCAGCGACCCTGCCTGCGAAGCTGGAGGTCCTGGGTTCGAATCCCAGGTCGGGTCAGTATTTATATTATGAATATTAATACTGACACCGGGTCTTGGTTGTTATAATATGTATGTGGTGTCTTCGCTTGGTACCCAAAATACAAGCTAATGCTTAGTTTGGGACTTGGGCGTTGTTGTGAATGTATGTGTTGTTATTATTATTATTATTATTATTATTATTATTATTATTATTATTATTATTATTATTATTATTGTTATTGTTATTATTATTATTATTATTATTATTATTAACAACGATAAACGAGAAAATTTTAAAGAGCCGACGGGTTCAGGGTGCCAAGGATACTTGCCGCGTTGCCACGCTGTATTGCGACACTGATCATCTGAATAAAGTACTCCTAGTTCAAAAGATCCCCTATCAACAGACGCAGCGCGACACCCCAATCGTGAGCAAGTAATTTGGCATCCTTGGACCAGGGACCCATCGCATCGACAGCGAAAGGAATGAAGTGGTAACAATTTAAAAGTTCTACGTGCTTGGCTATTTTCCCACTAGCTGCTGTCTCCGCAACTGCTCCAGTTTTTTTGATGTATATTTTATGTAAGTTTGATACAAAGTATTATTTGTACAACAGATGTTGTATTGCACAAAGTTTGGCGTAAGTTGGGTGTGGAGACAAGTTCTCAAGTGGAGGCGACGTACCGGGAAGCGAAGCGTTGGACGCCCCCCGACCAGGTGGCTAGATGACCCGAAGCACCATGCCGGGGCTAGTTGGATGCGAAAGGTGGATTACCGTGTGTGGTTTTTAGTTCCTCAGATGCGTTTTTGGCCAATTTTCGATAATTCAGTTATTTTCGAAAATATTTATATTTTTGAAAAAAATGAGACCCAAGAATCCCTATTTTTATAGCCATAATTTCAATTTTCAAAAATATTACTAACGATTTTCAAAATTTCAACGGATATACCCGATTATTTTTTTAAATTTTGAAACCCCTAGGACCCCAATCCCTCCGTTATCCTCGAAGATATAGCCAAATTTACGTTTTATAGAAAAACCACCATTTTCCACAAAACCACTTTCAATGGTAAAACGTTTAAACCTAGTTGTTGCTGATCTGAATACCATATATTATTTTTTGCGCTGTTCGGTTAAGATTCGATGGGGTACAGCCGTTTCACGCCGTTTGTATAGAAATTCGTCACTCTAAAAATGTTTGAACAGATCTTATTAAGTGAAATGTAGTCAGTATTCAATAACCACTATAGCTATTTAATTGATTAGGTACTTTGGTGGTGGAAGCAATTTACTATTATATTGAGTAATAAATAGAAACGCATAATTTTCCAATTGCAGCGTAGATCTTCTTGCAGAATGTTTTTAACAGAATTTATGTCATTGTGTTTGAATACGCCAGGTTTGAATACCCCCCTGAATACGCTACTGCGCGGAACTGGTTGATCTGGGAAGCATATAACAACCTAGACGTGGAAGAATATTTGGTACGAAGAGTTTTCAAGATTGATTTGTCACAAATGGCAAAGTCATGATTGGATAACAACAAACGTACTGCACCTTTTATGTCATAGTCAGCTAATTTCATCTCAATGCGCTTAGAATATTTATTAATAGTAGGTTGGTGATTATATTACTTTGGACATGTAGTTCCGATTTTTCTACGTTAATTTTTATTACTGTGGTCAGTGATTTTCATGATTTATCTGGAACCTTTACACACATTTAAAATACAATTTTTTTCCATAGGAAAATGCATCGATATAAATGCGAAAATGGCATACTTACAGTAAATATTTTGTAAACCTATTAGGCTGTAAGCTTCCTAAACACAATAAAATAAAAATTTCTAGAACTATGACATTCACAGCAAAATTAAGTTAGATACCTATAGATACTTACTTTGTCTCGATTTGTTGTTTAAATATCTGCAAAACATTTTCTTTGTTGACATTAATTTGTTTGTTTCGTTTATTTATTGTAAATTCACTATCTTGGCTGTCTTCACTTTCATATATTTTTCGTTTACGTGGTACGTTTTGATTGTTTGAATTGGGAAGTGAAAACTTAGGTCCGCAGTATTCGCTCGAAAAGGATTTTTTGGTCGTCTTATTTTTAAAATTTTGCGACATTCTCGAATCGTAACTCTGAATACTTGAACTTTTAAAAATTCGACTCTGTTTACAATTTGTCCTCTACACATTTGCTTCCCGCCAAATTCAGTGATGTGATGATTTGCTTTGCCGCGTAAATATTTAAAGCATAGAGATAATAGAATAGAGCAGGTAAGCCAGTCCCATAAAGGTATATATACTAGCGTAAGAGAGGAACACAGTGTGCGAATGAAATTTGCGGAAATCCTACATGCGAGAAAGAAATGCAAGAAAATCTGTCATAAAACCTCTTTGAACACATTTAGTCTTCATTAGTCACTTGTCAAAATAAGGTCCAGCTTTGTTTTCTATTTTGTGTTATAATCGTTTTGAATTCTACAAAAATTAATTCTTGTGATAAAAATGGTGTCGTGTTCAGTTTTAAATTGCACTGTGACATATGTTAATAATCCAAATAAAGAGACATTTCACCGGTAAGTACTGCCAATAACATATTGTTATCTTAATGCTTATTTTTATAAAAAGCGATCCTAAATTTACTTGGTTATACATCAGTAGTATACAGTAAATACTTTATTTTGTAAATAATTTGTTATTTTAAACAATTATGTGTACGATACAAAAATATTGTGTAAAATTACAATCAAACAATTAAGCATAGGGATTGCACAAAATCTATCGATATGTCGATATTTTCAAATATAAATATTTTGTAAATTTGATATTACCTAATTGCACCTGTTCCACTGGAATGATGTCGTTAACTGTTTTTAAACATATTTTGAGGTTTATTTAGCCTGGCAGCACATTGTAAGAGAAAGTATGACATCTATACATATATACTACACATAGGGTATATATGTAAATACAAGACTTATTCAAATGAAAATATAAGATATATACACAATTAATTTTAATCGTTGTTTATTTATGATTTAAAATCTGATGCTCTATTTAATTTTAATCGTTATTTATTTATGATTTGAAGTCTGGCGTTCTATCTGTTCTCTGATTAAGAACGTCGTAAATAATTTAACTTTGAATGACGAACGAGTTACTGTATACAATAGTTTAACCTCATTTTCCTCCAGGAAACTGTGGTGTTAAAAAATGCTTCCTGATAATGATGACTATTTCATAATATCCAGGTTTCCTGTAAACGCGGTTAGCAGAGAACAATGGAAAAGAATGTTAAATAGAGCAGGTGGGACGCCTCGAAAACATTCTTTGGTTTGCAGTAGACATTTTACGGAAAAC
Organism: Luffia ferchaultella; assembly: GCA_949709985.1. Classification (NCBI taxonomy): domain Eukaryota; kingdom Metazoa; phylum Arthropoda; class Insecta; order Lepidoptera; family Psychidae; genus Luffia; species Luffia ferchaultella. The sequence continues at coordinate 7,773,058 of OX453243.1, forward strand.
TGTTTTGTCTAACTAAATCACCGACGACTTTTGAAGAAAGGATCTCTACCTACTGAATTTGTGCCGATAGGGGTTTCTTTCTTTTTCATATGTGCTTAGTATATTAAGTAATATACTAACGCCGCAGTATATACTTAATATCTAAAGTCAGAGCATTTATGCCAACTGTAATTTCTGTACAGGTCAATCTGAAGACCAAGCGATCGGTGTCAGCGTACGTTTACCGGGATGTATCACCAGAATCTTCAACTTTAGAGCCTAAACCTTTATTTCAGCACTAATATAAAACGGATTTGAAGAAAAAAGTCCATCACATTGAAAATATCAATTTTAGGCAAATTATCACTTTGTCTTTTACAAAAACTTGGTCATATAGAATCAAATAAAACGTTACTACCTATTACATAAAGAAACAAAAGATATTATAGACTTGGATGAAATATAGGAATTTCATCCAAGACATAATTTGTGGTGCAGTGAGACGACGCGACACTCAATCGAGTAGGCAATGTGACGTCACGGGCAGTAAGAAGCCACCAGTCAAACCGCACGAAAATACATAAATATCAATAATTTATTTCTCAGTCATTTTTTGACGAATTAAGAAAAAAAACTTTCACTGTTTTATTAGTTTTGGTTTATCTTTCAATTCTATCGAGTTAAATATGATATTCATCATGAAAGAGTGCTAAAGAGTTTGTTGTTATGCGTTGCAACATGACGTATTTTCATTAAAAATAAAAATGGTTTATTTATATTGTTTTATTTATTACTTGGCTTGTATTCAACTAAATTTCAAAATTTCCATAATGATATTAACGCTTTCTTTACTTTCTGCGAATTTTTTATTATGAACTGTTAACAAAAAAAAATTTTATTGGTGTAAAGAAAATGGCATTTGAATTGGTTGATTGATGATTTGTCATTTTAAAAAAAAACTAAAAGTTAGGAAAAGTAACTCAAAACTAAAATTTAGTAGTATAGCAGATTCAAAATAATAAATAGGATTGCCGATTTCGACTTATGATAACGCGGTAATTTCAAAGATACATTATCGTGAAAGTACTACGCGCTATCGATAATATAAAAAACATCCATGCACATCACTAATACTGGCTCAAACTCATGTGAATTTAGCACACATACTCATTTTCGTTTCGGTCATTCGATGTTTAGATGTCAGTTGTCTCCTACGCTAGTATAAGTATGTCTATGGGCTGAATGCATAATCTGTGACCATCAGTGATTGTTCTGTGAACATTAACCATCTGTGACTGACCCTGAGCAACCCTGAGGACCAATAAGGGACCAATACCGGAGGACCTGTGCTTGTGTGCCTTTAAAATTAATCCAATATAATCTGTACTGTGTGCCCTGTGTGGACCTGTGCTGGATCAGCTGGATAAAGACAGTTGAGAAGCTATAGAATAGAAGTTGATAGAAGTGGAGCAACAACAACTGCTAGCACGTGCTGTACAGGCTGATGTAAAACTAAAACAGTAAAAGTTGGTTGCAATGGCGCAAATAAATTTATATTCCAAACAAATAATATTACACAAAGTATTTTCAGGTTCCCTGAATAATGTAACCATTAGTATTATTAAAGATGTATCAGCGAGGACGATTTCTTCTAGAAAATCGCGGTCATTCCTTCCTATGTTAATGGAATCACCACAAATAGTTTGGCCTTCACCCGTAAACATCTTAAAAAATTATTTAAAAGTGAACTTCATTATTAAATCATGTTTTGAAGCAGATTTCAGTATTCAAGATTTTACAGAGGCTTCGAAGTATGCTGTGCAGGTAATTATAGTAATAACGTAGCATTACGAACGGTAGCGCTTCCCATTATAGCCTGTTGAAAAATTAGAAAATATGTATTTAGGGGAAAGGCGGAAGGAAAAAGAAACACCAATCATAATTTTTTTTACAGGAAATGCGAAAAAAAACTTAGAAATACATACCTACAACAAAGGGATTTCTACCATTCTTTAATTTAAAACATTTTACAGCATGTTTCTAATTAGCTTTAACTATATAATTACTATATTAGATGGATGATATGAGCCAGGCTACAATGGAAAGCCAACCCTCGCGAACTAACTACCGATGCACCTCTAGTAAGTCAGCTGGCTATGTGCTTGAACTTTCAACTTGAACACATATAGTAAGTCTATCGACCGACCGTCGGTACGGTCGGCCAGTAACGCTGCGAAGTTCCACTCACACATAGTTGCTTACGCGGCCACCATGGCAGTGCTTATCTCGTTTTTTAAATGGCAGGTCAGGTTGTTTGTTTAATGCAAAAAGCAATGTGAAGCGGAGTTACGAGTCACCCAGAAAACTTTGTCAGTTTGAAATTTGGCCTAGATAGTCTGCTAAATTGGTAGAGTTGGTTGGATTAGCTTATGTCAGTGCGAAGAGTAAAGTGAATTAGTTTGATGATCCACATAAAAACCTTTTGAGCAAATTGAAATTTGGTTATTTGTGTATCTTAGGGTAGCGCTTTCCAATGTTGCCTGCTGAAAACTTATAAATTTATAATCAGGCTTATAGGGATGGGGTGTAGGAACCTCGTGCAGTAAATATTTTTTAAGCAAATGCGAAATAAAATATAAGGCTTATTGGTGGCTCGTCGTTCTGCTCCGCTTCAATCCTCGCATTATCACAAACAAACCCTGACCTAACATTTTTTTTTTTTAAATAATGCATAATCAACCTATCTTAGTGGGATTTCAAATTGATCATTGTTATGAACACAATGTTCATCAGGCAGCAGCACAAGCTGAACCGTTTTTTTTTTAAACTTCGATGCATTTGCTACAATAGTTAATAATCCTTAGTATGAGCACTTACAATAAAAAAATCAGAGCCTCCAATAAATCAGATTATACAACCTTACCCCAGATGTAGAAGCAAGGTTTCATAAATCTACACCTATCTTTGTCGAGTGTATAATGGTTTTGATTAACAGTATATTTACGAAGTGATATGTAAAAGTTGCAGAGCCGATATTAGAAATTGCGACACTAACTAATGACCTAATGCATCTGGCATTTTTTTTTTAAATTACAGTGGTTTGCACCAAAAGAGATACTGTAAACGTAGGTATACCGCATAAAGTAAAAACTGCCAGTTATAACTACTTTGATTGGAACGATGATGTCTTCTATGACCACCCTTGGTTGTACCACACATGAAAACCATTATCATTCTAATTAAAGTATAGCTGTCAGTTATATGTTAACATTATCTCTTTTCGTGCAACACGCTGTTAGTTTCTGGACCGTTTCCTATATTCAACCTTTTGTTGGAGATATGTAGATACCGCCAATAGCCTGTCACTTTTCCTACTATCGTTAGAAGCAGCCCTATATGCAAAAATAGCATGGAATGACATCGCTTGTCAATAGGTAATTAATTACCTATCCATTCCCTCCCATATGTTCTGTCACCATGCAAATCAAATGACTTATTAGAATAAGGTTGTAACATATTTATATTATGAAACTAATATTTTTTACGTAAATCTTGTTTTGTTACTGTAATGTATAATTAATAATAATAAATATTTGATAAATAAGTTCTTATATAAATAATATATTTGTGCAATAATGCCACATGTATAACGAAACATATAATCTCAACATCAGTAGCAATTGGTGTAAGTGAGATATTCCCTGAAAAATATAATTACAACTTAATATAAGATTACAATGCAATATAACAGTACTTACTTTTTGAGGTTACTTTTGAATATTGGTAAATTTCTGTTAACAGATTTTTTGTCCCAGTCTCATTTGCATAATGAAATACACACAAAACTCCTAGGTTTTCTTTTTACTTATGAAATTGATGATCCATCTCACAAGTCCAGTACTCAGTAGTCGACTCGAACATGACATTCGTATTATGAAACCACATTAAATTAACATTGATCTTTGTATCATTTCTGTTACATGAGCATAAGTGAAAAAATTTCTCATGTAACACAAATGATAGAGAGACAGGGAACATGTTAATATATCATCGACTGCACTTTTGCTCAATCTAAACCTATACGTAAACTCATATTCTTTGATTTTAGCCATGTGGTCCACTCGCGTTTGACACGTTCGTAATGAATTCATATTGTTGCCTTCTGCCTCAGATCACCAGCCTGATAGCTGTTATAACATTTCCAGATTACTTGCACTCAATTCAGATATTCTAAAGAAAATTATTAGTGTCTATTTTAATTAAAATAGTAGTAATAATTTTAGTAAATTTGACTTCTTATGTGGCTATCCCAGAATGTTCTAAGGTAGCTCAACAGCTTAAATTAAATTTTTTTTCAAATTCAAAAAGTTTTTATTTAATATAAGATGTTTACACACATTTATTGAAAGTCAAGATAAATTGATTAGGTACCGGTTCAAAAACTAGGAGGAGAAGAACCGGCAAGAAACTCCTCCCTGTTTATTTTATTTACATATATGTTTTTCTTAATTGTTTTTTTTTTATTTAATTTAAAGCGCTTACAACTATTACAATGATGTCCATGCGCACTTATCATTTAAATACTCGCTAATACAATAGTAAGCTTTTTTCATGAGTTGGATTTTAACTCCCTTTATAAATTGATTAGAATTCAAGTCTAACATTTCTTACTACAGGTGTCTTATCTGACAGATAGTTGCAAAATTTTATAGAAAAGCAGTTTCTGTCAGTTTCATAATAAATTTTATCTACAGAAAGCTACTTGTCCTCTATCCCTTCGGACGCTAGGTAGCATCTAGAGATAGGATTTTTGTCTTCGAATAGTATATGGACGAGAAATGAGATATGCATATTTTCTATTGCAAGTAGGGCAAAATCAAGGACAGACAATATAAGGAACGACTGTAAAACATTTGCTTAAAGTTAGGTTCTAACATTAACCTTGGCTTATAAAATTTTATTAAACTTTTATTTTATTATTATCTGTCAGGTCAGAATATTTTAAAATGATAAAATTGATAAATCTTGAAAAATGTCCCTAGAAACTTTGATGTGTATAGACCAGACGTGAAAATACAGTTGTAGATTAAAAATTAAATAAAGTGAATTGTGAAAATATAAATCTGTAATAAAATGAAATAATTCTCAGTAACTGAACAATTTTTATTCAGGTTGTCTCACATGCTCTAGAGGATGAAGACTATGAACTGCTGCAGGAGTACATTGAGCAACCCTTGTTGAGAAAACTACAGCAGATCGTCTCCAAATTACCTGAATCACAGCGTCAGTTCCTGTCAGTACATCAAGGAGATATATATTATGCTTTTCCATATAAGGTTGGTTCTATAAATACTATTATTTTACATTAGAAATCAGAACTTTTTAATACTATGTATACACATAACATTTATGCTGTTTACTTATCTTATACCTATTATTATAGGCTAGGTAACTATTTTTGGTGAGTGACGACCGCTTAGCCTAGTGGGCAGCGACCCTGCTTATGAAGCTGGAGGTCCCAGGTTCAAATCCCAGGTCGGGTCAGTATTTATATGATGAATATTAATACTGGTACCGGGTCTTGGTTGTTATATGTATGTGGTGGCTTCCCTTGGTACCCAAAATACATGCTAATGCTTAGTTTGGGGCCTAGACATTGTTGTGTTGTGATGTATATGTTATAATAACTTTAACATTTTTTATTTTATTTTATATAAATATATCATAACAGTGAAAGAATTTAAAAAAATGAATAATTGCTAACAATGTTATGAAGTTTAAAATGTCCTGTTAGACAAAGAGGGCAATACCGCACGGCGTACCTATGTGTGGCGTCTGGCCATTTAAAATAATGTTGAATATTGTTTTGCAAGAAAAAGACAAAGATAAAATTCTTATAGCTTATAATTTCCATATTCTTCAACCGAATATAATTATGTTTACGAATGTTATCGTATAAAGTCTATTTATATATTTTCATGATATATATATTTAATACTAGCGACCCGCCCCGGATTCGCACGGGTAGCACAGCATATAAGCCGTAATGTTTTTTTCTGTCGTAATGTCATAGCAGCTTGCGTCGAACATGTGGATTGGATTAAATTACGTTTAAATGTGACGTAACTTTATCCTACTTGGAGTATTTTTAAAGTATTTTATTTCCAATTCTATAAATATTTGAAAAAGTAAAGAATAAATACATATAATCTAACCTACTAACTACGCGTGTCGCGTCGTCCCGTATGGCCGCCCGGCTGGTCGCGCGATATTTATATTTCGCGATAGCTCCTAAGATATTAATTTAAATTGTATAGTGTAAAGGGCAATCATAATTTGCATAAAATGTTGAAGATAAATAACTTATTTCGTTTGATAAGGATTAATACTGTATCTGTATAAATTGCTTTCCATTTACCTCATCATATTACACCAATTTTTTTAAACTAAAAAATAGGTATAGTAAGCTATCCTTGGAAGATAGACATATGCCATCGCGGACTTTTCTTTAGTCTTATATAAGATACACAATTCCTCCATACATTATTTTGTTATATCTCAAAAGGATTAGGCAGCGTTTTCGATGAAAGATCCCAGCCGGCTTGTTTTTTTCCGGCTTCTTCAACAATAATCGTCATATTTCGACTAATTTGCACAAAACAATACACGTAAACCTTCCTCTTGAATCGCTCCGTCCATTGGTGACAATAATATGCCAACCCGTTCGGTAGTTTTTGAGTTTATCGCGTTCAGACAGACAGACAGACACGGCGGGGGACTTTATAATATGTAGTGATTAGTCAAATACCGCATTATTCAAATATATTTAAATAATATATAAATCAAATTCTGCTTCATTTGGAGTAAGATAAGTTAGCATTAAATTTTACTCAATGTTTCCAATTGCTAAACATTGGAACCTTTGATTTTGCAATAAAGTGTTTAACCACTGGACCAAACAGATGTGCTGAGCTGTCCCGTAACGGATAGAATTATCCCAACAATAAACATAAGAATTTTTCTCTCAAGATTACTCAAATGCAGTTTCTTTTAGCATTTGTAAGATGTTTGTCTATATGTATCTATTAATAGGATATCAATAACCTCAGTATATCTGTACCGTCACGAGAATCATTTAACAAATTTGTAATTTAAAATTTTATATTGCAGATCGACATTATCACTAATGAGAAAAAGGATCGTTTCTGGGTCGAAATATTGATGGTTTACTTTACAATGCGCAGAAATGAGCTATTAATGAAGCATATGCAAGAATGTATCATTAGAGGCATGCCGCCATTCAATTCCAGGTAATATATGCTCAGCTGTACACGTTGGATATAGCACGGTGATTTTTTTTAAATTTCCAATGTCAAAATTTTTGCTGTTTCACAAAATTTGCACTAATTGATGTTGAAAATGTGGCATCTTCAGGCGATATAAAATTAACCCAAAATTCCTAAATAATTTATAGAACCTTACTAAGTGTATTTATTAGAAATCGCCTGAACCAATTCAAGTGATGTCTCATATGTGATATCAAGTATACAACAGCGTTTGTACCTTGGTACTTTTTTGAAACATAGATCATGAAACCAATAAAATGCTATGATAAGAACTACTAATTAATCAACCCTTATTAACGAAGTCACTTTTTTTTAAATATAATTTATGGGCATACAGAGAATATTAAAAAATGGAAATTTGAATTTTTTTTACAATTTTATATAGGCATTTAATGTATTATAGATGATAGATGTTCACATTTTGTTCAGGAAAATTTTTCATTTCTTTAACATAATGATTTAAACGTTTCAGTTTTCAACCACATCTCAACAGAAATATGTATGTCTTGAACTACAGATTTGTGAGAGAATTCACAAAAGGCACTCAAGAAGATTGGTGGATCGACATTGTCAATCATTTCAAACCATATTCCACATGAACGGAATTTCATGTTTATTTTTATAGTTTCAATGAAGAAAGGTGCTCAATTTAGGTTTAAGCGTTTAAAGTGAATACAAACATAACCAAGTTTGATATTGTTACATGTCACAAGAGATTCAATATCGAAATGTTATTTATAATATAAGTGCCAAATGTTGCTACTCGTAATGTTTAAGTAACAAATGTTATTTGCCAATATTTTTTAAAGAGGGCGTCTTGGCATTTTTGTATTTTATAGAAATATGTTATAGTAGATTACTGCCGCGGCCTGCAAGTGCACCATAACCGGAAGATCGTGAGCCAATTAGCCACGTTCCAATATCGATTTCTTATTTTTTTTTTTACTTTTTAAAATTAATTTAATGGCACATTCTTTTTGTCGTGCCAATTCGAAATTTAATTAAAACTTAGATGAGTTATCTCTTTCGTCATCAATGTTCGGGTTTAAGAGTTTGTTCCGTTTTCAAATTACCTATTTGACTGCTGGAGCACGCCTGCTAAAAAATTGCGGGACACTTTCTAGTTCGGTACTGCAAGTATGATTTATCCCAAAGAAGGTGCAAGATATGGTTGTATATCGTAGCATCTTTGAGAAATGTTTATTAAGAAAAAGTAATCAAGCAAAATATTTTTATTAATATCTACAAAAATGCCAAAGATACAAATTTCTAATGTAAATCTTGCCATGACGTCACTCGGTTACATTACTATGGGCTAACGTGGATAATTTCTATGTGGCAGTACCGAGTGACATCACGAGCGACTTGTAAAAACACAAACTTTGATTTGTTATATATCCGGTAATAATCGGTATTTTCCCGTGATTCAAAAAGTATAGTCAAGTGTGAAGTAGCGTATGATACATAATTTTGTTGAAGAGGACGCGCTCATTTAAACGACTTTTTCTTATGTTAATAATAAGCACAAATGAAGAGTAACTGTTACTAAAAAGAAAAATGAATTGGTCATATAAAGAATTCTATGAAATTAATACTCATATTGGTTGTAGCCAAAGCAATAAATTATTGTTTAATAATTGTTCATTTGAATATATTGATCTAAAATAAAATGTAATTTTTGTTTGCATAGAATATATTAATCAGAACATAAAAGTAATTAAAAAATAAATAATTATTAAACAATATTAATAACCATCAAACTACAATAAATAAATGGGCCAAGCTACAAAAAAATATCAATTCTAACATAATATCAAATGATCTCTTAAACGTTTGATATATATTTAAATGTTGTATGAGGTAGATTTGCCAATTTGTAAGCGTGTCGTGGCGATTGTCTTTATTAGATCTATGTAGTTGTGTAAAACTATGCTCAAGAAGATATTTTTTTAAATATATATTAATATTTTGTAAGTTTATATTGCCTATATGAAAAAGTCTGATATATGTTAAGTGTTACGTTTAAAATATATTAAAGGACAATAAATGTCTTGTTTTATAAGACTGATACAAAGTACATAACTAATAAACTAATTAATTTATATTACAAGTTTAATAAATATTAATATATTTATTAACTAAATATTAATATATTTATTAACTAAATATTAATATATTTATTAACTAAATATTAATATATTTATTAACTAAATATTAATATATTTATTAACAATAAAATAACTGAAACACAGTCGAATTAGTCTTACATAAGAACACATGCTGCATTTCTTAGTTTATTAGTATTGTTTGTTCAAAGAGGAACAAATTGGCAGCATCATCTATTATAGTAGAAATAACATTTGGGTCATCCCGTCTACCCAACTAAGCTAGTGTACTAGTGTACCAGTACACTACTGGTGTATAAATTGCCGGTTCGTAAACGAAATAGGTGACGACGACCGTACGCGGACCCCTGTTTATCCGTCATTACACTGAAAATCTTGGTTCACGTTTGAATTATAGTGCAAATTGATTTTGCGAACTCTTACTATATACCATATGATATGCCGTTGTAAATTTTCCTAATCTAAGGTATTGTTAAATATTTGAAAGATAAAATCTGTGTCTATCACTCATAAAATTTATTAGGTTAGATATGCCATGTGACGGTCGACGAGACACGTCCCTAAAATAATTACAAAACAAATATAAGTAAAAATGTTACTTATACATAAATTGTTTTATTTCAGTTTTATATCATTTTAGGAAGCAATTAAGTCGTTCACTCCTTTCTCTTACATATTTGGTATCATTTGATACTCATTTTAAAGTTTAGGTCAAGAAATTTGTTTTAAGTACCTATGCAACATATTGCAAACTTGAAAGGGACAACAGCGTAACCGTTTACATGCCAACTCTAACCTACTCTAATGCTGTGTGGTCTATGACATGAAATATGCGGTGCAACAAAACACAGAGTAAACTTGATATCTGTTTATTTCTATTAGTAAGTTGTGTATAAATTTTTTTTTTAGTATATTAACAAAACACTATTGAATGTTTCTCTTGAAATTCCAATGGTACACAGTCAAATCAGAGTATGGCAATCTGACAATAAAATTTAACGTAGAAAATAAATTAGTCACGAGTATTCTTTCTGTTATTTAAAAGTAAAAGCTTATTAAATTTTTGTACAACAATACTTTCAAGTTTTTACAATCAAAATTTTAAGTTGCATTCTTGTGTGTCGGTAGGTTGGTGTGTATAGAAAGATTTTAGAGACTATATAACATTTGGTTTAGATATTTTTTCAGATGGTTTTATTGAAATTAAGTGTAGCTGGCTTTAAAAGAAATTAATGTAATTTTTTTGATGGTTTTTTATAATTCATCCTAGAGTACTATGTGTAATAATTTAAAATATTTGTATTATCTACGCCGCCAGTTTACTTAATTTTATAATGTTTCGTTAAAAGCGTATGTAGCTTGTAATGATATATATTTTGTAATGAGTCATTTGAGAGTGAGCACCCAGTAAGAGCATGAGGAATAAATCTGTCCTCGGGTTCCTACCAGTGGGAGAGTGTAGTAGGAGCAGGAGGAAACGCTGTTTTTGATGTGTAGTGATTTTGATTGTTGTATTACTTACCTAATATTATTTTTTTATAATTTATATTTAGTATGTTGCGGCTTTAACAAGTGCCATTTTGTTTAAAAAGTTGATAGAGAGCGAATTTACCTTTGTAAACTGAACATTAAGTTTATTTTTGGATTTTATTATAACTGTTGAAATACAGTGTTGATTTAAAGTATGTTTAATGTACGTTTTATTTAACGGCTTTTAAGCATTTCCCGTCACAGTAATTTACTTATAAGTTCATTAGTTTGCATGAAGTAACTTTCCCAATTCGCCACCTTTGTTAATTTTTATAGCGTTGAATGGGCATTGTTCGATTTATATTTTTTTTTTTCTGAATATATAGACAGACCAATTTAAGAAACTCATTTGAATATTTTTAATTTTGAATGAGTACTTTTATTTTTATAATTTCTTTTTAAATTTACCAAAAATGACATCCCAGTTGGATTTAATGACATCTATACCCTGGCTTTAAAAAAAATCAATAAGAATCAAGTCACAGAGTACTTGGTCGTTATTAGTTTTAATCATGGAACTAAACTCGAACTAAAAAGTACTACGTACAACTGGAATGTCATGTCTTTAACATCAGCGTGGTCATACGTAAACTGGTGATTAAAAAAAAAAATGCGAAAGGGAAGTAACCGGGTGCCTAACTATCTCTTTCTACGCCTCTTCTGTGTGGCTAGCATAAAATATTGTACCACTACATTGGGAAAAGTACTATGGTGAATTTAGATTTTATTATGAGGGAACCGAGGAATAAAAAACTATGCGTCAGGATAATTACGTTACAGGAACTATAATTTCCGCTGACGCATTATTTTTTCCTCTTCAAATTTCTCATTTTTTATTATGGGGTTCATCCATTGCTCGACTGTTGATAAACATTTTTCTTAGGGTAGGTAATTAATGGCCTACAAATGGCATTGCTTCCCAATGCAATGATCTCACGTCACGTCTCTAATGTCGCTTCGGAAAGTATTTGGACTCAATTCAATAGGACCCTGTACATGTATGTTTGGCTGTTAGTATCTCTGAAAGTTCTGAATCTATTTTGATGTTTTTTGTGTTTAGTCACTATTTTTCAACATAGTGTAGATACAGTGAAAGAATTATCGTAATCAGCTAGTCTAATGCGCCACTTTATCCGTTCCATATCCGGGCTGCTATTTTACGCCGCCGGCTGTACACAATCGCCGAGCGGAGGCGAAGTCAGAGACGCATATTTTTTCTTCTTCATGACTTCTGGTTTTTAATATATCTTGGTATGCGGATGATAATAGTATTTTTAAAACTTATTATGATAAATTTCATAATTGTAACATTTTCACTAATATTGAAAACGCAAGTCTTAATTTATGGTTTTATACTGGCAACTGAAATGAGAATTTGGGGAATTTTGACATGTCTGTTGTCAAAGTTGAAGTTTTTGACGTCATAATGCTAAGGTGTCCATAATGTTTAGATTAGTTAGTAAGAATACTTTGGTACTTGCCTTTTGCCTATGATGTGGCCATAATAATAGGTTGCCAGATATTTCAATGAATATGAAAGATGGAAACCTATGTATTGTTTTAAAGAGAAACGGTTTTTGTCAAAGTAGGAAAGTAGTTTAGTTACAGATCTGAGGTCATTCTAGTTACAGATCTGACACCATACGGGTTATGAATTTGACGTCATATATGCATTATAGGGACTTGTGTGTGTGATTTCGGGTATTGAATCTGTCCGTATCTCCGGTGCCAATCGAACAGAAGGAGGCCATCATATTAATATTTGAGATCCCTAGGTCTCGCACCAGCGTTGAATTTTGAGACATTTCGGCCCTAGAAATACTATTTCGGTACCTAGAGTCTTTCAAATCCATTTTCATCTGCCGAATGATTAAGAATTTTTGAGATATATATTTCAAACATATATATCTACGGAATCCTTGACCTTTTGAATAGCGTGTTTAGACTCATTGGGATCGTTTCAACGAGATATTTCCAGAGTGATTGTTCTGAAGGCCTCGGCGTGCAAAAGTACCTACGTAACTTGTCGCGCTTGGGTCTTTACTTCTGTGGGATTTAACTATTTTGTAAATGAAGGCGGTCAGCCATCCAATTATGAATCACATTCTAGGTAACTTTATTTCTGTATTCAAAGGGAGATTTGTATTCAAATGGGTATTATACACAAAGCGAGCATGCTCCTAATTTACTAAGGTGATTGAGATATCGATATTTGAAGCTTTGATTTTTAGAGTTACAAACTGCTTCACAATTTATTTTGGAGGTGAGAAGCCTCCGGCGACTGATCATATTTTTTGCAGGTTGGTTGGTTGCGGGCTTTTAGTGACTAGCTCTCTTGAACTTCTGTTTGCTTGCTTATACTTTTCTATCGAGGTGGATAGGAGTCGGGCTACTGCCGTTTATTTTATTTTTTTGTAAATTTGATGATTTAACAGTATTTCCTACAAATCCAACCAGTATTTTTGATGCTATCGCGTGTTGTACTACGCGGTGCCCACGCGAGACCTCATTTTCAGTGCTTACGTTCGTGGTTTATGATCCCTTATAAATATTAAAATTATTTGTTAATAATGAATGTAAATTGATTCCCATCATTCTTGTATGTTTTTTTACTTCATAACTATACTGATGTATGTTTGTAGCATTTTAATTTGAAACCTGCTAAACCAATTTTGACAAATGTTCGAATTAAAGGTTTTAATTTACTAAATTACGACATAGGTTATTGACACAAACATACAGAAATCTTTATACTCATGTAAAAAAAGTTTACTTCAGTGTCACAGGTTAACATAGGCTTAGAGAGTTTTGTTCGATCTTAGTCGAAAATTAAAAAGTTCCTGTTAGGGTCTTATTTATCCTACGCAACTTTGTCACCCTAATCAGAAAGAGACAATATGGCACCCACTAACGTCTTTATTACTTTTATCTTTTTAATTCGTTTTCAAAGTCAAATTTCTAGAACCTCGAAATTTCTTTCTGCGGTTTATTCCAGTTGTACGAAGTACTTACTTGTTCCATGGTAGGCACCTAGTAGTATCCATGGACGTAATACTAGGTTCAGGACAGTGTACTCGGCTTTGCGAAACGAGGAGCTGAAATAGCGAGGCCAGAGTCCCTTTGTCACTTTTCCTCTAGGGTGAAAATAATTTATTTTGATTCTTATTTTTTCTTCTCTCATCTTGACTTTTCTGGCTAGTGCTTTATAATAACAAGTTTACTAACTAAAAGAACCCATAAACGAGAAAAGATGGCAAAAATCTAAATAACGGATGTGTGTGATGAAAAAGTTGGCAGGTAAGCCTGACAAAATCTAAATTGAAATAAAATTGGCGACACATAAAAAAAACAGTCCAAGAACAACAATTGCGTATCGAATCACGTGGTGTCGTAGCCATATCAAGAACAAAAACAAATCAGAAATTCATCAAAAACAGCATCAAGCCAATCACGTAATCCAAAAAAATAATCTGAAATCAATGAATATGATCAAACTTATGAGTTTGGTTCGTCATAAGTTTTTGTATATAGTATCTACGCTATCTTCTATTATAAGGAAACTTTATTCATATTTTTCAAAATATAAGTTCAAGAAAACTAGTCACTAAAAGTGGCAACCCGCATTAGAATATAATCAGTCGGCGGAGGATTATCACTTCCAAAATACATTGTGAAGCAGTTAGAACCTTTAAAAATCAAAGTTTTAAAAATAGATTCCTTAATCGTCTTATTAAATTAGCAACAGGCTCCTCTTATATATAATACCGCTTTGAATATGAAACTCCGATTCAATCACAGACATAAAGCTATCTAGGTTGTGATTTATAAATAGAGGGCTGACCAACTCTTTTTACAACGTTATTAAGTCCCACTTACAACGTAGGTAACCAAGTCCCACAGAGGTAAATAGCCTAGCACGATAAGTTACGTATTTTTACACGCCCGAGCCTCCAGGACCCATCACTCAAGAAATATTTCGTTAAAACGATCCCAACGAGCTTAGGGACGCTGTACAAAGATTAGTAATTTCCTAGATACGTTGGATATGTTGGAACCCAAAAATATAGCTTTCTGCAGGTGATGAAAATCCTTTTAATTCCAAAAAAAACCACTAATCCCAAAAGTCCCCAATGATTCGGTTAATGAAAACAGATTTGAAATACTCAAGGTTCCGAAACTTTATTTCTAGGACCAAAATATCTTGCATTTTAACGCAGGTGCGGGTGCGGGACCCAGAGTTAAGAAATATTAGTGAAGTGGGGAACTATGAACTTCATTCTTTTGATTGGCACCAGAAAAACCCAAAAATATGGATAAGAACAAAGAAGATGTTCCGTCTGATGCTCCATTGGTATTTGTACGATAAGTACTATGCTATGACGTCTACAAATTCAAACATATTTTTTACTATATAAGAATATTTTTGTTTTTAACACAGTATGTATTTTAAATGTGTACTGCAAAAAAACTAGAAATTTTGGACTTATTATCTGTTTTTTTAAAATGTTAATAAAGACATCCTACTAAAGAAAATGTTAGGCTAGAAATGTAACGTACTTAACATATGGTCACTGTGACCACAAGAGTAGACTCACATGCGTGGTTGGGCGGAAAATGAGATGGAGTACTGGGTTGAGACTTACCTTGAGTTCTTGAGTTCCTGATAGCGAGAGTCCCGAGAATGGCGGGAGCCGTCCCATTCCGTGTATGAGCTGACGAGATCAGTGTTAGATTAAGTTGTCACTCAACACTGATAGTTATTTGTCTAATTTGCACTTTTAGTTCACAAACTTTGTGTGACGCACTGACATACTTTACGCGTACCGTTCGTGATGCTCACTCCGCGAGACCTTCTTGGAAAGTATATGATCTGGCCGTTCGGTACTGTGGTTAGGGAATGAGTTTTCCCTTTAATGTAATAACTGTCGCCGATCCGTTGTGTTCGGCGGTTATAAAATGAGTATTACGGGCGCTGGCGCGCGCTCAGTCAAAGGGCGAAATGAATGCATATGAGAATATCAGGTCATGAATGAATGGCTTGAACAGTCACCTTAGTAATATGACGTCAAAAACTTCAACTTTGACAATACACACGTCAAAATTCCCCTAATTCTCGTTTTAGTTGCCAGTATAAAACCATAAATTAAGACATCCTTTTTTAAATATAACTGAAAATTTTTATAAATTTGTAAAATGTAACAAAATAACTTTCAAAAATACTATTATCATTCGAATACCAAGCCGTATCAAAAACCAGAAGTCACAGAAAAGAGATAAGTATTAGACGAGTATTCGTATATATAAAAATTGATAATGAACGTACTAGATGAAATGTTTTTTTCTAATGGCAAGTGTTCAAAAGGACAAACGGACTCACCGGTAGCTATCTCCTAAAAACTCATTTTGCCTCCTTACAACTTATAATCTAAAGTAAACCTTATGGCATAAGGCAAAGGATTTTTTTTTCATTGGAAATGACTTTCATTTCCTTGCAGTATAGGTCATTTGGGAGTTTTGTGAGACATGCAGATTGCACGAAGAGTTTTCAAGATATCGGAATGAACGTGGTGTCAAAAGACGCAGCTCGGCGAGCTCTACAATATTCAAAAGACAATTTTGAAAAAGTTCAAAAACAAAAAAATTATAGGCAAAAAAACGAAAAAAATCGCATTTTTTCCCCCGATTTTCATTTTGGGAGCCCGATATCTCGAGAACTAGGTCCGAATAAAAAAAAAAAAACTGCTCGGGGTAATTAAACGGAGGATCGATTGAGACTAAAATTGTTGGAATCGAACAACCGGAAGTAGTGGTTATGCGTCGGTGTTACATTTCGTACTAATTCAGTTTGTTCGATCGAAATGTCGAATATTTCGAAGTTGTAAGCTTATTCAGATACAGTTGTGTTATTTTTTTTACGAAAAAAATTATTTCGATAACTATTATCCAAAATATGTGTGTTTACTTTATTCCGTTAGGTTCATTTCCAATGTCATAAGAAGTCCGTGCGAAAGCAGGAGATCCGTTGTTTTTTGTATTATACAGTTTCGGGAGTGCACAGTCCTGAACCTAGTATTACGCCCATGGTTGTATCCTTATTTTACTTTTATGCTGCATTGCTTAGCATACTGATTTGACCACAGATTTGAAAGCCACAGCTCTCACAGTTATCAATCAAAGAGCTGTTAATTGCGGATACTCAAAATAAAAAGAGATGAGACAGTATAATTCTGTAAAAATCGCGGTGCATTAGTCTATACTTATTCTCTGTTTCTTTCTATTTTGGCCCGCATTTTGGACTAGTTTACTTACTGCTTTCTATTATGTGGTGACGGCAGGCCATTTAAAATAATTTTAACTTTTTTTCTTTTTTTTTTTAAAGTTGAACTTTTAAAAGCATCTATATAATTCTTTAACCAAATATAAATTTGTAACCACTTAAAGTTTATTTTTATATGATTTTTACATAAAGGTATATATACTAGCGTATATGTATGAATATCGATTTTTATACTTTGTTTGTAAATGTAAAATTTTTAATATTAGTCTTCTACCATATTGCATGTATTTTTTTTTATTGGGATCATAATCCTTTTTGATTGGTACTCCATATTATTATTTAACAAAGAATACAATTTGCATGAATAACTTTATTACATAAGTCTTACATCCTTGTATCCAAGTTACTTTAAAAAAATTGATTTGTCTAAACGCAAAATTGGCGGTTTTAGTTTAGTTTCGAACAATTTTCCATTCAGAAGTTGCATAGTTGTGATGAGCAGTCTTGAACAATTTAGAGTTGTAAAAAGTGTTTTTAGTAAAAGTAATTTGTTCGTGTTCATTATAGTGGTTTCACATTCGTAAACGTTATCCAAATGTATATTAAAAAGGTATTATAAACAGAAAGTAAAACGTATTTGGGCACAATTAGATATGATTATAAAGCACTCATTTTTACTTTGATGATCTCGGTGTTTTATTTCCTTGTAGGTGATACAGGGATTCAAGAGCTATGAAGAGGAAACTGTTTTTGATTCTTTTAACACTAGCCTTAATGTAATTGTTGGCCCAAATGGATCTGCAAAAAGTAATATTATTCGAGGTAACTATAGCATCTTCTTTTTGTGCCATTTGTTTTCACGAAATAGAATCTCATTGGATTATCTAGTGAATCAAAGTATAAAGCAATTCTGGTTTCAGTGTTTGTTCATTTGTTGTAATTTTGTATATAAATGTGCTTATTCTCAACAAGATCAAACAGTGGAACGCGACAAAAATAGCGTTATCCATTCATCCAAAATTGCGACGCCATGATTTATACCTAAGGTACATTACATACTGTATGGAAGATTTCAAAATCAAAATTTTTCCTATTTTCTATAGAAAAATAATTAGGCTTCTACCTCTTAGAAGTGTACCTTGAAAATGATACATTACATAGTGGGCCACTTGCTCCACACTAAAGTAAATTGTGGCTGTTAAATTATATTTTTGTTAAGTATTTTATAATTTTTTTGTATTGACCTAAATTAAGATGTACAGGCTATGATAGATACTTATTCAAAGTATGAAAATGTAAAAAAAAATCATCAAAACTAGTAAAATTTAAAACCCATGGAATCACCTTTATACCTGTTTTCTGGACAATCTTGCTCTGAAAATGTTTAGAAGTTGAATCTAAAACTTTGCATTGTTTTATTTTGTATTATATATATATATTAGATATAAAAATTTAAATTTGACTTTTTAGATTAATTTATATACTTATTATGCAAATATTAGTTAAGTACCTAAGTTATTTCTATTTGTACAGCTTAACTATGAGACATTCATAAAACTGAAATCTCATATTAGGTTGGTAGTTATTATAATAGTGCAATAATAATTCAGCAAAAATTTTATTATTTAATAAATTTCAGCTATCCAGTTTGTGTTAATGAAGGATTTTCTACACTAACTCCAGAAGAATGCCAAACTGTACTGCATCAAGGATTAACTCAGTCACTTTCTGCTTCTGTGGAAATAACCCTCGACGACCTCGACTTTTTACCCCACTGCAGGGGCTTAGGCCTCCCCCAGGGTAAGGAGGGGGGGCTTGGAGCTTAAGTCCACCACGCTGCTCCACTGTTACTGTCGTGTTATTTATTTTACGGGAAATAATAGTATGTAGACATTTTACAGTTGAATAAAAATAGAAGTCATTTTATATAAAATTTTTATCAGTATTTAAATTACTTGTTTTTTATTTTTAGCGTTTATTCCTCGGTTTTCCATAATCTATACTAAACATAGATTTTTTTTTAAATTTTTCATAAGAATATCGAAAACAAACGCTATAAAAACCTGTATGTATCCGAGGCGTAAACTGAGACAAAACTGAGAACTGGGCCTTAACATGCGATATATTTTTTTATGTTAGTCACACCTACTAATGACCTAATAGGGCAGATTTGAAAAGCCTTCCTATTATCAAATGCGCCCTACTTTTTCGTTTAGGATGATTCAGGAAGTTAGGCCGATAACACAAATGCTATCTCGATTAAAAAAATTTTTTATCACGTTGGATAACAACTTGTCCTTGTCAGTTCCATTATCCTCCTAAACGGAGAGAAAGATGGGTTATAACACTTGATGATAAGTGGGCTTTTAAAATCTGTTATTTTTATGTCTTTGAGCGCGATTCGATACATTAAAAAAAACAGCCTCGGCCGACCTCTACAAATTTCGTAAAAAAATATTTTTCGCTTAATCCGCGTTTAGGTATCAATACTGTAAATAGTGTAAAAGTAAACTAGAATAAACATCGCTCTGAACTTTTTATTAAATACACGAACGCAACTAAACGTATTTTCCAAGTAGTATTCCGAATTTATAATGTATCCGATGGCAGTAAACTTCGCCGGGATTCAGCACTGAATTAGGGAAATTTTTCTGGAACAAACAGTAATAACTGAGTTAATGTATTTACATGTAAAATGCAGATTTGTGAGTAGTAGGGTTGTGTAGTTAATTTACTAAATTATACAACTAGGTTTCCACTCGCGTGGACTACCTACACAATTGTACCGGGACCCCTTTTGTCCGGTATAAAAAGTAGTCTATGTCACTCTTCAGCTTATAAATTATATCTATACTGAAAATTATAGCGGACCCGGTACAATTGTGTAATCCACGCGAGCGGTGCCGTGGGTGGAAAGCTAGTTTGAAAATAAAATTCAACCCATGTTACTCGCTGATAATGTAGCTTTTTATAGACGAAATTTTTAAAATCTGTTTAGTAGTTTTTGAGTTTATCCATAACAAATAAGAAATCACATCTTTCCAGTTTACCCTCATCACATCATCATCACCAGCCCATTTTACCCCACTGCAGGGGCTTAGGCCTCCCCCAGGGTGAGGAGGTGGTTTGGAGCTTTTCACACCGTCGTAGTTACTATATATTCATAGAGTTAAGGGAATGAAAACATCTGTATTGGGCAGAGTTTACAATTTTTCAGCCGTCAAAATTTTATTGAAATGTTTTCAATAGTAGGTACTTCCCCATGTAACGAAGTGAGGTTGAATTTTTTTTAATCCCATGTTGTAAACTTGAAATTGAATATTGAAAACTCTTGTAACATGAAATATGTAGAACCTCTGCAGACAACTTTTTATTTTAACTACCCACTACAAAAATACAGTTTAAAAATAGTTTATACTTGTATTTTGGCATATCAAAATGAAAGCTTTTAAAAATCAGAAAATAATCTTGTAGGTAGATTTGTTTAGGACGATACCATTTGGTATCGACGAGCTTTAGTGTTTTTTTTAACACTAAAGCTCGTAATAAAAAAATTAATACAAAGCCTTTATTTAGAATTTTCCCTTCGTCATATTTCATAACTTACATTGGAACATTGAAACGAAAAGAAAAAGAAAAATACAAGAACGCATTCCAAACGTATGGTTGGTTGCAATTTAAATTGACTTACATTAGCCCCGCTTCGCCTATTGTTGGTTCGGTATTAGTTGTTTCAAAGAAGTAAGCACGATCGAATTACGACTGCTGCTGGGCGACACCTAGTGTAACTAAATAAACTTACCCAAACAAATCTTCACTATCTTAAATTACATTTACTTAAAAAATTCGGTATTTACGACCATATGCGTAATAAAATTATCGACTGCGAACACACCCACTTGGTCGGTTTTATTGGCGCGTATGGCTGGGGTCTTTGCGGAGTTAATTTTAAAATCAGTGGCATTTAAACATCATTAAATAAGTAAATAAAAACACCGCAAACAGTATCACTTACATGATTAACAGCATCTGGATAATTTTGTGGCATGAAGCAAAATAATCCGTGTCGCTTGTAACAAGCACCCTTCTTACCCGTAAGAGGTACGTACCCATATCTAGGTATTCCCTGTAAAATTAAATTTCAATTTTAGAATAAAATTGTAACAAAATCAAACTATTGAATAGGTATGTACAGACGCCTGTGCACAATTCTGACCACTTTGAATGTTGATCACTTTCACATAGCATAGCATAGCAAGGGCGAGAGCCCGAGCATGTTAGAATTGAAGGGGTAAGTGGACAAAGGTTAACTAACAAAAAGTTCAAAATAAGTTATGAATGTTTTTATGTTGCTCCTACCACATTTGCAAGCCTGAAATGTATGCATGTTTGTCAGTTAATACCTTTGCTATAAGGTCTTTATTTTTGACACGAATCAAAATTTGCGCAGTCGATTTATGATCACTTAAAATCTAATTCCATGCAAAAAGTCGATTTATTTTGTTTTCTCAGATAACACCTTTATCCACTCACCCCTTCAATTGTGATCACAGAATAACCGAGTAAATTAGAGGTGTCATGTGGCGGTATTTGTTCGGATACACGCGTCCCAATAATATTGACTGGCACAAAAAAATTAGTGTAAATATTACGCATAGGTACCTAAATAGTTTTGTTTCAGATTCGTCTCATTTTGAAAACCACTTAAGTCGTTTATCCCTTTCATTTACTTCTTTTGTTTGATTTGATGTCGCTTTTTAGAGTTTAAATTGCGAGATCTGTCTTAAGTTTTAAATATGCGTTACTTGAAAAAGACAGCGTATCCGCCTACATATGAACTCAACTCTAACCTATCTTCCTTCTAACCTTCTAATACTCTGTGCTTGTAATGTATCATCTACCTACTTCTTTGTTCGCCCGTCTACTGTTTTAGACAGTGTTCAAATATGAGATCAGGCGTCTATGTCTACTTTAAGTAATTTGATAATCTAACAACGTTGACATCGTGTAGTTGTCACTGGACTAGCTATAATTTTCATATTTCTCATAACGATACAATCTAAAGTGATACAAAAAAAAACTACGGATATTTATACATGTCTGTATGTCTCTGTAGATCTTGATGTTTGTCCTGAATTAGGTTCCAAAACGGCTGAATTAACTTTCCTTTTAAATTTCAGCGATTATAATGGGTATTTCAAATTGGATTCTGCACTTTGTTTCATCTCGATTTGGATTTAAAAAAAATCGAAGATAAATAATTCAGTAAGTTTGATACGAAGAAGATACTTAAGTTCTTAGATTAGACAGATACTTAAATTACTTTTTTTAAGGTATTATTTGTTTGGAAATCTTATAAGACTACATAGTTATAGTTATAGCGGGCCGGAATAATACAATTAGGGTATCGTTGGAAAGAGCTCGAAACAAAGGTGTGCCCAAATTGTTAAATGCTGAAATGTTGTCAGTCTGCCCTTTGTGTCTTTTTGTATTGGATTTTTTGTGGATTGTATGTGGTTTTTGTATTGGAATTCAGTAAATTGAATAAATTACATATATATAGAGAGACGACCGCTTAGCCTAGTGGGTAGCGACCCTGCTTACGAAGCTGGAAGTCCCGGGTTCGAATCCCAGGTCGGGTCAGTATTTACATGATGAATATTGATACCGGTACCGGGTCTTGGTTGTTATATGTATGTGGTGTCTTCACTTGGTACCCAAAACACAAGCTAATGCTTAGTTTGGGGTCTAGACGTTGTTTTCATGTATACGTTATTATTATTTATAAGAGTAATGACCACTTATACTTAAGTTCAAATCGGCGACCTCAATTCAGCGATACAAACCGATCACTTCACAATGTCGACGATTTATGGAAAAACGAGATTTTCCGCTCACTTCAGGTTATTCATCCATCATCGGTCTACATACGAATGATTACTTTGCACCACAGAAATTGTTTTTTGATTGGCCCGAACAATAATGGGTTAAACAGGTGAAGCCAATCAGATGCTGAAACGTCACCTCAAACGCCAATGTTACGATATTATAAAACCCCGTCATCGTTACAAATTAACACCATTATAATTACTGCTCCCAGGTACCCAAGTCCACGTCTAGACATAAGTTTTATAATAATGTGAATACTTTCTGTGTAAGGTTTAATTAACTTTATTATATCTGCAATATTACTTTCGTTTTACTACAACATTCTACTGGCGGCGAGGTGCAACTGTTAACACAATAACCTTCCCTGATTGAATAAGTAAATCAGTCACACAGGTGTCAACTTTGATAGGAAGCCCAACTCAATCTACCTATTTTCGTCCGTTATATATTGTTGTAATAATCGAATATTTGTCGTGGCTGTTTGCCTTTACATTTCATAGACAATACAACCTCAATTTTATTTATATTGTCAAAAATTTATGCTTTTATTAAATATTTCGTATACTATATCGTCAATACTGTTTTCGCATTTTTTTATGCAGGGGCTTAGGTCTCTTCTCAGGATAAGGACGCTTGGAGCTTAATTCACCACGCTGTCCCAGTGCGAGTTGGTGAAAAATTATAGTTTATTTTCGATTAATTGTGTTCATTTATACCGTACGCATTTGAAGCTTCATTATTTATTTAACACGGACTCGTACCTCAGAAATTGTGAAGGAAACTAAGGAAACTAAGTTTATGATACTGTTCGAAAGGACTTGGAATATTTATAGGTGTGCACAAAATGCTAAATATTAAGATGTCTATCTGGATGTTCCTCCAGAATAGGTCTTGAAACGCCAGAATGGATTTTGATCAAACTTTCAGTGATGTTATATAAAGTAGTTCTGCTCACAATCTGCTTTAAAGGTTCTGTAGCCTCATGGCAAAAACCGGAACCCTTTTAATTTCAGCATGAACCTACGTCTGTCAGATTGTCCCTCCAACCGATTGTCACAGCTTTATATCTCCACAAGCTTCCCATTCATTCTGATGAAATTTCAAAGAAATTGCACTAAGAGATGATTTTTTTTGTCGCATACCCTATTTCGTGGGGTGTCCAAAAAGTCAATGTTGATTTTTTTTAAAGTTTTTGAATTGAATACTAATAAAGCGATGCGTACTCACAGTGTTTTAAAATAGGGAGTGAAACCGATGGAACGCAGATATTTCTGTCTGTCGATAAGTCGTACGCTACTTCAAGTAATGTCATAAAAACCTAAATCTGGAGTCAAAATTAAAAAACGTCCGTTTTTTGTCGTGTAAAAACAAGTTTATAAAAATAAAGTTTTAGAAATCTTCAAACGGTATTCGAGCGAATAGGCACGTGGAATGTAATTATCAGAAGATTTATTCCAAAAATTCAAATTTAAAATCAGTACTAACCGCTTTGAAACTTTTGAAATGGCATTTGTATCTAGGCGTCTCAAGGGTCATTTTTAGACGATTTTGTCACACAATCTAGTCATTATTAAAATGACCGCCATTTTAAAAGTCTTCAAACGCCATTTAAAATATCTATATGCAGGCACTTCACGCTCGCCAAGCGGAGACGAGCCCCAGAGACAGCGCTATACGCGTAAAAGAGAAGGCATTTCCCCTACTCTTTTAGCCGCATAGCGCTATCTCTGGCGCTCGTCTCCGCTCGGCGAGCATGAAGTGCCAGCGTAGCGTGTTGGGTGTCTTTTTCAAATAATTTTATTTCAAATATGGATTTGAATCTGAAATCCTTTTTCCATTCTCTTTTTATTACACAACGTGTACCTACTCAAAGATTGTTTAGATTGGTAATTTCTTCGTTAACACTAAATTTTAAATAAATGTATGACCCCGCAGTATTTCATTTGTTAAAAAAAAGGGATCGTTTTTTTTTATTTAGGTGAGATTTTTGCGAGATATCAGCAGCCTTTAAAGTGGTAACAATATGTTCCCATTCAAAAAAAATCTGAAAAAACAAAGATAAACACAAAAATAATTTTAAGCCGAATGTTTCCACGATTTTCAGTTACAAGAAACTGAATTATGTGGTCCACGCAATGGGTCCACGAAATAAACTTTGATTCAAAGTAGAGGATATAATTCCGAGTACGAGCCCAGAAATAAGTTATCTAGTAGGTACCTAAAAACCCGTTTTTTCTCAAGATTATTACTAACAGGTATTTTTGGAAAAAAAAACGCCTGTAGTTACTTATCTGGTTGAGAAATTAAAATACAACGAAGTATAAGAATAACTAATTCATTTATTTTACACTTGAAACATTTAGTGAAGGTAGCTACGAATGTAAATTGGGAACAAAGTGTTCGTGATCATGAAAGTACCAAAAAGATTTTCGAAGCCAACTTTGGTTCGGGACGAGACGGGAAGATGACGGGACGTTCAGTTTTACGTTTCTGAAAAATATTGTATTACCATGCCCAAATATAAAATAATAATAATAATACCTGGTACATGCCACACAGCGCCATCTTGTCCCAAACTAAGCAAGGCTTGTATTATGCGTACCAGACCACTGATGTACATACTTAAACATTCTTTATGAAATATACATAAGATATTTTAGAGCCATAGACACGGAACAAATAGACATGTTAATGCACATAAATATTCGTCCCGGGCGGAAGTCGAACCCGCAACCCTTGGCTCCGCAGTTAGGGCCTCTAACCACTCGGGTAATCGGTCAATCAATGCCTCAACTTTTAATAAATTGAGAAAAATTACCTCCCCCCCCCCCTCTCATGACGTGTTTCATAATGATATTCGAAAAGCCCCGACTCTCTAAAATTCGCCGAGCAATATTTGTAGAATATTATAGGCGTTCCCATATAAAACATATTGTATTTTATTTTGTGGTAATAAAAGATCCAAGAATCATTATTTAAAAAATTTACCAAGTGTGAGGCGGACTCACGCACCCCGGTTTCCGTGCAATATAATTTGTGTCAAGAATACACAAAAAAATTAATGTGAAATCGTAATAGAAAAAGAAAATTTTTCATGTGATAGACCTACTACTTAACGATTTTCGGATTTTCACCTTTACTTGTGCTGTATGACATTGCTTCTTGCTAAACTTGATACCTCCACGCGTTCCTGAGAATAAGTCTTAACAGATAGACAGACAGACAGACGGACAGGGAAGTGATCCTACAAAAGTTCCTTTTTGCTTTTCTGAGCTACGGAACGCTAAAAAGTTTGATAGACTCTCGTCCCAATAATAGTACTACTTTCGATAAATTTTTGTAATCAAAAGCGATGTAGGCTGTGCCGAAGTTTCGCATATAGTAAATACATTTTAAGGAGTTGATGACGATAATGAAAGAGAAAATTTTGGAGAAGTCGTTCGGAATGTATATTTTAATTTGTTTTAATTTTAAAATCCATAAAATATTTTATATGAGAACATCATAGAACGACTTTACAACGTTGACATTTACAGAATTTTGATAAAACTCTATGTTTCATATAATTTAATCAGTCTTATTTTAAATTATGTAAGTTATAATAATATTTTTAATAATAAATAACGTATACATGACAACAACGTTCAGGCCCCAAACTAAGCATTAGCTTGTGTTTTGGGTACCAAGCGAAGACACCACATACATATAACAACCAAGACCCGGTAACAGTATCAATATTCATCATATAAATACTGACCCGGCCTGGGATTCGAACCCGGGACTTCCATCTTCGTAGGCAGGGTTGCCACCCACTAGGCTAAGCGGTCGTCAAAATCGCGTCGTATGTGAGTATTCTAAAAGCATAACCTCTCAAACATGGACGTAATAGTACATTACGATGCAAGTATGTTAAGCTGCACATTATAATCGAGGTGTTTATAATAAACCGATGACTATAATAGCCAGCTTACTGAGTACGAGCATCATACGACGTTTTTCAATACATTTGCGATTAGCATTAGGTAGAAACTTCAAATGTAATATTGGCCGAAGCGTATTGCTTTTCGCAGTTACGTGGTATGCGTTACAAACAGAATCCTCGTTTGTGATTGGTGTAAAATAAAAACGCCTAGTACTGTAAAATACAACATTACGGTACGGTACAAGTTTCAAAGTCATAAAGACCATATTAACAGCAAATGTATTGAAAAGAATATAACACAATACACGCACACACTTATATATGTAAGTATTAACGTTAGACGTTTTAGACTTACTAAATTTAAAACGCGGAATACATTCGTTGGTTTGTCGCTAATTATCGCACGTACTCTACACAAAGTGCTACTACAAAGTTGGAATATCCGCCACAAAAGCCCCTAATTTTCATAATCTGAAAATTGGTTAGAGAAGCTAAAAAGAGGTACCTTCTCGGTGCGCTTGTAATACCGCTACTAACGATTTTTGTCACGAACGAATTTGTTTCCGCAAACTTTTAATATACTCCCGTTTTATTTTCGATAAACAAACTGATTTGTCAAAATGTTTAAAACTGATATTCCGATTGTTACCGATAAGTTTAAAATTCCTAATTTTAAAAATTGTTTTAACATGTAATATTTACATCGGCCGTCGAGAGTTTGCGTTCCTGACACTTTAGATTTATAGCTATAACATCATGTTCGTTGTGAGTTGACGTAATAGTGTAATTTTTAATTTAATTTTGTGTCATTCGTACATGTAAACAATAATAATATTTGAAAACGGGAATCGTCCGACGGTACAAATTCACATCAACCATCCGATTACTATGCCGATTACGACCTGTCAGGAACGCAAACTCTCGACGGCCGATGTAAATATTACATGTTAAAACAATTTTTAAAATTAGGAATTTTAAACTTATCGGTAACAATCGGAATATCAGTTTTAAACATTTTGACAAATCAGTATATTGTTACACAAGGGATGAAGTGACCTTATTAGGCACAATATAACGCTACGGTCGTGCGCCAAACCATCTCGTACCTAAACAGGTCTTTCACCCGAGATAAACATTCTGCTTTTCATTTCAAATATGAGGAAAATAAACAAAAACGCGTTAAACCCATATCTGAATATAATTAACTGATTTTATACAATTATCTTTAAACGTATGTAAAGTAGCGGCAGTGACAGAGAGACTGCGGAGTAATAGGCTTGGATGGTATGGTCATGTTATGCGCAGGGATGACGAGTATGTAGCCAAAAGCATGCTAAGTATGAATGTGGAAGGACGTAGAAGGAGAGAAAGACCGAGGAAGAGATGGATAGATTGTGTGAAGGAGGATATGATAGCAAAAGGAGTGAGTGATGGACAGACGAGTGACAGAGAGGAGTGGAAAAAAACATGTTGGGTCGACCCCGCCAAGAGTGGGATAAGGGTAGGAGAAAGAGATCTTTAAACGTTCTAGCATATAAGCCCTCGACAAAACAACTGAAACTGAGCTTTGAAAAAATCTGAATCTCAACAACAGCACCACATACCGGTCCAACTGTAGCTAAGAATTATCTAGGCGACCTCATTCGTACATAAGAATTCATTAAAATCGGTGTAGCTGTTTAGAAGGAAAAAAATTACGAACACACCGAAATTTCATATAAAAAGACTAGTAAAAATATTGTGCATAGACAAGTACATCCCCCTATTTTTTTAATTATAACTACGAAGGATGGGCCAAAAACTCGAATGGTTTTGACAGCTCTGCCCAGATGCTACTGGACGATTCGGATACCTGGACATTGTATATGAGGCCAGGTGTAATCTGATAGAGTGTCAACGTTGCTAGTTAATATCGGAACACTATCCTACCACTTTATGTGGTAACTACAGCTCGACCATCGTAAACGTAGCACTTTCAAGTACATTGCGTTGTGCGGAACGGGAGAGTACACTGTACGAAATTAGTACGTTACATTAGTAATTAATTACATTTTTCTGTAAAATTTTCGTCACGCAACGCAATTGACAGCAGCGTCAATTACGTAGAGATAGCGTTTCGATTGTTTCATCCAATCACCTGTACCAATACACGTTACGACAGCTGTTCGGCTTTGATTATAAGTATAATGTCTGGATAGAGAGTCAGCGTAAAATACGTAAATAAATATATCACCTAACTGTTCGGTTATAATTCAAGCATACTGAAATGGTTAGTACAGCTTAGCGAGAGTATGTGAGCGACACACGCACAAGTATATAATCAAAGCCGTTCGGTAATATCCGCATGCCCCCTCACACCCGAAACTTGAGTCCACGCCACATTCATATTTCATACTGAGAATGCACACTCGAACTACGCCATACACTGCTGTTTTGTTCCTTTATACCATATGTAAAATGTAAAAAATCATAAATATTAAAAATATAAATATAAAAAAAATCATATATAATTACAAAAACAATAATTCTGTTTCTGTAATTATATATGTATTATCATTAATTTTATATATGTAATTATATTATATATATGTAATTATATATATAAATATGTAACAATAACTGAAACTAATCTTGTATTCAATTCTGATTCAGACATATAAAACAAACGACTGAAATTTATTGTCGTAAAACAAGATTGCCCGATCACCTCCACACATCGCTATCGACTTGAAAATTCTTAAGTTAAGTTGATCGAGCTTTAACCATATTAGGGTAAGAGCTTTTGAGTGTTGAGGTACCTCTTCTTCTTCGGCGCCCTCGTCCGTTTGCGACTTATCGTCCATTTCCTCCTCATTATCGCCATCACCCTCCTCAGGTTCGGGAGCCGGCTGTTTCAAATTACCCCATAAACGTCATATTAATCGCCTTGTATCCAAAAATCATGCGAAAGTCTAACCAAAATGCTATCGAACACCCAACTGTTTAATGTTCTCATAGAGGTGGGTATCAAAATGTATAGAGCCGTAAAGTAGTGATGACGGGTATGGACTCCTTATAGTGTAAGAGCCGGCAACGGATTGACTAAACTATCATTAAATAGCTGATTTAGTATCAGTAGCGTGTAGATCACATATGTGAACATAATAGAGTCTGTCATGTTCGCAGACATCAGCCATCCTAATGATATTTTAGTTAATCCGTTTCCACCTTTTAGCATATTGGTCCTAACAGCGCAGTCGATGTGCACAAAAAATATTTTAGTATAAAAATGTAACTTTCGGGTGCAAACTAATCTGAGATCATTTGTGTGTATATATAGATAGTCAAAAAAAAACTGGCGCAAGCGTTTTTATTATTTTACATTGTTAGGGTTCCGTACTTCGAAAGGAATAAAGGAACTTAGATTGGAAAGAAAAGGATCACATCGTTATCCGTGTGCTTGTCTGTCAATATGATTTTTCTCAAGAACGCATGGTTGATTAAGTTGAAATTAATATCTAGTTCGTAGGTTTTCAATCCTAGCTGTAAAAAATCAAGCTTTTAAGTCAACTCAATAAAAAGTAGGGTTATTTGTGCCACATATTATGACATTCGCCAGTACGTTATTTGAAACCTACGGGGTATTTCCAGTTGACTTAGAATCTTGAAATTTGGTAAGAAGCAAGGTCTTACAACACGGGTAAAGGAGTAAAACCGAAAATTACTAATTTGTTGTTGTATCACATGAAACATATTTCTTTAATATTCTTATATTATGTGCAATTCTTGCGACGAGCTGTGATAAAACGTCAATATAACTCGCACTTGGCCGGTTTTTAAATGAGCTTTATTTTTTTTATTTTATTTGACATTCACATATGCGCGGGAAAACAAAATATATCATTTGTTGATTTTATGCACAGTAAATAGTACTTGGGTTAGTAAATCGCTCGTGCCAGCTTTCTTTGGACTACCTACACCTATATACCTATAGGCAATCTAATTTTACATTATTTTACGCCATGATTCATTCACGTTTTGTTCCACTTATAGTAGATGCGATTGAGAAGCAAAGGATGATAATAGTAAGATATTATTATTCTCACTCTTTAAGTCGAACTCTAAAAATTTATAATTCACGAGATTTGGATAAAAGAATTTAGTTTGGATTAAAGTGTTTGCCAAGTTCGATATCTCATACATTAAGCAGAGCCTATGCTATGGGTATTAGATAACTGATATACGTATTTAAGTATTATTTTACATTACATACATAAAGATATTTATTATATGTAACAAAAAAAACATGTTCATGCACACAAATATTTGTAACGAACGGGAATCGAACCCGCGACCGTTGGGTCTACAGTCGCCGTCACTGACAACTCGACCGGCAAAGACATTCGACAAACTAAAATTGAGCAAGTCGATCGCAATTGCTCGAGCGAAAAATCGAGCAAATCTGCATGCGTACGCGACTTATTTTAAACTCTTCTCGCTGTTATTTCTACTTCTATCCTATCACAGTCAACAAAACGATGAGGTAAATCTGATTTAGACTATAACTATATATATAGAATATAGATACCGAGAATACTTGCCTCTACTATTTTTTCAGGATCTGGCAACAAATTGCCAGTATAGAATTGCATTCCTGGTTGATTGCTATATACTTCCAATACCCGTCCCGTAGCAGGGTGGAGGGCTCTGAAATAAATTTTGATATTTTTTATATTTTCTTTTATTTAATAACGGTACCAAATAATAAGTAGTTGCCACCAATCTTTGAAGCTCAGAAGCTTTGCAGTGGGGAAATTATAGCGGATTCGCGCAATCGGACATGCGCATCGCATTTCAGAGTCGCACAATTCGGTGGCGAGACTGAACATTTCCATTTCCATCGCTTACTTGTTTCTCTCGTTTTAAATTACCTTATAACTCAACAGATAAGGTGGTAATAGTCTTAAGGCTTAGTAAAATAAAACTGCATTTTATACAGAAAACATGCTGCTTTGTCCAGTGATACTAAGGACCAATATAATTGATTTAAACCGAGGAAACGAAAATGTTATCCACTTGAATTCAAAATGGCGGACCATTCCCAAAATGGTGCCTGTACAATTTAAAAAAAATCATAGTTTCAAAACGGCTGCACCGATTTTAATGATTGGGACGTCAATCAATTTGTATTGGCACCCTTAATCCAAAAAATACCGTTCACCAAGTTAAATATGGCCGCTAAATAAATTTATAAAAAATTGTGACAATTCCTAATTTTTTTTTCGTTCTAATAAAAATAACGATTAAATTTGCTATTACATGCTCACGTAATTTTTAATTTAAATGAATTGTGATAATATTATCTACAAAATAAAATATAATGTTCGACGATTCGTCGAGTAGTTTTTGAACTATACACGTTACAAAAGTTTGCGTTTATTCTTCAATCCCCTACGATCTATCGTAAATACACATATTTTTTTTACAAGTGTAATATTAAAGACAAACACTTGAGAACTTTTGAATCAAAAGCGTAAACTATATTCGGGACAAAGAATTGAAAATTCGCTACAGTGACGCCCGGATTTCACAAAAGTGTAGTATATTAACTACGCCGTGAACTTTCGTTGGGGAAATTAAAATTTAAACAATGTTCCATGCGTATTACATATTGAAAATAACACAAAACAGAGATAATATTAGTATAGAAAGAACTTGATATTATTATATACTTCAAATTATTCGTACATAACTAATATTTATTACCTGGCTTGAAAAGTCAAATCTTGCTCTTGCCCTTGAGTTATGCAATAGTTGATATCGTAACCGCCCAAGGGCATTTTAGGCACCATCACACCTAGGATGCGTGGTACACGAAAATCGTAAGCACTCCCTCCTACCACTTTCTTCTCTCCTATTAGAAAACGAGAAACTAGAACAATTATTCAATACTTTCAAAAAATAAAATTAACAATCAATATTGTAAATCAAATAATATGTACTACGATAATTTTCATTTGTCGATACTCTTTTGATAATATGTATCAAAAGAATATCGACAAATGAAAATTATTGTATAAAAATAAATCTGACCTTATAATATTACCAAAATTTCTGGCCTGGTTTATAGGTATATATATATTAAAAGGAAATCGTGTTATAATAGAGGATTGTTAGGCAATGGAACAAAATTTTATATTATATAGCGACGTTGCCGACGTTGCAATATTGAAGCTAGTTCACAGCGAAGGATTCTTAAGCAAAATCCTAGACGTAGTGAGGGATTCAATGTGTTACCCGAAACGGTAACAATAGGTACCTACTCATAATTCCCGAGTCACTCTATATTACACTCTTTGCGAAGCAAATCGGATATTTCCATAATAAATAATCTAAAGGTCAAAATAAGTTCTATCTGGATCATTGTTTGACTCCAGGCATATCACATCCTTCATTATTATTTGGATGGTTTTAATTTTATGAAATTATAGTTTTGCTAATTTATTGTAAATTATGCATCATGGCTTCACATGAATATAAAAGATTGTTTCAAAAGGAAAGCTATGATTATTCATTTGTTGGATGTACTAGCCTTCTGGTAACTATGTAAACTATGTGTATCGTGTAACGAAAAATATATAACGAAAAACATTACCCAGGACAACTCCTTCATCGTCCGCCGGTGTATATTTGTCCGCGTTTATTGTTATTATGTGTTCAAACATCGCCTCAGGACCAGCATGCTGTTGATAAATAATATAACATTATCTTAGAAATAACTGTGAAAAAACTATAGCGTTATATAGTGTGTTTTTTAATCAAATTCTAATATTTTTTTAACCCTGGCATGTCATTTAATGATTCCATTTTTGGAAAAAAAAACTAAATTGTCAGGTCATATCTTTAAAATATTTTCCCCAAAAGAGTTATTAATACAGCATGATTATTAAGTCAAACATAAATATCCCGCCTGTCGCCACCGACCGACGCAATCGTCACTCGCCGGCGCATTCCCAAGTTAAAACGACAAGTTTAAAGCGCCATGTTTCCATATTTTAACAATAACCGATATTGGCATGATTTATATAAAACTAAAGGGGGGGATATAATTCGAAATAATGCTCGCACTTTGTAGTCGCATCTGTAACCCGTTCTCGTTGTCACATAATTATCTTATTATCTTGAAATATCTAGAGAGAAACTTGACCTCTATCAGAGCGTGCTAAGGGCGAATGTTGCATAAAACTGTGTAATATCGAAAAATATTCATAGACGCGTGTTCGTAACTATACGCCTGGTGTACGCCTGCTTGCAGCTTACATACAAAACTATGTAACTCTGTCGACAGAGCGGTAGCGTCGCGCTCGCGTCGCTGCATGCAGAATTCATGACGCCTGCTGTACAGCTGTACAGCATGCCATACGCATAGGACATACGCCCGAGCGTACATCGAGTGAGCGCACGTGTTTATTTTCGCAAAATATTGGTGTTTTGTTTTTTTAACAGTGGTTCTACGATTTGTAGTAAAGTCTGATAAGTGGTTTTACTCATTCTATAGAATGAGTGAAATACACTATCATCTTGTAATAATTTTCTTGCCGTTACGAACGATCTACAGTTGATATTTTTCTCTATTTATGGATGCACCCAATATAATCGACGTCCTCGGCGTCGAATGTAGTACTAAGCCAAAATAACGTCTTCTTCGTTCGACGACATTCAAATGATGAACAAATTCTTGCAAACATACGCCAGCAATACGCCTAGTGGACAGAGTCGAGTACGCTGGGCTGCACAAGCAGCACGGCGTATTTAGAAGCGTCTATGCAACTACGCCTCCGTGGACAGTAGGTCTTAGATTTAATTAGATTGAAATGTAACATTATGTTCCTCTTACTTGGAGTAGGTATTTTTAATGTTTTTTATTTCCCATTCTGCAAATATTTGAAGATGTATCTAAAAATATATACATGAAAACATAAAAACAAACTAAAATATATCTTTGTATTCTGAAAGGTTAGCTCAATGATACACGAGTGAGTTGTTCAATGGTTGTATTGTCACTGTTCTTACATACTAACATGCATACATGTATACTTATACCTATGCTTATGCTAAGGGTGATGTCACGTACTACACCACCGGGGCCATTTTGAAAAAAATTTTTCATTAAGATGCAAAATTTTTCATAATCTAAAGTAAACTACAACAATACAAAATTTTTTATGACAATATTTTAAAAAAAATTTTACGACAAAATAGAAAAAAAGATTTTTATAACATATAACTACGACAATACAAAAAATTACTACAATAAAAAAAATTTTTTTTAGTACAATATGGAAAAAATTACGATAAAGTTAATTTTACAACAATATTTAGAAAAAAAAATTTTATGACACTATAGGAAATTACGACAATATAAAATTTTTATTCTAATAAGGGAAATTTTTACAATATAAAAAAAATTTCCGACACTATAAGAGATTATGACAATACATTGAGTAATTCTAAGAAATTATTTATAAATTTATAAAGTAAAATAATTGAATTGACGTATATATGTTGTTTCTCTCAACTAAAACAAAATCCATGCTATCAATCGGTTTGCGCAATAATTCTACAACTTTCGGTTGATCAGGCCGATTGTTTATATCGTTATCACGTAAACTCTCCATCAACTCTCTACTTCTCTACTCCCTTTCATATTTCCTTTCACTAACGAACCATTCTTTTCAGTCATACTTTTTAATTCCTTGACGTCGTTACTATTTTACTTAACGCGTCTGCTACTAAATTTAATGTCCCTTTCTGTTAAAAATTTCCATGAAACTTGTTAATATAAACAAATCTTTGACCGTGAACAAGAACAAAGGAAAGTTCTGTTCGACTGGCGCGTCTATATGGCGCGTTCGGCGCTGACGCATATCCGCCGCTTGGGAGGTCGACTTTGTTGCTATGTGTACTGATTTGATTCACAGTATCGCATGTTTGTCATATGCCTTTGCACAATAATTTTTTCTATATCAATTTTATAATTTTCCTAAAGAGAAATTTTTCTCCTTGAGTATTCAACTCAGCTTATAACTAACATGTCTTATAACTAACAATAAACACAATAGAAATACACTTTAAACACAATAGAAATACACTTTAACACAATAGAAATACACCTTTTTAAATGATACAAAATACATTGAAAATAGTTTACAAGAAATTACTTAACTATTTTAAATGACACAAAATTTTAAATGACACAAAATACATTGAAAATAGTTTACACGAAATTATTTAACTAATTTTAAATGACACAAAATTTTAAATGACACAAAATACATTGAAAAACAGTTTACAAGAAATTACTTAACTAATTTTAAATGACACAAAATTTTAAATGACACAAAATACATTGAAAATAGTTTACACGAAATTATTTAACTAATTTTAAATGACACAAAATTTTAAATGACACAAAATACATTGAAAAACAGTTTACAAGAAATTACGTAACTAAGAAATTACTTAACTTAAAAGTATAATAGACAATTTTGTATACTAATATTAATATGTTACTATAAACAAACATTACAAAAAAAAAGATTTTTAAATTCTAATTTTTTTTCTTAAAATAACAATTGAGAAAAGAAGAAAAAATTTTTACTACAATTTTAAATGTTATAAAATAAATTGACAAATTAGGCATTCACCTCGTGAAATGTCTATGACAATATATATACCTTTTCGTGATTTAATTTTTCACTTTTCACTTTTCACTATAATGACCTTTTCACTTTGTATAGACGGCACTTTTATTTCTCACGATTTAAATGCTGGATTTCGTCGCAATCCTTTTCATATGCTTCATGGCATTTTTCATGGCATTTTTTAAGCCATTTATATTTATATTCTTCATTTATATGCGCAGCCGTGCTTAAATTTGTGAAGTAATTTTCCACATTATGTTGATGTGTATCGATTTTTGAATCGATTTCCACTGAATTTATCATTTTGATATTTTTTTCTTTTAATTTTTAATTTAATTGATTTATAAATCTTCTTACATTATAACTTTTAATTTTTGTATTTTATTTTATTAAATTTAAAAAAATTCTTATTATTAATTATATTTAATCTTCTTATAGTAAAATTTTATTTTTATAGATTTTTAATTTTATCTCATTTTTATTTTATTTTTATGTTATTTTATATTTATTTTACTCTATATTATGTTATTTATACATATTTACATTTTACTTTTGTACTTCAATACTTGGATGCCGGCGTGAGGATTTTGAATTTAACACCTTTTTTTCGCAGGGTCGCCATCTGTTAGGTTATCTCAATGATACACGAGTGAGTTGTTCTATGGTTGTATTGTCACTGTTCTTACATACTAACATGCATACATGTATACTTATACCTATGCTTATGCTAAGGGTGATGTCACGTACTACAGTATACAATATCGATAATTTCACGCGTGTCGTGTCGGTGTGGGATCGTTGAATTTATTTAGTCGCGCGATCGTTCGAACTTTGTGATAATTTCTAAGATATTTATTTAAATGGTATGGTGAAAAAAGCAAGTAACTAACGCATTTTATAAACTTTGCCTATGCCAAATCTCAAACTCCTCCGTGCGCGTTGTAAGCTTAAAAAGGGGTCTAAAGCTTTTCCTTCACGTATTTATATTTACATAAAGATTAAAATCGTATCCGTGTAAATAGCTTTTCAATGGTCATGTTATATGTGACCATTTTTTACACATGAAAATAGATATATTAAGCTACCCTTAAAAGATAGACATATGCCATGACGGACTTTTCTTTGGTCCTATAAATGAGGAACAGTTCCTCTATACATTGTTTTGTTACAACTCAAAGGGATCAGGCAGCGTTTTCGAAGAAAATCCCCAGTTGATTTGATTTTTTCCGACAATTTCAACAATTTATTATTATTTCTCAATTAATTTACACGCAACACTATTGAATTATACGTATAAACCTTCCTCTTAAATCACTCCATCCATTGGTGACAACCGTATGAAAATCACTTCGGTGGTTTTTGAGTTTCTGACCTGTTCTGACCCACAAACTGGCAGACAAACAGACGCGGCGGGGGACTATATTATATAATATGTAGTGATATATGGTTGAGTGCAACGTTATAAAGTGAAACAGCTATCAAGCGAATCGATACGTCTAGTCGAGGACAATCCGCGGGCTAAGCATTCGATGTGCCCTATATGTTTAAGTGTAACCTACAACGCGAATTATCATTGCCACCATCGAGGTATGAATTTTAATATTAAACAAACCATATGGAGACAGCAAATTCAATATCTGATCTGAACCGATAGAATTTTGGAGATACATAATTCAACCCGTGAACTAGCAGAAGATAATGGTCTAAATTTCTTGGTACCGCAAACTGCAACGGGGTAGTTGATTTGCATATAGTTAAGTATTAAATTGGTCTATATATAATTATCATAAGGGTATCCAAAGACTTTGTTGACGTATTTCGTAAGTAGTATTCGAAAATTCTAATTTTATTTGTTAAGATAGTTCAGTTTTAACGTTTCATGTGATGAGACGTACAAACATAACTAATATGCACTTGTAATGTATTTCAAAAATGTTGTATCTGTAATAAGTTACACACCTTTTCACTCGTAACATTCAATAGTTTAATTTCTGTACTATGCGTATGGTTTAGTTACTAAAAGCAATAACAAAATTTCATCAGAGAGTACATTTCTAGAATTTCTTTGCTTTTGATGATTGCTGACTGACCTGAACAAGCAATACTGACGAACCTAAATCCGAGATCACTACAGTTTCATTTTACCGAAAATCATTAAAATGACACCCAAAAGGGAGCACCACTTAGGTAAGTCTGGACATGGCATCATTAATAAATATTTGTAAGTGTTCGTAAGTGTTAGTAAATATCAGTAAGAATTAGTAAATATCAATAAGTATCCTATACAGACAGAGGAAGCAGTTAAATATATGTATGCTATTATCGTTATATTATTATCATTAATTAAGGTAAGTGCCTCAATGATAATATTCTAATAAGAGGCATTTGCTAACAAATATGATGTATTGTGTGGACCGTGTGTGGTGACGAGCCTTGGGAGAGGCTTATATCCAGCAGTGGAGAGACACGGGCCGATGCTGATGATGATGATGTATTATGTACTTTATATATTAAATACCTACATATATCTGTCTTACAATGAAGTTATTCCAGTATGTCATTCTATTGATTATTCGACTCAATCAATATGTATTATATTAATATAATTAAATTTTTGTTTAGGTATGCAACGCATTGTTCAATACACGATAAACTCACATGTCCAGCAAGATTGAAGTACTGCCAATTGCTGAGATTTACTATCGTTGGTTCGTTGGTGGTGCATCTCATTTCGATCACAATAGTATTGTCGCACAAAACTTCGAATGTTATCTGGGTCAGCAATGCTCCAGGGTAACCTTCGTTGTAACGTTCCGACATATGGCTCATAATCACTTTATTATCTTTCTTGTATGAATGCCAGTTCACCTATAAATAATTAATAAAAGAACTTTAAAGTACTGAAAACCAACACCTACCAGTAAATCAATAGTTACGATGTTCTATAAACGCATAATTATATAACTATAAACGCCAAGGCATTGATCCTGATAAAGGACCTATTCAAATACAAGCTTTTAACTTTTTTATACAAAGAATACATATAGTACAAAATTACCAACAAAATGCTCGTTTGTGATTGTTGTAAAATAAAAATGCCTAGTCTGTAAAATACATTATGATCCAAGTTTCGATGTCATAAGGACCGTATTAATAGCAAATGTATTGAAAAATATATTAATAAACATTACTAAGGAGGGTGGCACCCTTAATTCAGTCCAGGCTATTTTTAATTAAACTCATGACTTTATTAAAAATGATTAGAACGACTCTTAAACCCTTTGGAAGATCATCAAAAAATCACTTGCGTGTATAACTCCTCTAAACTTAAAAAAATACCTTGTCGAAGCCGATGTGGCCCCCGTTGTAATGGTGGTTACCTTTGTTCATACTCAATACATGCATTTTTCCAGAAGGCCTTACGAGCATTGTGGCTTCCCTTATCATGCCGGCGTATCGACCAATCGTTGCTCCAAAATATGGATTTCTATTATTTAAGTATTCTGAAAAGTCAATTTGAACGTGAGATTTAACCTTTGTTTTCTACATAACACACATTTTTCTCTTCTTGAGATAAACTTTTATAGGTCTAATCTCTTTTGCGGAACCCCGTTTTAAATTAGTTTTCTTCTTTTCTGTTCTTAAAAACCCCTTTCTCAAAAAAAACAACATTTAAAAAGTCTGAAATAATAAAGTTTTATTAATTTTCAAATGATTATTTGATTCTTAAGTGTTTCGGGTGGGTAAGTATACTTATAACTAAAAACCTAAATCATTTGAAAATTAAGAAAACTGTAGTTCAGACAATGAATTTTTTTTGTGTCGGGGCTTTTTAAAAATTTTAATATTATTATTATTACGTGGCTTTTAAACTTAATTGAAACCGTTTGTGATTTTTATCTTAATAAATCATATCAAATCGTAATCATTCGCTTGAAATTTAAGTGTATCTTAAACACAAATTCTCAATAAAACCCGAACTTATTTTATTAGTTTAAATTATCTGTATAATGTATATATATATAATGTGTATATATGTAATAAACTCATATTACAGTATGGACTTTCTTTAACTAAAAGGTATATTAAAACAAAGCTATGCTCTAAAAAGTGAATGCGAATTATAGTAAGTGATTTTTTTTCTAATAACAACTACACTGAATGAAAATATCGAACCTTCTAACGTTTCGAAACCAGCGACCACGTCGTCCGGTACACCTTTCCTGTCTGGCACTTGTATTGAAGTAATCGTCGCCCCATAGCTTATTACCTGCGAAATTAATAAAATAAAAACATGTAGCTGTTACGGGACGTCCGGCAGATGTGAAACATTTCACGGAATTACTTATACACTTTCTGAGCATATTCAGAAAAAAAATATGAGACGTGGCTAAATGTTACACCAATACCGACTCACTTCCATCACTCCCAATCCAGACTATAACCTACACTCAGTCTCTTATCTACGTTCTCTTTGGGGTATCGGGACTTGTCCCTTCAGACATTGCGTTTGGCTGAAGGTTGAACGAATTGATTGATTGATTGAAACGTAGGTAGTTGGGAACTAACACACGCTCGCGCGTTGTGAGGCGTGTAAAATTTAGAGTTCGCGCCACCAAGAAGTCCCGCGGCAAAAAATTTTACTAAAGAAGTGGTCGCTTGTCTATGGTTAAGCTTATGAGAATTTTTAAAAGGGGTTTAAGATGCACAAAGTTCCGAGAATAATTCGGAAGGCGAAAGAGTGCAATGCGCCGCCGACAGCACCGCGTCTACGGGGCTGGTTTTATGAGAGTATTTGAAGTTATTTTGCTAACATACTGTTAATTCAATTATGATATCAATTGTAAAGGAATCCAAGGGAATGAACAAAATTTTAATTATATTTAATTGACTCAATTTTAATACGGAATAATTACTCCGTATTTTAAATTTTTAACATTACTTCCTTACTTTGAATTTATGTAATGTTACGACATTTTGTCCTTTAATATCATATCATTATTTTAAACGAAGCTTTTAATCTTTGAACGGTGTCAGTTCCAATATACAATTATTATACAACATTTCCAATGTCAAAATTTTTTAAGTTTTAACACATAATGTACCGTAATGTAACACGAAAAAAGTCCCGAATGGCCGATTTTTATTGAAAAGTGCTTAGAAGCAGTCAAAGACCGCATGTCAAAATGTTTGCAAGCAAAACCTGGTGCTAATTTATACGATTAATTTTTCCTATTTAAGTAATAATAATTTTCTTGAAATAACTTTTTCTCATAAAAGTACCTATTGTCAAATTTATTTACTCTTTGTTTTTTATATTGGAATTGCATTCCAATCAAAACAACAATAAAATCTTCCCAAAAATAAAAATAAATAAATTATTTCGACATTAAGATGTTAGCATTGATTTGCTAACGAATGTGCAAAGTTGTATTAAAGCTATCGGTATGATTACACAAG
This sequence comes from Luffia ferchaultella, assembly GCA_949709985.1. NCBI lineage: Eukaryota > Metazoa > Arthropoda > Insecta > Lepidoptera > Psychidae > Luffia > Luffia ferchaultella. The sequence goes on from OX453243.1 coordinate 7,815,270, forward strand.
TTGTACATAAGTAACCTCGAGATCCACTTAGTTTTTGTTTATGAGCATTAAATCTTAAACGGTGGCGAAGGTATATCTGATTGGTGAGGTGGCGAGATTTGTCTTACTAGTATATGGACTGAAAACACATTGGAGTCGAAACCAAAACCTTGCCAGAAACCTGGAGCTATGCCCTGCGACCGTAAATTGATAACGATTCTATGGATGTCTATGGATTACGTCGATAATGCATTATTTCAAAAATACGTCTTTCGTGTAGTATGTGCTATTTCGGCACCGCTCTTGAATTCAGAGTACACCTACACCCGCTGAGTGTGCCCTGTGCCCAGAAGGTACTTCGCTTTGTACTCTGTCCCCATACTGTGATTTCATGCTATACTCAAAAGTGTGTGTTATTTCTTACTATAATATCTAAATTGTGTTATGGATTGTTTGGGGGTGGATTATTGGATTAGTTTTATTTGTTTACATATAGACAAAAGTTAATTTTCCTTTTACATTTTTTTACTTAATAATATTATATAATTCTATCAATTGTGTTATATATAGTACAGCTCAATTACGTTTAACAGCAGGAGTTTCGCTCATGCTTCTACCAGACAGAGCCCTGTTTTAATATCTATTTTTATATGAGTTATCTGGTGTCCATAGAACAAGCTTTGTTTAGTTTGGAACTAGATGGCGCTGTGTGAAATCTCCGAAGTATTATTATTAACAATAGTCCCTTGCATGCAACAACTTATTAGATTGACTATTTGCTACGACAACGCTTAATATTGTCGTTATAGTATTGTTTTTGCACTTTTATTACATAAATCGGTATTTTATTTGCTTTGTGTAATAAAATTTATTTACATTATTAAATTTTGTTTGCGCATCATAGTAACTTCACGCTGCATACTTTTGCCCTACTCTTTTTCTTTCCATGTATGTTACCTACCCTCAGCTCACTATAACATTATAAAACCGCTCGTGGAAGACGTACATTCGTTGTCGTCCGCTTTGATCTCGAAGTCAAAATAATCAAATTAATACACATCATCATCATCATCATCATCAGCCCATTTTTACCCTATTGCAGGGGCTTAGGCCTCCCCCAGGGTGAGGAGGGGGGCTTGGAGCTTAAGTCCACCACGCTGCTCCACTGCGGGTTGGGAACTGTAACGACCGCCATCTATTGACAGCGTCCGGGACCGACTGCTTAACGTGCCCTCCGAAGCACGGTGTCAGTGATATTGTGTACTTAAGTCAGAAAAACTCATTGGTACACGCCCGGATTCGAACCATGGCCCTGTGGGCCCTTATAAATTTAAGACAGGTTCGTTGTGCTCTGGGCTATCACGACAATTAATACACATTTAACGCTAATTATTACGCATCCGCCCATTTTCAAAATACACATCGTCGAGTGTCCCGGTGGCCACCAAAGGACGAGATCACGCAGGAGTACGGTGCTGTGTCGCCGAAGGTGAGTCCTTTCTTTTCCGTTCCTGATTTGTGGTGTGATGGTTGTTGTGATACCGGTGGCATAATTTTGGGGAAATATACAGGTAGACATATATATATATATACAGGATGAGATTTTACTGATCAGCCAAAATATTCCTAGATGTTAGGTATCACCAATACACCTCATTACGTAAATAAAAATATAGGTCAAATATTTATAATCAATAAAAATATCCTAAATATTTTTCAATAAAATTTGGCTACCTTCTGCTTACACTCTACCCACACGTGCCGCGCGCCAGCTGATTCCCACCCTTTTCGTAGCGTGCCCCCTTCCGCACTCAATGACCTCAGCTCAGTCAGCCACGCGATTCTGTATCGGACGGCGCAAGTCGTCCGCGCTTCAATAATGTATACAAATCGCGAATATTATGAAATGATGAAATGTTACATTTTAGTGGACAAACTTTACGCGGCGCCCAAAGGCTGAATGAAGAAATAAGCCTGCCTCAGCTTCGCAATCAAGGTTTACACAATGCCACGGTACCGAACTGTCAAACTATTTGGAAGTGCGAATCAGTGCAAATGTTTGGGCCGGGGTTATCGGTGATAAAATATTAGGGCCCTATTTCATAGAGGGCAGACTGACCGGAATCACGTATCTTCAAATGTTACATACAGTAATATCTGATTTTATGGACGACGACGTCGCGCTCGCAATAATAGCACATCGCGAGTTTTATTTTCAACACGATGGTGCACCATTTTTTAAAGTAGGTAATTCTTTTTATATGGTAAGTGGATTTTAACTCCATTTTTTAATGATTGTACATAAGTTGATTCAAATTTTTTAAATACGCCTGATTGCGAAAGGAAAAAGGACAATTGTTAATCAATTATCGAATGTACGAGTACATTGATCTAAGTAGATTAGGTATGTACCTATTCATTTTTTCAATTTCATTTATTTCGATTCGATTTTAATCGCAAATAATAACTACAACAAGCCTTTTGCAATTTGACGGTCCTAAGCCCGATAAGTATGATGAAGGGAAAATTTGCAACTTAAGGAGCCGCATTTCTGAAACTCATTGATGATGTCATCAATTTGAATCGTCCCCTTGGCCTTGTCAAACCAAAATTTTCAAGAGAGTTTTTTACGACTGAGTAGGAGCCTTCATAAATGAGATCATTCGATAATCATGAATTTTCAAAAATACGACGTGCTAGTATTATCTATGGTGCTATACTGCGAGTGCAGAGCGAAAGGGCGGAGCTTGGGGAATGTGGGCGGGGCGCGTGCACGTGCACTGGCGTCCTCGTGATATGACTAGTAATATTGGTAGTTTTGGGAAAGGTTTACGTAGGCTTAACTGAATATTTTCCCATTGAACGATACTAAAAGGGAACAAGACGGCCAACGGATTTTTATCAAAGGTCATCATATTGAAGTTTGGCTGGTCATAAAAACCTCACCCTGTATAGCGAGCGCATTTGGCGCCTACAAATTTTATTTTTTCAGGCCACCGCAGAAATCGCAACCGAGACTCGAATCGAGTACACCGTTTTCGACATATTATAAGTTGTTACATATTACTTGTACCCCGGCGGGACTTAGTAGAAGACTAAAACTGTAAGCAAGACCATTCTCTACTCTGTGGGCTGGAGCTTTAACTCGTCACGGCCTATTTAACAAGCATCTTTCTGTTCTAAATATTAAAGAGATAATCCTCTATGCAGGCTCTCTATGTAAGTAGACTGAATGAACGGCGCTGTGTGCTTTTGAAGAACGGCGAGACGTCGAGGTCGTTCCAAAAGCCACCGGCAACACAAAGAAGCTGAGAACGCACAGAGCTATCTTAGATCGCTGTCGCTCGCGGCTGCCGACATTTTGCAGTATTTGCCGGGTTCAACACTAGACATGCCTATTTTAGCCTATTTTACTAACGATTAAAATTACGAAATCCAAAAATACATATCCTTTAAACCAAACAAGAAATCGTTTCACAATTTTCTATATTAGGTATTCTTGGTAGATACAAAAGTATTGAATAAAAATTTCCAATGACTTCCGAATATCTATTTTCAGTTATCGGACCTTTATGAAAACCTAACACTCATTTTTTAAAACAGCTATTTAACCTGACATGTCAGAAAATGAAACGCAAGCTTTTCGCGTAAAGCGCAACATATCCACGATTCCACGTACCTTTATCCATCGGCCGTGCAAACGAATAAAATATTAAATTTATAATTTTTGATACAATTGAATAATAATACCTGGGACATTTCACACAACGACCAAAGTAAGCTAGTATTATACTAATAGATATTTTACACCCGGACACGGAACAAATAGGCATGTTGCAAATATTTGCCCGGCCGGGAATCGAACCCACGATATTTTGTTTATGTAGTTAGGGTTTTTAACCACTCTGCCAGTCGGTTGCTCCTGAGAAGTATATTTATACGATATTATAATCTATGTCATGAAAATAATAATACAGGACAGTCTACACAGCGTCTTCTAGTACCAAACTAAGCAAAGCTTGTATTATCGGTACCAAACAACTGATATACATACTTAACTATTGTTTATAGTATTTACATAGATATTATACACCCAGAGACGGAACAAATAGACATGTTCGTGCACACAAACATTTGTCCCGGGCGGGAATCGAACCCGGGACCCTTGCAACACGGTTTTTAAGTTGCGGCTCGATTGACGAACTCGCGACCAAAATCGCGCTGTAAGTTCAACTGGGCAATAAATGATTTAGTACCAGAAGAACTTTTTGTCACGCAACATTGTAAAGCGCTGAAACTAAAACGTACAACAGACAAAATCAAGTACCTGTACATTCATTCTATTTTTTGTTGTCCAAGTATATCTTCTCACGATATCAATATTAGAACTAGAACAAGACTTGTGTTCTTCTGGTATGACACTCATCTCTGAAGGTGATGGCATTTTAGGCATAAAACCAAAACCGTCGACTACCAGTTCCACATCTGGTATTTTTGGTGGAGGTTCTGGAGGTGGAATTTGAGGTTCTTGATTACTTTTCTCTTCTTCCTCTGCCATTGTTACTTTGTATTACTTACTGAATATTTTGATAACCAAAAACTACGTATACAAAAAATTTTGATGACTTCAAATTACACTAAAAATTTTGTTGTTACAATTTTTATGATTTTTCCTTTATAAAATAATTTTTAAGAAATATGCTACATTAGTTTAAGTATAAAATGTCAATAAACTGACATAAGAATTTTTCCTTGTTTTAAATATAGCTACGGAAATTTTGCATTGCCATTACTTTTAAAACCGCATGGTTCTTCATTCGCGTATTTCGTACATTAGGCACATTTCCTATATTACGATGCCAGAGTATACGCTATATCTCACCGTGTGGAGAAAGAGAAAGGATACAAATCCCCACCGCCGACTGGGATATGCATCCTAAAGATGACTTATCCGGTCCTCAAGAGCGACGAGCAGCAGCGTTCATTTAAATAAAAGTAGGTCGACTCCAATGAGGCCATCAACCCGTACTAGCCAAGTGTTCTGATCAAAGCCGAAACCGCCCCTCAATAATGGACACATGGCACACAGGAAAAAGACCTTGAGTTATCAACGGCCCTGCTATCCTCGGCTACGGTATAGGTCACGGCATAAGCAGGACACGGGCTGCCAAGATTATCCGGGTACCATCCCTGGCGAGAAGTCGTGATACCCCGAGCCGCAGCGAACCTGTTTCAAACCTATAAAGCCATGTGGTCGTGGTTCGAATCCGAGCGTGTACCAATGAGTTTTATCTGACTTAAGTACATTGTCACTGACTCCGTGCCTTGGAGAGTAAGTTAAGCAGTCGGTCCCGGTTGCTGTCAATAGATGGCGGTCTTTACAATCCGCCAACATGCATTGGAGCAGCGTGGTGATGGAAAAAGGACTGATGGAATAGACGAGAAGATTGCTGAGTTTCAAACTAAGTGAAACTCGACAATTTTCAATCTGAGTTTCAAACAATGGATAAGTCAAGCTGAGACTTTATGGGATTATCTGAAGTTCGAAGACAGGACAAGGACACGATAATCCTTCAGTTCTGTAACTTGTTCTAATATCGATAAGACGGAACTTTGAAAACGAACGAAGATAGAAAGTGTGTCTCTGGTCTAGTAGTACAGGTATGCCTGATTCAGAACTCATGTTCAGAACAGAGGACTTTCAGAGTGAGTTCATATAGATTAATTAACCAGTATTCGTTTTGACTCACCCTGACGATGAAATAGACGTTTCAAAAGAAGATACATCAAAATCTATACATGTAATCCACTACACAGTACTGTAGGGATCGAGGATCTCAATGCGCAACCAGACCAATGAGATGGCAATTTGTAGTCGGGTGGCGAAACTCAAGAGGCCAGGAACTGGCTCACCAAGCGGCAAATAACCAACAACTGCACACAGTCGAAACACCTCGAAGACTTTCATCTCGAACTACAAAATCGCTTTGAAAACCTAGATGAGTGCCAAACTGTGGACGATATGAATGACCTGTCTTGAGGAGCCCAATGTTACTCGGTAAGCCAGTAAGTACACTGAGAAAAATGTTCTTCAAAAACTTTATGGTAAGTACACCTAAACAACTAAAGATCGAGATCGACGAAGAAAAACTAGGCGTCATTATAATTAAGTTACAGGAACCGCAATTTACGCTGACGCATATTTGTTTCCTATTCGTATTGTTCGTTTTTTTTATCATGGGGGTCATCCATTGCTCGACTGATAATGAAAACTTTTCTCAGGGTACGGCAGAGAGCCCGGGTTACCCGCAGAAACGTTCCACTTCCTATTTCCTCCACCACCCTTCCTCCCTTCTAGCCACTTACTCTCCCCTGCTCTCCCTTACCCCATCTTTCCTTATCAACCCACCCTCTACACTCACTAAAAAGTCCTTTTTATGCCAATGAAGGTCTTATCAAAATTGGTTCAGCTATTCTGGAGATTAGCCCAGAAACAAACAAACATACAAATTTCACATTTTTACAGTAATATAGCTTTCCGTTCGCGGCTCCGCTCGCGTGTACTACACAGTTGTACCGTGACCCCTTTGTCTGGAATAAAAAGTAGCCTATGTCACTCTTCAGCTTATAAACTACAAGCTGATACGGCACTACGACAGAAAAAAACACAACGGCATAATATTGCTGTGCTACCCGTGTAAAGCCGGGGCGGGTCGCTAGTTATTAATATATTCTTTAATATTATAGAACATACTTTTGCTCTATCATCAAGTTTCCGCAAGGTGTTCACTAGGAGACGAAAAATGTTTTATGGCATTTTTTTTTACACCTTGGGTTACGTTACTAAAATTTTAATAAGAATCCATAATCTTTTCTAGCAATAAATATAGCCTATGTTACTCAGCCTATGTTACTAGTAATGTAGCTTTCTAATTGTTAAAGAATTTTTTAATTCCGCACAGTAGTTTTTGAGTTTATTCTTTACAAACATACACACAAAAATATAAATTTTTCCTCTTTATAATGTTAGTGTAGATATCGATTGTCATAGGGGCAGTCTATTTATTTTTAAACAAATAATTAATATTTGGGATATTTGGGAACGCAGTGGAGCGAGGTGTATATGACTGTACCTGCGCAAATACGCTTACAGCGTTGTATTCCGATCCGCCATAAAGTTTGAATCGAACTATAGATGTAATCTATAAATATACACTATACAATGGTGTGGCGATATTACTGATTTTTTTTATTACGTGTTTGTAACCGAGACACGAAAAAAAATTTGCAACAAACATATAAGATACTTATAGATCTTGAAGATTCACATGGAAGTTTCAAAACGACTTTTTATTTAAGATAATTGTTGGTTGTTGAGATATAGGTATACTCCTAAAGTCTTAAAAAGTGTGTCCACCTCTTTAGCTTCTCACATATGAAGTAGTAATTTCTGAAAATATTTCATTAGTACAAGGTATAAAACACTTTGAATGAGATATATCGAATAGTTTTAGAAATATTTCTTTTCAAATTTATTATTTGATTTTTAACTGTGAGTATTCGTCTAGAATATGGAACCCTTCATCTAATCGCTGCACGTTTTACGAGAAGCGTAGTGAATGTTTGCAATAAACAAGTGAAAGATAAATAATTGTATATGTTTAGAATTTGACAACGTATCTACAGTAGTTTCGAATCCTTTGAAATAAAACCTGGATTTCAATTGAATAATTTACTAACAAACAGTTCAATACATTTAGTTGTTGGAACAACTGACATTTAACCATATATTTGTATTAAATTCGTTTTGTTAACATCTACAAAGCAAGGAATTGTGCGATAGGTAGATACTTAATTTTTATGGTCACATAAAGGCGGGCTGAAACAATCTTGCGGCTTCTAATTTAAAACTAAATTAATAAAGACAAATAACTATTGACTAAAGACCATTAAATCTAATTTTTTTGGCAAATAAATGCATATTATTTTTATAGTGATATTTGTACATATACTGAGTGTTTATTTAAAGCAATTACATTTAATATTACGTATAATAAATAGACAATAACAAATTTGCTGTTGCGTTGCTTTCATTTTTTATTTTATTTCTGTGTTTAAACCCAAAACACTTTGATCGTGTTCTTGTCCAATTCTATAGTTCCGTCTTTCCAAATGTTATCTTCTTCCAGAACCCCGTTTGGTTCCTCCGGGAATGTCATGATCTTTTCGGGGGTCGGTGGAATAATATTTATAATCGGTATTCCTATTTCTTGGAAAGAGCTCATAGATGAAAATCCACTTTCGTCTTCAATAAACGTTGCATTGTTATCGAACTTTTTCTCTATCGGTTTCGCCTTTAACTGGGATTCTTGTAAATTTTCTGATTTACTTGAAGAGTTTTCTTTGGCGGAGTCAGTTAAAAAATCTTTTTCTAGATCAACCGTCAAAGGCGGCTGGAGAATTATCAAATCTAAACTTTTATCTTCTATATCAATGAATCTGTTTATGATGCTATTATTTTCGTCGGGATTCCCATACACATTAGGCATAGACAAACAAGAAGCGTTTTCTTCTATAAGATTTAGTGTTTCATTTGAATTTGTTTTTAAGTCGCTTTTCTGGTCTTTGGCAACGTTGCCTGTAGCACACGACTTTTGTACATCGTTAGAATTTCCATTACAGCCGCAAGCAAGATCAGGTAACTTTGTACTCATAACTGAACTCGCCAGGGTGATGAGCCTCGCTATCTCTTCGGTTATTTTCTGTGATGTATCACATTCTTGAGACAACGACAGTTTTGATTGGCTCCTGAAAATAAAAGTATTATTATTATAGATGACTGTGATACTTTTAGGGTCCCAGAGTTAAAGCAGAGAACGGAATCTTTATAGTTTTGTTATGACTATCCTTCTGTCACACCTTCGCAATTTTTACGCTCATAGAAATAGATGAATGAAATTTTGCATGCATATATTGGGTCGAGTTTACGTTTTATTAGTCGTGTAAATTTGATTTTAATTTTTAAAACGTACAACCCCAACAAGATGGAGATAAAAAATTATTTCTGTTTATCTTATGAAGTCGGAGTCATAAAAAGAAATTTCAAAATAAAATTGATGTTTAAAACCACTTTCTACTTTAGTCCTCCGAACCCGAATCTAAAATATTGAGCTCTAAATTGACTTTTCCCATTTCCCACCCGGCGGCAGTCCTAAAAAGAAGCATTTAAAAATGCCAGAAAAATCTTATATAGACATTGAATAAGATACTCTGTTCAATCGAAGTTGTTTTTACATCACAACAGATTAGTTTCAAAATAATCGACAACAAACAGGCCAAATTGATAAAATGCATCTTCCGTGACTATACGTGTATAACTAACTATATGCTAACTATAGCAAACTTTTAAGTTGCAAAACATGCAGGTCCTGTTTGAGAATGTCACAAGAATCTGACATTCAACGCCTTTTTAATTTTTAATATGGATAAAGCCGTTAAGTATATACACACATTGACCTTTTTCACGAATAAAATTGAAAAAGTTCGTTTAGCAGACTTATAGAGGTTCTTTTTCTAGTTTTAGATGATAAGCTGATCTCTCAAGTTATTTACTATGTTATGAATGATATGTTACTTTAAATATAGCATGAAATTGTATACCAATGTATAAATGAACTAGTTTATTTAATTTAGCATCCTATCTCCCCTCTATTCTCTTAACCTATCGCGTGTCTTCACGCACTTAACCCGTTTTTTTTACTCATGTGGGATATGCTATATTTTACAACAGCCTTTTTCGGTCAATAAAGATACAGGTTTTTTTTTTAAATCTACTTCAGGCACAGATGGTTATATTGTGAATTTTGACTACCGCACGCAAAATTTCAATAAAGAAATGTATGTAGAAAAACACAAAATAAATCTATATGTTAACAATTATTAGTAGAACAATCAAAATCCACGTTGTAAAGGAGTACCATAAAAGTACGAATTTTATTTTCTCCACGTCAACAGGCCCACACAATGGACAAGCCCACTCCGATAGTGCGCCTCAACGCCACTCTTGTGGTTAATTGATTGATCGTATTTGTTGCAGAACATAATATAACATCTAATATATAAAATTCTCGTGTCACAGTTTTCGTTGCCATACTCCTCCGAAACGGCTTGACCGATTTCGATGAAATTTTTTGTGCTTATCCGGTATCTATGAGAATCGGCCAACATCTATTTTTCATCCCCCTAAATGTTAGGGGTAGTCCACCCCTAAATTAATTTTTTTATTTTTTAGACAAAATTTTTAATTTCTATTTTTTTATGATACAACATACAAAAATACATACAACCCTAAATTTTCACTTTTCTATCACCAACCCCTATTTTTTAATAGTGGCGGGGATAACTTACAGTTTTCGTTGCCATACTCCTCCGAAACGGCTTGACCGATTTCGATGAAATTTTTTGTGCTTATCCGGTATCTATGAGAATCGGCCAACATCTATTTTTCATCCCCCTAAATGTTAGGGGTAGTCCACCCCTAAATTTTTTTTTTTAGACAAAATTTTTAATTTCTATTTTTTTATGATACAACATACAAAAATACATACAATCCTCAATTTTCACCCTTCTACGATCAACCCTTATTTTTTAATAGCCATTTTAGTAATTTAATAATTGCATAACTAAATATTATTTCGCAAAAGTGTAATTTATTTAATTAAGACTGACAGAAATTGTTGAAACGATAAATATTTGTGTTACGGGAACGAAAACGGGAAAGGGAAGAACGGGAAAGAGTTAAGACTGAAATAAAAAAGTTGTACTTGATGAGAATGGAAACAAAAAGGAAATGAGACCAGGGCCAGGAACGGAAACGATAAAATATTTATGCGATGGGAACAAAAACGGGAAAGGGAAGAACGGGAATGAGTTAACACGGAGATAAAAAAGTTATTTTTGATGAGAATGGAAACGAAAACGAAGCTACACTAGGGCCAAGAACAGAAATAATAAAGTATTTTTGCGATGGGAACGAAAAAATGAAAGGAAGAACGGGAATGAGACAAGACTGAGATAAAAAAAGGGATTTTTATGAGAAACGAATACTACCCGTGCGAAGCCGGGACGGGCCGCTAGTATTTATATAAATATTTAAAAAAAATGAAATACCAGGCGTGTTCTTTGTCATTAAATTTTTCGATTTTTTGATATGCATTGGAGACGTTGCTTATCGATTTGCTTATTGTTCGTGTACTGTTTTTCTTTACAGGCGAATATTCGTTCGTTTTGTTCACGTGCAGAACTGAGCGCGATCTCGGCAGGTCGACTGAGTTTTTATATCTTCGTGAAAGCTTGTCCGCAAGCACATCTCTATTAGTCACATCTTGTTTCTGGCATTCCATATGCTCTTTTACTCTGTTAAGGAAACTCACAATCTGATTCAACAAAGCTACATGCATTTGCCTATTCGCTTCAGTCTGAAAGTAGAAAATAATTTTTAATGATAACAACTTAGTTTAAATAAATATAAATAAAAGAGAAAAGTTTTTCGATGATTTTGACATAAAAAAGTTTTCTAGTGCTCACATGTTTATTTGCACGTAACCAAAACAAGCTTTTCTCCGAAATGGCTGAACCAATTTTGACAAAATTTTCACTGGCAGGAAGAAGTTTTTTTAGAGTATATTATATGCTACTTTTTGTACTGAAAATACTTAGCGTTCCAGCGTAAACTTAAAAACCTGTACAAATTAAATAGTTTCAATAATCATTCAACATATTGGTATAATATAGATAGCGCTGCTATTTTTTAAAATAAAACAAAAGAAGAGAAGTTCTTAAAATGTAAGAAATAATAAGCGTTAATCTATACATATAAATAAAATAGAAGTGGCTGTGATTTCAAAATAAAGGCTTTTTCTTAAGCTTCGATGATTATTTCGATAAAACGTTCTTAGACGCGTTTTTTTTTTTAATCTATGGTAGTTAATCTATGGTAATGTCTATTTGTCACGGCTAATCTCCGAACAAAAATATCTGTTCTATACAAATAAATAAAACAAAAATATTTGTTTGTGGTCTTGCTTTTTCTGCTTTTTCTTAATATGAACTTATTTATCGTGGGATTCACACTTCAGTTTTAAACTGATAAACCAAGAGCGGAGAAGAAAATTATGAATATAAGAGAGGACGAAAGGAAACGGATCTCCCACTTACCCTATCGAGAAGTGATTAAGTTTAACTACGATACATACAAACATGTAACACACACGGACTGAGCCGCGGGCGGTGGTCAGTTTATAAATAAAACTTTTTAGTAATTATTTATGATTACCATATTTCATCACAGAAACAAAAATTTGCTTAGATTTTCAATTACAGCGCAGCGAAAAACACTCGCCGAGAGCGTAATTAAGTAACACGCACAGCGGTCATAACGAAATTTTAGTACCTATATGGGTATAATGTGTCGATTTCTTCAAAAAATACCTGCGCTAGCTGCCATCTTAACGTCTCGACTTCTAAGTTAAGAGCGGTCACTTCCGTGCGTCTTATTTCCGAATGCTTGCTTGATGTTTTATCGGGTAGTTTAGGCGATTCGCGCGCTTGTTCCATATTCTCAGTTGACTTTTTTAGATCCCCACCGACAGCCGGCTCAACCTGTAACAATGGAAAAGGTGATATTATCACGTTCACTTCACAAAGCATCCCGTTCAACTGTAAAATCGAAAACGTTATTTTTACAAAAATCAAAGTGAAACGTGTCATCGAATAATGCTTCAGCGGAAAAAAATGCAACCGGAACAAAAAAGCAGATAGCGGAATATTATCTCTTAGAAGTGTGTGACTGTGTTGCGATGTGGACGTAAATATTTTAGTGAAAGGAACAACAAAACGACGACCGCTTAGCCTAGTGAGTAGCGACCCTGCCTACGAAGCTAGAGGTCTCGGGTTCGAATCCCAGGTCAGGTCAGTATTTATATGATGCATATTGATACTGGTACCGGGTCATGGTTGTTATATGTATGTGGTGTCTTCGTTTGGTACGCAAAACACAAGCCAATACTTAATTTGGGGCCTAGACGTTGTTGTCATGTATAGGTAGGTACGTTAAAAAAAGTACGAAGCTAACGTATTTAATGTTTTTTTAATAATAACAGTCTGACACCATACATTCGAGTTAACAAATTTTCACCGCCAGTGGAACTGTGAATGACACCATAAAATTTGAGGAATACGAGAAGGAAAATACAAATAGAATACACTTATTTGTGGTACCTGTTTTATCTACGTAACGTAATTATTATGCTCATGCGTATTTTTTCCTCTGTGTGTTCCTCATATTTTTTGGCGGTCTCGGTCATCCATTGTTCTGCTGTACTGATAGTGAATCATCATAATTTGAGAACCTTTTTCTCAGTGTATAATATCTGGATAGACCCTCGCAATAAAATGCTAACAAAAATTACAGGCAAACTTTTACATACTTGTGTGTGTGACTCAAAGATTACATACTGTCGCTACGTCATACTAATCGTGTACGAACCGTCTCTGTGTTCGTGAATTATAACCGAACTGTTAGGTGATATTTTTATCTACGTTATTCAACACCGACTCTCTTTCTTGACATTATATAATCAAAGCAAATATATAGAAATAGGAGTACAAAGCTGCGTTATTTAATTTTGGAGTGCGAATACTATTTGTGAAGATGACGAAGTAACTAAGGTCCAATGCCAATACATTTGTGAAAATATTATGTATGCAGATACATAAAAAAATAAAACCTTTCAATAACTTTCGAAAGCAAATAATTCCTTCATGGCAACTTTATGCGTTTTATAATAATAATAATAATAATAACGTATACATTACAACAACGTCTAGGCCCCAAACTAAGCATTAGCTTGTGTTTTGGGTACCAAGCGAAGACACCACATACATATATAGACATACATATTACAGACTTTCAACTACAGTTAAATAGCAAACAGTTTAGAAAATCTATGAAAATTCAACACATAAAAGAGCTTATCATTATGTCCACGTATATTTAAATAATAATAATAATAATGCAAGTAAAAAATACCGGACGGAGTTTCTTGCCGGTTCTTCTTCTTCTAGTATTTCCGAACCGGAGCATCTGGACTTTGAAATAAGTGTGTGTAATCCGTCTTACATTCAAAAATCTATTTCGAATTTAGTTTTTGTCATTGGAAATGACTTTCATTTCGTTGGAGTATAGGGGGTCATTTGGGAGTTTTGTGAGACAGGCAGGTTGCACGAAGAGTTTTCGATATATCGGGATGAACGTGGTGTCAAAAGACGCAGTTCGGCGAGCTCTACAAGATGGCAAAAGACAATTTGGAAAAAGTTCAAGAACAAAAAAATTACCGGCAAAAAAAATCGCAATTTTTTTCCCCGATTTTTATTTTGGGAGCCCGATATCTCGAGAACTAGGTCCGAATAAGAAAAAAATAAAAAAACGGCTAGGGGTAATTAGACGGGGGATCGATTGAGACTAAAATTGTTAGAATCGGACAACCGGAAATAGTGGTTAAGGATGCCCTTAGTTGGAAGTCGGATATGCGTCGGTGTAACATTTCGTACTAATTCGGTTTGTTCGATCGAAATGTCGTACAGAATGTTATATTTCGAAATTTTAAGCTTATTCGGATACAGTTGTGTAATTTTTTTTGCGAAAAAAATTTATTTCGAAAAATATTATCGAAAATATGTGTTTACTTTATTCCGCTAGGTTCATTTCCAATGTCATAAGAAGTTCGTGCGAAAGCAGGAGATCCGTTAATTTTTTATTATTTTCAATCATAACCTTATCTGTTATTGCTAATTTTAGAGCGTACATCAAATGTAACTTGTTAACAAATAATTCAAATTGGCTATATTACATCTACTAAGTTTACAATTTGCAATTAAAAATAAATGAACACGATCTCTTTTTACAAACCAGGTATATTTTGTCTTTAAGCAAATGTTTCTTCACTTCACTTCATCAGCCTATTTTACCCCACTGCAGTGGCTTAAGCCTCCCCCGGTGTGAGGGGGGCTTGGAGCTTAAATCCACCACGCTGCTCCAATGCGGGTTGGGGATTGTAACGACCGCCATCTATTGACAGCGTCCGGGACCGACTAGTGCTTAACGTGCTCTCCGAGGCACGGCAAACGGAGCAAATGTTTAATTGAACGTAATGAGCTGATTTATTGAAACATACGTACACTTTCATTCAAACTTTATGGCGGATTCCAGCTTAGGCACAAGTCGCGTCGCAGTAACCAGTTTTAGGTGCGGCTGTGGAGCGAGGGATATATGACTGTACTTGCGCAAGCACGCTTATAGCTTTGTATTCCGATACGCCATAAAGTTTCAGGCGAACTGTACTCTATTGATATTGACATCTTTCTCGACTGGGTACGTCGCACGGATAGACGGACCGCTGCTATATGACCAGAACGAAGGTTGTTATGAATAGATCACCTACTATAGATTCACGAGATAACAATGTCTATTATGTAGAGCCGTATTATGTATTCATTCATCGAATTCCAAGCCGAAATCAAACTAGTTTTATATTTAAACAACTGTTACGATTATTGTATTCACTAGTATGCCAAGAATGACTGAAATGTTAAAGCTATTTGAAAATAATATTAAATTCTGAATTGATAAACACGTCAGATCAACTTTTTCATTGTCAATCCATTATAAAATAACTTGTAACATCATTACCAACTTAAGAAGCCTTCATTAATATATTATTTACCGTTTTTATTACAATGGAAAAAAAAGGTTATAGTTCACACACTAACTGTCGTACGATATGTATCCCACGTTTCTATTATCTCTGAATAGTGGAGTAAAAACTTGAGCATCGATGTAAATACATTATACGGTCACAACGGGATTTCAAAGAAATGAAACCAAACATTTAATTAAAATCTAATGGCCGTAATTTAAGTATTACCTTGGGATTTAATTAAGAATATGATGATACCCTATCAGTAGAGCGATGGATGATCAATACATCATGAATACATCAATGACGACCGCTTAGCCTAGTGGGCAGCGACCCTGCCTGCGAAGCTGGAGGTCCAGGGTTCGAATCCCAGGTCGGGTCAGTATTTATATGATGAATATTAATACTGGCACCGGGTCTTGGTTGTTATATGTATGTGGTGTCTTCGCTTGGTACCCAAAATACAAGCAAATGCTTAGTTTGGGACCTAGACGTTGTTGTGATTGTATGTATTATTATTATTATTTCGTTTAATTAATTTCTTTTCTTTTTTTTATTTTTATTTTTTTTTTTATTTTTTTTTTGTTTTATATTTATTTATTTTTTTAATATTTACTTTTATTTAATATAGTAATTAATTATTATATTCGAGAAACACAAAAAGAAAAAATAACACGTCAGTATAATTACGTTACAAGCATAGAACATTAAACATAAATTACGCTGTGTTGTGTTCCTCGCGTTTAATATTTCTGGATAAACTACTGCTCTTCTGATAGTGAATCATTGTCAAGACTTTTTTTAGTTGAAATTAATATCGAATACTCAGGTCCATCTACGGTCATTTAAAGCTGAAAAAAAAAACAAGTCTCACAACAAGTGAAAAAAACAATTCACTAAATAAAGGAAAAAATCCGAAATCGATAATTTGAAGTTATGTCACATTTTTTTAGATATATATACTCTATTTCTCTATTCTGTATAGTCTATTTCTTTGGGATGCGTGAAGGTATCAAATTGTAATTAATATCTAGTGCTTTACTTAGGTCTGCGGTACCTTACAGCTATAGAAGAATCGGGCTTATAAGTCAACCCAATAAAAAATAGGGCTAGTCATTTCGTATATTTTGACACTCGCATTTAAATCAAAACCTATAGGATAGTCCCCGTTGTCAAGAAATAGAATCATAGAAGTAAAGGAATAAAAATTAAATTTGTAGCCATATCACATAAAATGTTTGTTTTAATTAATTTTTTAATTGAAACATGATTCACGTGGCATTCCGGCGGCAAATATACAACTTATGGAACCATCAGGGCGGGAGCCCGACTCGCACTTGACCGGTTTTTTCTGAACTACCGAGTGAAAAATATATATAAATGGGTGCATTAGAATCCACGATTTGTTTTCGCATCATCACTAATTAAAACTAAATCTTTCCGCATATTAACGGCAAGAAAAATCAAGAAAAAAAAAAATTATACCGTTTCGAACAAACTCCCTAACTGTATATACCCATTCAGAAAATCATAACACACAAACCTACACTTCTCATTAAAAAAAAAAAAGTCTAAATACCTGCGTATCACAATCTTTATACTCGTTTGTCTATGAAACGTCTATGATATAAAATGTTTCGGTACAAAACTAATAAACTGTTAAGTGAAAACATATGCTAAATAATTATATGATAAAAAAACTTTTACATTTTTAGGGGAACACTGAAAATTTTCGATGACAAACAAGGTGTTAGCAAATGAAAGTTAATGCCTCTGGGACCACCAGTGCGAACCGGTCTAAAAAATGCGCATCGCAAATTTATAAAATTTGAGTTTTGAACATAAACAACAAAGTTAAGGTTTTGATCAGTAGATTTTCTGTTTTGTGGAATTTCGTGCTGTTTGTCCAGTCTCCACTTGGATTATATTATAAAAATAACGAAATGTTTCAAATTTTTGTAGGATTGAAATTGTTGTAGGATTAATTAAATTATGTACTCCCTACCGTTTCGCATCAATATAAAGTTTATGACATGAGCGTTCGGCGTGCAACTGAAATAATGCACAAAAACTTTTCAAAAGCGATGATTGTGGAAACGAGAAAACGGAATCACAGAGTCGGAGATGACGGCAGATAAAGTCAAGGTTTAGAGGAGTGATATAGGAATGAAAAGGACCGTAGCGTGGTAAGAGATGGAGAATGCTGATGATACGTAGAATAAGAAGACGCTGTAACAGCTACAACAGAAGTGGACAAGTACCAGGTTCTCAAGCAGTAAAAGACGTGGTAAAAGTTAAAAACGATGCTACGTAAAGCTGGGACGGACGGCTAGTGTTACATGCAAATGGAGCGGGTCTATGCTTAGTTTTTCTCACGTCTATCGGAATTCAACACGATGTATGAAGGCCAACGCCACTGAGGTGAATCTCATCTTACACTGTAATCACCCTTCGCAGTTTCATCTCGATTTCATTATGTTCGTATGTTATTTAAATTGATCCGATATTCAGTTACGGTGATCTACTTTACAAATCGGTATTAGCAATCCTTACCGAGGAATATAATAGGCTTGAAATGTCAAGTTTGTATGGAAACGAACGCTACAGGTTGCCTTCCCACGTTTATTTTACTAATTTTGCAATCATGTAAGTTTTATTCCAAATTGTTTTGTTTTTTTTTTTAATGTAATAATATCTGGGACATCCAACACAACGCCATCTAGTCCGTCCCAGAGTAAGCAAGTATTATGCTTGTATTATGGGGTACAAGACAACTGATAGACATACTTAAATATTCTTTTATTCTTCTTTTATTTATAATATATACATGTATACTATAGATACTTTTACACCCAGACACGGAACAAGTAGACATGTTCATGCGCACAAATATTTGTCGCGGGCGGGAATGTAACCCGCAACCCTCGGTTCCGCAGTTAGGGTCTATAACCACTTGGCCAACCAGTCTTGTGTTGTGACGGCCTGATTGTCATCATGTGTATGCAGGGTCACCCAAAAGTCATGAACCAAACGGAATAGGGTGATAAATTTTCTATCACAATAATTTCTAATAGTGCTATTCAGTTTCTATTACATTTTATTAAAATATTGTCTATTATTCACTACGTAAATTTTAATCTGCCTATCCAACAAGTCAGAAATGATTGATTCGTAGCAATCACCGCTTCTTCGGCATTAAAAAATATCTTTTGTTTTATCCTTTACGATTGGGAAGAAAACAAATCACAAAGAGCGAAATCGGAGCTCTGAGGTCGATGAGGCAAGGTTTCAATACTAGATTTTTGAATAAAAGTTATTTTCTAATGGAATTGTGTGAAGATGCGTTGTCTTGATGCAGCATTATTCACCTAAGCCTGAGCTTTGGCTGTTTCTCTGCCACAGCACTGAAAACTTAAATACGATCGTTTGGATCATTCTGAATTAACTAATATACAATCTTCTGGCATTGTGGTCGCAAAATGCCCACTCTGTGAAAAAATACTGCCTCATTTTTTTTTCAGTATTTCCAAGCCTTCGCTGTTTTGTTGGCAACTGGCCATTGAAAACGCCCATACAAACGTACGATTCTTGTTTTCCGGATCATACTAATATAACCATATTTCGTCGCCAGTAATTTTAGTAACACGCCGTGATGTGTTTGTCGACACTAATCCACGCGGGCTTCTTTTTCCGTTTCAAAGAGCATACGTAGTACAACGACAACAGAGTTTTATCACGCCAAGATGCTCACGTAAGATGATATAAATACTAATCGAACTAATGTCTAAGATTATTTCTATGTCGTTAGGTATGTACGTATGTGATTCGTGGAGCTTTTCGTACCAGCATTTCAGTAGTTAAGCTGAAGCAGCCGTTGTGTCCATTGTCCACTTCTGTCGCCACCTTCAAGACTGGATCAACTTCTTTTAAATTCGTTAAACCATCTAAAAATCACAGCCTAAGAATCTTATCAATGTTTTCGTTGAGCTTCATCAAAAGTTTAAATATTAAAAAAAATATATATATTTTATTATATTGTTGTAAATAGTTTTTCAAGTTCGATATTTAAATAAAGTTTATATTTAAATCCATGTAAAAAAACTTAGAATCGTTACATTTTTAAATTTCGAGTATCTCAAAATTTGTTTGGTGACCATAGAGTAAATAAATTTGACAGCAGCGTTTGGTTTTAAGTTTCAATAGAGTCATAGATGTCGCTTCACAGTAGGTATCGAAGATGTCGAACGCATCTTCGCTGGGGGGAGGTCCAGCGCGCGGAGACTTCGCGGACTAAATCAGACTAAACACTAAACTCGGACTGAAACTCGTCATCTTGCACCAGGTAGCAGTATGAGTGGTTAGACGACAAGCGCAGAAGAGGGTTTCTAGTCAATTCGTACTTTAATGCCTAACACTGATAGTGAATCATCATAATATTTAAAGAAAACTTTTCTCGTTGTAATATAAGCGTGCAACAAGGGAATAATAAACTTATTTAATATCTGAAAGGTATTTAAAAAAAATAATCGTTATATTTAAAATTTTTGTTTTAAATATTTCAGGGTTTTTATTATTCAAAAATTTTATTTTAAGTATATTGTTTTACCGTAGTCAGGTTATTATTTTTTTAAATAATATTTTCCAATATCTTTCAGCCAGCCAATATCTTTCGTATAAAATGCATTAACGCCTGAATATAACTAAAGAGCTCGTGACGCGATATTCACGGTCACGCTTGATCGGTTATGTTGTTACATTGATTTCGTATTGAATTATTAGTCAGGCATCGACCCAGATTCGATATTTTCAGGCGGTTCTTAAATGTCAAACACAAGTATCCATTACATTTCCATGTTTCTTGTTTTTGGCTATTTACGAACAACGCGTTTTGGTTGCGTTATACCTTTTATACGTAACAACGAAAAATAAATAGCGATTGGACGAAATGGCGAAGGTTCTGTACTGAACGATATCTGATGTTATCTCTATACTTGTTCTATACATATAATACAACTGTGACAAGGCCGTGGCTGTTTTAAGCAGATATATTTTGTTTCAAGTAATATTTTTACTGAAGGGTGAAATACTCAATGCAAATTTTATTTTTATGTAAATGGTAACGATCCAGACAACTTTTGGGAAAGCTATACGTAGGTACGAAATGGGAACGTAAAAAGGACACCAAAAGTTAGCCACGAAAAGCTATACAGGTATGGTAGGAAATGGTAGTAAATGATAGGAATTGGTAGATAATGTTAAAAATGGTCAGTGTCGTGATAGCCCAGAGCGGAACGAACCTGTCTCAAATTTATAAGGCCATAGTGCCATAGTTCGAATCCGGGTGTGTACCAATGAGTTTTTCTGACTTAAGTACATAACTATCACTGACACAGGACCTCGGAGAGCACGTTAAGCAGTCGGTCTCGGACGCTGTCAATAGATAGCGGTCGTTACAATCCCCAACCCTCAGTGGAGCAGCGTGGTGGATTTAAGCTCCAAGCCCCCTCACCCTGGGGGAGGCCTAAGCCCCTACAGTGGAGTAAAAATGGGCTGATGAAGTGAAAAATGGTAAATGATGGAAAACCGTATGAAATTGCAAAAAAGATTAGTAATAGTGAGAAGTGGTAAACAAAGACAGAAATGGTAGGAAATTACTAGAGTTGATTGGAAATGGTAAAAAGTGGTAGGATATGTTAGGGATTGCTAGAACCGATAGGATATAGCAGAAAATGTCGCGAAAAAGTTTGACATAACACAATTAAATTGCCCTACTACTCGTTCGTTTCCTATGTTCTGGAGCGTGCTAAATACGTAACTGATATTATTATTTATCATCTTAAATTTCTTTTCATCGTTCTACTTGTGTAAATTTCTATACCATGCCCGTATTTTTATTACATTTATTTATAAATTCTACCAACATTCTTACGCTACAACATACTTAACACAGTATCATCTTAAAAGTAATATAAATATATATGTATATAATAGTATAACATAATAGTTTTTCAATCACGTCAAAGAAAATAACTTCTATAAAGCGAATGCGGAGACACACACCAGCAATTCCAATCATTTTTTAATAATTATACGGTAAAGTAATAAACTCATCGTGCTTTGAAAATATCAATAATTAAATACGTCAATTTATTACCTAATAATGTTCATAATTTTTAAGGTTTCCAAATCAAACCACTAGACGAGAAAAGTGGATACAAGTAGTTCAATTAGGAGGAAAAGATGAATAGCAGTTACCGATTGAAGATTGATGAATTAGCTACTCAAGAGTTCGAGAATGTACAGATACACTCATAAGCACTTTTTGAACCTAAATGCCGTCATTTTTATTATCGTTATTAAACCTCAAGTTACGGCCACTTTTTACATAGGCAATCGTATATTTAAAAAAATTCTTTAAATTTTATATATAATTGCAATCTGTTTGCAAGAGGTTGCGGCCAATGAAATGAATTATAATTTATTTCAATAACAAGTCAATAAAAATATTTGGAAAAAATAATTGATATAATTTAAATTGAAAATACTACAGACCATATTTATATAGGCAACCCAGCAGGAACATTTCCTCTATTCATAGTTAATACAGTTATCCATGAAAATTGTATTTTGATTAAAAAACAGATGGACGCAATAATTTCATAGTCGTATCTCTTAGAACATCATCATCATCAGCCCATGTTACCCCACTGCAGGGGCTTAGGCCTCCCCCAGGGTAAGGAGCGGGTTTGGAGCTTAAATCCACCACGCTACTCCACTGCGGGTTGGGGATTGTAACGACCGCCATCTATTGACAGCGTCCGGGACCGACTGCTTAACGTGCTTTCCGAGGCACGGAGTCAGTAATAGTTAATGTACTTAAGTCAGAAAAACTCATTGGTACACGCCCGGATTCGAACCAAGGCCCTATGGCCTTATAAATTTGAGACAGGTTTGTTCCGCTCTGGGCTATCACGACATTCTCTTAGATACTAATGATATTATTTCGTACCTCAAGTGGCAAAAAACTAAACCTTTACAACACTAGTTTGTTGTCCGTATGTCTGTTTGTCTGTCTGTCTATACCCTTTTCTTCAGAAACGAGAAGAGTTATCAAGTTGAAACTAATATCAAATGCAAAAGTCTTCTGCTCATAGTCCTATAAAAATATCAAGGGTATACTTCCCAATGACCTAAAGAATTGAAAGTATGAATTAATAGCAATTCAAGTGAAGGTGAAAATCCGGAAAAAACACTGAGAAAAGTACTATATTGAATTTAGAATTTATAAAATGACGGTTTCACTATCAGTAGAGCAATTGATGATCGAGATCTACATAAATACGAGGAAACTGAGGAAAAAAATTATGCGTCTTCATAATGCGTCTCTTCTTCCAGTCAGCTGGTGTATCTTTGACAAGTTTCGGTCCGGTTTCAGTCCGCGAGGTTCCCGCGCGCCATCCTTCACCCCCGCGAAATCGCGTTTGACAGTTACGATACTGTGAAGTAACATTTCTTACTCTATTAAAACCAAAGGCTGCTGTAAAATTTTTTTTATTTTAAGGGTGCCAATATTAAGTAGAAAGCTTACATTTCGGTGAAATCTTTGACTCGCGAGTTACGTTACGTGATTTTTAGTTTTATTTTCAATACAACACTAACGATATTCAATCAGCATCACTAACAACAACAGCACGTATTTCAAAATGACGCGTAATATATACTTTCGCAGGTCGTGATGTGCGGACAACTTTAACGGACATTTAAAGTGACATGACTCGCGTCATTCTGACTTCCGTGACAGAAATTGCGTAACGCTTAAGTTAGAAGAAAGTTTGTTAAATTATAACGCAGTCATACTTACTTGCAGTTTCATTAAAGTAGGCCGGGAAACAAACGGTTGTTCAGATACCAATAGAGAAAATATAGATAGGTACCTATCGGGTGATTTTGTCACCACCTTCCAAAAATAATAGAATACAGTTTTTTCTTTTGGTATTACTGTTGTGGTGATGCGCGGGCGACTGATAATTGCATCGGCTGGCGGCCGTCGGCGAAATACCCTCGCCGCTATAACCGCGGTCACCCCTTTCTCGTACGTAATAATTATGGTTCGATATGTGAAAACATTTAAATAATAATAATAATAACGAACATCACAACAACGTCTAAGCCCCAAACTAAGCATTAGCTTTTGTTTTGGATACCAAGCGAAGACACCACAAACTTATAACAACCAAAACCCGGTACCATTATCAATATTCATCATATAAATACTGACCCGACCTGGGATTCGAAACCGGGACCTCCAGCTTCGTAGGCAGGGTCGCCACTTACAAGGCTAAGCGGTCGTCGTTTTGTTGTTCCTTTCACTAAAATATTTACGTCCATATCGCAACACAGTCACACACTTCTAAGAGATATTATTCCGCTATCTGCTTTTTTGTTCCGGTTGCATTTTTTTTCCGCTGAAGCATTATTCGATGAAAGGATGAAATACTGACCCGAACTAGGATTCGAACCCGGGACCTCCGGCTTCTGGTGTTTAGATATATTTATTTTCTTTTAATTTTGTTATGTATCACTGTATGTTTTCCGAATAAAATGAACAGTAACCATGCTATATTGATAGTTTATCCGTGCAAAAAAAAAATATTTAAATGTGAAAATTCGACTTATAATTTTTTTTTTCTAAATAGTGTTTTTAGATAATACTTAGCGCTAGAAAAAAATTAGAAAGCAATGGAAAAATCTGTGGTATGTATTGTTACTGAAATTTATTAGCGCATCGCAATTTTTTATTAATAAAAACAAACGTTTTAAACGATATTATTTCACAGAATATTACACTATTATTTACCTGAGACCTCGCTCGCACTACGTGCTTGTATATATAGTAGGTAATTAATTAAACTTAATTACTTCGCTTCGCTTCGCTTCCTTTACCGTAATAGGGCAAAGGGGAGATCAATTTCCTTTCGTTCAAATATGACCGTAAAACCTAAACTACCTGTGAAAATAATTTTGTGCAAATAGAAATTTTTATACACAAAATTTCCCTGATGAAAAGTAAATTTAGTTCGATAAGAATTTAATTTACTTAAATAACCCTTAACATATTAAATTAATTTTAAATATATTATTACGTCATATTTTATCAATTTAATCACATTATTTGGGACATACTACACAGCGCCATCTAGCCCCGAAGTAAGCAAGTTTTATGTTCGTATTATGGTACTATACAACTGGTGTGCACTTAAATATTCTTTTTTAATAATATATACATATATATATACTTTTTACACCCAGACACGGAACAAATAAACATGTTTATGCGCATAAAGGATGATGCCCATCCTGGGCTAGGAAAAGTACTTGAGATAAGAACCATAAATGTCGATACTCTTTGTAAAGCAGCATTTATTAACTACTTCATTATTTTTTTAGAAGTATGTGAAAAATAGAAAATGACTATTGAAAATAACGTTCAAGTTGTATTTTGAACGCATCTATAAATCATTTATAATAGTTTTTAATGAATGCATCCATTTGCAATGTTTAATACTCAAATTGGGGTTACCATTTATGAGCATTTTCCCATCGCAATTAATTCTGGACCGAATACGAAAGGAAAGAAAGGTTTCTTTTAGAAAGTAATTAATTAAATATATTTAACTTACGTACAATAGAATTTTTAAGAAATATTAATATTACACAGGTATACTTTAAAAAATGCCTTTTACTGATTAAACTATTGTTTTTATTAGCAGACTTATAATTTTAATCGAAAACTTTTTTTTTAGTTTTACTGAAAACAATTTAAATTCTGAAAATAAGTTTCTTGGGGATTAAACATTTTCGATAATGGTATAAACATTATCATTGCTGTCATCATTGACAGACGTGACCACAGTATAGTTTTGATAAGTGTTAACATTTCTTCTATTATCTTTGGCAACTATCTTTTGTTCTAGAGAGTTTTACCAGTGTCATGTTTATTTATTTATTTATTTATTTATTACATAGATACAGCAACAGTTAACAAACTTAAAAATAGGCAAAGATACAAAATATATAAAATACAATAGAGGCGAGTCTGTTGACCTTAATAGCTATATACGGCATTGTAAAATAGTACATAGTAAATAATCAAGTAATAAACACAAAAACGACCAAAATATTTAAAAAGAAAGAAAACGTTTATAATTTGGACAAAGCTCTTTTAAATGAGACGTAACTCTGGTGATGTATATCGAATTCATCGTTCAATGCATTATATAGACTACAAAACCTATGTATTGGACTGTTGTAAGAGACGTTATTATTCGCGATTGGTACGTCAAACAGTCGCTTATCACGCAAACGATGTTTGCTGACTCTGAAATTAAGAGCATTCAAAAGTTCGGCCCCCAAACCACCGTTAGCTATCTTGTGAAGAAGGCACAAGTCCGTAGTTCTACGTCTGACCTGAAGACTCTGAAGATGGAAGTACTTCAGGCGATCACTATACTCGGGAAGTCTTTTCCTCAGGCCCAATCTAACGCTGAGACAGCGCAGGAAACGTGCCTGAACTGACTCGACTCGATTAATATGTTTAATATGTTTAATGTTGTAATAGGTACATTACTTATTTGCATTCAAAAAGTTGTATGCGCGATTTATAGTTTTTATTATTAAAATGACGCCAGAAGTCATTCTGTGTGTGTTATTTTGAATAAAACCGAACTTCTAACTCGTTATTATCTCTTTATCATTTAATAGAGGAGTTGCATTTATTTAACCTTTCATAGCTTGATGCCAGTCAATTCCCAGCTTTAAAAAAATAAATTTCTATATCATAAGACTTCATGTACCTATGTGAATCAAACCACATGCACAAAATTCAAAGTACCCATAATTTTTTTTCCTAGCCCATATTTTTATGGGAAATGAGCGTCCTCTTTTTGTCTCACGCGGGAATTGAACCCGCAACCCTTGGCTCCGCAGTTAGGGTTTCTAACCACTCGGGCCAAACGGTCATTAAATTTGTCAATTTAACTTAGCATATAGGTATATGCAGTCTAAATCTATTTACAGGCCTTTTATTTAACCTCAACACTTTTTCAATACAAAGTACTCATACGTACGTCTTTTATCGTTGAGGTAGAATTTGCAAGAAACTCATTCACTCGGCCGTTTTTTCGTCGATTTACGTTGGTAAATTGGTATCCAAGAAAAATGCTTTTATTTTAACGCAATATTATATAACCTATGTCCATCCTGAAGGTCCTTTATAAATATAGATGTTATTGAAATAAGATGAGTAATTTCGGAGATTACTTTTTACAGTTCCAATCAACCTTTATGGCGGATGTGAACATAAGCACAAGTCGCGTCGCAGTAAACAGTTTTAGGTGTAGCGGGACGCAGTGGAGCGAGGGCATATGACTGAACCTGCGCAAGCATGCATAAAGCGTTGTATTCCGATCCGCCATAAAGTTTGATTGGAATCATACCTACATATAAACTTTACCACTTTATATTATAATATTAGTGTAGATGGACATGCATCCATAGAGTTAATTAATTTGATAGCAGCGTTTGGTTTTAATGGAGTCATAAATGTCACTACACAGTATCGAGATGACATTACGCCATTTCGCGTGGTTGAAAACCGGCGCGCGGGGATTTCACGGTGGTGAAAGCGCGATGCGCGGGGACTTCGCGCACTGAAACTCGAACTGAAACTCGCCATCTTGCATCAGCTAGCTGGACTATGGGCGGTTAGACGGTAAACGCAAAAGTGGGCTTCCAGTCATTTAAAAGAAACAAAAAATATCTTTTGTTTTCCTTATTATGCATATGAAAATGCACGTGTTAGTAAATCACTTGTGCCAGCTTTCCTTGGACTCCAATATGAAAACTGGAAGTGAAATTTCTTGAGGTTGACGTTGAATGAGTTTTTAAAATACCATCAAATACAATTTGATACACTCGTCTGACGCCACACTTGTAAGAACTTATCCTCCAAAATAATTGATATTGTGTTTCAATTACCGATCCGCCCCGTAACATTCCAACAGACGGGTATAATATATGGCTTTTGCATAGTATGGGTCCGGTGTCGTGATAGCCCGAGGCGGCAGCGAACCCGTTTATCAAATTTATAAGGCTATAGAGCCGTGGTTCGAATCCGGGCGTGTACCAATGAGTTTTTTCTGACTTAAGTACATTAACTATCACTGACTCCATGCCGCGGAGAGCACGTTAAGCAGTCGATCCCGGTCGCTGTCAATAGATGGCGGTCGTTACAATCCGCCAATCCGCATTGAAGCAGCGTGGTGGATTTAAGCTCCAAGCCCCCTCATCTTGAGGGGAGGCCTAAGCTCCTACAGTGGGGTATAAACAAGGGTGATGGAAAAAAAAATGTATGGGCAATATAATTTAAAGAAAAAAATCAATTACTGGAATAAAGTATAGTTTGTTCGAAAAATGGTGTAAATAGAAGGAGTGCGTCTGTTTCAACAAAATAATGCATCAAACGCAATTTCACACGTTAAAGTATAACAAACTGAATGCTACACTTTTTGAATTTTGAAAAAAATACCTATTATTACCTGAGACATAACAAATTATAATTTGTGTACTATTTACGACCTCGGTGCGCGCTATATAGAAATGACCCACGTTCATCCCTAGCAAGGTAACCGAATGACGTCATTACACGATTCATTTTAAAAATTTGTATCTTCGACATTTTTGTAGCTATCAACAAAACTCAGTTTTTCTTAATAAATATAACACATTTTAAAAAAAAACAAAAATCACAAGACGCGCTCTTTCGGTTGGGTAAAAGAACATAATGCAATAAATGAATGGTAAAATAATTAGCAAGTTCAAAGATTACAATCAGAGTTCAATGCTCGCTTAAATATATAGGTAAACAATGTACTAATCATTAACAGCCAACCGCTGTGCAGAGCCATAATTAACCGTACATAATCATTTAAAAAAAATATATATAATGAAATGTTACCTTACCTATTTTTTTACATTTGTCGATATCAAAAATAAGGCGTTGATAATAATAATAATAATAATAACACACACAATCACAACAACGTCTAGGTCCCAAACTAAGCATTAGCTTGTATTTTGGGTACCAAGCGAAGACACCACATGCATATAACAACCAAGACCCGGTGCCAGTATTAATATTCATCATATAAATACTGACCCGACCTGGGATTCGAACCCGGGACCTCCAGCTTCGCAGGCAGGGTCGCTACCCACTAGGCTAAGCGGTCGTCCAATCGTCCAAGTCCAAATCGTCCAAGTCGTCGTTGATATTTTATTAATTGTATCCAGTGAAGGAATAATATGTCTTAATATTTTTCTTAAATAAAAATAGTACTACTTATATAATTATAAATTAATGACGGCCGCCTAATTTCCCATCAGATAATTCCAAAATAAGTCATTTAATATTTTATTGTGATTTTAGAGCTCAAACTGTGACTATATTTTATGTGCTTATTTATACCCTCCATTTTTCAGCTGTCATCGAGCGGTATTTAGATTTTTTAAACTTCCACACATACACCCGAGATGAAAAATGGCACCTTCATATTATAAGATCGCTCTGGTTCTGTCTGTTCATCTGTAACAGCTTATTTTCTCTAAAACTGTTAAGGACGGGCGGTCCCATAATGAATAGGCCTGATATAGTTCTACGCGACATGTCGATAAATATTATGTTCTATCATAGAGTACGTTTATCGTGTTACTTTAGATATATATAAAAATGCATCGACATAAAAAGCATAAGTCTTAGCTCAGCAGTGGTTTGTACAACAAGAGTCAAGTGTTTTTTTTTTAAATGTCGAAGGCCGAATATCGAAGCGTCAATAAGTTTCTGTTTAAAGAAGGCTTACGTTACGAAATGAATTTCTGTATTACAATATCTTTATATGAACAAACTACTATGCAAAGTGACTAAACTGAATTAAAAATAAAAAAGGAGTATCTTATAAAACCTTAAAGTAAAAATTAAAATTAAAATATAACCAAAAGATAAATACTTATATAGGAAATATAAGTAAATTAGGCATTTTATTTACATTAACAATTAATTTATTAATATTAACAACGCCTATTAATAGTAAATTTAAAATCAACAGGCATTGAAGTGGGGTTCCATTTGTTTTGATTTTACAAGTAAAAATAAATCCATGGTTTATATTTTGTCTACGTATACAGTTGAGTCCAATACTATTCACGAACGCTTCC